>OZ029919.1:12255753-12855753 GCA_964023275.1 Norana najaformis | reverse complement strand
ATTCAGACGGGCAGCAGTGGTGAAGGATCTCACCCGATAAATTCATTGCAAAAATGAGTAGGGTTGATGTCATACGGTCGCTATATAAAACCTATACATTTACATTTACATTTTTATCCAGGCTGTGCCCCTTCATAAAAGATCTTGTCTTATCGCATTAGTGGAGTTTTCGCTTCGTAATCGTAATCGTAATTTCGAGATTTCTACAGCGCTCAACGAAAGCTAAGTTGCGGGAACCAGCTTATTCACAGGCGCTCAGTCAAAACAAAATCGATAGGCAAAAGGGTCAAGATCCAGGAGTCAGGCACTCAGACAGTCGGACGGCTACGGTGGATGATGTTTGAAATTGAAGCGAGAAGAGAGATAAGAGGAAGAGGAAGAATCAGGATAAGATTTCTGGAAAAGAAGTGTTTTCAGTCTTGAGTGAAAGACCTGCGCAGAAACTGAAAGAGGTGAAATGTTGGTGAGTTCGTATGATTGACCAGACAACTGTCGCAATTCTGGCGGGAGTTTATTCCAAAGTGGTGGGGCAGCTATGGCTATCGAGCGATTTCCAAATTTTAAAGATGAGGTGACGGGAGGGCGAAGAAGTGTTAGGACAGATGAGGAGCGGGTTGAACGGAGTGGTTGGATAGTAAATAATTGACGAAGATAGGAGGGTTGGGAGGATTGAAGTGTGTTGTAGGTGAGGGATAAGACTTTGTAATCTATTCGTTCTGGTATTTTAAGCCAGTGCAGTGATTTGAGAACAGGGGTGATGTGATGGTGTTTGGGGGTTTTGGTGACAGCACGTGCGAGAGCATTCTGGATAGCTTGTAGGCGATTTATCTGGGTTGTGTCAATATTGAGGAAAAGTGAATTGCAGTAGTCAAGTTTTGCATGGACTATGGATGTGGCAATGATAGATGCGGTTTTGAAGTCAAGCATAGGACGGATTCTGCGAAGGTCGCGGATATGCATAAAGCAAGAGCGGGAAAGATGGGTGATATGATCAGAAAAAGTAAGGTTCTGGTCGAAAATAACACCTAAATTACGGGCAGAAGAGTTAGTATTAAAGGTGTGGGTGGAGGCAGAGTCCAGGCTGAGGGAGATAGAGGGGTCAGGAATTTTCTTGAGCTGGTCACGTAGGCCGATAAGTATGAATTCAGTTTTAGATGGGTTCAGGCATAAGAGATTAGATGTCATCCAAGAGGAGATTTGTTTAACCACACAAAGAAGATGATCTGTAGATTCATTGAAACAATTTGGAGAGAAAGAGATGAATAGTTGGGTGTCATCAGCATAGAGGTGATGGTCAACGGAGGATGCTTTAATGAGTGAACTGAGTGGGGTAGTGTAGAGGATAAACAGAAGAGGTCCAAGAACGGAGCCTTGTGGAACTCCGCAAGTGAGAGGGCATGACTTAGAAGAGGCTTCCGAAGTTTTAACAGAGAAAGAGCGGGAGGAGAGATAAGACTGTATCCATAGGAGAGCAGTGTCAGCAAAACCAAACCAGGTTGAAAGTCGGTGGAGTAAGATATTGTGATCTATGGTGTCGAAGGCTGCAGAGATATCGAGGAGACAGAGGCAAGAAACCTGTTGATGAGAAATGGCAGAAACAAGCTTGTTGTAGAGAGATGTCAGCAGAGTTTCGGTTGAGTGGCGTTTAGTAAAACCAGACTGGTGTGGGTTAATGAGTGAGTTAGAAGCTAAATAGTTATTGATTCGAGAGAGGACAATCCGTTCAGTTAATTTGGAGATGAAAGTCAGGTTAGAAACAGGCCGGTAGTTAGAAAGGATTTCCTTGTCGAGAGATGATTTCTTGAGAAGAGGGGTAACAAGAGAGTGTTTAAAAAGAAGGGGAAAATTTCCAGTAGAGAGGGAGAGGTTAACTATTTTGGTAATAATTGGAACAAGGACAGATGCACAGTCTTTCAATATGGAGGTAGGTATAGGGTCAAGTTCACACTGTTCGTTTGGGAGAGATTTTAGCAGATTTAGTATTTCGGTCTCTGATGTAGGTTGAAAAGCAGAAAATGAGGATCGAGGTGGGGAAGGTGGGCTGTCATAGGTGGAAGAGGGAACATCAGCAGCTGGATTGTTGGAGGTTTTGGAAAGTAGAGATTGAAGAGAGAGACGGAGGGTACTAATTTTGTTCGAAAAGAAAGAACAGAACGAGTCGGCTATTGAAGAAGACGGAAGAGAATTTGGAAGTGGGCTAGATGAGTTCCGATGGAGGAGTTGATTAATGGTTTTCCAGAGAAGGCGAGGGCTAGAGGATCGAGCACGAACTAGTGAGGAGTAAAATCTCTGTTTAGCTGCAGTAAGAAGGCGATGGTATTTATTTGTGGCAGATTTAAGGGCACAGAGAAGTTGAGGATCCCTGGTGCGTTTATAGGCACGTTCAAGGCGTCGCCGGAAAGATTTGAAGGCCTGGAGATAGGAATTGAACCAAGGATTGTTAGAGTGAGAACGGGATTTGGTAATAATAGGAGCATGCTTGTCAAGGATAGTGGAAAGAGTGGTGTTATAGGAAGAGAGAAGGTCATTCAGGGAGGAGGGTGGAATTAACACGAGGTCAGAACAGGAAATATCTTGTATGAAGGCTTCAATATTTATTGAACTGATGCGACGAAAAGAATGAAAGACAGGATCAGGACGTGGTGTCGGAAGAATGTTAAGATATGTAAAGATGGGGTAATGATCAGATGGCGTGTCAAAAGAGAAAGATATATCAGGTGATAGAGTGGAGAATGATGATGTGATAATAAGGTCAAGTGTGTGATTGTGAATGTGGGTGGGGAATTTGACATGTTGAACCAGATTAGTTGAGGACAATAGGGTGAGGAATTCAGAAGCAAATGTGTCAGAGGGGTTATCGACATGTATATTGAAGTCACCTGTAATCAGAAATTCATGAGGTGTAGTGGCGGCAGTAGAGAGGAGGGTGGTAAATTCTTTCAGGAAGACCGATGGAGGACTTGAATATGAAGAGGAGGATGGAGGTCGATATACATTAAAGATAGTCAGATTTGTGTGAGGAAGTTTAAGCGTAACTGATGCACATTCAAAAGAGTGGAAACAGTAACCAGGTGAGTCTAAAACTGTGGCAGGTTCTCGGGTGAGAAAGGCAATACCACCTCCAGTTGGATTTTTATGAGAAGGGCTAGATGGTTTGCAGGGACGAGGTGTACTGTAAAGATGGTAGCCAGGAGGAATACAGTCTTCATACTGAGCAAGAGTGGTGTTTAAATTAAACCAGGTTTCAGATAAGGCAAATATGTCAGGCGGGTGAGAAGAGAGGGCTATATCATTGATTTCTTGTGAATGTGCAGGATGTAGTAATAATCGGATATTTAGCGTGCAAAGTAAGAAGCGGCTGTTGTCAGTATTTTGAGCATTGTCGAGGAAGTTGGAGGAAGAAATTCTGGAAGGAGGAGGATAGGTAGGAGGTGAGGGAGGAGAACATGAATAAAAATCCAGTGGGCCAGGATTTGGGTGGATGTCCCCGGAAAGCAGGATTAGTATGTTGAAGATGGTATGGCGGGTGAGGTGCTGTGGTGGTCGCTTGAGAGATGAAGTTAGGAAGAACGATAAAGGAATAAAACACATACGTCCATACTGCATAGTCGTTGTGCCAAATTGGGCGCAGTAAGAATGTTTGGCTGTAGGAACAATGTAGGGCAAGCGGGTGTGGAAGGGTTGGCAACTAATATGGAAGGCGATCATGAAACGTAGACCAAAAATAAGAAGAATGATTGAACTGTACATTATGTGATCTAAGATGACGTGGCAGTTTGATGAAGCTAAAATGGCGGAAGGTAAAGACGCAGGCGAACGAGTGCAAAAAGGACAAAAATTAGGCGAATCTTAAGTTGATTAAATGTTGAAACAAATAGGAACGAACTCACCAAAGACAGAGCATAAATCCGGTAAGAAACAAACTAAACAAGTCACAGAACACGTGCAGCACTCAACCAACGAAGACCCATCCAGATGATACAAATGTTGCCATGTTCAGAACTTCAGAATGAGCATGTTCATCATCATTCGAAGATATGTGCACGGGGACCTTAAATGGCGTGGCGCCCCTTCAAACGAGCAGCGGTGGTGAAGGATCTCACCCGATAAATTCATTGCAAAATGAGCAGGGTCGAGGCCATACGGTCGCTATATAAAACCTATACATTTACATTTATATGGCGGGTGGGATGCTTGAGTAGAGGCCGAGGAAACAAAAAGTGGCAAAGATAACATGTATGCTGTAAGAAAATGTCACGAGTAACTATCTTAATTTAAACAATATCGTTGTTGCTTGTTCTGTCTGTTAAAATAGGAAGTTTCGCTATATATTCCTTTAATATCGATTTTGCATATATTTTAAAATTATGTTCGTATACTGACATAATTTGAAGTTTGCATATATTTTAAAATTGTGTTCGTATACTGACATAATTTGAAATTTGCGTTGCTAATCTGACTGCCAAATCCCGGAAGTGGAGAGAGAACTTGGTTACAAACCGTAAGCAACATCTTGATTATATAGTGTATCTTCCGCGCGAGAACTAAGGTGCCGGCCATTTCATTGGGATTTTCTAATATAGAATTTAATCGTTTTACTAGATCGTTTAACATAACGATACCTGCTGATTAGCAAGGATGGGCGTAAGTTTAATGTTTTGTTATTAAACATGTGCCTGCTTTCTTTTGGAAAAGTTTACATAATGCCGCGAAACCTGTTGTCATCGCGTGGTGTTTGGTTATGACAGTAATCACGGCAATTGGAGTGAGGCCTATATGTATAAGATAGGAACCGATGTTTTAATCAATTATTTGCGTACATGTAATTTTTAGGCAGTCCATTAACGAACCAAATGTTTTCTGTGAACTGCTACTATATAGCATTACAAAATACAGACATACAAATCTTTTATTGTGCGTAAGTTTTTGACCAGTTAACCTATGACACGAGGATAACTGTTTACATTTAGGGTATAAGAAATATATGTACTATTCAAAAATTGCAGTGAATACTAAAATGATTCTCTTTTAATGTTTGTTAATTTAAATATGTGATTTTGTTCATTAATACTTTATTTGATTCCGTGTCTTTCTCCATTGTCAGCTCAATACAAACCAGAAACTGGGCTAGTGTTTAGGCCAGTTCTTAAACTATGCTGTGTAGATATACTCAGATGCAAATAGTGCATACAACAGCCACTGGTTCTATATCATATACTTACAGGTGCTTTTATCTTTTCAGAGAAAATCAGCAAAGAGTAAAGAAAAGAAACTGAAACGAAAAGAAGTTAGAATTTTCACAAAATGACTTGCAATATTAATATAGTATTGTGCCGATACAAGCATCCCATAACAGCCTTCCCAGTAATTAATGTGTGGGGCGTTGAGCCAGTCCTTGCAGCACAGTTAAGTAGAGCAGGCAATTGATGCTTGTCATTAGAAATAGGTACCATGTAAATGCAAATCATATATTTGTTTAAATATTGATGTGTAAATATGGTACTGGGGTAAAATGTTTGGTTCTGGGGTCGAAGGATCTTATAAAGGCAAGCACAAACACTACCACAACAATCCAAAGGCAAGACAATTTAATGTCCAAACTTGTGCTGATGCTTGCTGAACCTGGAAAACATTCAGTAGCCAGATGAGCAACGTGGCTGATGCTGCGCTGCTGAAAGTAGGGAAGAAAACAATCGTCCTGTTGACATGGAGCATGTTTTCTAGCAATGCATAGCAGCGTAGCCTATATGAGAACTTAATTATGTTAGATACCATAATTGTTCTTTCCCGTTGTCTCTAGAAGAAACTTCTTGTTGCCAGCTATTGTGGTAGTTCCAGACAGCCACGTAGTTGAGCTTCTAACTGATAGTTTGCGAGAGTGTTCGATGTGATGTCTTTGTTTGCTGTATGTAGATTTTTTTTGGGTTGTGTGTAATCAGGTAAAGTAGCACTGTGAAATCCAATCTGATGACAGTGTAACACACAACATATTGACAGATCTTTAATTTGGAGAGTATAAAAAATATAGTTTATTGGTGTTTTGGAACGTACAGTACAATCTGAATAAACAGTAAGCTCTTGGTGACCACCTGTGTAAAATAAATTGATATGACTTGCACAGTGAGTTAACTTCATGCGGGTAAGTGCAAGATTGGTAAAATCTTGTATAACCTGTGGGATATATGCATGAAAATACAGTGCTGTGCCTAACAATGTTGTACCCACAGTGCCAAGCCATCCTCTCCCAAATGTTTGGGCTATCTTTCTAGTTGAGAAAATGCTTCAGACACTGGGGGAGATCTATGCCTGGATGTCGTCCAACCATCTTCGGCTGAACTCAGGAAAAACACTCGGTTCATCTGGCTTGGTAGCTGTAGGCAGATTTGTATAATTGATCGGCCTCATTTCCAGCATCACGTACTGATATTTCTTTTGCTACTACAGTGTGATTTGGGTTTGACCCTTGAACTGACTTCGTAGCATATGGGAGAGTATGTTGCACGTGCTTTTATTACCTGCACCAGATTCATGCAGTATGCCGTTTGCTTACAACTCAAGCCACCACAACACAAATTCATGCAATGGTAAGCACCAGGGTTGATTGTGGCGGTGCTATTTATGGAGGGCTAATGCATTCTCGCATTAACAAATTGCAGTCTATCTTGAGTGCTGCTATACCGCTCTGTGGAGGTATACCAAAGTTTGGGCACATATCCAGGTTTATGCTGGAGGAATTACACTGGTTGCTGATGCACAGTGCATTGAGTTTACGATCTTAGTACTTGGCCATATATCCCTTCGCTCTGCTGCACTGGGTGATCTGGTTGTTCCCTAAAATTCCACCATGCAGCATGGAAACTGTACTATGGTTGGTCCATCTTTCTGGAATAGGTCGCCTAGCACCCTGCGACATGAGGTCCTTGGTCTTTCTTTACCTCTATTCTGTAAGCATTGGAAAATCATTTTGTTCTAGCCTGGTTTTCTGTCATTAGGTCTGGAGTGCCTCTGATGAGTCTCTGTTGAAGGGATGCTGATATCTTCAATTACAGTTACAATCTATAGGCACTTACTAAGGTTCTTCTCATTTTAGCTATTAAAATATTTAGCAGTTTCTGTTCCACAATTACTGTGTAATGAACTTGACTGTAAGCTGCACTTGATTGAGGGGATTGGCCAACTGCTTTTGTGTGCTGAGACCATGACTGTTAAGTTAATAATGCTTCACACCCATGGAAATCTTTCAGTTCACTGAAAGCAGTGTGATATTTCTTATCTCACTCACCTTTGTTCTTCCTGTGGTGAAATCAAGTGTTTTTTTACAGGACAATGCCAAGTTGGCAGCAAAGATGGCTGTTGTTGATGCAGCTAATGCAGTGAGTTTCTTTTCATTGTTGATCATTCCATGATATTTTGCTATTTTTGTTTCATGATCATTCAGTCTTAACCCTTCCCTGCAGGTGAGGAGTATATCTTGTCGCGAGAATGTTTTCCTGTGCATGGAAGGGCCCCAGATTCGGAATTAATGACATTGTGGACGTAATAAGTGCTTTAATAAATAAATATGGAAAGACATTCTCCGACTGGCATATATTGCATCACAGTAAGTATTAGTGATCTTTAGAGTGGATCTTAGCATATAGCAAATAAATTAAAGTTAAAAATTTATCTGTCTCACCCCACCAATCTATGCCATATATGGAAAAAACACACTATACTAAATATCTTTGAAGTCAGAAAATATTTAGTGGTGGCTTCCTGTGCTCTGACTTTTGACATGCATCACTTTAGCTGTCTGATTTGAATTTGGCAGAGTTTTCACCACTGCTCAAATTAATTGCTGTCACAAGAATTTCATCTTTCCATGACTTAGAATTTCAAAATACATCCAGCTGCAACTACTGCATGACAAATACTGAGGCACAGATTTCCTTGCAAAGGTCGTTTTAGTACAGTTGGGAACTACCACCAATGTTCCCAGATGACCTGCATAAGAAACTGAAGCTGCCCCTTTCCTTTGTCTTCTTCCCATTCAGAAGATCTGTGGACATAAATCCATCTGAGAGTCGGACCTGGCAAAACTAAATTTGGATGTGCAGAATTGCTCCAAGCCTTTGTCACCAAGAAATGCAGCCAAATTAGGACACTTTTGGGGATGGATGATCCAGGGCTACATCTTCTACTGAGGTTAGTGTCATCTACTTGATTTCGGGAGGAACGCTGCTGTCAAAGAGGGTCTACTCAGTGAGCTCCTCAGACAGGTACCAAAGGTGATGTGCAAGCTGGTTACTTGTGGCCAGAGAAACAGCAGCTTGCGGATATCTGAGAAGTTGTTACATCAGCTTGCAGTCATTTAGTGATGCTTCTGCTGCCGGTGGTGCTGGATTCAAGCCCTCAAATGAATCTGAGTGGCAAAGATGGTGGCCAGGTCACAAATTACTTTTTCTTCTCTAGCCATCATTTGAAACTGATTGCAGAAGAACCACATTTTAGTGGCATAGATGACCTTTGCCACCCATATTGCATGATGCATGGCACCTGGAAGTTCATAGTGAGCTCCCTGCACAGAAACATCTCCGAGGAAGATAAGCGATAGTTCCAAAAATTCTCTGTAGTCGTCATGGTTGTTTGGTTTCCAACTCTATTTTAACAGTCTGTGATGCCAGCTCGAGAGCTGGACACCATCACCTCTACCAAAAGATCTATGGATGCTGGCTGGCAGTTGTCAATCCACAGACTGCCACAGATCCTCGAATCCTTTGAATGTGAGAACTTCTGATATGCTGATAGTCTTCTTGAAGGCAGTCCCTACAATCAGCCTCAACATGCGTTGGTGACATGCTAAGAAATGCATGTCCTCCTGTAACTTTTGTACGAAAAGCTTGCAGAGGATTCCATTTTCCACTGAACTGCTCCATCATTGTTTATCTGCCTCTAAGTGCTCCTTGGTTCCCTGTTTGCAAAGTGTATGGATCATGTCAACAGAACCAATTGACTCTCTGAGAGAGAAGAAAAGCATTGTCTTTTTAGATGGTAATGATTGTTAGGGTATTGTATTATATTCTGGCATAGTGCTAACTGCAGTAATGACCTAAGTAAAATTTACCAATGTATGTGGTGCCACTTTGGCACTATTCAGCCCATTAAGATAAACCAGAAGAATTGAAACCATGAAGGCTACCTCTAAATGTTGTGCATATGAACAGATATTTTTTTTATATTTTCTTCATAAATGGAACAAATGGAAGGGGAGAGGTTTAGATTTTTACTTTTATTTTTAAGGGCATCCTAGTGATCTGCAGGCCCTACTTGCTTGTTATAGCATAGAACAATTAGTATTACAATTTTGACTGCTGATTGAACCAAACTTCTACAGATTCTGGTGAGATATGAGATACCCTATCTTGTGCACTTCTGATCTGTTATAAGAAAGGCATTATTAAATTTCAGTTCAATTTTGTATTGTTTTATTTGCCGGTATACTCTGTCTTCCCATTCCTCATCTTGTCACCATTGCTTACCGCTTTTGAGCCATAATTTTTCACAGTCAGCAACAGTTAGCAAAAGGATAACCTTTACATGTTGATTGTATATGATGTGATAACAAAATTAGGTTTTCACTTGACACATTCATGCAAAACTATGAACAGAACCTTTGTTCTCCCAAAGTATAGCTCTTGGGATTTTATTTGCAGCAAGAAGATCCAATGTCCAGTATGCTCCCATTTAAGACTTTCGATCGTAATGGGTATGTGCTGTTTCTATACTACTAATTGTTAATTGGATGCAATTCTTAACTGTTAAAACCTCTTGAAACCCTTCTGAAATATGTAATTCCTATAATATAAGGTTTCTACTGGATAAACCAAGCTGGTGATTTGTGCCAAAAGAATTCAAATCATTGCTAGAAATATCAAAATTACCAGAGATGTTGTACTTGGTTTTCTTGGATTAGTTTCTTAATACTTGTACTTGAAACCAAAGTACACTTACTTGAAACCAAAGTACACTTGTACTTGAAACTTGACATGTGACAAAGGTATCTTAGAATTACAACATACAGCAGGTAAACAAACTGATATTCTGGTTCATTACCAGTTGGTCATTATCTGTATTTCAGTGATTCAGGTCAGCATTTAGATGGTGCCATCTTTGCTGTTGTAACTCACTTCTTACTGGCATTTCAAAAGCTAATTTGATGAAACTGAAAATGGTCAAAAACTCCCTGGCCAGAGCCATCACTAAACCCCTAAGTATGAACATACATCTCCAGTCTTGTAGTTGTTGCATCGGCCACTACTACATAGAAAGAGAAGAAGAATTTTCAAGATTGAGCTATTTTTCTGTAAGATTGTACATTTCGGCCAACTTCACTGTCTTCATGCTGTGCTGACTTCCAAGACTTGTCACTACTCGAGCAGGTCCTTCGAGTGTCTCACTCTAACTGTACTGGACCTTGGTGGGTGTGCCTTTTCTGTTGCTGGCCCCAGACTGTGGAAGTCTCTTCTGGCAACTGTTCAGTCAGCTGAGTCTGTGTTGGCCTTTAAATCTCAATTGAAACTAATCTCTTCCTGGACTGTTTCTTCTGTAGGCTGTTTTGTGTCTTCAAGGTTTCCCTCTTGACTTCTGGCCTGACTTATCATAGATTTTGGCAGGTACACTGACTGCTTAGAAGCAGCCGTTGACTGATGCCTTGAGCATTATTCTAGCAGCTCTGTAGAAGTTCTTTGATTATTAATATAGCACAGGATCTTCAGCCAAGATCTTCAGCCCTGTCATCACAAATAGCAACATATTTGAATATCAAAAGGCTTGACTGATGAAGGTGATTGGTTGGAATTCTGGAAATGCAACAAAATGTATGAACAACACCTGTGCATTGCTTACAGCATTGAGTGTGTGCTTCTAGTGCACCTGTTGAACGTGTGTTTAGTTATGGTGGTGTAATATTGAAAACACATTATTTGGATGTCAGTGATAAGGTACTTATAGCTGATATTTCTCAAGAGCAATTGCAAATGAATGCATATGTCTTACCAATGGCATTACCTGTGAAACTACACATTGGATTTATCCTTCGTTGTTCTACAGCTATCTTCATGTTTTTGCGGTAACTACATGTACTTGTATTATAATCCAAGTACTTGTACTAACACATGACACCAAAGTACTTCTAACCTAAGTACTTGTGAAATTGACTCTAAAATCCTTCAGTTGAGATGAGGTACTTTCTTAGTTTTCAGTGCTGATCTAATGACTTCTATAGCACCATTATCATCATGCACATGCACAGGGCATCAAACGATGGTCACTTCATGTGAAACTGCAAATAAATTTTATAATTTGTTTTCACCTGGCAGTCCTTCAAAGGCTTCAGCTGATGATTGTCTTAAAGAAATGAGTTCCAAAGTTTACTAGGGCATTTAGGATAAAATGTTAAATCTTTAACGCTTTACTACCTAACATTTTCATCTAACTTATAAATACTATTTATGTGTACAAGTTTGAACAGATTGAATTTGAACAGTAAAACAAAAAAATGACAGCAAAGATTGAAAGCTGTGTAAAGCTTTAACTAATATTGATGAGACTAAAAATTTGCGAGTAGTTAAGTGTGTTTTGGATGCTTGATTTTTTTATTTTTTATGATTTTGAAAGTGAATTACAAAATAAAATTCTTGTTAACTAAAATATTTTTGAAGGATTCATGCAAGTATTTCATGCCAGAAGGTAACTGATTTGGATCAGGAGACGATTGAGTGGGCATTCAATTTAACAAAAGCTAACATGGAGACATTGTAAGTTACATTTGTAAGGACTTTGTTTCTGTTACTTGGTCAGTTTTAATGTCATCAAATTGGTCATGCCATCACTTTTCACTTTCTGCAGTGTAAATTGGTCATGCCATCACTTTTCACTTTCTACAATGTATTTGATGTGATTTGAATAGATGTTTATGTAGTACCGTATCAAGAACATTTCCATTACCTGATAATTATCAGTCTGATAGTACCAAACTCACTGCCAAGCATGGTCTTCATGCTGTCATGCGAAAGCCATTTCTTTTACAAGTACATCAGGACTTTGAATTCTACAAGTAATTATTCTACTGACCTTGATTTGGCTCTTGTGATGCACGACAGTGAGTTGTTAAGGGAAACAACTGAATGCACAATTAAATGATCTCACATTTATCAGTTGGCAGTGAGACCAATGGACTTGAAGGAAGGAAGGAATTATTCTGCCACTCAGGTTGTGTGACATATTATGGATTAATATAACAGATAGAAAATTAACAGGTTTGATAGACAGTGTCATCAGGTTGTGCTACTAGTTCCAGCACAATTAACTAAACTCCCATTGACTTGTTTGTTTTTATGTGGTTTCTCTTCTGATGCCTTATCTGTAGTAATTGTGTAGATATGAAGACAACCACTGGGGTTGGAATGATAAGCAGAAGAAGGAGGAGATGACTGATGAAAAGGCATGGTATCTCATAGCTCGAGATGTTAACAACGAATCGCGCCCAATTGCTCTCGTTCATTTTCGATTCGATTGGGAGGGAGAAGAAGAAGTTCTTTACTGGTAAGGAAACTTATCGGGTGCATAAACATAGACAGTGTAAGCTGATACAAGCTGAGACTTGGTCATAAAATGTTCTATGTAGTGCATTCACGTTTCACCTGTCTTTCTTCATTGCCGACTTCTTTGATGAAGGCACAGGCCTTGATGTCGTCAAATCAAACCAGCCAACATACAATATCGGTGACTGGAAACTTTACTCTTGTGTTTTAAAATTGATCAAAAATGCTGCGTGACTTGGGACTTCTCATAAAGGGAGACCTGTATGATCATACAAGACATTTGAAGCCATATGTTGCACATTTCTGTGAAAATTATGCAGAGAAGTGTTTCAGATCTATTCGTTACTATGACCTGAGCATGTTTCTTGCATGCTGGTTTTTAAACTTTGGCTGGGTTTGCTAGGCGCATTAACATAATTGAGACTGGTGGCCTTATGACTACCTGTGTGATTTCTATTCAGTTGGACTCGTAAGCTGTGAAAATGTGTAAAAGTTTCTTAGTGAATGGCAAGTTGTCAAAGTGTCGTGTTTATAACACTGTTTGTTACCTGTTTGTTGCAGTTATGAGATTCAGTTGGATGAAGCTGTCAGACGTAAAGGCCTTGGAAAGTTTCTTATTCAGATTTTGGAGTTGCTGGCCTTCAAGTGTGTATCTTTTTAATGGTTTTGATTGTCCGAACGATGACATTCTCGTTTTCATCTTGCATTCTCAGTAATGTTTGTCCATTTTTCCGGATAAGAGAAGATTACATATTGCTGTCTTGTAAGGCTGATGTCACTTAAAAAGTGGCATCTGTCTCTGCTTCCAGTGATTGTTGGCCCTATGTTTTTATTATTTTTTAGTAAAAATTTATATTTTGGCGTACATTTATTACTTTTTTTAGCAAGAGTTCAGGATTCAGACAGTGGCATATCAGTGGAATATATTTGTGTTTACTTTGTGTTTCAATACACTGGCAAAACCAGAAAACTGCATTTCACTCCTCCATGACTTTTCTTGGCCACAGACACTTATACATCAGCAAATATATATATACTGTATTGTTACATGCGGTGTATGGGATAGGACTGAGTATGCTGAGTTGTACTTTGTACACTTTATTTACATTTTGGCTGGAAATCCGACCATATAGAAAGGTGTTGTGTTTAATTTTGGTTCAGACTGGATTTTGGTTTGGTCCTGCATGGCCATGTTGTTGCCAGTTTCTCTCAACTAGTTGTGTTTAGTCTTCCTGTGTGGATGACTTGTTTGGTTCTTCTGGGCTGTTTTGCTTCTTTTGAGTCATTTTGTGTCACCTGTCTTTTGGTGGACGTTGAGGTTTCTGTGGGTTTTCTCGCCGTTTGTGTGTAAATACCTTAAGTAATAAAACCATGTTTACCTAAACTGGTATCTAATTTCATATCACTAGACATCCTGCAACAATGTATGTTTGATGTATGCATGTATGTATGTATGTTTTAACTGGTGACAATTTCAGAGCACAGATGAAGAAAGTGATGCTGACTGTGTTTAAGAATAATCATGAATCACAAGAATTCTTCAAGAAGAAATTAAAGTATGAATATTTGCATGGTTATGATTGTGATCTTCTATGTACATAAAATGAACTAGGACAATGAAACTTCACTTGATTTATGTAGCTCCAGTTCATGTGGTTATTTAGTAAGAAGTTGTCCTGAATGAATCGAATAGTAGTTGTCTTTTCTTGTTTACCATTTGTAATACAGCCACTCATTTGGTACCATTTTACACACCACAGCAGCTGTTCAACCAGGATCCCCTATTCATTCCCCCAGTGCAAGCGACTGTTATGATGACCACTAATTTCACCTGTGATCTTGCTAGGTTTGAGGTTTTAGGTTTGCCATAACTTTCTGAAGATTATTTTGGAACTTCATCAGACATCGGATTTAACACATAATCACAAAATTTGTAGGCATTTGTAAACTACAGTTGATGGCTTATTAAGAAGGTGTTTCTTGCAACGTTTTTAGATATGCAGTAGATGAAAGCAGTCCAGAAGAGTCCCTGGTGTCTGCTGTGATGGACGAAGAGTCGTGCACACACGAGATCTTAAGCAAGAGAATTGGCATTAAACCAAAACCAGTTGCACCACAGGCGCCGGTGCACAATGGACTCTATGCTTGCGGTGGTCACTGCTGTCACTAGATGAAAGCTGCTTGAACCGTCTGATTGTGCTGACTCTGTAGTGCTAGAACTGTTTTGTGCCTTTTGGGGCCAAATGGCTGGGATGTAGAGAGATGGAATAACAACTGCAAACCCTCCACAGATCTCATGTGCTCTTTTTCTGCACTGATTCTGCACCGTTTCTGAATGCAGTGAATGAAGCCTTGGTGCTACGAAACATTCCTGTTCCTACAAATTATTTCAAAACCGTGGTTCTTTTTTAATGTAATGAAGCTGTACTGTGCACAAATGATCTGAATTGGTCAGCAGTTATGTGATATAAAGGTTGGTTTAATTATGAAGGAAGCCTATTTAGATATTACCCTAATGAAAAGAAAAAAAATGGGTTAAACCGGAACCTTCATTTTTAAATTGGTTACAGACTTCTTTTCAGTTCATAATAGTACATTTCTTAGATAATTTCCCTGCCAGTCGAGATTATTTTCTGTACCAATATGTGTAGGCAGAGATCATGGACAAGTACCAATTCACAAAATTTTACACCAGACAGGCACCACATGCATGCTGTAAACCTGAAACAACATTTAACACAGTATAAGCCAGTAATTTCCTGTGAGTATTTGAAAATCTGTACGTGAAACCAGTTTTTTCGAACCACAGAAAAACCAGCAACATAGAAAGCAACTTACGTAAGAGTGCAAATTGTTTAACTTGAAATGCAGACGTCTAGTGTGAAGAATTCGTGTTAGCCAAATTTGCGGGTAGCATTGAACATCTATCAACACAATTTACAATGAGTCTGCACACTACTGGATATAAAGAGGCACTTGCACATGTATTGTGGTCATGGCCACAGCAGTTTCAAACAGTGTGGCAATACCATCCATGTCTAATCCAGGTCTCAGTGGTGAAAGCAAAAAGTTTAGTCGTTTGGTAATATTTCACCTGCCAACTTCTGAAGGGTCTTACTAATGCATCACTCTGCTGCTATATTAGACTAGATTCTGTTGCAAATATCTACGGCAGTCAACATAGGTTAGTATATTTAAATCTATATATTACATTCTGTTCAGCAGTAAATGTATTTTCCCATGAATGCAAAGGTAATAGTTGATGCTGAGAGTTGTTGAGGCTATAAATGATATAGGCCAAAAAATGTCACAGCACTTGGCATTGGATGTGTCAACCGCCAAGTGTATAGGAAGCCTAGACCCAAAAGTGAAACAAAGTATGACGGTTCAGGTTGGATGAGCGGAGCCAGATGTTAAATATTTCATGGCAAGGTGTTGTATTAAGTGATGTTTTCATGATAAAGGAACCAGTTTATGTTTACACCACTGATGCTGGAACGGACCAAGTATGCCTTTTGAATTAACCAATGTTTTGTTTGTTTTCCACTGTGATTACAAAACACACTGCTGATAGTACAGGCCTGGTTGGTAGTTTCCAAGAAAATTGCAAACATGTTTGCCTGTAAATATGTACGTTACTGTTGAATACAATGTCAATTCGTTAACAGTCTGATGACAGCAAAGACCTTCTAAGCAATGTGAAAACATGTTTGATAGTAAATGTCAATTCACATTTTGCATATTTGGTCAACTGTGATTTTAAACTGCAGCTGCCATAACTCAACAAACTGGAAGCAAAATAATTAAGAAACTGCCAATCCTTCAATTATCCTAATGTACTGAACTTGCTGTACAAGATTTTAAATAACATGCAATTTTCCTATGACAGTTGACAAAAAGGCACAGAGTATTAGCTACCAATAATTTTTTCTTTAAAGTGCAGCATATACCAATAACATTTTTCTTAAAAGTGCGGCAAATCCTTGCTCATGAAAAGTAGGCTACCTAGAACTCACAAAGAGCTTTAGATAATACCACATTAACAGGGCCTTAAGAGTGCAGCACTGTATTAGAATGCCTTGCCAAAATGATGCTTGAGCATATGGCACTAGAAATTGTAAGCGAAAATGATCCCAAAAAATACAAGTGAATTATTGAAAGAAAACTTGCATTGTACGAGCCCTGAGCAGAGATGGTTTATAGGTTACATGCAAGTTGGTTGAACTAATGTTTGCCAGAGAACCCATTACAAACTCTAGGTAATTCTAGGATGAATTTTACGTCAAAGTGTGTTGTGCTTCATGAAAATCTGCACACAGTAAATCAAATACATTTGCATGGTCAAAGGCACCCCAAGACTTCATCAGACTGGCACATGTTGCCACAAAACTGGAAGTAAAACAAATACACTGCCTCTTCAAAACCTGCATAAAATGTCAAACGAGAGAAAATGCAAAACAAGTGTACATTGGTGTAACCACAGTTAACAAAGCAGGAACCCTCTTTACTGCCTGCTTGCCATTTGTGTTTCTTACTCAATCTGTTTCCCGCCTTTTCCTTTCACTCCCTTTACTCCTTTGACTTTCTTCATTATTATGCAGAGTATGGATATCATCTAAGAAAACTATGAAATCCATATTCTTACAGTCTACAAAAATTGGTGCTTTGTTTCATGTATTTAATACTAGGGCATATTCAACAGTCTTGTGCTTCTAGATGTTTTCAGTTTGGAGACAGCTCATAGATTATTGAAGTGGACTTGCATGAAACCCTTGATCTTTCTCGAAGCCCGAATGCGAGCACTTGCACTCGGCATCTCCAAGGCTATGCCACCAAAATGATGCAATGAAAGCAATACATAAAATGAAATGGAATACAAAGCATGAAAGAATGACAAGCGAAAGATGACATTTAACAGAACATGAAGAATTGCACAGGAGGACATGGATACATGCATTAAAACATGATATGCATATCATGACACGGTTTAAAAATATCAGCTGTGCAAAACTAATTCCTTTCTCCTTCAAATGATAGCCTTTGCCTTCTATGTGACCTCATCAGTGAACTACCAGTACTGAAACTGAAAAATTCACTGGTATATTATGACTGTTTTCATGACAGTTGTGTTAAATACATGTAACATTAAGCCTGAAACGATAACCTACCGGTATTTGATCTGCAATGCAAAAGATAAAAGATGGAAACACTAAGTAAGAAAAATCCATTCAGCATACACCGAGTAAAAGCTGTTAGCTATGCATACTGGTTCAAATCGGAACAAAACTGTACAATAACATGGGCAAATCATGTCTAGCAGCACAGTGATAACTATCAAACACTACAACTACTGAAAGTCACCAAAAAAAACTGGTGCAAATGTTTGATGTGCTCTGGCTGCATATGTTTACCTGATAGGAAATTTCCTGAGAAGGCCAGCGGCTGTGCATCACAGCACAATTACATTTCAGTTCAACAGCTGGCTTCAGCAGACTTAAACCATTCAACCATATAATAATGGATAAAAGTCGCAGTCCACGTTTCAGTGTTTTCTGATAACATAAAATAAAGTTTCATTTTATTTCAATTTACGTAATTTATACACTGATCCACTGTAAACTGAAGGCGATCGTCATTCAGCCTCCAGTGCAAACAGGGCACTTAACCAGGTCCACATAACTATCACGGGACTTTCAGTACAACCCAGAGTCAAGTCCGTCTCTCTTAGGCAGCCATGAGCAAACTCTTCAACATTTATCTTAGGTGCCATGCTTATAACCATAACCCCTCATGTGATAGAAAGGCACATGATACATGTTCTTACAGGACGAAAACTGCAGTACCTAAGCACAACATATGAGAGCAGAAATGACAATGTTTGAAGTATGCTGGAAGCCCATTACAGCAATTTCTTCGGCAGCCATGTCAAACTTTGTGTTATAGCTTTCTCTTTCTAGGGCAAACTCAGGTGAGTGTCACCAAATCCTTGATATGGCACCAATCTTTCCTGTCCTGGGCCTTCCTCCATGCAGTTTGTTCTAACGAAATTGCATAATCAGCAGGTCATGTAAAAAATCTGAATACTGTTTGACATTCACATACCCAACTGTGATATACTGGTATCTGATTTTGTGTTACAGTGGTGCATAATGAATGAAGTTCTGGGGTACTATGCAAATTCTCAAAATCATTTACCATGATTTAGCCAAGTCTAGAAAAAATCTAGCTTCTTGATTTTCCAAACAAGTTTTGAGAGACAAAAGTAGAATAAACAAGAAGCATTAAAAAACCTAGATGCTGACCAGAGTAGAAATTAACGTCACCTTTTACAATACCTAGTAAAAATAACATGACATTAGCCAATCTCTCACATCACTACATATATCAAAACAAACAGTCAAAATCTGACAATCAGACTCATTTTCACGAACGCAAATATAAAATGTTTAGCAAATTACCATAATAATAATACTTTAGCATGCTTTAAAATAAACTGCTGATGTTAAGGTAGCCAGCTTAACCTCAAATGCTATTAAAAATTATAAGGCAGTTCAGGAATGAAACTTGAACATAGAATCACTTCTAAATATTCAGGCATTCCAAAAAATCAAAAACAATTGAAAACATTTTGTGCTAGGCACTGTTCCAAGTAAACTTTGCAACTGTCAATAGAAAAATCAATTCTCAACAACCACAAAACACAACATACTGCCAAACAACAAAAACTTGAACAGCATCTTTGAGATGGCCTTGTAAAACACAAATATTAAAATTCCTCAGTTTCCTAAATTCACTGCAGCATGCAGAGTAAAACGGAAAGAAATTCGGTTCTCCAGTAGAACCTTTCCCGTTTTTGAGCAGTTCTGAGTTGTGTTGATTGAGCCATGTATTATCATTCAGCTGCCTCACAATTCACTTCTGCTGCTTCCTCATCCTCTTCTGGGACTGACTGGACACTTACACGCTGTGACAGTCTGCTGCTGCCCTGTGACAGTCTGCTGCTGCCCTGTGACAGTCTGCTGCTGCCCGGCTGCATGACTGGAACATCGTCAGGCCCTGAGGCATTCTCATAGTCATCTCCATGGGAGCTGGTCCTGGATCGTCGACTGAACTGTCGCCTTAGACTATCGATAAAACCATGAGGATGATGATTATTGGTTTCTGGATGTGACGCACGTCTTGTACGATCAGCACGCACCTAAAAACAAATGAACAAACTGCATGCTTATCACAACGAATATAATAAGCTACATCAACATAAATACTTGTACATTACAACAGGAATATCAGTCGGGTGCTGGAAGTTGTCAAATAGCTACAGAACAGAACACTCAACTTCGCAAAAATGAAGTAACCAGTTCAAAGAAGAGAAAAGAGGGAAAACTGTTCCACAAAGACAGTCTGACAGGAGAAAATACAATGGGCTTGAGATGACGTGCAGAAATGCAGCACCTGCACCTCTAAGGGGAGCAGAGCAATGATCATCGACATGGTTGATTGAAGACTGGAATACAGCTCCCTCAAGTATATCATGGTGGTACTGACAAGTGATGCCCATCCCAGCAAG
The DNA here is from genome assembly GCA_964023275.1 of Norana najaformis. Taxonomy (NCBI): domain Eukaryota; kingdom Metazoa; phylum Annelida; class Clitellata; order Crassiclitellata; family Hormogastridae; genus Norana; species Norana najaformis. Next base: position 12,835,605 of record OZ029919.1, on the reverse strand, counting down.
ACCTTAACTTACCATTACTTATATTGCAAGCAGTACATCAGGTATTGCAATATTTTGGTCATGATTATAGCTAATGAATGTTAATAGGCCAAGAATTTCATAGCTGCCAAGTGACAATCAGAAAGGAGACCAGAATAAGTGTGGACAGTTCAAAAGGGAACATTCAATCACATTCAATCACACAGTCATATGGAAGAGATTAGCAGACTGGTAAACAAGTGAACAGTACTCATCCTCTAGTTGTTTTAATTGTACAAGTTTGCACTGTACCACATTACTGTAGTGATGATGCGTATGTTGAGAAGTTCTAGTAACATCTGGAAGTCTCATTACCATGTTTTCCCTCATACTTGCAAATGCTTGTCATGCAGGCTTATTTAGTTGCAGAGATATTGTTATGCAATATACAATGGATGCATTACCTGTGACTGTCATTATTTCAATTCTATTATTACTATACATAGACCACTAATGTTAAATAATTTATATATATATATATATACACACATATATATATATGGATCTGCCAGGAGACAAGGGGTTTGATCTTTTGCCAAAAGTGATAAAACTCGGCCCAGGGGTCGCTTTTAACCCAAATGGCCAGGGACTGGTAGACTACCACTGAAGTTTTTTAAAATTTTGTTTTCTTTAGCAGATCCTTTCAGCAGATGCTGTAGTCAGCCTACAGTCCTGGTCTTGATTTGCAGGGTGTTAAATTCCCAACATCAAAAGCAAACTCTCCAGGATAGAATGGATATTCAGACCAGTAATAACTGCATGTCATTTTGCATAAATATGCTCTAAAAGCCCAAGTTTAATAGTTTTAAATGGTATTCTCTAAAACTATTAGAGGCCGGGGTTTTTGCCAAAGGATTTACTGTCAATCTCCCTGGCTACTCCCACTTGTGTACTTCCCAGTCGTGGTACTTCTGTGATGGGATGGACTATCATAAAGGCATGAACGTTACTGGCTGCTACAGGCCACACCTACCACGGTCTACTCATAGGAGCAATAAACCAGACTCTCACATGCCCAACCAGCTAACTAGATACTGGCTGGACTAGGTGCTTTCCCACTGCTATTGCTATTGCTATTACTACTGCTGTTACTATGCTGTAGTATCCTAGCATAAAGAATATACTAAAAGTATATAGCATAATGCTTCTTCTTCTTCCTTCTGGGTGGAATTAATCCCTCCTAGGAGAGGGGTCAGCCACACGAATCCTTCTTTTCCATTTGTTTCTGTCTTCGGTATCTTCTTTCTTCAATCTGAGGAGCTTTAGGTCTTGCTGAATCATGTCTCCCCATCTCTTCTTTTATCGTCCACGACTGCGGCGTCCGTAAACCTCAGCTGTCATAATTCTTTTAATGCAGTTTTCCTCCTCATAATGCTACATGGTGTCAGAAGTGGTACATCGATGAAAAGACACCACTGCAATGCCTTCCTCTTGGCATCTACAACAAGGTCGCTGAGCCGAGATTGTAACTGTAATTAGTAACTTCTGTTGTACCAGGGTCTAATGCACAAGCATCAACCGATGATGCATCAAAGCCAAGCCTCAGTCTGGTCAATACCCAGAAGGTCAGTCCAATGAGACAGAGGCAGCCTATGGTGGATAAGCAATTTGAAAAAGGTAAGTCTTAAGTTGAGAATGAAATGACACAAGTGACTGAGCAGAATGCACAGAAACAGAAAGTTCCAAAACCTAGATCTAGCAACTGAAAAACTGCATTTACCAAGGACAGTTCTAGTCCTAGGTATGACCAGAAAAAAGGCAATCAGGTGATTTGGTTGAATAAGGATAAATCTCGGGAATGAGGACTGATTTTAAGTATTATCGTTGCCCAAAGTTTAGTGTTTTATAAACTATAGGCCCCCAATTTAAAACAAATCCTTTGCTGAACAGGAAGCCAGTACAAAGATTTAAGCACAGGGGTTATATGTTCACAACTGATGTGTTAGTTGTGGCTTTAACCAAAGAGTTCTGAACTCTCTGGAGTTTCTGCAAGTTTGACTGTGATAGCAACAAGAAGCGAGTTACAGTAGTCAAGATGACTGAAGACCAACATATTTACCAGATATCCTTGAAGACATGGAGACATAATGCCTAGTTCTGCATATGTAACAAATATACAAGTATGATGACTTACAGATACCCTTTACATAGTCTGTGAGAGACATGGCAGAATCAAAAACAACGCCCAAATTACTAGCAACATCAGCCAACTCAACAAGTGATTCACCCAGTTTCAAGCATTTAAGGCATTCAAACTTCTTAAGTAGCAGTGGAGTGACCAGTAGTAGAAATTCAGTCTTTGATGGGTTAAGGAGGAGTTTATTAACTGCCATGCAAGACTGCACCTCCTCAAAGGCATCAGACGTACGTAAGCTGCACAAGTGAGTGTCAAGACAAACTGTCAAATGAAATGTACATCTGAGTATCACCTGCATAGAAATGATATCCTAGTGAGTGATTATCAAGCAGTGTACCCAGTGGTGTGGTGTATAACATTAAACAAAAGCGTACCAAGCACAGAACCATGCGGAACACCACATGTCAACAAAGCACTACACGAATAATAACCATTCAAATATATTGATTGAGTTCATGGGCTAAAGGTAAGTAGCAATCCAATGCATGGCGGGGCCAGAAACACCAAACCAGTGCTGGACATGATCTATAAGGAGAGAATGATTCACATTATCAAACGCAGCAGACACGTCAAGAAGAACAAGTGCTGTCATGCTACCCTTATCCATGGAACACATGATTTCATTCTGAACAGCAAGAAGGGCGATTCTGTTGAATGAGACTTACGGTATGCAGATTGAATGGGGGATAGTAGCGAGTTGGAAGATAGGTGAGTTTGCTCAAGTGGGCACAAGCCACGGTCCACAACAGCAGCGGCAGCACTTCAACCAATCATTTAGCTCAGTCCAGAGACCCACAAAAGGACTACAACAAACCCTGAACAATGGATAAACACATACAGCAGAGACAGACACCCTTATATATTTGGAGATAGCATTCTTAGAATCTTAGACTCATGGCGTTTGATTAACTATACTTAGGAGGAAAAGTGTGATAGGATGGACTACCGTTGAGGCATGAACGCTGTTGGCTACTATAGGCCATGGCTACCGTGGCCTACTAGTAGGAGCAGAGACACTAATATACACCAGACTCTCACACCCGAGACTTGCTCACTAGACACTGGCTATGCGCTATTTCTGCCGCTATTACTACTGCTATTACTATTGCTATTAATATTGCTATTACTAAATTGTAGAAACCTAGAATAAAGAACATACTAACAGCCTATAGCATAATGTTACAAATTCTCAGTCGCGTACACAAATATTACCATTAAAAAGTCAACCAGTAGATGTAAAAGGGCAGTTTGAGTTAACCAAGTGTTATCTGCTCTCTTGCCCTACATCTCACAAAGCTGCCACTGTGCCTCCCAGTCACAGTTCAGGGGCCACTTTGGTTGATGCCCACTCCCACGAAGCAGGCAGTGAGTTGAAGCTCCCCGGCCCTGGCCCAGCCACCGGATTTAATGCGCTGGCCGAGCCCACCCACCAGGCCAGCGCAGACACACCAACTGCCCACACTACTCAAATGAAGGGTGGATGGCCTTATCATGCCCCTACTACAGACCACATCTTCTCTGATCCCCTAGGTCTGAGCACACGCACGCATACAGAGCTCACACTGAAGACAACTCAGGCACTGCTAGACTTTTCAAGGACCCGGCATGGGCCTGCTCTTGGCCACACCTGATAAGCTTGATTTTTCTCTCTTTGTCTAGGATGCTTCTGACCGTATGACCCTCATGACGGATCTCGTCTTTCATGGCCTGATACTTCTCAACTTCATCCAGGACTAGCTTGTACTCCTTGATGCTGATCATGGTGTCCTTGAGGTTCTTTGAAATGTGGCTGTGGATGGTGCTGAGTCTGCTTCTGGCCAGCATGCGGATGCTTCATGTTTTGTGCCTTGGCTGAGCACTTATAGCAGCAGGCGGAAAAAGTGTGGTAAAATTTGTTGAAGCCAAATAAACTTAGTTATCATATGAATCACATTACCAGATAATAACATAAATGTGTCTATGAACTGTTTCGTTCAACTCGTCCAACTGGAACTCATAACAATATATGTATGCATGTATATGTGTATATATATACACACACACATATATCTATATACATGTATATATATGAAGATTGCAGCTTGATGCTGTGGATACTACGCTGACAAAAAAGAGAAGTTAAGCAGCACTGAGCTTGGTTAGTACTTGAATGGGTGACCACCCACGGAATATGAGGTCACCTGGGCCAATTTGACATTCCATCTCTTTTGCTTTTTGGGAGGCTAAAAGAGGCCTCCAGTTGTTTGATGTTTGTCTTTCAGCTGAAAACTCTTCAACCCTCAGGACAACTCTTCTGAGGAGTTTCTAAAGAGGCACATGGGTTACCTTTCTCCTTACAATATACTTCCATATATATATATATATATACACACTGTATATGGTTGGGTGTAATATGTCATGGTACAAGTATCTGCTGAATCTGTGCAGCATATGGACTGACAGAACTCAGAGGGAGTCAGATGTAATAATCAAAATTTTACACATTTTAATTATACACTCTTTCTTAGGCTGTATGTTTTCCTTTAGACCTATTTTTGGCCTTGTTCAGCAGAACCTCGTGGCTCTGTGAGTGACAGAAGCCAAGTGGTTTATCTAGAGCAAGCCCTGGACTGGTTATGGGTCCAGATAATTAATGCCTGGAGTTGTTGGCATAAATCATCAGCCGATTGTAACTTAGACCCAACAGCAGTTGCAGACTTGTAAATGTAAGCTGTTCTTTAAAAGGAACAAATAAACTGCAGGCACTGCTAAGTATAATTTGCTGTGTTACTTTATTTTATACCCAATAACACTAGCTGTGATTAATTAAGTTTATAGCAAAAAAGCAATGACTGACTTTTTAATCCACCTATCAATTAATTCCGCCACTCTCATTTCACCTCTGATTCACCTGTATGCAATCTTGGCACCCACATCTCTCATTTTCAAATCACATCTCCAACCTCTGGTGCATTTCCTTCATTCATATTTGTGACCTTTGCTGTAGTTGATCTACACTAGATTTGAAAAATGCCTCTAACATCACTACCTCTATAGTCCACTCCAAACTTGACTACTGTAATTCTCTTTTTCTTAACTTCAAATCATCTCAAATTGAGCATCTTCAACTCATCAAAATTTGACTCGTTTGAGCTGTCATAAGAACACAAAGCATCACCATATCACTCCTATTCTTAAATCACTCCTCTGCCTGCAAATTGCATTTCAAGTTCTTTCTCTAAACCTATACCTCTCTGCAATACTCTCTACATACTTATCTTTGCAAAATCTTTGCCATCCAATCATCCTACTCTATCCGTTCATCCTCTTACCTCACTCTTGCCATCCCCCACTTGATAACTAACTACTCATCTTAAGTTCTCGAACTGATCCATATTCCACACTGCAACTCGACTCTTGAACAATCTCCCTTCTGAATTTTGCAAATTCTCCATCCCTCTGTCCCTCCCATTGTTCACCCACCATCATCTCTCTCAAGTCCCTCTATCCATTACTCCTCATGCTTTCCATTCAAAACTAAAGTCCCACCTTTTCAAGAAATCTTACCCTGGTCCATCCAGTCTGTTGCCTTCCCACTTCTCTCAACTTAAACACAACCTACCATAAGAGCTCCTCTGTCCCCTTCTCTCTCTGGTTTTCTGGCAACCAGACTTTGTTCTTCACATGGTATCTTTGGACAACCCCTCTGATTTGAAGCAGCGCTCATGAATAAGCTGGTGCTATGCACTTGGCTTTTTGGCAGCACTTAAGAAATGCTTGAGATTATGATTACGGTGCATCCTGTTAGGAGATACTGTGCTCACGAAAGAGGCAAATTTCCGAAAAGAATGAAAACAGAGAACTGCCACTGGATGCATGCATCTGTGTTTCTATAGGCAAAAGAAATGTAGCAAGTCTTTCAAAAGGGGCAAAAGCAGTCAAGGCTCTCACAGAGTATGAGTAATGGAAATTATAATGCTCATCACTGAGGCAAGAAGAAGAGCAGTCCCTTAAGCTAGCCTTAGAGGTAATCATGGGTATCAAGTTTAGCAACTTCATTTTCTTAGCCTTGGCTTATAAGAGTGGGTGGTCAGTCTTCTCACTTGCCGCCTAATCTTCCACTGATAGCATACAATCAGTGACTCATTTTCAGATTGAGTTCCCTAAAGGATACAAGTGCAGTAGACATTTAGAAGCATTTTTCTGCCCTGGCAACGATTGGCATCCCTGACCTCTCAATTATCTAATCTAATCTAAAGACTTCTATAACGCCGTTATCATAATGCCCAAGGCATCAGTCAATGGTCGCTTTCAAAATCGAGAGTCAAAATCGCAATCCAAAATCAGAATTCATTGTTGAAACTGGGTCAAATTCCGATAGGTCAGAGAAACCATAAGCTAGTCTACAGTGGGCAAGCAAGTTGAAACAGATGAGTCTTAAGTTTAGACCTGAATGACATCACAAAATTGACAGAACAAACAGAACTTGGCCGCAAATTCCAAAGACGTGGACCAGCAGCCTAGAAAGCTAAATGTTCCAGCACCCTAACTACTAGAAGATCACACAATCCCATTGAGATTATTGAGGTGACGCCATCCCTTTATAGAAAACCCACAGTGCAATACCATATGAAGCACGTATCACTAACCTATAAAGTGCAGTAAATGGGTGTCTATTAAAATATATGGGTGGGGAGACCTGTCTGTCACAAATTTTTTTTTTTACACTGCATGACTTAAATTATATCAGAAGTCATACCCAGGCAGCACTGGTTACAGGAAAACACTGAAACACAGAGAAGGGAGAGAAAAAGGGCTAACATTTAGCAGATTCATTGTCATGGCCTTATCCACCGGTATTACCGGGTATACTTAGATGTGAAACTTTAGAACCCAGAACAACAGTCAACTTAACCATCACATCATTCGTATCCTCTCTAATAAAATGACTCATCATATGACTCATCATATTTGGTTTGTCCTATTGCGGATCTTCCTTGGCCTGACAGTTTGAACACTGACCCAGAACGCAAACCATACTGTGTGCTTGAACCGAATAAGCTGAGTAAGCTGATACTTTCATCCACATTGTAACCGTAAACTTTAAAGATTACTACAGCACCCAAAGAAAGCTAAGCTGCAGGAACCAGCTAATTCGCACTCACTGAGTCAAAACACAATAGAATAGGCAGGTAATGTCAGATTCAGTTCCAGGTCAAGGGTAAGGCTGGCAGACAGTCAGACCATTACCATTAGGAATGGTAGCGGCATGACAGATAAGGGAAGAGGAGGAATCAGGACAGGATTTGCGGAAGAGGAGTGTTTTCAGTCTTAAGTGATAGATCAGTACAGCAATTGCAAGGGACGAAGTGTTCGTGAGTCAATAAGATGGGTCAGAATACTGTCATAATTCTGGTGGTTGTTTATTCCAGAGGGGTGGAGCAGTTATGGCTATGAAGTTATTTTCCCACTTTTAAGGACAAGGTGACGGGAAGACAGAGATTTGATAGGGCAGAAGAGGAGCACAGGAGATTAGATGTCATCCAGGATGAGATTTGTGTAACTACACAAAGAAGATGCTCTATAATGTCAGTGATACACTACCAGAGAAAGAGATGAATAGTTGGGGGTTGTCAGCATAGAGGTGATAAATGCTTTAATGAGTGAGCTGAGTGGAGTAGAGTAATGGATGAATAGACGGCTCCAAGATCAGGGCTTTGCAGAACTCCTTAAGTGAGAGAGCAAGTTTGGGATAAGGCTTCAGATGTTTTAAAGGAGAAAGAGCAGGAAGAGAGATAGGACTGTATCCACAGGAGAGCAGTGTCAGTAAAACCAGACCAGGTTGAGTAAGATATTGTGATCAATGGTATCAAAGGGTGCTGAAATATTGAGACGGCATAGGCAAGAAGCCCTTCTTCCTCTTATCTCTCTCTCCTCTCCGACCCCAAACACCCCCCATAGCTGCCACTCTGTCTCTCCGTCTGACTTTTGGATCTTGACCTGGAACCGAACCCTTTTGCCTATCGATTTTGTTTTGACTGAGCGCCTGTGAATAAGCTGGTCCCCGCGGCGTGGCTTTTGTTGGGCGCTGTAGAAATCTCGGAATTATGATTACGATAACGATGATAAGAAATGGCAGAAATGAGCTTATTGTAGAGGGAAATGAGTAGGGTTTCAGTTGAGAGCCGTTTAGCAAAACCAGACTGGTGTGGGTTAAAGAGTGACTTGCAAGTCGGATGGTCATTTATCTGAGACAGGATAATACATTCGGTTAATTTGGAAATGAAAAACAGGTTAGAAACTGGTCAGGTAGTAGGTAGTTTGAAAGGATTTGTTTATCAATCGATGGTTTCTTGAGAAGGGGATAACAACAGTGTGCTTGAAAATGAGGGGGAAATTACCAGCAGACAAGGAAAATTTAATTATTTTAGTAATGACTGGCATAAGGACAGAGGCCCACATAACACAAAATCTTAGACCTGACATTACATCAGCATTAATCACCAGTCATCTGTTATCTCCATTCTCACTGTCTCTTCAAACATGTACAGTTGTACACCTATATCACAACACCACAATGTCATCATCATCATCAGCAGCAGCAGCAGCAGCAGCAGCAGCAGCAGCAGCAACAGTATACACAGTTTTGGATAACCAGTAACACTTGATATCAGAAGATTCAGTCCTTTCTGCCAATTTCGAAAGACTGTTAACCACTTTGTTATTATGGCCATGGAACATTTAAGAGGCTGTAACAGTGTTCAATCTGCCTGTCTTTTGAATTTAGTTAATTCCTTGTTACCAATTTAACCCTCCACCTCAGGGTTTGTGTTCTAGTACAATAACCACTAGACTACCCTTTTATCCAACACTTAACATAAACTAGCATATTAGCAGTGTTGCCTTTCAGTGGAACAAAGTTTCCACTGGATACCATTCCTATTAGGCTCTTTGACCAAGTGACCTACATCTATGGAAAATGATAAACAACCAGAGCTGCCCAGACACACACACAGAGAGAGAGAGAGACAGGCAGACTCTGAAGCAGTGACTCAGAGAAATCTCACATTAAGATACAAAAGAAGGGTCATGAACCTTTGTACACAATTTTCAATTAGCCATAACAGAATTCAAATTGACACTCCAATTATCACCTCTTGTTCAAATAGCTGTTCATCACTCAATCCTGTTTTACAGTACTTTGAAAGCTAAATATGCCAGTCTTGGCTGAAATAGTTAACTATGCCAGTCATGGCTGAAATAGCCCGTTATGGGAACCTTAAGAGGCATGGGCTTAAAGGAGCAGCAGAGGTGAAGGATCTCACCCCATCAATTCATTGCAAAATGAGCAGGTCAATGCCATACCGTGGCTATATAAACGTACACCTTTTTATATTAGTTCAACTATGCCAGTCATGTTTCAAGTATGAGTAGCTATGTAGGAAGGGTTAATCCAGAGTTATACCCAAGCCTAATATCTTCACACAAAGCAAAAGCTATGTCAGAGTCTCAGCATTCGTATGTGTTAACTTTTACAAGACAATTAATTTCATTTCTTGGATACTTGAGAATCAGAGGCTTGCCATGCTTTAGGCCACCCTAACATTTTCATAGATAGACTCCATAACACAGGCGGATTCAGCTAGAGGCGTGGGGGCGGATCACTCCCTCCGTCCTTCTTGGTTACATGCGGGTGCCCTTTAGGCCTGATCCATACATGGTGGACTGCCAGAATGTGGCACCCCTCTTGTAAAGGCCTTGCCCCCATGCAAGCAATCCTGGAGCCGCCACTGCCCCATAGGGAATTTGGGTGCATGACATTTTAAACCTCAAGAGGAGACATACAACACAATACAACTGTAATTTGATAATACCCTCCTTAAAAAGTTAAGAAGTGAACACCGAAGCCGGGGAACAGGAAATTGTAAGAATCATAAACAGAAACGAAGTGTTAAGTTTTCAGTTTAGTGTTCTTGGAAAGAGAGTCTAAGACATGGTCATTCAGGCTGGTGCATCACTTTTGTTAGAGGAAGCAGTGTGCAGTTAGAGATAGGAGATCATAGAGTACAGAGTTGCAGCAGTCAAGTCTTGTCAGAATATGGCTGTGTAACAGTGTTTTCAGCAATGATGAATCTAGAGTAAAGCAGAGCTGTCAGATCCTTCTGAGATGAAACAAAACACAGTCAAGAAGTGGAAAGGATGGAAAATCGTACGTGTTCAGTCAATGTACTCATGAAAGATAAGGTCACACATAAAATACATTGCTGCACCAATTATCCAACCTTACATTGCTTTTTCTGACCATACCTGATTGTAGCTGTCATTGAAGTCATCACTGATGCTGCGCAGTTCCAATCCAACTTCGTGTTCCATCAGGGTAGGTGCAGAATGCACCCTCTGAATCAGCACATGCTGGCGGCACCTCAACTGTGGAACAGTGGCAGATGTTGAAAAAACAGGATCACTGCCTTGACTGGAGTTCCAGGAAGACTCTGGAATACTCTGTATACTTGGAATTATAGTATGAACTGGAGGTTCATCAGTCATTTCTGCAGCAGCTTATGCTAGATGTCTCAGGCTTCACAGTGATTGATGCAGATACAATTACTTCAGTCAGCTGTGAAAATTAACAAAAACTTGAATCAAGGTATGCTTGTTCTAGTCCTCAGTTCACAGAAGTTTGCAAAAAAGGCATTATCATTAATGTTCATTATTCATTATGCATTGAAAAAATCGATTTATCTACACTAAATGATATGAAATCTTGACCTAGCATCTTGAAACCGCTTTCAGAATTCGAGAACAACCTCTGGACAGGATGTGCAACTTCCTGGTTGGACGGACAACGATGGCAACTATTGGCTGAGGCTGCATGGCTTGGACAGCAGCGCCATTTGGTGTCTCACGAGGCCCTGTACTTAGGCCGCTTCTTTACATCCTGTATACGTCTGCTTTGACTCACCTTATCACCTTTCTGGGAGCACAGATTCACTGATGTGTTGATGACGTACAATTGTACTCTACCTGCTATCCATCTGTGCACCTGCACAGGTGTCTTCTACATGGGCCATTGTGGTGGAAGTACAGAAATTGACGTCCTCTAATTGGCTGTAGTTGAATCTTACCATGATACAGTATATTTGGTCTGGCATATGCCAGGCACAATCAACCACTGACGAAGGTGCAATAACATTGCAATGCCCTGATCTGAATCAACAGCTTGTTGTCTACAACTTGGGTGTTCTTTTGAATGGAGACCTACGGCTACCAGACCATGTCATCCTCCTTTAAAGGTCAAGCTTCAACCAGTTGTGCCAGATATGGAGCACATGGCACAGTCTGTCATTTGGCACTGAACTGACCCTCATTCACTCATTTATTCTAATGTGCCTGGAATACTGCAATTCAATCTTTGTGGGCCTGCCAAGATTCCAGCTGCCCCGGCTCCAATCTGTCATTAACTGTGTCACCCAAGACATAGGCATCAAGCTGAAATATTTGCATATATCAGAAAATGCATAAGAAATGCTACAATGCCTTCCTGTAGCAAAGCAAATTTTCTTTGAGATCATCTTAATGGCATGTGCCTCACTTGTCAGCACTGCCCGTGCAGACATCACCAAGCTCTGTGTTCCAGTCTCAAGTCTGGAATCAGCATTCGTTGCTCTCTGCTGCCTATGGAGATATGCAGCTACCGCACCTCTACACCTCAACTCAAGCTCATTGTGCCTTCTCACATATTGGACCGTCCTCCTGAAAATTCTCCCATTGCATTTGCATACTGTTGCATTTGACTCTGTGCAAAAACATTTCAAAGAGGTCTTAAAAGGCATCAATTTAGATCAGTCAGATAGCTATGTGTGCAGCATTCTTGGGAGGTACTTAAAATGTCTTCATACACACCTAAGTATGTATATCAAAATGTCATAACAAAAGATGCCAATTACTAAATCATTACGAAGAGTTCTCCTGAAGTTACCAACAGCTGAAAAGATATCAGCACATATCAAAGATGTATATCTATGTCTTTGTCGCTTTCACTCTTTCCACCAACTCCAGTTTATACAGAACTTTTTCTCTCAATTGATTTTTTCTGCTATTTCCTTCATTTAATCCTACTATTTGGCATCTTTTTCTGTCTCCCTCCTTGTCTTCCTCTTCCTGGCTGATGCATTTCCTTCCAACTTACCATCTCAGTGCTTGCATCTGCTAATGCTTTATGTTCGCCTACATACAGATGTGTGTTTGAGTGTATGTTTCTATGTGTGTGTGTGTGTGTGCGTGTGTGTGTGTGTGCATACATATCAGTGTGTGTGTGTATATAGAGAGAGACAGACAGACAGACAGAGACAGACAGACAGAGACAAAGACAGAGATACAGACAAACAAACAAACAAACAAACACAAGAGAAACCAAAATCCAAACTGACAGACTTAGTCTAGTCTTGTCTAGTTGAAAGGCAGACAGACAGACAGAAAGGCAGACTGTCTGTATGTGTGGCTCAGGATGTGTGTTTACATGAGTAAGGATTAGCAGTAGTGACCTTGCTCATAGCCAGTGCCTGTCAGGTTAACACCAGGATCTAAAAAACATCATTAATTTGAAACTAGTCCAGGGTCCCGTGGGCACTGAGCCAAGAACATCTAATGCCTGTATAACATTTCCCAGGCACCTCGAAAAATGCACACTTTTAACCCATCAACATCACTGTGATTATCACAGGAGCCAGGATAGAGAAAATACAAGCTGCTAGAAGAAAGTTCTCCCCATAGCAGCTCTATTCTAGACAGAAATCTGACTTCTGTAGACAGATAAAAGCGATTACTGCATAAAAATAATTAAATAGCATTGCTCTTCAATTGATTGGCAGGCATTGTTTACATGGCATATTAAAAGTCCACCACAGGAAAGACATTCTTAAGTAAGCATGGTCTCAGGTACAACAGGATGAGCAGGTGCTAAACACTCTGCATGGTGTTGGCACTCTCTAAAATAATGTGGCCAGAAATGTCACAGACAAATCGTCATTGATATTTCTGACAAAACCAATCCCACAAATCTCTGGTCAAAATGAGACTATGCCTGCTGCCAAGAAATTTATGAGCATTCTGGTTACATCAGGCCCCTTATTTCCAGACAACACAACTCTGCAGCTGCAATTTCTTAAGTCTCAGGTGAACACAAGCATTTCATTACAATGTAATGCAGGTTGTCTCACAAAGACAGCTAAAGGGATTACTGCGGTTGAACAGAAAGATGCAGTTTTGTGAGTTTTTAAAGCAAAGCCATTAGCTTATAACTCTTAGCCAAACCATATGCAGGAACAAACAGAAACCTATAACCCTTAATGTAAGTAAGGCACTCAAATCCTGCCACAGAAAAGACAGAAATACACAAAAAACAACCCACTGTTTCAACAAGGCACTCAAATACTGCCTGACAAACATTTAGAAACATTTAAAAATACAAATTCATTTAAATAAACATGCAAAAAAATAATACAAATTCATTTATAATAAACGTGCATAAAAATAAAAAGAATATAACTTATTATAACTACATTTTAACCAGTACAAGTAACTCTGTTTTACATGAGCTAATTCACTGTCATCAAAATCCTATTGTTTGTCACTCTGTCTTTAACACAACTGGAAAGCTACTGTTGTAGCCAAATACAAAAAGTCACAGAAGTTTGTAAGCACAAAGAAATCGGTCAAATGCCCTTCTACAACCACTGAGTCTGCCTCCAATGAAGTCAGCTGCTTTACATCAGCAGAAAGAACCTGATACAGTGTAGTTGTTCTTGTACAATGGCCTTATGCCTGTGCTCTGTACTCTCAGTACACAGCATCAGTCAATGTCAGTTGGCAGTTGCCGATACAGAGGCTCACTTCCAGAATTATGCAGATTCAAAGATGAATCACAACTTATTTAATTAGTCTTTGGTTGGCGTCACTTTTGCTAAATCATTCATTCAGTTCACTATTATTTACATCTCTCTTAGGTGTCCCCTGCACATCATCTTATTGTTGGTATGATGATTACTAAGGATGAAGCACAAAACCAAATAGACATGCTCTGCTAGGCAAACTTTAATCTCTAACTCACAACAGAGTTGTTACTCAGCCACACACAAAAGTTGCATCAGGGAGACCAGCTTATTCACCTGTGTAATGTCAAATCAAGTCTGCAACAGCCAGACTGACTGATCAGTTTTGGTGCCAGGTCAGAATCTGGGGGTTAAAACCAGGGAGACAAAAAAGTGCTGCAGTGGAAAACACTGGCGATAATAGTCATGGGAGGGTGCAGAAGCAGGAGCAGGATAGCATAGTTTGAAAAGCTTGGTTATCAATCTTGAGTGAAATGCTGCAGGAAAAAGGGCAAGAAAAGGAACAGTCAGATTGATGGACAAAAACGGATGAGCAAACTAGCCGAAAGGTATGAGGAAGAACACCTAGATCTTGGCAGTTGTACAGTAATAGCTGGTGAACATAAGAGGGTTGAGAAGTTTGAAGGGCAATACAGGTAAGAGATACAGGGTCTGAAATGGAGGGAGGCTAAAAAAAATTGTTAGGATGTGGGAAGAGCTAGCATGCCAGCCACCAAGTTCAGTGGCATCCTTTTTTCATATCGCATTAGATGCAGAGTAAATAACCATTGTGGAGCATAATAAAATCTAAGAAATGCACATACACTACTGGATGCCAACACACGGTAAACTGTCAGAGATCTGAGTAGGTAAAAAATTAAAGCTGCTTTTCACAGAACTCTACTCATCAGGTACTTGCACGGTTGCATCCCTCACTTAGAAGGAACACATGAAGTTACAGGAGGAATGCTGAATGAAGTTAAGCAAATGGGGAAAAAGGCAGAGAATGTCTTCAGAAACTCTGGTGACATGAATCCTTGAAAACTGGCTCCAAAGCAGGCGAGTCTTTAAAAATTCATCAGAAATTATCCACCATACCAGACATCACTCAACAAAATAACTAAAAATATGAATCATTTTTTTCTGCCTTCTGTTTAATAATGCCCATTACCTGTGCTAAAAAGGTGCTGTTAAATAAGCTAATATCATCAGCTTTTTCCTAATTAAGTGGTCTGGTAAAATTGGACTACTAAATGTGATCTGACTGTTAGCTAGTAGTGTTGCAATTACCATTAGCCCACTATAGAGTTTGGCTGAACCAATGCATTTGGTTTGAATTGACTCTTATTATTACTCAAAGTTTCTGTCAGTTGAGACAGTACTTTGGGGAAAAGAGCACATTTGCACTACCCACAAATTTGTTTAATAAAGAAAATATTGTAATTTTTAAATCAAGGCTGAATAGTTGTCTCAGTAAAAGCTTTATTGTTGTATATTAAACTGGAACAATAAAACATAGTGATAAAAGACATGGAGCAGAGACAAATTTAGCTTTAACTGAAATGCCTTCAAACTATCCAAAATGCTCTCTCTTGCACTGTCACTAAAACCCCCAAACACCATCACATCACCCCTGTTCTCAAATCACATCATGGGTGTTAAATACCAAATAGAGTAGTCCTATCACTTACCTACAACACACTTCAATTCTCCCATTTTTGTCAGTTTTGTCAGTATGCCAACCACTTCGTTCAATCTGCTCCTCTTTTGTTCTAACATTTCTCAGGGGGCCCTTAAAATTTGGAAATGACTCCATCGCCATAGCTGCTCTAACCTTCTGGAATAAACTCCCACCAGAATTATGACAATTATCTGATCCACCATACAAACTCACCATCACTTCACCTCTTGCAATCTCTGCACAGGTCTTCCACTCAAAACTGAAAACGCTCCTCTTCTGCAGATCCTATCCTGATTCCCCTTTCTCACCTTATCTATCCCACAGTTCCAATTCCAAACACCACCCACCATAGCCGCCTGACACTTGGATCTTGACCTGGAACCAAACCCTTCTTGTCTATTGATTTTGTTTTGACTGAGTGCCTGTAAATAAGCTGGTTTTCACAACTTAGCTTTCACTGGGCGCTGTAAAAATCTAGAGTTTACGATTACGATTACTGATCTCATCCACCGATTTTTTAAATGTCTCAAGGTTAAGTAAAGTAGAGCCTGTAATAGGCTGTCTCTGTTTCGATTCTCCAGTCAATTTTCTTATTTTCAAGGTCCTATCACGGCTCTTACGACCGGTCTAAGTAAATGCAATACTTTTAAATATCTAGGACATCCAGATCGCAAAGCTAGCCCCACCCAATATCGAGTTTTATAATTAACAAACTATCAACGATAGTAAGATACAACCTGCGCAGACAGCACGCTGAGTCATCACAAATTTCAAGCGTGCGTAACTATTAACTAACATCAAGAAAGAAATTCAGTGCATAGGTTTTACGAAGATTATAAAATCGGATTCTAATTAAATTAACTCACATTATTTGCAGTCGACAAGTCACCGCCACCGATGCGGAAAACTTTTACATTTCTTTAAGTGGAATTTCTATTGACCAGCTGATCTGCTACATTCCCAGTTTCTCTGTCATCCCTGGGTGACGTAACTTGTGTCCCGTGGTACTTAATGAGCCAATTGTACGTCGTATATATGGGTCACCGGCCAACACTCTGGCCAATGAAAAGAGACGCTGGTAGAACATGTCCGAACACGTACGGCTTGTTTGTAAACATGCGATTGGCGCCATTTGATATATTTATTTAATATTGTGGCGCCATCCATTTTCTCAAAACTGAGGTCGCAGCTGTAAATGCTGCATAATTTTAGCGCCCCAAAAATGTATCACTACCTCTATACAGTAGTGAATTAGTTTGGCGCTCAGTCTAACAAAATTGCCGTTTTTAATTACCACCGACGCATCATAATTTACGACACACTTAGGCCGTGTTTTTGGTCGTCTTTTGAATCCAAAAGAAGCCATGAAGTGGTTATTTTAATTAAACTGTCAGAAGAGTGAAGACGTTTTCCAGCCAGTAGGAATTTTCATTCGTGAATATGAATCTGGGTCGTGTAACGTCGCGAAATGGGCAACGTAAATCATAGGATTCACAATGTCCACGCATATAAAATCGCTGCAGGAATCGCCGCAGTATGTCGAAAGCGACTTTATCTATGGTCGACAAGAAAAGAGGAAGTAAGAGGAAAGAATATACAATATGATATGCAAAACTGAAGAATGAGGTGGAGATACTAATATGGCGAGATAAAAATCAGCGTGTAAAAGAGTTATGTCAACCGATGGAAGACAGTAACAAGAAACACAACATGAAACAACTATTCGCGACTGTGAGAATCATAACCGGAAAATATACAGCGCCGTACGTCATTGGTGATCAAAGACAAGAATGGAAATTTGCTTACGGAACAGAATAAGGTGACTGAGAGATAGAAGGAGTATTGCGAAGACCTTTATGCAGAACGGGAAAATGATGAAGATGAGACTGATGATGTTTGAGGAACCTCCTCCATTGAAATCAGATATTGCACGGGCACTGGCCAGCAGAACGGCGAATGGGAAGGCGGCTGGATCGGATGGGATAACAGTGGAATTGTTCAAAGAGGCTAGAGAGGCGGCGGTTTACATGATCATAAGATTTGTGGAGGTGTGGAAAATGGGCACGAGAATGGAAAGAGTCAATTTTTATCACTATTTCCAAGAAAGGTGATAAGAGATTGTTCCAATTATCGAACCATTGCATTGGTGTCACACGCAAGTAAAGTGCTTTTAAACAAAACTGGAAGAGGACAAGCAGAGGTAGAGGAAGAGATTTCGGAGGACCAAGCGGGATTTAGACCTGTAAGAGGTACACGCGACCAAATATGATGCAGAAGGCAAGACAATACAATCAGCCAATGTTTGTGTTTCGTAGATTTCCACCAAGCTTTCGACTGTGTAAAACATGGGCGGTTGTGGATACCTATGTTGGAGATGGTTTTCCGCCACACCTAGTTAATATTATCAACAAACTGTATCGAGGACAACGGGCAGCAGTGAGAATAGCGGGTGTGCTATCAGATTGGTGTCTAATTGAAAAAAGGTGTGAAACAAGGATGTGTCTTATCACCATATTTGTTCAATTTGGTCGCAGATATGGCAATGAGAGAAGCCTTGGAGTCATTTAAGGGAGGTTACAAGATTGGTGGAAGAAGGATTACTAATCTCAGATATGCAGATGACATAGTGTTAATTGATACATCACCAGAGGAACTGCAAGATTTGATACAGAGATTAATAAGTGCAGGACGGAGGTATGGATTATCAATTAACAAAGGTAAGACAAAAGTGATACGGCTACTGATGATAAGAAGGTCAACATTTATGTGGAGGGCGATGTGTTGCAACAGATGGACAGATTTCAGTCTATCTGGGAGCCATAATCACTGCGGATGGAAAATGCGAGGAAGATAAAGGTACGACTGGGAATGGCGAAGAAAATACTATCTGATATGAGGACAGTATGGAGGAACAGAGGAATTTCAATACCAACGCCTTCTTCGATCTTTATTATGGTCTATAGCAACATATGGATCAGAATCATGGACACACAGAAACAGCGAGCAAAGAAGACTGGCATCATCCGAGACGACTTGTTATAGAAGGGTTTTGAGAATACTTTGAACAGCCAAGAAGAGAAATGATTAGGTGCTGCGGGAGGTCGGTGGTAGACAGCTATGGGGCGCGGTAATAACAAGAAAACTGAGGTACTCTGGACACATTATGACAAAAAACTGCCGGGAAAAAGGTGTAATCACAGGAGAAACACAGGGATCAAGGAAGAGAGGAAAACCAAGCAGGGCATGGATTGACGACGTGAAGGAATGGACGGGGATGACCTTGGAACAGCAGCCCGTGCGACGCAGGAGAGAGGGTTATGGAGACAGATCGTCCATTGTGCCGCCAAAGTTCGAAACAACAAATAGGACACCGGCGACGATGTCACAACTGGATTTTAGTCCAACTCCTTGAACTTTGTCTTCGCTTTACATTTGGTTTTGTCTTAACACGACCTTGCAAACAACCCTGCTAAGTCAGAGGCCATTATTTTTACAGCGTATGCAGCCGTTCGCTTCACATACATCTGTTGACCTTGAAGGAACCAAAAGCTCATTATTAGACAAAATTAAAACTCTCGGTTTCACCACTGATAACTCGCTCACTATGACTTCACACGTATCTTCGATTTGTTCTTCTTTCTACTATATCAGGCAGAGTCGGACTGGGACGGTTTTGGTTCCTTGCCATTTAAATTATGCAAGAGGCCCCAAACCCAAACTGGCCCATAAAATAAAAATAATAGTATAAGTAATAACAACAATATTAATAATAATGATAGGCCTGAAACGTTGCTGTTATTGTTTCTAAGTGTTATTTATTTAGCCTACTATTTCACTGATGTTTTGATGCAAATTGCTTTCCATTCAACTCTAAGAAACAGTGAATTGGAAAAAATCTGATTAGTAGGAAACACAGCAGTTTTAAAAAATAAGCATCATCTTAAACTTGCATAAACAGTTGTACAGTGACCGACATGTTCACTTTCAAAACTGGTAGCAGAAATGTTTAAAACCAATTTAATTTTAAAGGAAACTGTGAATAGTTTAAAATTGAACATAAATGATTTTTGCTCCGTGCAAGAATACCATCTGTTTCTTTGTGACAGCTTCTAGTGCTATATTGTATTCCTTCTGCTGAAGTCCGTAGACTTACTGAGTAAAGGTTTGAGCAGGAAAAGGGCACAAAACGATTGTGGAGACATCATTGTTAATGATAGTTTAACGATCGTTTTGGGAGTTTGCATATTTAGAATATTTGTGTATTGACTTATAATTAATTATTTCTCCCTTAGGGGTCCCGCGCGCTGAAACCAGAGCACACGGGCACAATGGTCAGTCCGCCACTGATATCAGGGCATTTCGTCACAACAGGTATTCTCTGACTGATGACACGGCCAATAAAGTGGCATGTGCACTTATCGGTCCTCAATTAGACTATGCAACTGCTGCTTTATATGGTTGGCCTATTTCGTCTTCTAATCTAAAAACTCCAGAGGCTTCAAAACTCTCTAGGGATACTATGCCTTCTTCATCCTCCTCCTCCTCCTCATCATCATCATCTTCCTCATCAACGTCATTATCATCATAAAAATGCAATAAATCGCTTCACTGGTTTCTCATTGAATGGCGTTTTAAGTTTAAGATTGCGCACTTGACCTTTAAAGCCAAAAATACCAGCCTTCCATATAACATCTATGTGACTTGTTGCCTACGTGACTTGTTGCGTTCTTCTGTTAATGGCTTGTTTCTTGAACTAAGGTTCATGACAAATTTCAGCTGCTGTGCTCCTCATATTTGGATTTGTCCACCACAAGGGTCGAGGCCATACGGCCGCTATAGAAAACTGTGTACACTTACATTTACAAAAGGCCCGACTTGCCAACTCGCCTTCATCATTTAAATCACTGGTCAAAACTCCATTTCACTCTGGCTTTTGCATCACCCATCTTGGCCCCCTAGCGAACATGCAACTCCGCGATGGTCGCTTCAAGTGAAACCGTGATTTAAAAAATCGTCATCCGTTGGAGAATCCAGATCGACATCCAATAAGCTAGAAAAACTGAAAAATAAAATACACATATAGGCCTAAAATAAATACTTCCTCAATGAGACACCAGACTCACTATTAAATCTATCAGTTTATACATTTAAGATAATTTAAAACGTGTATAATACAAAATTTCACTAGCTGAATTTGAAACCAAAACAACACGTAGGTTAACTTCGGCATGTCTATTCAGTCCTTCCGTCGCTCTGCTTACGTCGTTGCCTGAAATCGTCCACCAGCGTCGGATTCTTCCTTCGAACCTTCGTCCATGAGTTTCTTCGTGATCAGAGGATATTCGAATTACTACTCTTTAGTCGCCAGATAATGTCGACAATCTTTCATTTATGTCAGTGATCGAGCATCGAACCGTCGGCTTGCCCATTTTATTGTGTAGACTACACTGTAGAGTTAGCTCGAGTAGGCCTAAAGACAACAGTCTTTGAGTTTCGAAATTATAATTAAAACGAACAGTTCAATTACAACAGTAGGCCTACTTGAATCGTCACAGTGCTAATTTCACGAATCTATGAACGACATTCGTAACTCAGACTTTCAACTTAGCATACGTCAGACTATTGGTAGGCCTACAAATAGCACACATAAGACCAGCGCTATATCTTCGCGTTCCTTTTTACAAAATCTTTGCAATCTCTGAGCAATGCATTTGCATCCGCTCACACAACGTTATTGGGCAACGGAGATATCTACCTAAGTATTTGATGCTTGTTAAAGTAATTATTGACTTATTGTGCTATAGACGCTCTTCATTTCATCAATATCTAGTATAATAAACTTTTCCCGTGAATGTAAAAAAATGACAAACATACCCTTATAGAATATATCGGATATAGGCCTAATGTATGATTTTATCCACCTTAGGTCTGTACTTGACTGATGTTGGTTCACCCAACTTTTAAATATTTCCGAGGCCACTGCGCCGAGTACTCGACTTCAAGTTAGAGTCGAGTAATGTTTTTATACATAATACGCGTTAGAAATTAAGGAAGCGACATTTTGGCTAATTTTAAAATTCAAACTTATTATTTGTGCATATACTGTGAATCTGTGACCAGTTTTAAAGCTTAGTCAATACAAACCTCAGCTGATCGTTGCTTTCTTTCGTCGCTTTCTGGCCAATCTTATTGAGTCTATCATCTAATCTTACAGAGGCGAAACAAGGAATCTGCACTACTGTTAACTTGAAAGTACTCGAGTAGCCTTAAATTCAGAACTCTTTGGCTAGAGCCCATAACTGTTAGGCCTACTTCAAAACATGAGCATATAACTCCTGTACCTAAATCTTTGCATTGGCTTCATGTTCAGCAAAGAATTTCTTTTAAATTGGGGCTTATCGTTTACAAAACTAGTAGTCCCGCCAGAATTGCGACAGTTGTCTGGTCAATCATACGAACTCACCAACACTTCACCTCTTTCGGTTTCTGCGTAGGTCTTTCACTCAAGACTGAAAACACTTCTTTTCCAGAAATCTTATCCTGATTCTTCCTCTTCCCCTCATCTCTCTTCTCGCTTCAATTTCAAACAGCATCCACCGTAGCCGTCCGACTGTCTGAGTGCCTGACTCCTGGATCTTGACCCTTTTGCCTATCGATTTTGTTTTGACTGAGCGCCTGTGAATAAGCTGGTTCCCGCGACTTAGCTTTTGTTGAGCGCTGTAGAAATATCGAGATTACGATTACGATAGTCATCTGGCCTAGTTAGCTACATCGGTAAGCGCGTACGCCAAGGAAGCCTCTATGCACGAAGATCCCCGGTTCGCGTCCCGGTCGTGTCTTATTTCAGAGATTTAAATCTCGGGCTAGTACGGTCCGTGCACGGGGTCCGTAAATGGCGTGTAGCTGTAGTGAAGGATATCACCCGATAGGGTCGAGACCATACTATCGCTATAGAAAAACGTATACAACTTACAACTTACAAAACACTTAACTCTGGCCAACCTCAATACTTAAAATTAAGCTTCACTCCTCAAACTCATCGTTATTCACCCAGGTCATCTGAACGCGTTTATTTTGTTGTTCAGAAACTAGAGCTGTTGCTGGTAGGCGAGCTTTTTCGGTTGCTGGACCGAAATTTTGAAATTCTCTTCCTGCATCTGTGCATTATGTCCATTCTCTTGTTTCATTTCGTTCTCGATTTAAGACTTGCCTTTTCAGTTGGCTTATCCGCCGTAGGCTGCCTCTCTTTCTTAATGGATTGATCTTCTGGATATTGACCTTGTTTAAATTTGATGCGCCATCGGTTGATGCCTTGTACATTAGACACCGGCGCTCTAATATAACCTACTCGTCGAGTACTCGCGTAATTAATTATTCAGACAGCGCAGTTAGTCATCTGATTGGACCGGATGTTCAGTAGGACAACTGCTGTTGTAAACAGTATGGTTTTAATACGAATCTTTCTTCGCTTAAGGGCATCGTTAAACCATCTCGGCTTTCAGTTTTAGTTGTATCACAATAAAAAAAACTGAACAATGGCTAGAGTATGGTTTTGATACGAATCTTTATTCGCTTAAGGGCCTCGTTAAACCATCTTGGCTTCCAGTTTTAGTTGTATCACAAAAAACTGAACAATGGCTAGAGCACGGTTGGAAGAATCAGAAGACGAAAACAAGCGATTGATTGATGATGAATATGGCATTTCGGATCGGAAGCTCTCTCGACATTCGGCACCTGTGGACCGGTAATTAGAATAATCGACAGAAAATAATCTACGTGAAGTTGGTTTCATATTCACCTTAGATGTTCGGTGTGGAAAGGTGCACGTCAAATAGTTATTTAAAAAATTGTCATTTTTCATATTTCTGCGGAAAATGTTCTCATAAAGCACTAATCACAATGAGTTATCGGTACGACTGAATATTTTGCTACCAACTCCGATTCGTATGACATTATACCTGATGATAGTTCTCGACATGAATATTCCAACGCGCCTATTCCCGTCTTCTGCAAACAATCCGGCGATTTTCTACGATTTTTTTGAAAGTATACGATTTCATGTATTTCATGCACACACATCGACATCCGCCATTTCTAATCCCGGAGTGTATATCACTAGCCGGAGGTCACATGCAGCGATGCATAGCATTTACAAATGGCGGATGTCGATGTGTGTGCATGAAATACATGAAATCGTATACTTTCAAAAAAATCGTAGAAAATCGCCGGATTGTTTGCAGAAGACGGGAATAGGCGCGTTGGAATATTCATGTCGAGAACTATCATCAGGTATAATATCATACGAATCGGAGTTGGTAGCAAAATATTCAGTCGTACCAAGTTTTTTCCACTGTTTTACATTATTGGATTATTCCAGCTAAAGTCAGTTAATGCTGAGCACTGTCCCCACCAAGCTACCTCAGTAATTTTAAAAGTTTAACATAACTGCACTGTATTTAACAATGTATTTATATTTTTTTATTTGCATTTCACATTTTATAAACAATATAATGCATTAACAGACTGGAGCATACAGAGGAAATGAGCAACAGTAAAATCAACAAAAGTAAATGAAGAAAAACTATAAAATTTTGGCAGGTAACATTGTACTTATTCTCGTGCCAACAAAGAATAACTATACTATACTCTTCCAAAACTGGCAAAAGGTAACAAACAGATATTCATTCACAAATGTCAAAAACTTGAATGTTAAAACTGCATAGATAGTTAGTTTCGCTCACACTCTTCAGCAAATCCAGTGCAGAGCAATTTTGTTTTTGCACAATTGCATCTGCTGACTAGAAAACCTTTTTTGTATTTGCAATGAATAAAAGCAGTACAGACCTTTGAAACTCCAGGAATTGTCATCCACGTAGGAACCCACTTGTCAGTGTCACAAACTGCACCCCGTTTACCTGAAATGAGTATAAGTGGTTGTTTGTTGCAATATTGTCCCCAAAAATGAACTGACTGATGGATAGCTCTTTTGAAATGCATGATGAAGGGCATAGGAAGAAGAGAGTCAAATGCCCGAGATTTCTTAGTAAACAATTGTTTACGAGCAGAATTCACATCTACTGCATCACAGGTCCTATGGTAAACAATAACAGTGAAACGTTCAAGGACAGCAAATGTTTGATCATCTATTTCATCATTACCTAAGCTGCACAGTTTAAGAAATGCTTGTGTCACAACAGGATAAGAAGTCCAGACATCCCAAGCAGTTTTTCTACCTCTGCCTCCAAACGATGAAACTATGTCACAACCTGTGAATGCATGAAAAACTGGTAGTGATTTAGATTAGTTGACTCCAAGTGATGCAGCAACTTCATGGACTGGAATTACTCATACATTTTTTCCAATGCCAGATGTTATCCATAGTTCGTCTGTATTCAAATTAGCAAAAGTTGATGCTGCCAAAACAACAACATCTGTGTCAACCGTCCAAAGAGTTACCCGTTTAGCACCCTGTTCAACAGCATGATGGCAGTGAAGAAGCACATGCATGTCTGGTGTGATCAGAATTGCATCAATGAAAAGATGAGCCTTTGATGGGTATCATATGTAGCTAGCAATAATTTATTAGGAATTTCTATTGATGTTACTGAATCTGCTAAGAAGTGGAAGAGTTCAGTCTTATTTTCATCAACCCTGGGAAATTCGGACCAGTTCTTAAGCAGATTTAACATTTTCGGAAACACGCATTCTCATGCCCTGCCCAAGCTTTTGTTTTATTGCAGACTTCATACTTTCAGAGAGATAAATATAAAAAACCGTATCAGTTTGATTAGCGGTTAGTAAGAAAGTTTTCAGATATGGATAAACAACCATGTCAGCATATTCCTGAAAAGTCTTAACAAACGAGGCCTGGGATCTGTACTAATGCAGCCCCATCGAAAATGACTGCTTCAACATCAGGAACAGATTTTATTGCCACAATGCATACACTTTTGCACAAGCATTGCAGAAGGTCTGATTTTGATCCTAAGCACAAGATTCCTTTCTGAAAAAGGGAAGGAGAGTACTGTTGATTTTCATGTTCAAAAAATTCATCAAGATCACCATTACATGACTGACATGCAATGAACAGATGTGAAAACAATTCGTGATCTGTTTTTCATCGATCTAGTTTCAAAATATTGTGACTACACTTATTTGCTGGTTTGAAAGAAAATATTGAAAATTTATTGTGTGGAGGAGGGGCATATATTGATTTTGTTTTTAGTAGTCTTTCATTCAACAAATTGTTGTGACTGCAGAATACCAGTTTTCTCAGCATTTCTAACTGTTTCAGCAACAGAAGAATGTTCTAAGAGGTGAGTATCTAATGCCTCCAGAGCCTCACTACTTGTTTCCAAGAATGGATTCCCAGTTTCTTCAAGAACAAGTAACAGATTCCTAATATCTTCCTGAAAAGATTTCTGAATTGATTCAGTTTATTCATGATGACTGGTATCACAGCTGGAAGCTAAAATACTCTTCAAATTCACTGATGACACAACACATTTTTGGACCTGCAATTACCCACCTCTGCAGGGCCATTTCATTTTCAGTCAATCCAATCACCGTCACCCCTTGTGACAGCATTTAGTTGTTCATGGGCTTGATCAGTTGCAATAACTGAAAATGTATGTTTGGTTTTTGAAATTGTAAATCTGTCACTTTCAAACTCAGATGCTATTTCTTGGTGATTGGTAGACATTGTTAACGTTTCATACAGATCAACTGTTACCCGTCTGGCATAATTAGTATGGTCCAAAGCAAAAAACCAAGGTACAATATCTTGCACAGCTTCCTCAAACATTGAGAAATTGCCTGCCTAACTGACTGAATGAATCGAAGAAGTAGTAATTCAAGTTTTGAAGCACAGTTCCATTTTGTAAACTGGATCGATACTAAATCTTTCTTCAGGCACCAAGTAGCAAAGCTCTGGATCTCATTCTGTTGTGAGTCGTCATTTGAAACCAATAGGCACGTTTCTGTAAGATGTAAAGAGCACATGCAGTAACTGAATGTGCATACCTAGTGCGCTTCACATGAGAAGCATGTATGAATGATTCAGCTGTGCCTGAAGTTGCAGTGCCATGCAAGTCATCAGAAAGTGTTATGTAACCAACAACAACGTCCATCATCCATCCTCTTCAAATTTGCAGGACAAAGTATCTTTTCGGAGAATGCACTTTGACAAAATATGCATCCTGCACAAACAAAAACACTTTGATAAAAGCTCAGCCATTACTGTACGGTATATCTAAAGTTAGTTAAAACCAATCTGTTAGATATTAATGCAAAAATTGAACGTACAAGTTATGAGTGATAACAGAGAAAACTATTTACAAAGTATAAAAGTCAAATTTTCAATATTACTGATTTTGAAACCTGCAGTCAACTGCCCAAACATTTTCTTACAGATTTTTTTACATTAACAAACAATATTTTTTATTTATTTAATGGAATTAAGTATTTATCCTCATATTTACAATCCTAAGGTATTACAAAAATGAGCACCTCTTGCACGTTGTTAACATAGCTTGCAAAAACAAGCTCAAACTTACCCCAATTGTGCACATTTTTAAAGTGATTTTTCAAATATCTTTCTCAACTGGCACAATATCAGATTATCTTCTATGTTAGTAGTCCCTCTACAAATTCTAGAAAACATTATTCTTGGAGCACCTAAATGCATAATAATAAGGATTTTTAAAGTTAAGTGCTTGGACTGTATTCCCATCCTTTGGAAATAATCCTGGAAGATGCTTGGAATTTTTATGCGAAGTTCATTTCGTATTCATATTCGCGCATTGGATATTTGGTATGGAAAGCAATCAGTAGAATAATTATTTGAAAATTGTCACATTTTGCCCAAAAATTTTTCTGACAAACACCAATCCCCAAGAGTTATTCACCCGGGTAATCTCCAAAAATCTCATATTACTGCCTGTAGTGTGTAAGGGGACTCCAAAATAACCCAAACACGAGGAAATGCTATTTTCACAGATTTTCTCACTTTAGATGTCAGTTAACATGTCCAACTATCATGAGTTATCCCTCCTTCTATGCAATCACCAGAAAATCTCGAACTGCTTCTTGCTAGGGCATAAGTGGACCCCAAAAGCCCAATGCTATATTCACTAATTTTCTCACAACAGTTTTTCTGCTACATATCATCAGTTCTCCACCTAGGCAATCACCAGAAAATCTAAAAACTGCTTCCAGCTTATGTTTATAGGACCCCGAAAAGGCCCAAACTCTGGTAAATGCTATTTCAGTACATTTTCTTGTTTTAAATGTCAGGTAACCAAGGCCAGATAAAGGCCTAGGCAAACTAGGCAATTGCCTATGGCACTAGAGTAGATGCTACATATATAGTCCACAACAGCCTGCAAATACACAGCTACATAGACATATATATGGTCTCAAAATTACCATATCAGTTTAACGCGACCCTTTTCATAAAGTACTACTCGAAATGGATCCAAAATCCCACATTATAGTGAGGGTGCGGCGCAATGCATCTGTCAAATGAATAAATCAGTTGTCAGGTTTGATAATTGTATTTGCTTATGCAGTAATGTTTATATGATTTGATAATAGTGATACAGTAATTGGCTGCATTAATTGTCTTTATATGAATGTATGAATGAAGTTTTGTCATTTTTTAGGTTTTACTCAGTATACTGCATATTTTTTCTACTTGGTGTTGGTTCTTTGCTGCCCTGGAATTTTTTTAGCAATGCTAAGCAGGTGAGAAACCGAGTGTGTTGATAATGAGCAATGTAGATTTGTTTTCCTACAGATACGGATGCAATGCGTCCTATGTCTAATGCACTGTTTCTGCCTATAGTGAATTACTTTGTCAATCATGATATTCCAGTCATATCTCTTAAGCTGCAGCTGAAATATTCCAATGTTGGTACCAGTAAGTCTGCACTACTGTAAAACGGGTGTGGGTCAATGAAGATGTGAGCATTGCTATAGAAAAAGGGATGACTGACTTTGATGGAAGCTTATCTGGTATATCTCGGTTTGGACACATATCCAGTTTCATGCGGGAAGAACTGCACTAATTGCCTGTTCTAAGATGTATGGAAATATAATGGCAGAGTGGTCCTTCGCCCAAAAAGGTTGAACACCCCTACTTTAATTATTCTGTATAGTTAAGTGCTTTAAGTATCTTAGAAATTTAAAAGTAAGAATGAAAGCAATTGTAATTGGACATTTATATAGCTACACTTCAAGAGAAACTAATCAGAGGTGCTCTCTGTGCTAGCCAAATTTATGGTAAATGTCATTAAGAACAAAATGTTCATCAGTTAGCCAGCAATGCTGAGATAACTAAATGTCACCATTTGCAGGCTGAGCCCGACCAACAGGTTCTCATCTATAGTTGACAGATGAGATCTTGTTCAGAGTTCTTGGAGTGAGCAGCATCAAAGACATAGAACAGCAATGGGCAAATGGTGTCCGCTGCACAACAGCACCACCATCCAGCGTTGTCTCTCATAGGTGGTAAAAGAGGAGGCATTCGAACATTACTCTAGCCACCAGGTAGATCTCTGATGGACAGCCATTCGATTGATGGTAGAAACCCTTTCTTGTAGACAGTTGATGCCAGTCCAAGCTGCTTCTCGCCATTTGGCAACATAGATTGGTCTATAAATTTGATCTGCGACCGTTCATCTGGAACCTGAGTAGAGTTGGACTATTCCAAGCTCAAAAGGAGTTTAATCACCTGCAGAAAACTACGAAAACTCAAATTCACAGCAGATTTGTGTAAGTAACTATGAAATGCACCAGATCAATCACAACAGCTGTCTGAACTTGAAAGTATTATTGCACATATTCCGCTTTGAGATGAAGTTTAAGATGAACTGAGGAGTGGCGAAAACACAGCTGCATCGTGGCTGCCAGACATGCTAATTGTCACATAGTGAAATTTCTTCATTTTTGAGGATAGTTCTGCAGTTTTGCATTGATGACAATATAACTGATTTTCTTTTCAGTATTTTTTGTATAAGTTGCGAAATACGAGCATCAATGGCTCCATCTCATGGACAAATGCCTCATTCTTTACCGAAGATCAGATCATGTTTGAGAATTATCTTGAGTTGGCAGCTCAGATACCTAGCGTTCTCTTTGTGTTTATCAACATGACTTTAACGAAAATGTAAGTAAACACAATGTCAATTTAGTTCATCAAAGAAATGCAGTGGTAGCTGATTGGTTGAATGTTTGCTTTTTAATACGGAAGTGGGATTGAAGGTTTCCGTAACAGGGTATAAGAGCGTTGAGCGAGTACTTGCACACAGTTGCTTAGCACCATCATTGTTGTGGCCATGTGAAAATGCAGATACTATTATGTGAAAACAACAGTCATAGTTCTTTACAGTATTTTCTGTATGATTTAATTTGGTTTAAATAGTTATGATGTCTGTGTTTATCATTCACTTTACTATGTAATCAATGAGCTGTTGTCATTAAAAGCTTGTTGCTACAACATGTGTAAAGTATTTGATTATCTGATACAGTAAAACCCCGGTTAAATGCATCCCAGTAATTCATGCATTCACTTAACACCTAGTAGAGCCTTGCATTCCAAGGCTACCAACTTAGCACATTACACGGACTTGCTAGTAAGTAATTTATATTAATTATGTGTCACATCTTAGGCTGTCATGTTTACATATGGGTGGGCAGTACATGTGAGAATATCCTGGCCAGGCATTTAAATTTCTTCTTTGTTTTGATTACCGATGTTGGTGAGATGTATCAAGCCTAATCACACTTTCACGCTGTCGTTAGCATATTCAACAATCTAGCTACCAGTGAAGTTATTCACATAAACTGATTGCTTGTACCCTAATATCCAGCAGCTTTATTAAGAACACGCATTATGTTGCAAATCTGCTCCTCTGATGTGTGCAGAAGGTAACTGACTGTCATACGACTCCACCTGTGGTAGGCAATGGTTAGTTATCTTCACTATCAGCTCCATTTGTTTGATGAAGATGTTCATGATGATGATAATTGGTTTTTGTTACTTTTTCCGTGAATAGTTTTTTTACTGAATGATGAAATTTGCTTGCTTTTTTTGTTTGCAGATCATGTTTTATTTTATGTTTTACTCATTTCAGTGTTTCATCTCGTACACGAATAATCAGCTCTATTTCTTTAATGATAGTCTTGTTCACGCTGACGATCTGTTTCACCAAAGTCAACACAGATGGCTGTAAGTTCAAGACTTCAGACATTTATTGCCAGATATTGCAGGTTTGGTGCTAAGTTTTATTTGAAAAGAACCCCAGTTGAGTTTTATTGTTACGATTGGACTGCTGAAGCTAGCTGTGATCTTGAAGTGGAAGAAGATTGTAATCATATTTTAATATTTGTTAGAATAATAAATTGCTTCTCTGTTCTTGCTTTAATTGATTATCTGGATTTGTCTTTTTAATCTTTAAGTTCCTAAGTTACATAAAAGCATCACCAAGATGAAGTTTTTCAGGAAATCAAAGAGAGCGCTGTGGATTGTAAAAGTTTTTGTTTTTCAGTCGTGGAGGACGTTTTCTTAGCAGCTAATTTATTTTCATTCACTTTCACAAATGCAATAGGCATAATATATATCAGTTTGAATTGTCAACTGATTTTTAAATTATTTTTTCACTTCTATACTTTGATGATACATTTTTTGATAAAGTGTTTAGAGTGCAAAATCATCGAACGTGTACTGTTGTTTATTTGACTTGTTGATAAGCATTAATACCCCAGAACCCCCTTTTAGGACGCACATCTTTGTAACAACAATTCTGATGTAATGCGGTAGAACATGTATCCCAGTTTAGGTGCAGCCTTGTTATAAAGCAGTTCTTGATGTGCCTTCCATAGAACTCCCAAAGAAAGTATTGTATTGATTTTCTTTGTATGCTAAATGACTGCTTACCTTAAACTACAAATATTTCATTGCTGGTAAACTGTAGGGCAAAGTGTATTTCTGATTCTATCCTTGAGTACGATCGTTGTAATGAATGGTAAGTCCTTTTAGTTTGGCCAAGATGAAAGAGTTCTTTGCTGCTGTCATGGCAACTAACAGAAAGTGCTGTTTTTGGGAAGTGGCAATATGCTGATATGATTTAAGTTTGGCAGCAGAGTTTATTAAAGTAGCAAGCCAATCCTTTGCATATTTCATTTTATTTCCAGCTTTTGCAGATGCTAATATTGTAATAAATTAACTCTTAAAGTAGATTGCTCAAAGTCTTGCTACAAGTATGGGTGTCATGCCACACCTAAATTTATCATTTACTTTTATGTAGTCTAGCTGCAATGCATTTAGATCATTCGTTTGCATTTGACTACTTTATTTTCTGCATCAGCCTCAGTTCTTTACATTTATGCATTTTTAATTACTGTAGTTGATGACTGTCAAAGGTTTTCAGGGTAAATTGGCATTCAGTACACAGGGTTTGGATCAGCCACTCACATTATCATATATTTACAGAACAAGTGCATTGCCGGTTGAACATTTTAAAGTTTCAAACTCTAGATTATTGTACTTTGACGTTTATGACGTTCTTGAATACTAGAAATATATCTTGCATAAATTTAAAATATATAAATTTGGATTACTGGTTTGTAAGTAAATTTCAGTGAAAACAAGAGAGTGTTTCTAGGTATTTCTAGACTCAGATCACCACTAGAATCATTACCAAAGTCTTCTAGTATATCTACATATTTATGTAACGTTAAATTCATATTAGGTGAAATACTTAATACAAAGTTCCTTGATGGACTGTTTCTGTTGAATGGCTCTGTGAAAAGGATGTAGCTGATTGTTTCTTTGTAGCGGGTGGTGCTGTCCTTCAGGGTGCCATCTGTGGATTGGGAAGCATGTTTCCACACAACTATATGCAGGGCACATTCAGCGGTATGGTACGTATGCATTGTCAAAGTGTTTTCGCCTACAAACGACAGTAAAAACCAATACAGATTAATCAATGCTGTTGCATTATTGGTCTGTGTTCGCTTTAAACTTAAATCATGATCAGCGGCCCTAATCGAGTAAAATCAGTCTCAGAGGAATTTCCTTAATGTGATGCTAACTAATTGAGAGGTGATTTCTTTACAAAGGTGTTTTACATTGGTGAAGCTATGGAAATTATGACAAAAGTATTTCTCTGGGTACTAGGTAGAAGGAAAACAGAGTTCTGGCCTGAGTTATTGGTTGTATAACAATATTATTTGAAATAATTTTTATTTTGTTTCTTTTCTAGGCTTTTGGTGGATTAATGGCTTCATTGGCAAGCCTGGCTACAATAAGCATTGGTTCTAGTCCTGTTGACAGTGGATTTGCATTCTTCCTGGTTGCAGAGTTTGTGTTAATTTGCTGTCTTTTGGGCTATCTTCTGATTTCATGCACGGTTAGTTACTTTTGACCTTTTAATGGATGCATTTGGAGCTGGTTGATAAGTGGTGTATTATGGTTTGTATTCTGATGTACTTTCACAGCAGTTATTATTGCAGTGATACTGTTGTAATATTTCTTACTGAGCAGTTACTGTATGAGCATTATGCACAGTTTTCATTTGTGCATCTGAAGGAAACTTTCTGCTTAATGAACTGATTTAAAAATAGTGCGTTTATTCCCTTGGTAATCTTGGTAACTGTCTATCACGTAGCTTCTATCAATGTGATGGTACTTTTCTTACTGATTTCATGAAAAGCACCTGTTATTTATGAATTGTAAGGTAAGCTCTTGTGTGTTGAAAATTATTCTTAGAAGTATAGTTCCTGGGTTAAAGGATATAGTTTGATTGTTATCCAACAGTGGTTCCAGATGTTAACTTTCTTGGGGGTTTGGATGCAAGTTTTATTGGCTGTCTAAATCCAGATACAGTGGGGAAAGTTACCGTTGGCTGATGTGTTAATTCTGTTTAAGTGCCAAAATCCAGGGAAATTGCTTCATATTCTGGTCAGATTTGAAAACTGGTTTTTCGTTGTGTATCTGTTTTTCCTTACTTGTTATTTTATATTATTTTCTGCATTTTACATGTTTATGACATTTGTTTCTGTTGCAGGCTTTTGTTCAGTTTTACACAAGTGGTATGTTTTTTATATTTTTAATAAAATTATTATTTACATCTGCTTAGTTTGATAGTCACTGATGTGCGGTTAGCTTTTGGTTAATGACGAATGTACTTACCTACTTACTTACTTACATAGTTTGTGCTGAAAGCATTAGACTTGAAAGCAAAGGTGCTTTAGCTTTCTGTTTGAAAATTGATAAACTATTGGAAAATTCTACTTTGTCAAGATATTGTGTGCAACAATCTTGCACAATGTATTTATGACTTGTCATAGCAGATAGGAGAAATTGCATGTATGGTTTGGTAACTGTAGACCAACACAAGTGCAAAGAAACCGGTTCTTAAGTCACATGACAGTATTTTGCAAACAGTGATTTTGTTATAGGTTGACATCCAGGTTTTTAATGTTTTAGTGTGTATGATTGTATGTACGTGGCACATACACTGTGCATATGTTTTAATCTGTCTAACGAGGTATGATTTAAGGTAACAGAAGATGTATGTTTATCTGAGGTATATTAAACAACACATATGTTCGGTTGGAGATTGTTCCAAGAAGATGGTCTGATGCTTGACATGGCCTGATTAACATCAGGCCATTGAGCAGATGAGTTGCACTTGCAAATCTTCACTGGCAGCAGAGCATAGCATCCTGAGCTAGGAACATGTGAGGTAATCCCCCACCCCCACTCCCCCGATATGTTCAGGGACATTACCGACCAGCAAGGCTCATCTTAGCAAGAGGATCATGAAATTTATTTATTTATTTGAAGCTCTTATTATGCTTGCAAAGAGATGCATTTGCATCTGTTTCACAACAAGAAGCCAGTGCAAAGTTTGGGTGTCAAATATAGGAGGTGTGAATTCCTTGTGTGTTTATGTGAAAATTAGTATTTATTGGTAAATTGGAATTTATTAGAACTTAATTTGATTTATTCCTATTCTTCTCAGGTGTGACATCATTAAATGCCCAGGTTTCCATTGATGTTTCTGACAATGAAGTTGGGCTCGTCTCATCAGCTGTACCGCATGCTGCAAATGACAGCAAAACATTTAAAACAATTTTTACAGTGGGAAGAAAGGTTTGTGTATAAATGTTTTGTCTCTGTGTCAGTCTTATTTGATGCCATAATGTTGAAATGGTTGCAAAATACCTGTTATATCTGTCTACAAAGAAGTACCAAGCTTCGGTTCATTGTTTTTCTGTTTGTTGCATAGTCGGTGGCATTACTTAGCTTATTCTGCTGCTTCTTCAATTCTCTCAACCAAACAGTATTTTTATTTACTAGTTAACAACATACTGCTTAGAAATTTTATATAAAGGTTGTATATATGAGCAATGATGGCTCATGGTCCCTACATGGTTTCCTTGCCAGGGAGAATGTGTACAAGAATAGACCATATTGTGAATAGTGTATTATACCGATATGGGTTTAGTGACTGCTTTACCCCATAAGTAGTATAATTCCGGTTTGTGATTCTAATTCAAATTTCCAAAGCTAAGCATGCATAGTGAACAGAAATAAAAATTATTTGTAAGTAAAGCATTTCCATATTATTGCTCTAAGTCAATTTTGTTCATTTTGTCGACCCAGAATCACTTTTATACTGAAAACCAGTTGGAAATGGAACACATGCTGTTCAATTGTTCATTCATTACTGGCATTAAATTGTTATTCCAGGCTGAAGTGTAAATGATAGGGTATTGCTAGTATCAATATGCCCTTATAATAGTTTTCTTTGTAAGTGGTGAGCATGTTCTTTTTGTAATATTTTATAGATTTGGATTCCTGGCTTGAGCATGCTTTTTATATTCTTGGTCACTCTAGCCTGTTACCCTGCTATCATGTCTTCAATTCAGTCATTTTCTGTTAATGAAATTTGGGCAAGTAAGTGAAATACTATCAGTCTTATATCTATGTTTCAGATGGGTTCATTTGAACCTCTCAGATAAAGTTGAAAACATCATATGGGTTGTAATGAATATAATATGATAGCATTACGTTGTACTAGAAGTAGAGAATTTTTACACCCACTTTAGTTAGTTATCCAAACACTTGATATAGCATCATTTAAGTATATTACAAAAGTGTTGTCCTTTGCTAGCCTAAATGATGTTAAAGTGATTAAAACAAAACATTCATCATTAAGCAAACAATGTGCAGACAGCTAAAAGAGTCACCACTGGCGATCCTTTGCGCACATGAAGAGCCAAACCGATGGAGTCCCATCAAGAATTAACAGTTGACACAGTGTTCAAAGTTCCTGGACCTAGATGCTTCGAGGATGACATTTCATGACGTGCAATGTTGTCTGCAGTACGTGATAACACCACCATCCAGCAATCCCACGCAGAAGGTGGGAGGGTCTGGAAATCTCCCGTGCAAGACAGGCATTTGCCACTGGTCACAGAACATACCTCTCAGTCACTGATGGTCAACGCCATTCCATAGACTCTTGCAGCCCTTCCGTCACCAAGTCCAAGATTTCCCGGTCACACACAGCATAAGTTGATCTGCAGATCTGAGGTGCAACTGTTCACCTGAGAGCCCCATTCACTCCTTAAAAAGTGCAGTGGTTCTATTTTGGCAAGCGACTGTAATTCTACGATGGGTAAGTGGAGACCACTACAGAATGGTGAAAGTCTGATTACAATATATTAAATTAATATTTATTTTAGTCCTGCCTGGGTGATAACTCTTCCTTCATCCATATCTATGAGCAAATAGTACAGTGCTTCTGAACTTTACATTATAAAGTCTAACTGGTGACAAATGGTGTTTTTTGTCTTTCTAGAGATTTACTTTACACCTGTTGTTTGTTTTGTCCTGTTCAACCTAACGGATTTTATTGGCCGAAATTTGGCTGGACTGATTCGACGGGTGAGTTTTTGTGCCAAAAGGTTGCATTCTGGTCCAGCCAGCAGTTTGGCATCTGCCGTGTTGTGTGAAGGTTGGACTGAAGCTGTTTGCTGGCTTTGCAGTTTGCACTTTGATGAATCAACCTTTTATGTTAGAAAGGTGCACATACACAACTTCCAAAGTTTTGGTTAAGATACATTCTTTGTAGCAATACATTCTTGTACTGTGTCCTGGCTTTTCACACTGTGTGAGGGGTCATTTATTCCTTCGACAAAACTTAATGAAAATACTGGACTGAAATTCTTTAGGTCAATTTGGTAACTTTTATGACTTGTAGAGCAGTTGATGAGTCTGGGATTGGTGAAGAAAATAGAGTAGGATGGTAGATAGTATCTGCTTTTGATGATTCTGAGAAAATTTTTTTTTTCAGCCAAAAGATGGAGGTCCGGTTTTCTTAATTGCCTGCCTTTTGCGTGCGCTCTTCATTCCATTGTTTATGATGTGCAACTTGCAACCGAGGTCCAGTGGCAAGTACATTTTCTTTAAGAGCGACGTTGCCCCAGTTGTTCTGAGTTGTCTGTTTGGACTTTCCAATGGTTATCTGGCAACCATGTCCATGATGCATTCACCGAGGTCAGTAGCAATTTCAATTTGTCATGTAGCGAGTAACCAACAAATGTTAGCCTTTACCAGAAAATTTTATCTGCAAAGAAAGTCAAGAATGTACTACTGGCAAGCACTTGGGTAGCAGAGAACATGATTAGCAAGCAATATGAAGTTACTGTGATTGGATTATTAGTACTTCTATTCCTGCTTACATAATTAATAAGTGAAGACTGCTGAAGAGAAGAAAGACAGGACTTTGCAAAACAGTGATGGTGGCTGTTATTATTTATGACTAGACAATAATTTTGCCTTTTAAAGTAATTAGTCTAAATTGTCTGGTGGTACAGTGAATGTGTTGTGACACTGTGAGCATTCCAGCCAAATTATTGTCTTCTTTTGGCATATATTACTTATGACAGTAAACATGTGTATCTAGTACCGTATGTATGCATGTATCTAGATATTTATATAGTGTCTTTTAGGAACCTGTGAGAGACACTAAATCATGGCTGTTAACAGATCTACACCATATGGCCAGTATTAATATTATTATTAATTAATAACTTTATTACACAAATGTCTAATGCACAAGGCATCATCCAATGGCAGACCAAAACCAAGCTGTAATCAGGTCAAAATTCAGAAGATCAGTCCACTAAGACCTGTGGTGGATGGATAAGCAATTTGAAAGAGGTAAGACTTCAGTTGAGCAAAAATGACACATGCAACTGAGTAGAATGAACAGATACAGAAAGAGAGTTCCAAAATCTAGATCCAGTGACCAAAAAAGCTTGTTCACCAAGAACAGTTCTACTCTTAGGAGTCAACAGAGAAAGTTTATCCGATGACCTACTTGAATAACGATAAATCTGGGGAATGAGGATTGATTTTAAGTAGTGTGGTTGGCCGTGGTTCAGTGTTTTATGAACTATTATCCCCAATTTGAAACAAATTCTTTGCTAAATAGGAAACCAATGCAGAGATTTGAGTAGAGAGGTTTTGTGGTCATATGCAATGAGAAATTGATTATTGATGTAATGGTTGGACACAGGACATCAAAGGAATCTTTCGGAAGAGATGTAGGAATGATATCAAGGAGACAGGTGAAGAAAAGAGTCTGTGAACCTCTGCAAGATTTTTGGCTGAAAGTAATCTAAGACAAGTGGTGGAGAACTAGGATCAAGAAATATGTCACTTATCGAATAACCAATAAATTTCAGCCTTATACCAGAAATTTTATCTGCAAAGAAGGTCAAGAATTTATTGGATAGCTCTTTGGTAGCCAAGAACACCGCAAAGGAAAAATGTAACTTCTTTCTACATAATAATCAAAGCCATCCACAATATTTCTGGAGATGCAGAACTTTCAGCAATGAAATTTTTTAAATTTTGCAGATTTAGAAGATGAAACAAGTTTTGCACCTATGTGGCAGGTGATGATGTTACGGATGGATAGAGTGGTCTTCTGGGGAATATAAACTGGAAATGATTGCAACTGAAAATAGGCTGAAAATGATATATTTATTTAATGATCAAGTATTTAAAGGAGTTGCGTTATTGAACAAAATCAGTAGACATTGGTGTTCTGAGCTACTGACAAGACAATCAGAATAGGAAATTTATGGATATGGGTTCTGAGTTTAGATTATGAGACACTGTGGGTGCATGTTGGCTATCTAAAAGGAAGATCAAGTTAGTACTCTAGGATTACTGTTAATCTGTTTCTCTAGCTGGTAATCAGTGTGGCACAGTATGGCTGTGAGAGCTGGACCATAAAGAAAGATGAGGCAAGAATCAACGCTTTTGAAATGAAATGTCTGCAGCAGATTCTTAGAATACTATGGGCTGCCAAGAAGACAAGTGAGTGGGTCCTAGAGACAGCAGGAGTAGAGAGGAGTCTGCTCGGATTAATCAAAAACCGGAAGCTTTCATACCTCGGGCATGTGCTACGAAAGAGGGGAGACTGCTTAGGGAACGATATCATTCAAGGCACAGTTCTTGGATCCTGAGCTCGGGGAAGACCCAAGATGATGTGGATCAATAACATCAAGTTGTGGACTGAATTATCATTCAACCAGTGATTACAAGAGACGAGGAACAGAAGCAGATGGCACAAAATTGCCTATTGGGCAGCGGGTCCTTGGCTTGAAGATGTTTGAAAACAAGACAAAAGAAGCCAGTAAAAGGTCTTTATAAAGTGTTTGGAACAATTCATGGTCAATTGACCGAATTTTGTTTAAATATTAAAAGAGTTGGTTAAATGGGATTTGTTTGTAGATGTTTACTTATTTATGTTTAGATACAGTTTGTTTACTTTTTATGGATTTTCATTGCTTTCTTACAGGCTTGTGTCATGTGAAGATGTTGAATTGGCAGGATCAATGATGGCCTTCTTCATGTCACTCGGCCTTGGTCTTGGTGCTGCTCTGTCTATGCTTACAGTCAAGGCATTGTGATGCGTTCGTCACATGTTACCAGTTAACTAGGACAATAATAGTATTCACAAATAAAATTTTATACTGTGGTGTGTGTACTGCCAAACTTTGGACCATCTTTTCTGCAGCTCCAAGTTTTTAAAAATGTTTTTACTCGTAAGTTCTTCAACTTTGTTAGTGCCTGAGTCATGTGTATAATCTCATATAGGTTACTGGTGTGATTAACCATTTTTTAGAAAATTATGTACTAGACAGATAAATACAGATATGAATGAACTGGATGTAACTAGTTTCTCTTCTTTCTCTCTTCTGTCTGTTTTGTAATTACATGTTTGGATATTGTGTGCATATATGTGTGTACATTGCTTTGGCTCCCTGCTGAACACAGATCTTTGGATGGAATGCATCAGGGAGCTTTGTTTTTCAATCTCAATCCAGCTGGTTTGACAAACACTGCTTGGAGGCCAATGGGGCCTTGCCATTGTTAGAGACTAGAGATTGCTTTCCTGTGACAAATCTCTATGGGAGTAGAAAGATGTTGCCTCTTTAGGAGGGGTAAAAGACCATAATCTTATGCAAGAAATTAGGTTAAATGTGTTCAGATAATGTAAAACTGGTTAATTCCTTTTGTTACTTGAACGACTGATGATATATTGGGAACTAATTTTATTTGTTGAGCTGTAGGATTTAAAAAAATTATGCTTTAGAATTCAACCAATGTTAAAAGGGTTGTTAATGAGCCAGGACAATGTCTGATTATTGCATAATTTGAAATTGTTAGTGACTGATTACTTGTTAATTTTAACTGATTTTATGAACGAAACAAATGTAACCTTTTGTGTTCTACAATCTCTCCAGTTTGTTATGGGGCAGAATTACTGATTTTTTGGTTAACACAAGTTTTATTTGATTCGTGTAAATGGAACTGGCCTCTGCAAGTTACAGCTTAGTGGCTTGGAGTCTTCAATTGCAACTTGAGATCATGCAGTCCAAGAGCCAGACCTAACGAGTTTGTTTTTGAATGCATCTTTGTAGTGTATAGCAGGGCATTGCAAGTGTTGGTTGAGTATACTCTATGTGTGTGTGCACACTTGAGTGTGTGTTAGGAATTTGCATCAAAACAGGGTAGGTCTACGTATGAGTAGCCTTAAGATGTTCATTTTTGGTGGAAAGACGTTGATTAAAACTGTCATGCAAATGGTGTTGATATCAATGTGCTTATGCTGTCAGTAACTGAGGCCAAGTCAAAATAATCTACATTTTTATTATATGTATTTTCTTTACCAAAACATTCAGTAAAATTTTATTTTTTAACATTGTAACTGACAGTTATACTAGTTTACTGTAGATTCGCTTAGCTAAGGCAGTAAGCAAATTGTGAATGCAGAATTTGAATTTTGCCATATTGCTTAGCACAAGTGGGAATAGAAGTTTTGCCATTTAAAAATTGAAATTCAATGATTTCATGAGTTGCATTTTAGGAAGTCTCTGATTTTACATTTCCTCATAAATTACACTCTGTATATATGAATATATCATCATCATCATGATCCATGGGCTGAGAGCCCGTAGGTGTCCACTGCATGCATTGTCACTTGTCTCCACAGTTCTCGATCTTGTGCTGTTCTTATCAAGGCGTGCAAGTCTTGCTTACACCAATCCCTTATATCATCTGTCCACTCCCTGTTAGGTCTTCCTCGTCTCCCATGTCCGTCCATAATTCCCATCATCACGCTTTTTATTTTTCTACTGTCATCCATCCTGCATATATGTCCAAACAAGCATAATTTCCGTCTCATTATTACTTGTATTAGATCTTTTATGCTCAGTCTTCTTCAGACCTCCGTATTTGTTACCTTCATTGTCCAATTCAGATGTAATATTCGTCTCTAGCAGTACATTTCAAATGCTAATATCTTATCTTTATCCGTCTTTTTGATTGTCCATGCCTCACATGCATACAGAGCTGTGCTAAACACACATGTTTTCAAGACGTTTAGTTTGGTCTTGTGGCTGATTTTCCTGCTTTTCCAGATGTTGTTTAGCCCTGCCATAACTCCTTATATATATATATATATATATATATATATATATATATATATATATATATATATATATATATAATATATATATATATATATATATATATATATATATATATATATATATATATATATATATATATATATATATATAAAGGCCTAGAGGCATATGTGGGCAGTTGAGAACGGCACCATGTGTAAATGAAATTGATGCTAATTAAAGGATTGGCCTGCTTAATGTTTAGGGAAACATTGGCACTGTGGAGAATAATACGAGACTTATATATAAGGTACAGATCAGTGTAAGATTTTACTTTATGTTGTGTAAAGATGGTATTTTTTCATTTTATTATATTGTAAGATGTAAAGTAGTAAGTAAGTTTGGTAATAAATATCATGTTAGAAATGCTGCCATATCAGCCAGTCACAGTCGAGGTTACAATGCTATCTGCCACTGATGTTTCATGCTGCAATGATGTGAGCTATAAGATATACAGCTGTGGTTCAGACATAAATTTTCACATATTATTATTGCATTTGATAGATTGAGAGTTTAATAGGTTAAAATCAGGAGCCAAACATTCAATAAAATCTTATTTTTTTAACACTGGTGCTGACAGTTATACTAGTTCACTGTGAATTCGCTTAGCTAAGGGAGTAAGCAAATTGTGAATGCAGAATTTGATTTTTGCAATATTGCTTAGCAGAAGTCCGTGATTATGTGTCAATTTTAACCAAGACTGAAGGTACTAGTATGTGATGTGCATAACTGATAACAGTTGGGAATCATTGGTTACAGCTGATGCCACCCAGTTACAGTCACACAAATGATTTAGCTCCAGACTTTTGAGAAAACCTCTACTTATAAAAACCTGTTTTAGTGATGATTGGCTTTTTGTAGGTCTCTCATGAGTAAGATCATTTGACTTTATAACTGTTGTATCGCCAGATCAGGAGATCGAAAATTGTGTGTATAAAGAAATTTATAATCATTGTTAAATGACTAGATTAGTTTTATAATAAACTGAGCATTGTTCTTATGCAAGTAATAGCCTTGTGTTTGTCATATTTATGCTGGGGTAGAGTTCTCGCTACTGGGACAGTTTTTGGCATTGGCTTTCATGACCCTCAGCAACATGGAGCAACAGGGGATTTTTCCATAAGGAACAATTTGCTGAACTAAGGTGCAGATGTTCTGCCGGGGAGAGGCTAGTTGATTATATTTGCAGTTGATCAGCAAAAGTCCATTCAACCTTGCACTGGGCATTTGTATATGTAGTATCTTTGGAATTAGCATTTTTACTGAGGTAAATGTTTGTTAATTAAGAATTCTCATGGTAGCCTACAGGGTCATCCAGTTTTGTATTTATAGTTCATATTTCAAGTTTTTTTAAAGCAGCCTTTAGGTGATTTATTACCGTGGCATGTTCAGTTTCTGTTTTTTAGATATCCTGTGGTTCCTTTGTAACACAACAAATAGACCTGTGTAGTTCTTGTATTTTTCGGAGAGACTGTGTGGTGCTCTGTTGAAAAAATAACGTTTCTGTATTACCAATTAAAGGCTGTGCATTTGGCTAACTTGATCACTGTGAACCAGTGTCGTTAAAGACCAATTAGGATGTATTACAGTAACTGTTTGGGCAAACTAGAGAATAGGGACACAAAACGATAGAGAAGCTTTAGAGTGCAAGGTGTAGCTATCGGTAACAACATACTTGCTTTGGGATTGTCCCACAGAACACTAAGTCTATTGCACCTTTTGCCAAGTTCTGAATAGTGCACTGTACTTCCCATCTATTAAACTGCCAAAGAATGTTTGACTGTAGGAAATGAGATATTTCATTTAAGTTAATTATTTGTAGGGTCTGAAAACTGTACTTGATTGTGTGTTAATGACTGCTGGTGTAGGTCTAAGGTGTTTGAACACTTTTATTCACAGTAGATGAATAGGGGTAGTGCCAGTGAACATAAATATCATAAATGGGGAGGTATGCAATCATTCATTTTGTAGTTTGGCACCAAACACATTGGATCTTATGGTGGAACGGGAAATAAATGTGCGAACAATTAATTAAATTTATAAATTATGGGATA
Organism: Norana najaformis; assembly: GCA_964023275.1. Classification (NCBI taxonomy): domain Eukaryota; kingdom Metazoa; phylum Annelida; class Clitellata; order Crassiclitellata; family Hormogastridae; genus Norana; species Norana najaformis. The sequence continues at coordinate 12,791,805 of OZ029919.1, read as the reverse complement.
TGGGATTCAGTAATGGTAGGCCTATATGGGAACTTATAGGTTGTAATACATACCCCATTTTTTCTTTTTTTGCTGGAACTGAAACTTAACAATGACTGTCTGAGACATTTGATTGAAGCATTCTTCGAAGAAGCATCAGAAGTAGAAGCCATGGCTCGGAGCCAAGATCAGTTAAACTATTGTTAACAACTAAACACGCAACAAGGTGCTACTACACCATGTGCCGAACTCTGAGACAAATAGCAAGGAGTAGTAGTGAATAACAGTGGCGTCGATCCTATGGGTGCCCCTGGGGCCCGGGCCCCGGCAATATTTTGAGCCTGGGGGCCCAGCCATTAGTTGGGCCCCGGCAATATTTTAGCTGTTAAATCAGTACAAGGCAGCTCTGGAGTGACAATTTTAGTTGTCAGTCTTCACTTTAAGACGTTAGTAAACAATGCCAGTCCGTAATTTCCGATTGTACCTCTCTAGGTATTGCTGTCTATGCCTACTTTTGCTTAGGTAGACAGACAGAAATACAAATACATGAATATGTACTACAACGGTACATATGTATTTATAATTATATGCAGGTTGACCAAGCCAACTGAGGCAGTTGGACATACAGACTTTAAGCCATACAGGTCGCCAATCTATAGCAATGTTTGACAGGACCCTGAAAAATTAATGGAATGCAGGTCAAACAACTGGTCCTCACATCAAGGCCATCGCCATCTGGATGTCATCTTCGACCAGTCAGGCAGTAGGGATGTGAGCCGACCCCCTAAATTAGTCTCCTCAGTTACAAAACCATATACATGTACCTTATGTACATATGGTTTTGTAATTATGGGGTGGATACATATATACCCATATTCGTATAGTCGCCCTTTATAATTATAATCCCCGCACAGTCTCTGCATCGCTAGCCGAAGAAAGCGCCCTCTGTTAAGTATATGGATATAAGATTTCGTTAATTTTGAACAAATCAATATTGATGGTGAAATTGCGCTTGTGGAGGTAGGCTCATCAGCTTTTCATCACTGTTTGGTGTAGATGCAATGAGGTGAAATTGAAAGCCAGTTACTTAGTTTCCCAGGGTTCAACTCCAGGTATAGAAAATTTTCCTAGTTGACTCAACTTACCGTCCCATCTGTATAGGAACAAGAAAAGAATCACGTAAGCGGATTATATAGTGCCTCTTTGTGTTGACATCCGGTTATAAATGAGTAATTAATAAATTTAGTGAGCTTTTGAGAGGTTATGCGAGGTGCTATACAAATGCTGTATTACTGTACAACAATATGAAATGTAAAATATGAATTTGTTTTCACTTACACAATCTGCATTAAGGCAAGTGACTCAACTCTCTGTTCTGACACTAAAGCCTTAAACCAAGTTCAGTCATGGATGGCAGAAAATGGATTGCTGTTAAACCCATCCAAAACTGAGTTTCTCCTTTTTGGAACCTCACAGCAACTGACTAAATTTAATTCTTTGACTTCGCCCATATAGGCATCTGTGTCGTACAACGCAACTGTTCAACCCGCAATTTGGGTGTTGTATTTGACTCCAACCTGTCATTCAATGAACATATTAATTCTATATGTAGGTCTGCCCACTTCCACATTCGTGATATCCGTAGGATTAGGCACCACATTCGCTTCTGTGCCCTGGTTTGTTTGGCTAATGCTCTAGTCTCCAGCCGTCTTGACTACTGCAACTCGTTCTTACTGGCATTTCTAAAGCTAATTTGTTGAAGCTTCAAAGAGTCCAAAATACATTGGCAAGAGCTATCACTAAAACTCCAAAATAATCATACATCACCAATCTTAAATGCGTTGCATTGGTTGCCCGTAGAAAAGGGCATATTGTTCAAGACTGGACTAATTGTATTCAAGACTCTACATTTCAGCCAACCTCACTATCTTCGCTCTGCCTGCACTGACTCCCAAGACTTATCTCTACTCGACCAGGTCTTCTAGCTATGTAAATCTGACTATTCCGTGGACAAGAACAGCTCTTGGCAGGCGTGCCTTATCTGTCGCTGGTCCTAGACTCTGTAACTCTCTTCCGGCAAATGTTCGCTCGGCAAAGTCTGTTTCGGCCTTCAGACCTCGACTAAAGCTCACCTCTTCCTGAACTCATTTCCCCCTTAGGCTGTCTCTGTGTCTTCTGGACTCGTCTTAGGGTTTTCGACCCTGACTCACCATGGAATTTGACTTGGACAATGATTTTTTTAGCAGCAACCATCGAATGATGCCTTGAGCATTATTATAGTGGCGCTATAGAAGTTCTTAGATTAGATTAGAGTGATAAAAACTGAAGTAAATGACAGGTAATCTGAAACCTACACTAGCGGCTAAGTTTGCTAGAAGAAGCACAATCAGGGAGAACATTTTCGGCAAGTTCATTGTCGAATAAATAATTATGTGCTCATATTGCGCTGCTTTAGCATTACTGCCATAAAACTGCTGTGTATACTTCAGTTGACATTCCACTGTAAAAAATATTAGCGACATTTCTCATCTTTTGTCTTCCCAGCTTTGGGCTTTGTGTCTGTCTGCATTAGGCCTATTTCGATCTTGACCCCATACCAGAGGTTTTGCCCCTGAAACCCAATAGGGCTTCGCATCCAGACCCCATTATAGGCCCGGGCCCCCCCCCCCCCAATGTTTACGACGGATCGACGCCTCTGGTGAATAAACTCCTCAATAGCGTCTTGTTGATAGTGAAACCCGACACCCTTTGTCTTTCTATATTTATCCTCCTCTCTAGTCCTGGCTATTTTGCTCATATGGTGGTCCTCCGCTGCCTTACCGCATATTTAGCATTCTATATCGCTCTCCCTGTAGGCCTATCGCGATACACAGTCTTATTTGGTCATCCTGATGTGGTGGCATACTTCAGTAGCATTCCATCTTCTCTCATCATACATGGCAGCATCATCCTCCCCTCACATTCCTGAGCTCCGCCGTGTGTGCTACATATCGCATTCTTCTTTCCAGCTCCCATATTAGGGTGAACGCGTTGCCTTTGGGGTCATATTTTGCCGTGTCTTTATATCTGTGTGCCTCTGTCTATCTCCTTTCTGCTGTCTGTCGTCTTTTCGTCTTTGCATGAGTCATGCCTACTTGTCTTAAAGTTCCTGTCATTTATCATATAACTAAAAAAAGTTTAATGAAGCAGGGGCACAGTGCTTGGTTTAGCTCTGTCCCCCTCTACTGTCTTCCCCATTAGAAGTTTCAAATTTGGGAAGATAATACCCCCAGTCAAAACTTTGGGGAGGACAGTCCCTCTCTGTCCCCCCGTGATTTACACCACTGCGCACGAGACACTACAGCCGCCGAGGCCACACCAATGTCGACTCCAGCCGAGAAGATGGCAGCAACAGACGTTGCAAGTTCTGTGGTCGCGTCCACGAGCCATCAAGAGACAGACCTGTCGTAGATGCACGAAGCGTCATCATTTTGAAGCGGTCTGCAAGGGAAGGCAGCTAAGAGCAATGACAGGGTACGTCAACTGCAGGATGAGGAACTGTTGACGCTGAGGACTGCCGATCCTAAGCGTATCCACTCGCAACTAAGCATCGATGGATACAAAGTGCGATTTTTACTTGACTGCGGTTCGACAGTAAACCTCCTACCGAGATCTATGGTAGAAGCCATCGATCGTGCAGGCACTCGAATTCGCCCCCCGACATCCAGACTGTGCATGTTTGACAACACGGAGCTAGAAACATCAGGTATGATCACAACCCTAGTCCAGCATCCGAGAACTTTGCGCCAATTCGAACTAGAGTCTTATATCACGACGAGGCATAAGCAGCTGGTCCTTAGTCTAGAGGCTTGTCTGCGATTTGAATTGCTGTCAGTTATAAACGGAACTATCTGCGCAGTCCAGTCGAGCCCGTCACTATTCACGCGCGATGAAGTGGTGAGACAGTACCGAGACTTATTTGAAGGAATCGGAGCGATGCCCGGTGAAGTTCACTTGGACGTCGATTCAACCGTGCAGCCAGTACAGATGCCACTGAGACGACTCCCAATACCGATTAAAGACAAGCTCGAGAGCGAGCTTCAGCAGATGTGCCGGGACGGAATTATTGAAGCGGTAAGCGGACTGTCTTCGTGGATTTCAGCATTGTTAGTAGTTACAAAGCCAAATGGACGGATCAGAATATGCAATGACCCGAAGCCGTTGAACAAAGCACGGCTTCGTAGCCAGTACCGTATGCTCACTATCGATGAAGTACTGCCGAAGCTGACGAACGCCAAAGTCTTCAGCCTCGTAGACGCTAAGAACGGTTTTTGGTTGTTGAAACTCGATGAGGCGTCAAGCAAGTTGACGACGTTTGAGACACCGTTTGGACGGTATCGATGGCGCCGCCTGTCATTCGGTCTGAGTCCAGCACCTGAAATCTCCCAGGCCAGAATGCACGACGCTGTCAGAGGACAAAAGGGAGTGTAGTGTATAGCGGACGATATTTTGGTCTTTGGGGTCTGGCGACAACCTGGACGACGCTGAACGCGATCACGATCATAATCTTACTGTCTGCTCGAACGATGCCGACAAATGGGAATCAAACTCAACAAGGACAAACTGCAATTTAATCGGGTCATGAATTAACAGCCAACGGGTTAAACCCGACCTGAAAAAGATGGAAGCCATTCGCCAGGTGCCGCCACCTACAGATCGTGCAGGTATTCTACGATTAATTGGCATGTCTACATACAGTATCTCGCAAAATTCTGTCCTAATTGTAGCGAACTGACTGCGAACATTCGGGAACTTTTGCCTAAAGATATTAAATTTCGTTGGTACGACAACATGCATGGAGTGGCTTTTGAAAGGTTGAAGGATTTACTATTAACAGCACCAGCACTGCAATATTACGACGTCAATCAGCCAATAGTCGTGCAAGCCGATGCGTCACAGTCTGGGCTAGGGGCCGTTCTATTACAGAATGGGAAACCTGTGGTGTGCATCTCGGGCCATGAGCAAAACTGAGACAAATGCATTCTCTTAAATTAAGAGAATTGCTTGCGATTTTGTTTGCGCTGCATAGATTTCATACTTATGTATACGATAAACGCATCACAGCTGGATGGCCTTTGATCGCAGCAGAAGTACCGGTCGGCATCCGTGAATACTTTACCGTAGCGGACAAATTAGTCGTAAGTGACGACCTTATCTATAAAGGGGTAGTGTTACCCCGCTCCATCCGTCCTTTCTTATTGCAGCGTCTGCAGTCCTCCCTCATTGGCGTTAATGGTTGTTTACGCTGAGCTCGCGAGGCTATATTCTACCCCGGTCTTTCCAAAGATATCAAAGCCTTCGTAAGCCAATGCGCGATTTGCGAAAGATATCAACAGGCCACTCAGAAAGAAACATTGAAATCTCATCCCCACCCATGCGGTCATGGAATAAGGTCGGCGTTGATATATTCGCATTTCATGATCAGAACTACTTAATACTATTTAAGTGGATACTTTGAAGTGGATAGACTGCCTTCAAAGGGAATTACGGACATAATCTATTGCTTTAAGCAACAGTTTGCGAGGCACGGACTCAGAGAAGAATTATTTAGCGACAATAGCCAGCCCCTTTCATGCGGCCGAATTTAAAAGGTTTGCGGAACTGTAAGATTTTAAGCACTCAACATCGTCACCTCGTTATCCGCAGTCAAATGAAAGAATCGAGAACTGCGTTAAAACAACCAAGCGCTTAATGACCAAGGCTATTGAGTCCCAGAGCGATTCCATTCTTAGCGTTATTAGCGTGGCGTAATGCTCATTCGGAACAATTGGCACTAACGCCGGTGCAGATTCTCTTTGGCCGAAGAACGCGTATAAATATGCCCTCGACGCATGACCTCCCAGCTACCCCAGATTCAAGCACTGTGCGACAGTCACTACAGCAAGCGAAAGACCGATAAGCATGTTGTTACAACGTACACGTAAAAGATCGTCCACAGCTGGAGGTCGGACAAACAGTAAGAGGAAAATTGGACGACCAATCGGAATGGGCAAAGGACAGATCAAACATACTCTGTTCCAAAGTCCGTGATCTTGGGGTTGTTCTGGACCGGGAACTCTCCTTGACCGATCATGTTAACAGTGTCTCCCGCTCATGCTTTTACCACCTTCGTCAGCTTCGTACCATCCGCCGCTCCCTCTCCTTTCATGCCGTTACTACTCTAATTCATGCCCTTATCTGCACTAGGGTGGACTTTGGTAACGCTATCTTTGCTGGACTCTCACTTGCCAATATTTCCAAGCTTCAATCTGTTCTCAGTGCTTCTGCCCGTCTTATTGGAGGCGTCCCCAGGTATGGCCATATAACTTCCTTTATACTGGACACTCTACACTGGCTTCCCATTCAGCAGCGTATCCAGTTCAAGATCCTAACGCTTATGCGTAATTGTCTCGTTGGCTCCGCCCCATCATATCTTAGGGACTTCTGCATTTCGGTCTCCTTGGTTCCAGGCCGTAGCACTCTCCGGTCGGCCTCCATTGGACTTCTGACTGTCCCTCGTATGCGCACTGCTACAGCGCAGTCTAGAAGAAGCTTTGCCTATGTTGGACCCAATAGCTGGAATCGCCTTTCCCGAGAGCTCCGGCTAGTATTCCTCAGTTTGTCTCTTCCGCAGTTTCGCAAGCGCCTGAAGTCTGTATTATTTGCCAGTGGTCTCACTGGTTCGGGTCGGGAGCGCTTCTGATGAGTCTATTCTTGAAGTGGTGCTTTATAAATGTCAAATTACAATTACAATACGCTACCGCATCGGTCGTACTAGGTCATGTTGGAAGACGGATCGACCAGCCGTCGAAACTCAAAACACGTTCGCTTCTCAGCGGAGAGGCCTATTGTCTTTGAAGACGATGGGGTCATGGGAGAAGAGACACGATCCGTACCGCCATCAGCACTAGCACCTGCACAAATGACCGCTCCGGATACAATCACCATACCATCTGCAAATACAGCAGGCCTAACCGTGACGCTATCTGGCCGTCATGTTATTAAACCAGCTCGTTATAGAGACTGATAGAGCGGACTGGAATGGACTTTTATTATAGAGACTAAAAGAGCTGAACACCAGGGACTTTCATGAGATTAGTAGATTAGATTAAATTAGATTAGATTAGGCTTTCAGTAGACTTGAGCACATATAATCATTTGCTGTATGGAAAAAGGGATGTGACGTGATTGGCTCACGGCGTCGACCAATTGCAGTTGGGGCTGCAGCGAGCGTGAACGGACAGACAGCGTGCCCAGCTCGGCAGTTACGAAAAGCACGGAATCATGAACACTACTGATAGAGAATGGACCTTTTCGGGCGCGTCATTTGACCTAGTTTTCTTAAATCAGGTCGCGCATGCGTAAGTCGTGTAGGGCAAAAAGCGACAAGCTTGGGTGTCAAACGTATCTATTTATCGCGGAATTCTATATACGAAAATGAATCCGTATTACTTATCTCGAATAAGGATGCTAGAGACCGTTATTTATTCAAGTTAATTAGCACCAGGTTCCAATTGAGCGTTGACGATCCATATATTGACGAAGTATCGAAATTCTTTTAAGTACATATCAGTAATAACACGTTAAATGAATGATAGCACTTTTTTCTTAACAAGCATAACCAACAGTTATTAATGTATGACTCTTCTCTTAAACTGAAACTTCGTCACTACACACAAGTTCAAGGTCAGCTAGCAATCTCTGAACTTGGTTTTGCTGACTTTTTGTGTTATATGAGTTGGTCTGCATGTGGAACGGATCCATACTTTGAAATTTTCTCAAAATATGCTCTACAGTCTACACATTAGAATTATTTTACACAAAATGTGTCCTGCTCATTCACAGTGTATTTGGAGAGCAAAGGCAGCTCATCAACTACAAAACAATAGCATTAAATTCCAAGCTGGTTCACAGCACCAAGCACTGTCCTTGTGGTTTTGACAAGGACTATGACAATATGATACCATGTTGCAAGAGGAACTGCTGAACTAAATGGTACCACCTCACATGTGTCGGAATCTTAATTGCACCAAAGAAAAAATGGTTCTGTCCAACATGCTGGGAAAACAGCTGAATACACTGGTACACTGGTAATTTTCAAACTGTTGTAATGTGCAAACCAAAGTTAAATGAAATATATCATGTCTTGTGACCAGAATGACTGTACTTTTCTTTCACATTACAATGCTGTTTAGTACATGCACAGTGAATGTTACAATAAAAATTTATAAAAAATAGTTTCCAGACACTTTCTTCGTGTGCACAGGTTTTTAAAATTTTGTTCTAAGCTTCACAGAATGGCACAGTTTAATTTCACTGTGGCTGCAGCAACTGCTACGAATTTTTCTATATTATATATAATTATATATTTTATATAATTAAATATTTCTTCTATACTTTCCTTTTTAACTGAGTTATTGGCAGTGTGTCACTCAATATTTCAAACTCTTTAATTTGCCCGATAACTTATTCAGTGTGAATTCGAGCACGCAACATCAGCCTTGACTTCTCCACCTCCGCTGCCATTAGTTGTTTGCCTTTTGTGAATGCTGTTACTATTAACGCCATGCATTACAAAGTCATCCTTAACAGTAAAACCACAGTCTGTTAACACAATATCACCTGGACAGAGCTAAGCTAAAAGACCTGAATCAAATGCTGTCACTTGCTCGAACACCCCAACAAGGAGATATGTAAGTAACACTGCCAGATGGACTTACAGTATATCAATCAGGAACTTGACAGTGTTGTGGCGCTTATAGTTGGAGTGTCTGCACTCTTGCCTTTAACGATGATGGTCTTTCTATGAAGAATTCGGTACACAGTCAATGATACATCGGACATGCCGAAAAACTTCATTTTAGAAAACAGGAGGTACTAGCTCCACATGATCTGTTGTGGTCTACATACTCATGCCACACCCTTTGGTGTACAACGCTTCAATCCACAGATGAAATGTAACTGATGTCAGGCTGATGTGAAAGCAGTATGCCAGGTCTTCCATCCCTGGTTTTGACGTAGTTTTATCAACGTTATAAACAATTCATTCACAGGGCTTAGTCTGGTAAAACTGCGTTTCATTTAATTTTCTGCATCTTTTAAAAGTAACAGAAATGTTGAGTAATTTGGCAAGCCAGTATAATATTTTGTCTTGACATCACTTTTCAATTACACTAGTTCCAAATGGATTGAAGGACTTGAGCCTCTGCTGAAGGCATTTGTTGTTTGTGGCCTGACAGTGTGCTTGTTCAGATGTTCTTTGCAGTTCATTTTGTAGTTTTGAAATCTTATTGGTCAAGGAATTAATGACACCAACGAGCTCAGCAACCTTTGTGGTTAAAGACTGCTGCTGGAGAGTAAGGGCATCATTTGTCAGTGACAGAGAAACCAGATCACCGAATAGTGTAATCAGTGTGTGTTGCAGTAGAATTTAGTTTCATACTCTGCCAGTATCTTTATAGTTGCTAAGGTCAAAGGGGACAGCGGCTGCTTCCAGGTCCTGTTTTTTCGTAAGTCGTAGTTTACACGTGTGTGCCTGTCAACAACTTGCCTCAGTCTTGACTGGTTAATCTTGGCTGTAGATCAAATAAGGATCGTTGGAAAATAGTCAATGTCCAGTTCGTCATCAGCTGGTTTATCCGTATGCAACACAGCAGTGTAATGTAATATCTTGCAATTTCTCTGCTGCGCCTGAAAAGTCAACTAATCACATGAAACCTATGATGTGCAGGTTTCTGTCTGTTTTACAAATGAAGTTTTTGTTGAATAAATGTTCTGTGTAACTGTAGCCGTTTTAAATATTTTTTGATTACGACCATTACAACAGTTAATTCATCCATTCAAATGAGCTTTAGCTATCAAAATGTTAAAGTAGGTATCAAGTGCCAATATAGCTACATGTAGAAATATAACACATTTAACAAAATGAGCATCATATATTCGGTCGTGCTACTGCGGTTGATGCAGTCCATCGAGTTGAGTGCTTCATTCCTTCTCTGGTGTGGCAGGCGTCCTATTTTTTACAATCCAGCGATTTAAACGCGTGACATTTCATAAAGGAAAGCGATAAAATTTTAATGCACGTCTATTGTACGTCGATTCGTATAATTCAGCACCCAGCACGATGATGGCATTTCAAAAATTACTTCAAAAATAGACAACAACAATGAACATCGGCTTTTGTTTTGCCCTACACGAAAATAACGCGTTGGCCGTGATGCATCACGGGACAGCTTTTGCCATGGTAATCGTTCGCGCCCGAAAAGGTCCATACACTTTGTAATGACATTATTAGAGTAGATATAATGTATGATTATAAACGTCAAGGTGTTGCTTTTATGAAGGCGATACTGTAGAAATTACGTTCTTTTACTGCCTTTAAGCCTTTGCTGCCTTTAAGCCTTTACCGCCTCTAAGCCTTTAAGCCTCTACCGCCCCTAAGCCTCTACCGCCCCTAAGCCTCTTCTGCCTTGAAACCTTTACTGCCTCTAATCCTCTAATCCTCTACTGCCTCTAAGCCTCTACTGCCTCTAAAGATGCCTATATAAGAGCAGCGGTACAGTCAGCAGCACTGGCAGTCAGCAGCAGCACCGTCACTAGGAGCACCGTCAGCAGTAGTCGCAGTGTGTTCGAGTTCGACTTCGCAGTCGTGGTTTAGCCAGTTAGTCGTCCGAGTTGAGTTTTTAACCTAGTTTAGTGGAATAGAAGTTAAGCCGTTGACGTAATTGTACTTCAGTTGTCATGATTTACGTTTTGAGTTGCGAACAATACACGATTGAAACTTGAAGACTCTGTGTTCAGCCTCCTGACAGACCACGGGAGCCTTGCCTCACTGACCGACCCCAGAACGGCGCTGGTTGGGTCATCCTGGTGTACGTTTGGACCACTCGGGTGTAGAACGCCACAATGCCTTCACACTGGAGACGAGCCAAGAATAGAGACGGCTAGAAACATGTTGTGGAAACGTTGTCTCTAAGTTTTCAATGATTTTCTAAATGTAAAACTATTGTCTACAAAGGGCCGGCGCCAGAGTATTTGGCGCCCTAGGCGAATCTGTCGCACTTACCGCGATAACTAATTTTATTAACTAAGGTAATATAACCTCCACACAGGAATGCAGCCGAACGCTGCATCTTTAATTTAGTATCGTAGTTCATTATATTAGCATCTACGAATCATTATTACTTCTAAATAAAACAAAAATATGGCACTTACTAATTTTTAAATTTTTGTATAATTCAGTTTTATTATTAAATGGTGGCAAAACGGCGGCAATGTTTAAAAAATATTTCTTTATGTAACTTTTCTGCCGCCCCCCAGAAATGTGTCGCCTTAGGCGGCCGCCTAGTTTGCCTAGTGGTTAAACCGGCCCTGGGTCCACATTATAATGTCAATGTGTGTAAGCCTACACTACCAATTTACGAAATGTCCATGCTTTGAATCACTTTCCGCAGTTTTCGAAACACAATCCCACGCAGTTATTTGCAGACCTTGCTGTTTCGTATGAATCCCAAAACATCAGGATGTAGTCCTGACCCAGTAGTTGCAGTTAAGGTTTTGTCTTGAGCGCTGGGAGTGAGGTGGTTCTATGGACTTCGTAAGTTTAACGCGCTGCAGAAATCGTCACATTGTGTGCCATTCATTCGCTTTTCTTTTTAAATCATTAGTAAAATGCCGTTGAATTGAAATTTATTAATTGATTTAACAGAAATCATATTAACAATTAAAAATATTAAAACACATTGAATTGAATTTTATCAGTTGCATTAACACAACTCATATAGGCTACATTAAAAAGATAAACTGTGGTTCTCACCACCGCATAATTTTCAGTTTCGAATCGGAAACAGTTGCCTTTACCCTACAATCTTTCTCAGCAAAATTTCTGTATTCTACGGCTGTGGTGTCATAAGGCCAAGATTTGGGCGCATCAACGCATAGTGGACTTTGTAACATCTGGTGGCATCTCTTTTTTCTACGAAAAATTAAGACAACTGCCATTCAATTTCATAAACTTGGACTACAGTTGATGATTAAGTTGGGAAACCGATCGCTAACACTGGCCAACACATAATTTGTTGCCTCAAATGTTAGAACTGTTTCTGGGTATATTTGACCTGCTGATTCCAGAAAAGGCACCAGTTTTCTCCCAGCAGGTCTAGTTTTTGAGATATAGAACATTATGCCATATACCAGTCCTTGCCTCTGCTCGCCCATAAAACATAAGGCTATAGCTATAATTATGTAGTGCTCAATTTATTATGTGATACACTAAATAAACATAATAATACAAATACTTAAAAGAAAATGGTAGTACCTGAAACTGTACTTATATGATACCAAACAGAACAAGTTTGTTATAAAAATTTCAAGTCATTCGACACCGAAGAAGCTCCTTTTGTACGATTTCCGAGTGTGGCATCTGCCGGAACAATCGCGCATAATATTCCAGCAATAGTCTGCCATCATGTGTGCATCCCATCTTCCTTGATATCGATTTTCCATTGTTTTGATGTCTTGGTGAAATCTTTCACCTTGCTCTTCGCTGAAGTCACCAAGATTCTCTGGAAAGCGATCTAAGTGACTGTGGAGATAATGGACTTTAATGCTCATGTTGCAGCCAAGCTTGTTGAAATGAAGAAGCATATCCTCTACTAGTTGTGCATAATTGTCTGCCTTCTTGTTGCCAAGAAAATTTTTAGTTACAAGAACAAAGGAAGACCAGGCACAAGATTCGATTTCATTCACTGATGGTATGAAAAGTGGGTCATTCATAAGTTGCCTGATCTGTGGACCATCGAAGATTCCAGCCTTCAATTTTTCCATTGTAATTCCTGGTAACTTGTGTACTATGTATTCGAAGCATGAACCTTCTTTATTCAAAGCCCTGACAAATTGTTTCATCAGGCCTAGCTTTATATGTAGTGGTGGCAGTATGATCCTATCTCGTGCCACCAAAGATTCCTTGATTACATTTTGAGCTCCAAACACCATGTCTTTCCTCGAAGGCCAATCTTTTCTTGTCCAATGTTCATGCTTGGCTCTACTGTCCCAAAGACACAAAAAGCAGGGATACTTTGTGTAGCCACTTTGTTGACCAAGGAGGAAATTGACCATCTTCAAGTCTACACAAATTACCCATTGATGTTCTTTGTATTTTATCTTTTCCAGTACTAAAGAGATGGCATTGTACTCTTCTTTCATCCTGGTGGAGTGACCGATTGGAATAGAACCAAATTTGTTGCCGTTATTTAAAAGCACACATTTCAGACTACGTTTTGAACTGTCGATAAAAAGACGCCACTCATCTGGGCTGTAATCCGACAGACCAATTTTCTTCAATAAGTTGCTGATGTCATTACAGAATACTAGGTTGTTGTTTTCGGTAAAGAATGGCAGCAAATCCTTTTCTCTGTTTCTATAAATTGTAATTTTCGTTCCAGGCTGAAGTGCATTCTTTTCCTTTAGTCTGGACGCAAGCAATTCAGAGGACTCTTTGGAAAGATTTAAGTTCCTGATCAGATCACTCAACTCTTTTTGGTCAAAACGTTCACTGTGTGAAGTTGATTGGAAATCACTGTCACTGCCCCCACTTTCTTCACTTTCGTCATCTTGTCCGATATTGGACATGCAAGTGTCATCGTCTGAGAGCTGAGGTAGTTCGCGAAAAGGTGGAACTGGTACAATATCCGAATGCGGAACAGGTCTCCTGGCTGAAGGTATATCAGGGTAAGACAACTTGTGACGATTATTTCGATTGATGCCTATGATATTAACCATACAAAAGTAACAGTCTCGAAGTGGTTTATCTGTTCCCTCCAAACCATCGGTACACCAAATTTCAGGCAGCTTCTCTTTCCAATTGTCCAGTGGCGCAATTGTTCAATACAAGTTTTGCATACTGTATGAGGAGCCCATTGCTTATCTTGATCTCCAAGTTTGACACCAAAATAACCTACATATGCTCTTTTTACAAACTCAGAAATCGGTTTCCTGTTTGCTTTTAGTGTGTATTCCCCACAAATGTAGCAGAATATGTCTGGATGGTTAATGCAGCTCCGTCTGGAAGTAGCCATAACCTTAAGGATGTTCGCATCTGAGGAATTAAATGACTAACCTAAAAAATAGTAAGAACATGTAGTTATTTAATGCTCACATTCACAGATTGTTCTTGCGACCAACTCTTAATATGCCCTAAGACGACTGCGGCTGCTCTAGCTTTCAGGAGGCGGTTTATATAGGCTATAAATGCTGACTTCAGCATAATCTATTTACATAGTTCGAAACCATGAAACGCTGTATAAGCACAAATAAATTCTAAATGAGGCCATGAATTTAGTGCTGAGTAAGCTGTAGGCTACGGAATAGTTATTTCGTTGAATCAGCAATATCTCAGCATGCGACAAGATATGCTGATTTTACATTATAAGGATGTAGGCATTATATGAATCAGCAAGAATTATAATTAGCCATAAATAAAGCTTATTATGACATTTTAGTTTTGCCAAAGACATCGTTTAAAGAGTGGACTGGGTTTTCTTTACAAAATCGACGATATCTCAGAAACTAGACCTGATGCACTCAATCCAATGACATTTTCTGAATCAGCACCCAAAATTACCCCAAGAACAGGTCTAAAACCGAAGGCAACAAGAAAAAAAAAATTTTCTGTTGGCCAGTGTAATGAGTCAGTGTCTTGTATGTGTTTCTGTATGTGTCTGGACAATTTTGTCTCTTCAATAAACTCTTGAAAACAATTCTATTCGATCGTGTTTTTTTGTTTTCAGGTCGGAAGCGCCTCTGATGAGTTCTCTAGGGTGGCGCTATATGAATTTGATTAAAATTACAAATACAATTAGTTATATAGAGCCTTGCGCATTCTTCAAAACAGTATTGGGAAATGGCTATCCAACAGACCTATACAAGAGCGGCCTAGGAATATTTTTCCAGAAGAGTGTAATTGGTGTCCGACTGCGCTGTGGCATTGCAAATGGTCGGCTTAACTCTATGTAGAATTTCTGCTATCTAATCTAATGTAATGACTTCCATAGCGCGGTTATAGTGCCCCAAGTCATCGGTCGATGGTCATTTCAAGTAAAAATTGCAATTCAAAATCATAATAAGTTGGAGAAGCCAGGTCAAATTCCTATAGGTCAGAGACACCAGAAACTAGGCTACTGGATATTCTAGTAGCCCAGCTTCTAGGCTACTAGGATAATAATAATGCATATTATTATTATCCAGGGAGACAGTCTATGCGTCGGTTGCAATTTTTGAAATTATATTGTGATTTAATTTAATTTCCGTGGTTTTTGGTTTTAATTATTAAATGTATCTAGTCATTAAGTTTAGTAAAATTGTCTGGATTTTGAGATAAGTATCGCTCTTCAATTTCTCTTATTTATAGTTCGATAAAATTGTCTTTTATTGAACACCCTGTATTATCGCTCTATGTTGTTTACGCTGTTATCGGCTGATGTTGGCTTCGTTCCATGCAACAAGCTCCCTCCACTTCTCTAAAATTGTCTTGGTATAGCTCCACACTAACCCGGCTGGCACACTTTAGTTTTCTGTGTTCATGAGTTGCCCATGAACTGAAGATTCTTCGCTTTTCTTCTCTAATTAGGTCACGTCTTCTCACTTGTTGCATGGTTCAAGCTGTTCTGGTTTTCTTGTGACTTCAATTCTATCTCGTTTTATGGGTGCCTCATTACGCTGTTTGTTTTGGTACTGTATTGTGTTCATCCTGGTCCTGCTTGCAAAATCTGGTGAAGACGCGTCTATCACTTTTACACATGCGTCCTTACGGTTTGGTCTATTTAAGAATTTGGGTCAAGCTCATTCATACTATCTGATTCTCAGTACTGCTTATTCAATTCGGCCTTACGTTCTGCTACTATGCAATTCCCCTAACATTATTTTCCGTCGTGGGTTAAATGTAAATTCATGTAAAACATCTTCAATGACACGTCATGGGTTGTCTATGTATTTGTTTCTGTTGCTTCTTTTGGCTGGTGATGTTGAAATCAATCCAGGACCTGCTAGACTTAAAAATTTGGATATTGGTCTATTAAACGTTTGTTCCCTTCGTAGTAAAGCTGCCGTCCTTAATAATTTTCTTTGTGAGAATTCTTTACACATACTTGCTCTTACTGAGACGTGGCTCCAGCCTAGTGACACACCTGGATTCATTTCTGATCTTCCTCCCCCAACCTTCACTATGCTGAATGAGCCTCGGTGCAGCAGCAAAGGCGGAGGGCTCGCCTTTCTTTTCAAGTCATATCTGCCACTACGTAAATTCATTTTGCCTATTCCTACACCCAAGTCATTTGAGGCCCTAGCTGCTACGCTCATTTCTGGCTACAAACAGGTTTTACTTGTAAATATTTATCGTCCCCCATCCCTCTCTTTGACTGATTTTCTTAATGAATTCCAGCCACTGCTTGAATATTTAATTTCCTCTCCCTCTGAAATAGTTATTATGGGTGACTTTAATATTCATATTGATACAGCTGGTCATTATTCCTCATCATTTCTTGATATGTTAGAAGGGTTTGACATGAAACAACTTGTTACCTTTCCTACACATAATAAAGGCCACACCTTAGATGTTTTGATAACTTGTTCTGACTAAAAATCACTTCATTCTGTCTCGCCACTTGAGTCGTGTTTATCAGATCATATTGCAATTTCCTCAAAATTTGACTTCCCTTTTAAACCACCCTCAAATTATAAAATTATTAAATTTCATCCTTGGCATAAAATTGATTTAAATAAGTTGAAGCATGATATCTTAACATCTCCATTGCGCTTATCTCCTGCACAAACTGCTAATGAACTGGCTATGCAGTTCCAGTCTACTTTATCTGAGCTTCTTGACAGACAAATTCCTTTTAGAACTAAAAGAGTAGTAGAGCGCAAACCCCAGCCTTGGTTCAACTCTGCCATTTCCGATGCTAGGCGTCACAGAAGTCAGTTAGAGCGTTGGTGGCGCCACTCTCGACTTCCCTCAGATCTCAGTAGGTTTAAGAAACAGTGTAAACTTGTGCGCAAACTTGTTTCTTCAGCAAAATCAGAATATTTAACTAATTTAATTGCCGAAAGTTCTACATCTCCAAAAAACTCTGTGGATGGCTTTGAATAAATTATTACACAGAGAGAAATTAAATTCATCTTTTGGCGTGTTCTGTGCTACCCAAGAGCTAGCCGGTAAATTTTTGACCTTTTTTGCTGATAAGATTTCTGGTATGAGACTGAAATTTATGTTATGTGATAAATTTCTTCTTCCAAGTTCTTCTCCTCCAGTCTTGGATTACTTTCTGCCAACAACTCTTGCGGAGGTCCGCAGACTCATATTTTCTTCACCTGACAAAACCTCTCTCCTAGACACCATTCCCACTTCTTACCTAAAAGAATGTTTTGATGTCCTTGGTCCGACCATTACATCAATTATCAATTTCTCATTGCTTGAGGGATCCTTTCCTTCTGGTTTTGCTCATGCCATAGTTCATCCTCTGCTAAAGAAACCTTCTCTCGATCCAAGTGACCTGTCTAATTACAGACCCATCTCAACTTTGAATTTTATATCTAAAATTCTTGAACGGGTAGTTTTGAATCGTATGCAAGCTCACCTTTCTTCTAACCCACTAATTTCTCCATTTCAGTCTGCATAACGTAAATTTCATTCAACAGAATCTGCCCTGCTTGCTGTTCATAACGACATCATGTGCTCCATGGATAAGGGTAAGGCGACTGCACTTGTTCTCCTTGATTTGTCTGCTGCCTTTGGTACTGTCGACCACTCTCTCCTTTTGCATCGTCTTCAACATTGGTTTGGAGTTTCTGGTCCTGCCCTTCACTGGTTTGCTACTTATCTCAGCCCTCGCACTCAATCTGTATATTTAAATGGACATTATTCAGCTAGTGCCTCATTGACCTGTGGCGTTCCGCAGGGTTCTGTACTTGGTCCTCTTTTGTTTAAATTATACACCACACCTCTAGGTACCCTGCTAGACAGTCATTCACTGAGATATCATTTCTATGCTGATGACACCCAAATCTACATCTCATTTGACAGTTTGACTTGTCACTCGTCTGTGCAGCTGTTGTCTGATGCCTTTGAAGAGCTGCAGTCTTGGATGGCAGCACATAAACTTCTCCTTAACCCCTCAAAGACTGAATTTCTACTACTTGGCACTCCTCAGCAACTTAAGAAATTCGAATGGCTTAAATCTGTAAAACTGGGTGATTCACTCATTGAGATGACTGATACTGCTCTTGACTTGGGTGTTGTTTTCGATTCAACCATGTCCCTCACAAACTATGTAAATGGTATTTGTAAGTCATCATATATGTATATTCGAGACATACGCAGAATTAGGCATTATGTCCCCATGTCTTCCAGAATATCCTTAGCTAACACATTGGTCTCCAGTCGTCTTGACTATTGTAACTCCATTCTTGTTGGTATCACTAAATCAAACATGCAGATACTCCAAAGAGTTCAGAACTCCTTGGCTAGAGCCATAACAAATACTTCTAAATATGAGCATATAACCCCTGTGCTTAAATCTTTACATTGGCTTCCTGTTCAGCAAAGGATTTGTTTCAAATTAGGACTTAAGTTTATAAAACATTGAACTATGGCCAACCACAATACTTGAAATCAATCCTTATTCCCCAGACTTATCATTATTCTGCAAGGTCATCTGATTGTCTTTCTCTGGTCATACCTTGGGCTAGAACTGTTCTTGCTAAACGTGCATTTTCGGTAGCTGGACCAAAATTTTGGAATTCCTTCCCTGTGTCTGTTCGTTCTGCTCAGTCGCTCCTGTCATTTCGTTCTCAACTTAAAACTTACCTGTTTCAAATTGCTTATCCACTATAGGCTGCCTCTCTGTCATGCGGACTGACCTTCTGGATATCAACCTGATTGTGGCTTGGTTTTGGTGCGACATCGGTTGATGCCTTGTGCATTAGACACTGGCGCATTATAAGTTGCTAATTATTATTATTATTATTATTATTATTATTATTATTAATAATTACATAATAATAATATTAGCAGTAGTAGTATGTGTTATCATATAATTATCATTGATAATAATAATATGACACATAGATACATTTTAATTAAGACATTTAAGTAAGATATTTGTTAACATGCCATGTGTCCATCGGCTGAGTGAGGAATTTTAGGTGTATATAAGCATACTTACATACATATTTACTAAATTACTTAGCTTTCACAGACCAAATTTACCATAAATGTGAAATGGGATTTGCGATATGCTAGCAGTTAGCATGTGGTCAATCGCAAGGTCCAGGCTTCAAATCCCACCACGGCCGGTTTATTTTTCGGCTCCACTTGTGCCCACTAGCGAACTCAGCTGTAATGAGTACACTGACCATACACTGTAAGTGGGAAGATATGGTGGCTAGGAGGACAACTGGCCACTGTCCTCATATGCCAGCGTTAAAAAAGAAGTCGCTTAAACTTCATACTCAGAACTCCCTTACATGGTTACCTGAAAGCACTGCTCTTCTTTTTATATGAATATATTTCTATAAATGCAAAGCTTGTAGTTATTCGCTAGATGGCATGAGAGGTCATCTCACCAACACACGAGAATTTACAGGCCTATGTTGAATTCCCTATCTCTGTCACATGTTCTTCAATGTTCATTTCTACTCGTTTCTTTCTGTGGTTGGGCCACAGTCTCATTATCTTTCACCCTGTGTCTGTATGTATACTTTTCAGTATGTCTGTACATTCGTCTGTCTGTCTGTCTACCTTTATGTCTGCCTTTCTGTTCATCAGTATAAAATCTAGTCAGATACTGTAAATTTTCTGCAACATCAAGTGAGACAAAAAATCACTCAAAGAAGTTTCTCAGCAGCTAATAAGAACAAGTAATATTTAACAATATTTAGATACTATGCCTCCATATCTTAAACATAAACTCAGAACAATCAGTCAAAAGCATTTCGTTAACAGCCAAGAATAAGGGGTAACATTAAGCAATATCTACACATCTTAAACGTAACCTGAACACTGGTTAGGCAAGGTGACATTGTATTAAAAGTCACTATTTGAACATAGATAATAAGACTAACGATCAACAATTGATAAAAAACAACAACCCACATATATATATCTACAACTGACATCGATATATATATATATATATTAAGCTATGTCGACATAGTGTCCTTAATTATAAATCAGTTTCTCAAAATTCTCAAGATCAGTCTCTACTTCTTCTTGGTTGCAGCAGCTGTACCTCCTTTCGATGACTTTTTCCAGTGTTGCTGGAGTTTTTGACTGCTTTTGTTGCACTGCACTTGCCTTTTGCATGTGACGGGTTCATTTTCTTCGCCCGGACTGAGTATTTTCGTTTATCATCAGTCGACAGAGTTTTCCATTTCTGGCTAATGAGTCCCATACGTTCCGCAAAACTTTGCCGAGCATAAGACTGGTGAATTAGCTCATCACGAACGAACATATTGTATCTGTGACATATATACATATATACATGTATATCATGAGTATAGTGTGACACAGAGACTAAGACACCCAACAACATATACATATTTGCACTGGGGATTCAGAAGAGGCGGCAGTGGTCTATCGGTAACAGGTTTGGTCAATGATAATGCCGTTTCTGGTCTGACTCCCAGTAATGACCCTGGGCAATTTCTTTGCACACACAGTGCCTCTGTCACCAAGCCGTACAATTCGGTACCGGGTTAAGAAGGGAAGTAAACAGCAAGTCCTGTGATGCACTGGCCCCAAATCCACTATCCAGGACCTTGGGATTCGTCTACTGCGGCCTCATGGGCTTAAATAAAAGAAAAATGAGTGCCTCTCCTTCATCACACTTCTGTGTTATGAGATACTTTACTGTAAAGATGGAAATCACAAAGAACACTAAGAGCCCGAATAGACAAGCCATTTGTAGCCAGCCAATTAGTTTGTAATAAATATTTCAACTTCAACAGCCTATAGGTTAACTACTTGAAGGGCGCTGTACAAACACTGCGAATAAATAAAAAAATTAATATTCTGAATCAATGAAACGTTACAATACCCTCCCTATCAATGGTCGCTTTCTTTGTTTCTTCTTTGTGAGTCTTAAGCAAGCTGCACATGTCACTACCCGAGCCTTCTTTGGCTTTGGTTTAGTGACACGCAGGTTATGCGTCGCTGTCTTCGAGCGACTTCCACTTTGCTTTTTCAGCCCTCATTCACATTTCAAGGCAATTACTAATTATTATCAATCAAGCTTTCGCAAAATGGCGATCGTCTCTATCCAGAGCCTTCTATTTTAGATACTATGCCTCCATGTCTTAAACATAAACTCAGAACAATCAGTCAAAAGCAGTTCGCTAACAGCCAAGAATAAGGGGTAACATTAAGCAATATCTACACATCTTAAACGTAACCTGAACACTGGTTAGGCAAGGTGACATTGTATTAAAAGTCACTATTTGAACATAGATAATAAGACTAACGATCAACAATTGATAGAAAACAACAACCCACATATATATATATCTACAACTGACATCGATATATATATATATATATATATATATATATATATATATATATATATATATATATATATATATATATATATATATATATATATATTAAGCTATGTCGACATAGTATCCTTAATTATAAATCAGTTTCTCAAAATTCTCAAGATCAGTCTCTACTTCTTCTTGGTTGCAGCAGCTGTACCTCCTTTCGATGACTTTTTTCCAGGGTTGCTGGAGTTTTTGACTGCTTTTGTTGCACTGCACTTGACTTTTGCATGTGACGGGTTCATTTTCTTCGCCCGGACTGAGTATTTTCGTTTATCATCAGTCGACAGAGTTTTCCATTTCTGGCTGATGAGTCCCATACGTTCCGCAAAACTTTGCCGAGCATAAGACTGGTGAATTAGCTCATCACGAACGAACATACTGTATCTGTGACATATATATATATACATGTATATCATGAGTATAGTGTGACACAGAGACTAAGGCACCCAACAACATATACATATTTGCACTGGGGATTCAGAAGAGGCGGCAGTGGTCTATCGATAACGGGTTTGGTCAATGAAAATGCGGTTTCAGGTCTGACTCCCAGTAATGACCCTGGGCAAGTTCTTTGCACACACAGTGCCTCTGTCACCAAGCCGTACAATTCGGTACCGGGTTAAGAAGGGAAGTAAACAGCAAGTCATGTGATGCACTGGCCCCAAATCCACTATCCAGGACCTTGGGAATCGTCTACTGCGGCCTCATGGGCTTAAATAAAAGAAAAATGAGTGCCTCTCCTTCATCACACTTCTGTGTTATGAGATACTTTACTGTAAAGATGGAAATCACAAAGAACACTAAGAGCCCGAATAGACAAGCCATTTGTAGCCAGCCAATTAGTTTGTAATAAATATTTCAACTTCAACAGCCTATAGGTTAACTACTTGAAGGGCGCTGTACAAACACTGCGAATAAATAAAAAAATTAATATTCTGAATCAATGAAACGTTACAATACCCTCCCTATCAATGGTCGCTTTCTTTGTTTCTTCTTTGTGAGTCTTAAGCAAGCTGCACATGTCACTACCCGAGCCTTCTTTGGCTTTGGTTTAGTGACACGCAGGTTATGCGTCGCTGTCTTCGAGCGACTTCCACTTTGCTTTTTCAGCCCTCATTCACATTTCAAGGCAATTACTAATTATTATCAATCAAGCTTTCGCAAAATGGCGATCGTCTCTATCCAGAGCCTTCTATTTTAGATACTATGCCTCCATATCTTAAACATAAACTCAGAACAATCAGTCAAAAGCAGTTCGCTAACAGCCAAGAATAAGGGGTAACATTAAGCAATATCTACACATCTTAAACGTAACCTGAACACTGGTTAGGCAAGGTGACATTGTATTAAAAGTCACTATTTGAACATAGATAATAAGACTAACGATCAACAATTGATAGAAAACAACAACCCACATATATATATCTACAACTGACATCGATATATATATATATTAAGCTATGTCGACATAGTATCCTTAATTATAAATCAGTTCCTCAAAATTCTCAAGATCAGTCTCTACTTCTTCTTGGTTGCAGCAGCTGTACCTCCTTTCGATGACTTTTTCCAGTGTTGCTGGAGTTTTTGACTGCTTTTGTTGCACTGCACTTGCCTTTTGCATGTGACGGGTTC
Organism: Norana najaformis; assembly: GCA_964023275.1. Lineage (NCBI taxonomy): Eukaryota > Metazoa > Annelida > Clitellata > Crassiclitellata > Hormogastridae > Norana > Norana najaformis. The sequence goes on along the minus strand of OZ029919.1, from coordinate 12,768,582 downwards.
ATTTTCTTCGTCCGGACTGAGTATTTTCGTTTATCATCAGTCGACAGAGTTTTCCATTTCTGGCTGATGAGTCCCATACGTTCCGCAAAACTTTGCCGAGCATAAGACTGGTGAATTAGCTCATCACGAACGAACATATTGTATCTGTGACATATATACATATATACATGTATATCATGAGTATAGTGTGACACAGAGACTAAGGCACCCAACAACATATACATATTTGCACTGGGGATTCAGAAGAGGCGGCAGTGGTCTATCGGTAACAGGTTTGGTCAATGATAATGCGGTTTCAGGTCTGACTCCCAGTAATGACCCTGGGCAATTTCTTTGCACACACAACAGCCTATAGGTTAACTACTTGAAGGGCGCTGTACAAACACTGCGAATAAATAAAAAAATTAATATTCTGAATCAATGAAACGTTACAATACCCTCCCTGTCAATGGTCGCTTTCTTTGTTTCTTCTTTGTGAGTCTTAAGCAAGCTGCACATGTCACTACCCGAGCCTTCTTTGGCTTTGGTTTAGTGACACGCAGGTTATGCGTCGCTGTCTTCGAGCGACTTCCACTTTGCTTTTTCAGCCCTCATTCACATTTCAAGGCAATTACTAATTATTATCAATCAAGCTTTCGCAAAATGGCGATCGTCTCTATCCAGAGCCTTCTATTTTAGATACTATGCCTCCATGTCTTAAACATAAACTCAGAACAATCAGTCAAAAGCAGTTCGCTAACAGCCAAGAATAAGGGGGTAACATTAAGCAATATCTACACATCTTAAACGTAACCTGAACACTGGTTAGGCAAGGTGACATTGTATTAAAAGTCACTATTTGAACATAGATAATAAGACTAACGATCAACAATTGATAGAAAACAACAACCCACATATATATATATCTACAACTGACATCGATATATATATATATATATATATATATATATATATATATATATATATATATATATATTAAGCTATGTCGACATAGTATCCTTAATTATAAATCAGTTTCTCAAAATTCTCAAGATCAGTCTCTACTTCTTCTTGGTTGCAGCAGCTGTACCTCCTTTCGATGACTTTTTTCCAGGGTTGCTGGAGTTTTTGACTGCTTTTGTTGCACTGCACTTGACTTTTGCATGTGACGGGTTCATTTTCTTCGTCCGGACTGAGTATTTTCGTTTATCATCAGTCGACAGAGTTTTCCATTTCTGGCTGATGAGTCCCATACGTTCCGCAAAACTTTGCCGAGCATAAGACTGGTGAATTAGCTCATCACGAACGAACATATTGTATCTGTGACATATATATATATACATGTATATCATGAGTATAGTGTGACACAGAGACTAAGGCACCCAACAACATATACATATTTGCACTGGGGATTCAGAAGAGGCGGCAGTGGTCTATCGATAACGGGTTTGGTCAATGATAATGCGGTTTCAGGTCTGACTCCCAGTAATGACCCTGGGCAATTTCTTTGCACACACAGTGCCTCTGTCACCAAGCCGTACAATTCGGTACCGGGTTAAGAAGGGAAGTAAACAGCAAGTCCTGTGATGCACTGGCCCCAAATCCACTATCCAGGACCTTGGGATTCGTCCACTGCGGCCTCATGGGCTTAAATAAAAGAAAAATGAGTGCCTCCCCTACATCACACTTCTGTGTTATGAGATACTTTACTGTAAAGATGGAAATCACAAAGAACACTAAGAGCCCGAATAGACAAGCCATTTGTAGCCAGCCAATTAGTTTGTAATAAATATTTCAACTTCAACAGCCTATAGGTTAACTACTTGAAGGGCGCTGTACAAACACTGCGAATAAATAAAAAATTAATATTCTGAATCAATGAAACGTTACAATACCCTCCCTGTCAATGGTCGCTTTCTTTGTTTCTTCTTTGTGAGTCTTAAGCAAGCTGCACATGTCACTACGTGAGCCTTCTTTGGCTTTTGTTTAGTGACACGCAGGTCATGCGTCGCTGTCTTCGAGCGACTTCCACTTTGCTTTTTCAGCCCTCATTCACATTTCAAGGCCATTACTAATTATTATCAATCAAGCTTTCGCAAAATGGCTTTTCCTGCTGATAAATTCCATAGAAAAAGATGGTTGTTAAACTGCCGACGAGATAAATGGGTTCCAAGTTCAACAAGTCGTCTCTGTGAAGAACATTTTGAAGCCAGCCAGTTTGAGAGCAACCGTATGGATGGCTGGAGAAAACTCAAGTCCACTGCCGTGCCAATGATATTTTCTGTTCCCAATCCACCACGTGTTCTGGAATCAAAACGAAGAACTTTGAAGCATCACTATGTACATGATGATGATGATGACACCACCATGAAGGTCCAACGCATTGCTGAAGAACACAGCTACGCTAAAGCTTTTGTTAGAGAAGGAAATTTAGGTATGTGCACCATTGCTGTTAAGTACCTTTTAGAATCTGATCTAATTTAATGACTTCTATATCACTGTCAATATGAAGCATAAAGCATCAACTGATGGTCTCTTCAGATCAAACCATAGTCAGAATTGTAATCCATTGAGAAGCTTTTGTCAGAATTCAGTGGATCAGTGTGACACTCTTCACTTGTTTAGCATACCTATAAAAATGCGTATTACTTGGAACAGACATTTGATGTTTCACCAAATGCAGCTCAGCTTGCCATTCATCTGGGATCAGTAATTATGCACCATTACAAACATGGGAGATTAAAAGAACGTGTCCTCTTGTTGTATTGCTGTGGTCATGTCCGCAGTTGAACTAAAAGATCTCCAACCACAGGACTGCACTTCCGAAGAGTGTAAAGAAGTGTTACATTAATCTTTCTTAACTTTTTACATATACCATTAGACCTATGCATTTTAGGCACTTGTTTGAGAACATACAATATTCAAAATTTTCTTGAATTTGTTGTTGATGTTTCTTTTCAGCAGACTCTGCTTCAGTGTCTTCTACACAGCTGTCCACTGTTGACATTCCAGCTGAAAGCAGAGACTCATATTTGTCTTTTACGAACAACAACAGTATCGTTGCACAGGGAACTACTTCATATGAAATAATCGATTCTGCTTCTCTGGGCTTAGACATAGCAGCTGATATTGAAACAGTCACATCTCAGCCATCACCACGCAAACAGGTTTACCTTGAAAATCTTGTGCAGGTTCAAATGCACAAGATCCAGCAACTCACTGATCAAGTTCATAGTTTGAAGAGGCAACTGAAAACTTCACAAAGTGATACCCAAAAGTTGCAAGCCAAATTTAAGGACATATTTTCACCAGATCAAATACGGGTGCTACAGACAGGTAATGGCACAAATCGAGGGAGCAATTGGTCTGCACAGACTGTGCAGAGATCTTTGCAGTTGCTTTTTGCTTGTGGTCCATCGGGTTACCAACTTTTACTTAGTCAGGCATACCCATTACCAGCAATTCGTACTCTGCGCAAGTCCTTGGAAGGAATTCGTTTTGATAGCGGAATGCTAAAGGAAGTTTTTGAGCTGTTACGACTGAAGGTTGTTGAAATGCATGATAAAGAAAAGGACTGTGCCTTAACTCTTGATGAAATGAGCATCACGCCTTCGGCTGAATATGACACGCGAACTGGCCGACTGATGGGAGAAGTTACTTTACCTGGTCACAGTGGCAGAGCAACACATGCCATGGTATTTATGCTTTCTGGCATCAGCACCCGATGGAAACAGACAGTGGCCTATTATTGCACTGGGAACTCTGTGTATGGATCAGCTCTGAAGCCCATTATAGTTAACATCATTACAGCAGCTTGGGGAATAGGTTTGAGTTCTTACAGTTACTTGTGACATGGGAGCATGTAACCGAACAATGTGGAGCACTTTTGGTATTTGTTGTGGAAGGCTGATGAAGACTATTAATCAAATCCCTCATCCATGTTCCTCTCAACATGAACTGTATTTCTTGGCTGATTCTCCTCATCTGATAAAGAATCTGAAGGCTGCATTGGTCAGTGGACAGGATATCACAATACCTGACTGGGTTATTAAAGAACAAAATCTTTATTCAAATACAGTGACAGCCAACCATTTACTTGCACTCCTGACATTGCAAGACAGCTTGCAGCTGAAGATTTCACCTGGACTAACAACTAAAACTCTTACACCTAGCCACTTTGACAAAATGAAAGTGTCAAATGCAACGAGTTTCTTTAGCCATTCAAATGCTGCTGGGCTGGAGTACCTAGTACAGGCACATAGCCACAGCACTGATTTTCTGACAACGGCATGGTTTCTAAAAACAATGAACAGATGGTTTGACTTGGTGTCTTCTCGACGCAGAGTGACAGTTCTCAGTCTAATGGACCCAGTTCGATACAAAGAAGCAATAGACTTTCTGAGAAGCATCCGCTTATTTGAAATGTTGTCCATTGGAAAGAAAGGAGCATGGAAGCCAGTGCAGACTGGTATCATCCTGACAACACAGTCCATAATTGATGTTGGTGAACATCTTCTTACATCTGGTTACCAATTCATCCTTACATCTCGCTTCACGTCTGACTGCATTGAAAACTTGTTCTCCTGTGTTCGTACAAACAATGCAGTTCCATCTCCGCTAGAATTTAAAAACAAACTTTGGCTTCTGTCTGCTTCACAGTTTCTTCGGATAAAACCATCCTCCAGCTATAACACCTGTGATAGTGCCTACCTTGCTCAATTTGTTTCGTTCAGCAAAACTCCAAATTTAGAGACTGATGATGACCTGCCTGAAGTGTTATGCTTCACAAGTGTCAGCTGCTCACTATCAGATGCAGACCTCGCCTCGCTTTACTATTTGGCAGGATACGTAGTCTCACGTGTTCTGAAGTCAAACAGAACATGTGAAACGTGCATTGACGCTATAAAGTCTGGAGACAACATTTCTGTTGCAGATCATGGTTTGCTTTTAAAGCTGAAGACCTACAAAGAGGGGTGTTTAGTTTCATGTACCACTCAAGTATTTGAAATGCTGCAGCAGGCTGAGAAAATTTTCCATGCAGTGAACCTCAACCTTTTGCATCACAAGAAGAATGTGAGAAAATTGTTGTCAACTGAAATTGAGAAGGCATGTGCGGATGTTCACTTACCGATGTGTCATAATGTGAAGCGTGTGATAGTTGAACGATTTGTCACACTTCGCCTGCGTATCTGGGCAAAGGATCAGCGTGCATTGCTTAAGGATCATGCAAAGAGAGCGGGAAATGGTGAACTTGGTAGTAAAAGTATGGCGATGCGCATGGCTGTTATCAAATTTAAATAAGTCAACAGATAAACAAAACATTTATAATTGGGGATATTTTGATTTAAGTTACTTCAACATTAAGTTCAAGTTACTTTAACACTATTCATTTATATGATGACTGACAACTGTATTTGCTAGTTGCTATGTTTACTTTCAACAGCTATCATTTTAATATTTGCTTAATCAAGCACATTAGAATGTAAAGTTTCTTGCTTTCTTAGTATTTCTGAATATTTTTAGTCCCTAGCTAAACACTGTTCTGTAGTATTAGTTGTACATGCATTTCAAAAATACTATTGTTTGTTGAAATACTTTATTATATTATGATGATGACTGGAACCTGTTCCTGCTATGTTTATTTCTAGCAGCTGTGTGTTTAGTCAAATCTTATAGACTTAACAATGTTTCTGAGTCGCTCTAAATTTCTTTTTCGGCAGCTTCAGTATAGATCAGTATGTATAGTCTAATCCAAAATATTTAACTGTGTAAATAGGTTAGTTGCATCAGGCCCTAGCAAATATTGTAAAAAAACTTATAATTAGGGTGATTTGAAATTTCAGTAAAGTTGAAATACTTGGACATTATGTTACGGCGATGACTAGAACCTTTTTTGTGATTTCAGTGTTTACAGCATTACAGTGCAGCAAGCAAACCGGATAGAATTTAGCAAAGTTTCTTAGTTTCTCAATACAGTTTGATGTGATATATAAATATGCATTAGTTGCATATTTATATAAGTTGAATGTTCCATACTACTATTCAGAACTGGTTGAATGTTCCGTATTACTATTCAGAACTGGTTTAACTGTTCAACAGTTTTTTCATTTTTTCAGACATGATGGGTGGTGTGAACATCAATATACATAATACTTTTCATGAACAGTGTGAAATATTTTATGCAATAGCTATATAATTTAGAGCTTGGAGTCCAAGCCTTGGACTCCAATCTCACAAGTGCATAGTCTATCCACTAGTAGTTCGTGTTTAACGACATCTTGTGGCATCAAAGACCCTTGACGTCGCCCTCCTCCTTTATCCAGGACTGGCACTGCCCAACGAAAAACAGTGGCGGAGTTGTCTATGCACTTCTGAAATTGGAGCATCAAATATTAAAAAATCGTCCGTCAGTAGGCCATAACTGCAGGGCCTTTACTTGCCCCAAAACGCGACTACTGGGCCACTACGGCCTTGCCCACAGAAGGCTATAAGTTTGGGCCCTACAGCTAACCCGCAGAGGCACTGGTAATAGGCGGCTACTGATGTTTTGCCCGTTCTAGCGGCACGATGTGGGAAATCAATATCGGCTATGGATAGGCGTTGCTGCCTGGGTAATTATCGTTTACTCCACAATACTGTCCATATTATAATGTCGGTGATAGCACCAATACAACAAAAGTATTAAGTTTTGTACGTGTACTGGGCAAGCCCGTCTCGTTGCTACGGACTCGACCCCACCAATGGAACAAAAATGGCGTCCATGTCAGCCGACCAATCAGAATGCAGGAATGCGTTTACAATAGACTCAACAGAGTTTGCCGAACTCTCTAAAATAGAAGGCTCTGTCTCTATCTTGTGACGACAATATGACGCGATGAGAATATATTACATGACGCTGCCAAAGGTGACATCATAAAATTAATCAATAAATATATGCGTCCCGGTGTGCGATAATAATAATTAGAAACGTCTAATGCATAAGGCATAAACCGATGGCGCACCAAATAGGCGTGATGCCGGTTTTGCAATCCGATCGTAGCTTATTTAAGAGATTTGAATCACGGGTTACCAAGATCTGTACACGGGACTGTAAATGGCGTGGCATCATTCAAATAAGCAGAGGTGGTGAATGGTCTCACCCAATAAGTTCATCGAAAAATAAGCAGGGTAACATCCATTAGAAAAACGAAGAGCAATACCGTTAGCTAACCACGAGCCGAGTTTGCGCCCTTTTAGTGGGATAGGCCTAACGGTTCACAAGCCTCTAATTAATCTACAGGGTCTAATTAGTATCTAATTTTAAAGAAGAGGGCATCAGAGGATGGTTCTTTATATGTCTAGAGCTCAATTTGTGGGCGAAAGGAGTGACGGACACAGGTTTTGGACCTGTGAACGGGAAGGTGAGAAATATAGGAAAACTCCTCACTATCTCCTAGAATTCGCATTATCCAAATTGCCAGAGGTAGCTTTGGCGCTCTATGTCGGGACACAACTTCAGGGGACGGAAGTCACTGCGGTCCGGTTCTAAACACATATCCAACCGCCTCAGTGACCCCTTCTACCCACAACCAGAACCGGAGCTAGAGTATTTGGCGCCCTAGGCGAACCTGCCGCACTTACCGGCGGTAAGTGCGCTAACTAATCAATAAGAAGAACGCGTAGAAGAACGCGAAGAAGAAGAAGAACGCGAAGAAGAAGAACAAGAACAAGAAGAAGAAGGAGAAGAACGCGAAGAAGAAGAAGAAGGCGAAGAAGAAGGCGCAGAAGAATAAGAAGAATCCGTAGAAGAAGAAGAAGAACGCGAAGAAGAAGAAGAAGTGTGGCGAACGGCGGTCTGTCTTTTCCGTCGACGAGTGTTCTGCAAGTCCGTCAGGTTCGGCTTCCCCTAAGTCTAGCGGGAGGCTTCTTATACTTCTCAAGTGAAGAACAACGAAGTAACTTTCTCGAATTTAATGGTGCTCAACTCTAGCAACCAACTTTAATTAACTTCGAAGATCACAAATCGGTAAGAAAGTCAAAAAATTCGCCAAGAGTCATAACTCGGTCACAAGAGAACTCTACAGTTAGGCTCACGCCCCGACAACAACACAGCAACGGCAGCAACCGCAGCAACCGAGCCACAACCAAAACCAACTCACACAACAACCACGGCTCACTTATATACCTGTTAACTAAGCTACAGCGAGGTTAAGCCTACGGCTCAGTTTAAGCCTACATCGAGTTTAAGCCTGCAGCTTAGTTTAAGCCTGCAGCTTAGTTTAAGCCTTCAGCGAGTTTAAGCCTGCAGCTTAGTTTAAGCCTACAGCGAGTTTAAGCCTGCAGCTTAGTTTAAGCCTACAGCGAGTTTAAGCCTGCACTGGCGAAGGTTCGCCACACTCTTCGCCCACCACGAGTTATAAACCCCCTAGGTTTATCAGAAAAATAATTACAGGCAAATCAAAACCAAGTCCAGTAATCATAAGAAAACAAAACAGTACCGGCAGCAGCAGTTAGTCCAACATAACCACGTCGTCGTCGTCAACTTCATCACCATCCATGTTCACACGCGGCCTTTTATACCCTTTTAAGGTTGTCAAGGCGACGTTTATGAGGAGATCCTCACTATTGGAATCTGACTGGCTTTCGGACGGCCCGTCGTGGCCGCCCGGACACTGGCTCAGGCGTCACTACCACGGGATCCCCCACCATCTCTTCTACGGGGAAAGGGTCTGCCCCTAACTCGTCCAGATAAGCCCGCAATTTGTCTACGTGGGCCACGAAGGGTTTGGCCTTAGGTGATTTCTGCAAAAGATAGGTCACCGGGCTCAACTGGCGTAAAATCTCAAAGGGACCACTGTAAATCCGCTGCCATTTTGGGCTGCGGCCTATATACCTCCTCGGCGTGAAGTACCACACCCGGGAACCCACAGCAAATCTAGCAGGGCGAACACGCAAATCATACGCGTGTTTCCTACGCTCAGCAGTTCTCTGTAGCTGCTCACGTACAAGTCTGTACGCGGCCTCAAGCCTCTCTACCAACTCCTCAGCATATGTGGAACAAGGGATCGCTCTCTCATCCATGTCAGGAGGTCTGCCGTGCACCTCCCTCAGCCGATCAGGCGCAGGCCATAGGGCTACATCGCATACTTTGCCCAGATCCACCGCGATCCCCGTGGGTGTGACCACGTGGTACTTACTGGACTTCAACGTGAAGTTTACTCCCCGAAACCTTTGGAACATTTGTCTCAGCCTTTCTAGGTGCCGCTCGGGCGTTCTCCCAAAGATCACATCATCATAGTACACCAAACACTGTTCAAAGTTCAGTCCCGATAACACGATATCGATCAGCCTCTCGAAGGTGGCCGGCGCATTACATAACCCGAAGGGCATTACCCGCCATCGGAAAATTCCCCGACTCGTAATGAAAGCGGCCTTGTCTGCATCCCGCGGGTCCATTTCAACCTGGTGATAACCACTCCTGAGATCCAGCGTACTAAACCAACCCGCGCCAGCAAGAGAATCCAGGCACTCATCTATTCTGGGGAGTGGATATGAATCCTTCCGAGTTTGGTCATTCAAGAGACGATAGTCAATGCAAAATCTCATGCTTCCATCCTTCTTCTTAGCTAGAACCACATTAGCCGCCCACTCACTAACAACAGGCTCAATTACTCCGTGCGCCAACATCTGATCCAACTGCTGGTCGATCACTGTCCTATGGGAAAACGACTGTCGTCTTAAAGGCTGCCTAATGGGTCGGGCCTCTCCGGTTTCAATCCTGTGCTTACAAAACGAGGTACGTCCCAGCTCCCCTTCGGTTTTGGAGAACACATCTTGATACTCCTTCAGCAATTCCCTTAACTGACACACCAGAGCCCCTGGGACTTCCTCCGAAACATCCTTTATCAGCTCTTCCACAAAAGGCGGCTCCTTGCCAATCCCGCCATCCCGACTACTGCTTTCACTACCATTTAACTTGACCGGGTGCAAATCTCCCAGTAATTGATCCTTGCTGAGCTTAGTAGGGGTCTCATTTAGATTCAACACTCGTACAGGCGCTACATTGGAGTCCTCTGATACAACAACCCATGCCAAATGCACACCTGGCTGAACCTCTTTCGCCTCGGTCATCCAAGCCGGGGCGGTGAAGGATATGTTCCTATACAAGGTCCTGGCCGGTACATCACTCTGTGCTAAGGGGGATATCACTACGTCTTCGGCAACCATGACCCTGCGGCACCACTCTGAACCATCTCCTTTTACTAGTTGGATGCGCTTCCTGCCGACAAACAGCGCGCCTGTTCCGAACCCCAAACGGCACCGATGCTGCCTCAGCCAGTCCATTCCTAACATCGGTTCCAGGATCTGGTCAGATACCAAAAAGGAGGTGTCCAGCACAAACCCGCGCCTAATCTTAATGGGGATGCTGACCTCTCCCAACACTCGGATTTCCGTGCCATTAGCAGCCAAAAGGTTGCGCCTACTAGGGTGCAATTCTAACCCCATTACCGTGGAAAAGGGTACCAGACTCACCTCAGAGCCAGTGTCGATTAAGCACTTCTGAGAACGTCCGTGGATCACACCTTGAATGTAGATCGTGTTCCCATCCGTTCGGCTCGATGACCTTTGCCAAGCAGTGAGGTTTACCGCTGTCGTCTCTTCCTCCGGCTGGTCGTTGGGCGCGGCGGCCTCCGTTGTCGAACTCCGGAATCTCCTCGGCTGACGACAGCGTCGGGCAAAGTGTCCTCTCTTCCCGCAATTGTAGCAGGCTCCATCCTGCCTCGTTCTCTCCAGTGGCGTCCCATCGCGCCCATTGGCTTGTCCCGTTCCTTCCGACGTCTCGTGCAGACTTCGTATGGCCGCTAGTTGTCGGTCCATCTTCTTCTCCCATTCGGTCTGCCAGCGCCGCTGTGTCTCCCGTTGCGCCGAAAAGAACTGCTCCATCTGGTTCTGCAGCGGACCCATCCAATCGGCTTCTTGTGTCCCTCGGACACGGTTGGTTGGTCGTCGACGATCGTCTGCATCCGACATCCGTTGATATGTCTCCAGCCGCAGGGCCACCCGGTAAGCTTCGTCGAGGGTTCTGGGTTCTCTTTCGCGCACTTTCAATGCCAGTTCACGATCGCGGATAGCCTCCAGAAACGCGTCTCGTGCCACAACCTCGGTCGTCTCATTCGAAGGCGTCGGGTAGGCGAGCACCACTAACCGCCGGACATCATGTAGCAGGTCACCAAGAGTCTCATTAGGCTGTTGACGTCGATAATAAAGCTGTGCCCGGAAGGTTTCCGCTTGGCCCTCTGTACCGTATCTCTGCCGCAGTCTCTTGGTCAGCTCCTCGTAGGTAACGTCTTGTTGCGCCCCGAAATCCCACAGCAGCTGGGTTGCAGCTTTATCGAGTGCGCAGCGCAGGAAATCAATCTTGTCCAACGCAGTCCACTGGTTATACTTCGCACATACTTCAAACTGTGCGAGGAAAGATTCCACCGATCCGGTTCCGTCAAATTTCCCGGGCTTCATCGGCATCTTCCGAGGTCCTGTCGCGGCGCCGTCTTCATCTCTGCGTGGTCGGGTGGACATTGTTCTGGCTGAACCCCTCGCCACTGCCGATGCAGGGCTGTCGAAGTCGATCCCCTCCAAGAATCGGTTTTGCTGACTCTGGCGTCGGTCCGACATCTCCCTCCTTGTCTCCGGCGTCGAGCTTTCCGGCTGACGATCAGATGAATCTGCCAGGTCCAACAGGGTGTATACAATTGTGTTCCCTTCTGACTCCGCAGCGTCCATAATGGCTTTCTACCGACAATCTTTGACAGGCGAACAACCCTTGCAACAGAAGTAGACAAACGTACCCCACTTCTGGTACCAAGTTGGGGCGAACGGCGGTCTGTCTTTTCCGTCGACGAGTGTTCTGCAAGTCCGTCAGGTTCGGCTCCCCCTAAGTCTAGCGGGAGGCTTCTTATACTTCTCAAGTGAAGAACAACGAAGTAACTTTCTCGAATTTAATGGTGCTCAACTCTAGCAACCAACTTTAATTAACTTCGAAGATCACAAATCGGTAAGAAAGTCAAACAATTCGCCAAGAGTCATAACTCGGTCACAAGAGAACTCTACAGTTAGGCTCACGCCCCGACAACAACACAGCAACGGCAGCAACCGCAGCAACCGAACCACAACCAAAACCAACTCACACAACAACCACGGCTCACTTATATACCTGTTAACTAAGCTACAGCGAGGTTAAGCCTACGGCTCAGTTTAAGCCTACATCGAGTTTAAGCCTGCAGCTTAGTTTAAGCCTGCAGCTTAGTTTAAGCCTTCAGCGAGTTTAAGCCTGCAGCTTAGTTTAAGCCTACAGCGAGTTTAAGCCTGCAGCTTAGTTTAAGCCTACAGCGAGTTTAAGCCTGCACTGGCGAAGGTTCGCCACAGAAGAACACGAAGAAGAAGAGGAAGAAGAAGAAGAAGAAGAAGAAGAAGAAGAAGAACGGGAAGAAGAAGAATAATGCGAAGAAGAAGAAGAACAACAACGTGAAGAAGAAGGACGCGAAGAAGAAGGCGAAGAAGAACAAGAAAGCGAATAAGAACGCGCAGAAGAAAGCGCAGAAGAAGAAAAAGAAGAACGTGAAGAAGAAGAAGAACGCGGAGAGGAAGAAGAACAAGAAGAACAAGAATAAGAACAAGAACAAGCACGCGAAGAAGAAAAAGAACGCGAAAAAGAACGCGAAGAACAATAAAAAGAACGTGAAGAAGAAGAAGAAGAATGCGAAAAACAAGAAGAACGCGAAAAAGAAAAAGAACGCGAAGAAGAAGATGAAGAAGAAGAACGCGAAGAAGAAGAAGAATGAGAAGAAAGCGAAGAAGAAGAACGCGAAGAAGAAGGCGAAGAAGAACGCGAAGAAGCAGAAGATGAAGAAGAAAAAGAAGAACAAGAAGAACGCGTAGAAGAACGCGAAGAAGGAGAAGAACGCGAAGAAAAAGAAGAAGAACGCGAGGAAGAAGAAGAACGCGAAGGAGAACGCGCAGAAGTACGCGTAGAAGAAGAAGAACGCGAAGGGGAAGAAGAAGAAGAACAAGAAGAAGAAGATGAAGAAGAACGCGAAGAAGAAGAACGCGAAGTAGAAGAACGCGAAGAAGAAGAACTCGAAGAAGAAGAACGCGAAGAAGAAGAACGCGAAGAAGAAGAACGGCAAGATGGAGAAGAACGCAAAGAAAAAGAAGAGTACGAAGAAGAACGCGAAGAAGAAGAAGAACGCTAAGAAGAAGAAGAACACGAAGACGAAGAAGAAGAAGAACACAAAGACGAAGAAGAAGAAGAACACGAAGACGAAGAAGAAGAAGAACACGAAGACGAAGATCGCGAAGAAGAACGCGAAGAAGAAGAAGTGTACCTTATCTGTCAACTATATTCAACTAGCATTGGTTCAGGTCGTCCTTGAATTTCCCTGTAATCTTTCTTTTATGATATCTCTCAGAAGTTTAGAGTGGTATATCAGTATGTGTCATGCTTCATTTATTCACAAATTCCGATTTCCTTGTCTCTTAATGCATTGTTTCATAATGAATTTCTTATTACAACAGTTTGTTGATGAAGACCATTGCAACAGAAATGGGTATCCTTGAAGGCCCCCCAAAGAACAGAGTACTGACTCACAATATCGAGCTGTTGCGTCAGGGTCAGTACCATTTGGCAGGACAGCTGGTGGCGTGGAGCATTGCCAATGGAGGGCCCAGGTGTGGCATGCTTATCGAGTCACATGATCCATCTCATGTGTGGGGAGTCTCTTGATGACCTTTCCTCAGTTGTTCAGCACATACCTGATGATACATTTCGCAGCATTGTAATGGAGGCAAGAGTATTAGCCTGTTAGGAGTAAACCTGTGTGTTTGTCTGTGTGTATGTTTGTGTGTGTGTGTCTGTGGGTTTGTATGCGTACATGCGTGTATGCACCTCTCATTGATTGTCCGTTTGCGTGCGTGTGTGTGTGTGTGTCTGCTTGTATTTGCATACCTATGCGTGTCCGCGTGTCAGTATAAGACTCGTTTAAACGGAGTCCCAGCTATTGAAGGCGCCGTCGCTTCAGAACAATGAAATCTATACAACTCTAATTCTACTGGAAATCGATTCTTCTTCGCATATATGTAATGCGGAGATATATAAATATACACATATAGTCGTATTGGTAAACATGCCTGCTCGTGTGATCGCCTGTGTGTGTGTGTGTGAGTGCGTGTGTGTGCGCGTGCGTGTATGTGTGGCTAAGAATGACTGATCCTTGAACGGCAAAATCGCTTGCATCTGTTAAGCAGCTGGATTCGCGACAAGTTTGAATTGGAATTTATTTCATTTGATCTATGTATCGAGAGCGAATATGGTCCTTGTAACGGGAAGTGTAGAATATGAAGTGTATGGATTTGCTCGTATGTCTATTTGTCTATAGGCGTACCTGTTTGGTTGAATGTGTACGCGTGCACATGCGTATGCGTCTTCGTGTTTTCGTCAAAAATTAGACCGTAAGGAGTATACCTATATGTCTGTCTGTATGTATGTGTGTCTAAGCGTGTGTGCTCGCGTTTGTCTGCGTACTTGCTTGTCTGCACCTCTCGATGATTTTTCCGTTTGCTTGCGTGTGTCTGTGTTTGTGTGCTTGTATTTGCCTATCTATGCGTGTCCGCGTGTCAGTATAAGACGTGTTTAGGCAGAGTCCCAGCTATTGAAGGCGCCATCGCTTCAAAGCAATAACAATCTAAAGGAATTCCATTCTTCCATGTAATTACTTTTATAGACCATTCATATTTATCGTATTTATTGAGATATGTTTGGTTCATATCGATATGCATGTATATTCGTGACTATAAGTTGTGTATAAACAGAGATCGCGCAAATGAAGGCGCCATCGCTTCAAAGCAATAACAATCTAAAGGACTTCAATTCTTCTTCCTAACTAATCTAGATACAACTATAGCTCCGTTATCGTAATAATGTCAACGCGTTGGTGGATGCCCGCAATCAAATTTATATCGCGAATGCGAGTATATCCTGAGATCGCGCAAACGAAGGCGTTTTCGCTTCAGAACAATAATCTAAAGCAATTCCATTCTTCCATCTAATTACATTTATAGGGCCTTTATATTTATCACGTTTATTACGCTATATACCACTTATAATAAAACTTAATATATTTAAGCATTGACACACGATCTTTTATTAAAATATTTTATTAAATCATATTTATTTATTACGAATGAACAAACTTTTGGAGATGATTTGAAACTTGTCTTTGTTTGGATGTAAGTTTAAAGTGTACTTATTTGAAAGTGGCTTGAAACCAGTCCTTGTTTGGAGGTGGCTTGAAACCCGCCCTTGTTTGGAGGTGATCTTAAACCCGCCCTTCTCTTACTACTTCTGTATTTGTATATGCTGAATTTCCGAATTTTGGCGAATCTGTATTTGAATCTGTATTCAAGGAGTGTGACCGGTAGAGTGCAAATATATACATTTGATGAGACCCATATGGACCACGCATGGGTTCTTTATGGACCCTTATGATCATCTTGGACTGAATTGTGCATTGTTTATAGAGGCGAAGCTGTATTTGAATCTGCTGCATCTCCGGATTTTGGCGAATCTATATTCAAGTATGTCACTTCCAGAATGCAAATATATACATTTGATGAGACCAATATGGACCTTGTATGGTCTCGATATACATTTTGCGAACAATCCAGTTCCAATAATTGTTTCGTGTACTTTTCAATTACTGACGCGCGATGCATTTTTGTTAACACATTACATTTCACTAGGTGACACTCTGGAAAACCGGAATCCGGATATGTATTTATATTTGTATTTGTATCTGTTGATAGGTTTCGCCGCGTGCAAATTTGCAACGGCAAGCATCACAAACGTTTCGTTGCGGGTTCTGGAAAATTTTTATGAAACTAGTTACAGGAACGCCTCAGACTTGTGTAGAAGTTGAGCAATGTACCTGTGAACAATTATAATATCTGAAGTATACGGTAAATTATTCTTGCTTTTGTGCTAATTTCTTCTTCCTAGTTCTTCTCCTCCAGTCTTGGATTACTTTCTGCCAACAACTCTTGCGGAGGTCCGCAGAATCATAATTTTCTTCACCTGACAAAACCTCTCTCCTAGACACCATTCCCACTTCTTACCTAAAAGAATGTTTTGATGTCCTTGGTCCGACCATTACATCAATTATCAATTTCTCATTGCTTGAGGGATCCTTTCCTTCTGGTTTTGCTCATGCCATAGTTCATCCTCTGCTAAAGAAACCTTCTCTCGATCCAAGTGACCTGTCTAATTACAGACCCATCTCAACTTTGAATTTTATATCTAAAATTCTTGAACGGGTAGTTTTGAATCGTATGCAAGCTCACCTTTCTTCTAACCCACTAATTTCTCCATTTCAGTCTGCATAACGTAAATTTCATTCAACAGAATCTGCCCTGCTTGCTGTTCATAACGACATCATGTGCTCCATGGATAAGGGTAACGCGACTGCACTTGTTCTCCTTGATTTGTCTGCTACCTTTGGTACTGTCGACCACTCTCTCCTTTTGCATCGTCTTCAACATTGGTTTGGAGTTTCTGGTCCTGCCCTACACTGGTTTGCTACTTATCTCAGCCCTCGCACTCAATCTGTATATTTAAATGGACGTTATTCAGCTAGTGCCTCATTGACCTGTGGCGTTCCGCAGGGTTCTGTACTTGGTCCTCTTTTGTTTACATTATACACCACACCTCTAGGTACTCTGCTAGACAGTCATTCACTGAGATATCATTTCTATGCTGATGACACCCAAATCTACATCTCATTTGACAGTTTGACTTGTCACTCGTCTGTGCAGCTGTTGTCTGATGCCTTTGAAGAGCTGCAGTCTTGGATGGCAGCACATAAACTTCTCCTTAACCCCTCAAAGACTGAATTTCTACTACTTGGCACTCCTCAGCAACTTAAGAAATTCGAATGGCTTAAATCTGTAAAACTGGGTGATTCACTCATTGAGATGACTGATACTGGTCGTGACTTGGGTGTTGTTTTCGATTCAACCATGTCCCTCACAAACTATGTAAATGGTATTTGTAAGTCATCATATATGTATATTCGAGACATACGCAGAATTAGGCATTATGTCCCCATGTCTTCCAGAATATCCTTAGCTAACACATTGGTCTCCAGTCGTCTTGACTTTTGTAACACCATTCTTGATGGTATCACTAAATCAAACATGCAGAAACTCCAAAGAGTTCAGAACTCCTTGGCTAGAGCCATAACAAATACTTCTAAATATGAGCATATAACCCCTGTGCTTAAATCTTTACATTGGCTTCCTGTTCAGCAAAGGATTTGTTTCAAATTAGGACTTAAGTTTATAAAACATTGAACTATGGCCAACAAAATGCTTGAAATCAGTCCTTATTCCCCAGACTTACCATTATTCTGCAAGGTCATCTGATTGTCTTTCTCTGGTCATACCTTGGACTAGAACTGTTCTTGGTAAACGAGCATTCTCGGTTGCTGGACCAAAATTCTGGAATTCCCTCCCTGTGTCTGTTCGTTCTGCTCAGTCGCTCTTGTCATTTCGTTCTCAACTTAAAACTTACCTGTTTCAAATTGCTTATCCACCATAGGCTGCCTCTCTGTCATGCAGACTGACCTTCTGGATATCAACCTGATTGTGGCTTGGTTTTGGTGTGCCATCAGTTGATGCCTTGTGCATTAGACACTGGCGCATTATAAGTTGCTAATTATTATTATTATTATTAGTTTTATGAATCTGTGTTTCTAACAATATATCTTTATTTAATAATAATCTGTGCATACTGTAATAATTTCTTATTTGCTTATTAATTTAGGAGATGCAAACCAGCAACTCCCCGTGCTGGTCCCAAGCCCGGAAAAAGGAGGAGGGTTTGTCAGATGAGTGTCGATGCGCTGACAGTAACAAACAAAGACGATTGAAATTGATTCCAGGAAACTTAAATCCACGGACATGCCGGCCCGGACGTCGCCAGGCTAAACAAGGTCTGCGGCTCCCAACTGAGCAATCGGGGTTGGATCGAAAAGGCAGCTACCGAAAGAAAGAAAGATTACACCTGCTGAAGACGTACTGTCAGTAGAAACATGGAACGTCCAAACCCTGTGGGCGGCAGGCAAACTGCAACTGCTTCAGGAAGAGATGAAAAGATACAGATGTGACATTCTTGGAGTTTCGGCAATGCGTTGGATGCTGGCAGGAGAAATGAACGGAAGTAAAATCATATGGTCAGGACATGTGAGCAGACATGAAGCAGGTGTCGGATTCCTGTTAAACAACTAAGCTTGCAACGCCTTGATACGATATAAACCAGTAAGCGACAGAATATTAGTGGCAAGATTTGGAGCCCAACAGTTCAATATAACAGTCATTCAAGTGTATGCAGCCACAGCAGAGAGCTCAGATGAAGGCATCGAAAGGTTTATGCAGATTTAACATCAACTGTTGAAGAAGTCCCTAAGCGAGATGTGCTTATTGTCGGAGGCGATTGGAACGCACTTTAGGTTGGCTCAGACAACACAGGATGGGAGAAAATCTTGGGAAGATTTGGATATAGGGATAGAAATAAACGTGGTGAGAAGTTGCTGGAATTTGCAATGGATAACGAATTAATGATCTGTAACACAAGGTTCCAACAGAAAGACTGTCGTAAATGAACATGGCGCTCTTGCGATAACAAATCCAGAAATTTGATAGATCTGATATTAATCAATGTGCTATGGACAACATCAGTACAGCAATGTCGGACATTTCAGGGTGCAGATGTGGATTCGGATCACAATCTGGTGATTGCAAACATCAAAATAAGACTCAAATAGAAACATAAGGTGGAACCGCAGAAAAGAAGAGATACATCAGGACTGGCTGAAAAAGAAATACAGAGTGCATATAAAAATGCATTGGAAGTCGTCAGAATTGCAAAGGTGACAGGTACACTGAAAGCTATGGATAAAATCTGGAAAAGCAAAGCCATAAAGCTGGAGACAAAACTGAGCGTTCTGAAAACATGTGTTTTCAGTAGCATGTTATATGGATGTGAGGCTTGGGCAATAATGAAAGATGTTGAAAGAAGGATACTGGCCTTTGAGAGAAAATGCTATAGGAAGATTATGAAAATAGGATGGACACAAAAGGTGAGAAATGCAGAACTGTACAGACGGATACATCTCAAAGAGAACTTGATGCAGAAGGTAACTCAGAGGAAACTGGGACTATTTGGTCATGCAGAATGAGCAACGATAGGAAGATCAAGACATTCGTGTTTGGAATGATGTATGGACCAAACAAGAGAGGACGACCCCACAAAGAATGAATAGACGATATAATCGAATGGTGTGGAACATCACTCCAGGAGCTGAGCCACACCACACTGGAAAGACAACAGTGGAAGAACAGAGTGAAAATGGCATCAGACACCTTTAGGGGCGTTGTCACCCCGTACCACCGAACGAAGTAGTCTATGGCCCGGAATGGAGGAGGCCAAAACACAGAGCTCTGTAAGAATAAATGGGGTGCAACCTAAGAGGCAATTACATATAAGAGCCAGGATAGGCAGCCAGTGAAGCTTCTCCGAAATGTAAGCAGAGATGTGGGCAAACTTAGGGATACCTCCGTTCAGACGAGCAGCAGTGTGCAAGACAGATTGTAGTTGCGAGATGCAGGAGAGGCTCAAGACAGCAAAGACAGCATTGGCATAGCCAATCCTTGAAGAAATAAATGCATGGACCAGAATGGTAGCAGCCTGGGTCGTGAGAGAGTAGCAGATAGTGCGCAGTTGATGCAGATGGTAGAAACACGTTCGACAGACGTTATTCACATGCTCCTTCACAGTAATTTCCTGATCCAAAGTTACTCCTAGATCACAGACAGAGGAAGAGAAGGAGATATCAGGGAAGAGCCTAAGTAATCTGGCCAGATCAATCTTAGAAAGCTGGGTGCGGGTGTCAAACCATATAAGCTGGGTCTACCCAGATTCAGGCGCAGACGGTTTGAGTTCAGCCACGCCTCAAGTGCTTCCGAAGCCTGAAGCATTTGGTGAACTAGTGCGATAGATTCACCTGCTGGGCCATGAATATATGCCTGGGTGTCATCAGCATACTGGTGAGACACTACCCCGGTTGGAGAGAGGATAAGGCCCAGGTCAGCCATATGTAGAATAAAAAGTAAGGGAGCTAAGACAGAGCCCTGAGGGAGACCCAAAGAGACTGAGGACCAATCAGAATGTGTTGAACCAAAGATCACAGACTGCGAGCGGCCAGACAGGAATGAACAGAACCATGAAAGAGCAGGGCCGACGAGTCCAAAGGACATTTCCAGACGCCCCAGAAGGATACTGTGATTGACAGTGTGAAAAGCTGCACTAATACCCAAAAGCGCTAGAAGGGGTAATGTGCCCCTGATCAAAAGCCCCAAGGATGTCAGCTAGAATGTGGGAGATGACTGTCTCTGTTGAGTGGAACCTTCTGAATCCCGACTGCTGGCTAGGCAGGATGGAGTTAGCCTCTAAAGATTGCAGTAATTGTATCGAAGCATGTTTTTCAATCAATTTCAACAAAAAAGACAAATTAGATATGGGGCGATAGTTAGCCATATTGTTAATGTCTAATCCGGGCGTTTTAAAGAAGGAAAAATAATAGCCCAGTTCTGGGTGAGGGGAAGGGAACCCTCACCCAGGGCCGCATTACACAAGAAATGTAAGAAAGGCAACAGGTCATCCACAAAATCCATAAGTAGAAATGGTGGAAGAGGATCCAGTTCACAAGACTTCGATGGCATGGAAAGTAACAGTTGGCGTAGGCCCGCCGCGGAAATCGGCTCGAGGTCCGACATCCTGCAGTCCATCGGAAGAAAGGAAGGAGGGGGAGCACCCTCGGTAGAGCGACGAACCGAGTCTGCCTTTTTGCGCATGTAGACCTGGTAGTCTTCAGCTGTAAGTGATGATGGATGTGAGGGTGGTGACTTTGCAGTGGAGCGCCCAAGGATGCTGGAAAGCGACTTCCACAGCCGGTGTGAGTTGGATCTTTCTCGGTCGATCAGCTTCTCCCAGTAGAGCAGCTCCTTCTTCCTGAGCATTCCATGCATTTGGCGCAGCTGTTGGATCCAGGCTGTATGGTCCACGAGACTATGTGTGCACCTAAATCGATGCTCAAGTCACCTGACATCTCGCCTGAGGCCGCGGCACTTGCCGTCGAACCAAGGTGACAGATGTTTCTGGCGGACCCTGACGATTCGGAGTGGCAGAAGATGGTCAATCATTGATCGCATAGAAGGTTCTTAAATTGCGAACAGTTCCTCCGAAGTATGTCCCGCCAGGGATGGCAAATCCCTCAGTAGAGGACTGTTCTGCAGGCCAGCCCAGAAGGCCTCGCGGTCCAGGCCCCGCCAGCCCCAGATAGATCCGAGTGCGAAAACTGGTTGTGCATGAAGAAAGGGTGTCGTGAAGGTCTGATTGATGCGGAGGCTTCAGCCGGAGGTCCTGGATGACACAGTCGTCCCTCGTGATAATGACGTCCAACCAGCCGCCCAGCTTATGTGTAGGCTCGGTGACGTGCTGAGCTAGGCCGAATTGATGGGGTAGATCATCGAAACAACTCGACTCTGGAGAGCAACGGTCTTCAAGGTGAATGTTTAAGTCACCAGTAATGACAAGTTGGCAGTTGTAGGTAGCGTATAACTCCATTAAAGAGCAAAGTTCCGTGAAGAAGGCCGGTGAAGGAGGAGAAGAGCCCGGACGGTAGACGACGAGCAAAACCAGTGGTCCATGGGCCGTTGTATGTGATACACAGAGGGCCTCGAAGGTACTTGGGGTGATAGGCAGGCAGTTGACCTTGGTATGTGGTTAAGTTTGGTTGAACTTAAAAATCTAGCACTTTCTAAAGATTTGCCTCACTTGTTGTTTAATGCCTTGTTTTATAGTTTTGATAATGCCATGTACTGTAGTACTAATGATAATCCCACCAAAAACTACCAAAGATACTAAATATAGAAGGATACTGTATATAACACCATGTAATTAAAACAGATAAGTTAATAGAAGTTAGCTTAAAATTTATGGGTTTATTTTATTTGAAATAGAGTATCTCATATAAATAATTTGATAATATTCATTAATGTTGCTGTTTCAATTGTATACCACCAATAGCAACTGCACAAAGCTGCATGAGTATGTGACAATGGTGATTGGCTGGCTTGAAGTCCTGCATCAGACAGGGGTGCTTCAAGCAGGTGAACCTACCAAAGGTGCAAATGCCTCTGAACACGATTAGAGGACCAGACTTACATTCACTAGTATCATTAAAATAAATTATGGCAATTGTGTCCCCACCTGCTGCAGCCTAGCCTAAGTACTGGTGCTGGTACAAGATACTGGTAACTTTGTAGTAACTCCAGCCTGATCTCAGCTGCTGTGTGGGCAGAGGTAATAACTGCTGTGTGCTGGTATATCAGGCCATCACTTGCTGGCTCAGCATGCTTAAAAGTATCATCTTGAAATGGCTGGATATTGGATATTGGATTCATGGCCTCGATACCCACCCACCCAAAGGCAAATGCCTGGGCATCCAGGGTGCCCACTGATAGGCCTAATTGTTTGTAGCCTGTTCAAAGCTTGGGCACTGTTTTTAACTCTGTTGTGTCTCTCTCCTTCTGTGTAAGTGGTATTTGTAAGTTGTTTCATATGCACTGGATATATTCGTGACATACACAGAATTAGTAGAGCTGTAGGATGGGAAGTACCCGGGTTACAGTTGACAGTTGCCAATCAGTGAAGCACTTAGAATAACAAATTTCTTTAGCCTCTGGGAGTATTGGAAATTAGTGCACTGTCATATGCATTTGTGGGCTGTAAGGTCATGGCCTCTTGGGTAGGGTGACTGCTTAACAACTAACTTCGAATTTGGCCAAGGTGCATATAATAACTCTCATGCAGGTTGTTGAACAATTGTTTTATTATGCAAAGACTAATTGATGGGTAGTCAAGTGTCCTCTGAGAATGGACTCAAGTAACCGGGCTTTATTTTTCCAAAATTTTTACACCTCTGCCCTCTTCTAATGTACCCTACAGTTTATCATGCTTCTTGTTTTGCTAGATTTTAAAGTGAACCTGTTGGATGAACTGCATTGCAAACATTATTTTGCATGTATTATATATGGGAAATTTTCCTCATCTTTAAATTAACTTTACTTGTTTTAGGGAAGAAAGCTGCAGTTCAGAAAGATGTTTATATCAGAGGTTCTCATTTTATCTCCTGATGGGACATGTCTGATTTTCAAAAATTGCATCCTTTTACACTGGACGTATAATAAAAATGTTAATGGAAATACACTTGTTTACTTGCTTCTATAGACACACCTCAGAAGGTTGTGACCTGGATTTGAATGATCTTCACATGTATGTATGCTTGTATATTGGTATCGTTTGCATGTATGTATGTTTGCATGTGTGCATGTATGTATGTAACTGCCCATTTTTATAGTTTCATCTAAGTACCTCTCAAAGCTGCTCCATGCCAGCCTGAGTAATGCTAAAGTTAATTAAGTTTATCTGTAAGCAAATGAGGCTCAAATAACCGGAAAAGTCACCAATGGTGGGTGGACTTAGAACCCATCCATGGTTGAAAGTTGACACCTTGTTCACATTTCCTGGTCCGTGTTGCACTGAGAACAAGAAATTATGACAGCTAAAGGCAGCATTTGCAGCATGTGGTTATGCCTTCTCACTGGCACTCCTTGGGCAGGTGGTAGAAGGCTAACAAGACTGTGCAGGACAGACATTTATCAATATCGAGCTGGTTGGTCGTAGAACCTCCTTGATGGACATTGGACAGTCTACACCATTCCAAGGACCTTGTCTCACTGTCGCAGCACTGAGTCTGAGATTTTCCAGTGACAGATGGTATGTGTAATTCTGGGAACAAAACTGTCCACCTTCTTCCAGCTGAGACTGAATTCATCCATTTTTGCTCTTGCCTGCCTTGTGCCAAACTAGTATGTATGGCTTGGCACATGACAGGCAAAGAGCAAAGGTGGACAAGGAGATTACAGTAACTAAATTTCCAGGTTGGGTAACAGCGTGTCATCCATGACCTCAGTAGTCTTCTAGATGAGGAATTAACTATAGTGGATCACAGTAACTCTGTTTGTAGCTTGTGCTGGCATATGATAATTGAGAGCAAAGATGACATCATACCCGCTCTTCAACAGTGGCTCCCCATCAAAGAAGGAATTAGATTCAAGATCTCCTTCTTGGGATGAGCTGCCATAGTTGATCCATCTTTCTGGAACAATCTTCCATTGGAAATCCAGACTGTTTCAGCTAATGTGGAAGAAACATTTTCAGCTAAACTTAAGACATACCCTTTTTATAACTGCTAGTTTCAGTGCTTTTGAGAGGTACATAAAAGGTGCTATATAAATGTTCAGATGCATACATACTGGCACATACAGCCAATGCTGAGGTGAGTTCATTAACTGACTGGGTGTGAAGGCATTTAGGAAAGGCATGAAGCAGGTCCTAAAAACCCAAACCAGTGTCATGATCGATGCTGTCAACTTCTGTAACTTACCATACCTTGTGTGCACAGCACACATACGTGTAGCTTAGTTAACTTGCATGGATCATTGTTACAGTTTATATATCTATGCATGTACATGTATACATATCTGTGTACCATACAAATTACTTTTTTGCTTTGATAACTTGTTAGAATTGTGGGATTCCTTAACAGATTTCAGTTAGGCATGATTTATCTGTGAATTCAGTTGATGCATTCTTGTCTAGAATGCAGGAACAGCCTCTGACAGATTCAGCACCACATTTTGTGAGTTTATATTTTATGATTTGTTAGGCTTAGTTTTTGCTAAATTTTAATTAGGCATTTTCCTCAAGATTCCATAGAAAATTCCATCATTCTGGGTCACGTTGAAGGCTATCGACACCGTGGCAGACCCCAAATTAACTGGATCGACAATATTCTTTCCTGGACTAACCTTTCTGGTTCTTATCTTCTCGCAGCTGCACGCAATAGGCGTCAATGGAGAGCTCTAGTCCATTCATGTAGCCAACTGTCGTGCAGCGACGTTGGTGCATGACATGACAATTAGGCATTTTAGCTAAGTTTTTTTGTAATTTTTAATTAGGTGTTTTAGCTGTGTTTTCCATCTGTGGCTGTCACTGAACCTTAGTTTCAGTCAGCAGCTGACTTCTGAGCTTTTGACAGATAGTCTAAGCTGATTTGTCATCTCTGTCTGTTTTGGCTGAAGCTGAAACTGAAAATATCACTTTTGATTGGTCTCTCGGTCAGACGAGAGCTCTAAATACTTCTCAGTTGACTATAACATGTTTTTCTCTTAAATTTACTTTAATTAATTGCTTAGCTTTGCAGAACTTAAGTTTCACTATTCTGAAACTGTCAACAGTTTAAATTGGTTATTTCTGAGTTATATGTAAAGTTGTTCTTCTTTTTCTCAGGTTGTTGGTAATTTACACTGTTTCTACATTCGACGCAAAACTCTGTATTTTTGTGCAACTTCAGTGGCTGAAATTCCTGCATTGTTGGCGATTGAAACACTGACCAGGTTTTGCTTAAATTTAAGATTTGCCTCATGAACATTGAATATGATGTAATTTAAATTTTAATGGTGCAACTGTATGAGCTCTTATGGGTTACATGATAGTTGAATTGTCAGAATCTTTAATGTTTCTAATTATATTGGGTTGTGTTTTCTTAAGAGCCACCCAGGTTACCAATGTTATCTTCAGTATGGCGGAGCATAGGAGAGGACTTCTATCATACAAGGATAAATCAAAAGGCTCCCACATACCGGGGTAATAAGGACACTTTCCCTGTAAGACATCTTTGCTTGTAGAGGTACTTGCACACAATGATCAAAAATAAACACAAGCGTAAATATATGTGGTATACTTACGAAAAATCTACTCTTGCACTAGTGCAGTACAGTGAAGATTCAATAATGCATGATCTTTTAATGTGCGGGAATTTTTAACTCTCAGCTGTCATGTGGATCCTGACGTGAGGAATGTAAAACATGGTAATCAATACCATATGTGGTGTATGTTGAATTTAGGTTGGTACACACCTGTAGCGTATAGTTAGAGAAGTATGGGCATTTGTCTTGCACTGATAAAGATTTACTTAAGTTGGCATTAGAAGAAACTAATGAAAGGCAACAAAATTCGGTCTCTCAGAGTTGCCAGTCTTTGTTCTTTTGCCATGCATGGCACTTTTCTTCTATATATGTACAAACATATGTAATAGCTTTAGAGTCATAGGTTTACATAGTAGTTTATGCTAATAGAAGTAGCTTTTAGCAAATGAAGGCAACTTACTTACTTACTTAACAGAAGTCAAGCTATATAGCTAACTGTTCCTGCCAGAATGGGATATTTGCTTTATTATAACACAGCGCAGTTACTGCCCAATCTGTAGACTGGCCTGTGAAACAGCTTTGCTGGATTGTGTGAGACCAAATTGGCCCTGGAAAACTCGAGACCCACTCATTTGATTAAATCCCTCAGTCTTCAAAGAATCCTTAGATTCCCACCTGTGAGAATGCACCCTACACATTAAGGGAGATTCTGTTAGTGTTAGCTGGAAATGGGTTTTGTTTACTTGTGATCTACTTAACGTGCAGACATTATTGCTTGACCTCCCAGGCCCATATACTAAAGAATCTGTAGTGTACAATTATCTGATTCTGCCTTAGCACTTGCTTATCCATATATTGCTAAATTTGTAGATTTTATCATATTCTTAAAGATTACTGTGGTACTGTAAATGAAGAATCGATTCGTGCCAACTTTGTCTTGATTCATGAGCTACTTAATGAGTACATGGTAAGTTGTGTAGTTCACCTATTGTACTAATATATACTGGCATATTACCAGAGATATATACTAGCTTATTATGCACATGAGCAGTGCTTGTTGAATTAGGCATTACTTATCTGAATCTTTTTGACCTTTGTTTACACAATTATTGTTTAACTGTGGTTTCCCGGCTTTTTAAGGCCTGTGTTTTGGCTATTCAAGTTATGTTGAAATTGAATTTGTTTTTTTAAAGGTTTTTCTGAATTCAGTGAAGGACATGTGTTATCTTTCTACATCTATTTTCATATTTTATATATTCCTGAAGGCCTGCTCCAAACATTGTTTTACCTGCAACTTGTTACTTTGTGAACAAATATTGAGATAGCATTCGCAAATGGCCAAGATTTCCACATGTTTCTGTAGCATATTGTTATTTTTAATTAATTAGTTGGTCGCTTGTGGATTTGCTCAGTAATTTTCATTCATTTGGACTTCTAATGTGATGTAGTATGCATTCTTGGAGTTATTACTTTCTTGCTGTTGTTTTTGAGAGTTTTGAATGGTGTTTGGACTTTTGTTGTCAAAGTCTTGTGGTGCTCCTAGCGTACTTATCCCCGCTGAAGGTTTCAGATTACTAGCTGGACAGTGTCGAGCTCCAGTTGGAAAGGCCAAGAGAGTCCTTAAATTGATGCTGACTGTTCAACTGCTGAGATGCTCTTCAACCAATTGGCTGGCTGCTGAAGAATGTCATCCTCTGTAAACCTGGTGGCTGAGAGATGAATGAACTCGTGCTTTGGAGTTCGTGTGTCGCTAACCTTGTCTGCTGTTGTTTTTCCTCTTTTTTGGTGCTACGTAGTTCAGGAACTGTGAACATGGGGTCTACTCTCAGCTCTGGATGAGAATCTATCAGCTGGGCTCTGTGTGTCTGTGGAAGCTTGCCAGTGGTGGTGACTTTCCTAGTTATCTCAGCACTGTTTGCTTATTGGTTGAGTTTCTATTCTTAATGACTTTAACATCATTTAGGCGGGCACAGGCTGTGCTTTGGTGAGGTAGTTAAAAGGTGCTATGGTAAGTGTCTGTACGCATTATACATACATACATGCATGCATGCATAAATACATACATAATTATATATATACACATATATATACATGCTGAACAGTGGAATTGTAATTTAATGATTCAATCAGGTCACCCTAGTGGCAGAGCAGAGACACCATTTGAGTGCATCTTGTCAGTCACTGAATCTTTCCAACTGTGTCCTCTGAAAAAAAAAACAGCTTCAGGAAAGACTATGATTTCAGGGCAACACAAACCACATTATTCTACTAATTAAACATGCTTTGGTAACATAAGTGTTATGCACACAAATGCAAAGCTGGATGTGTAGTGTTGAAATTATGTTTGATTTAGGACTGTGGATATGTGCAACTACCGACTACTGAGAAACTCAAACCATATATACTGAGTGAACCAGCTGTTTTGAGAAATCCTGAGAATCTAGCGGCCGGCCTGGTAATTCTGACTTTTCTTTCATTTTGCTTGATTTCAGTTTAGTGCATGACTCTTGCTAGGAGTTGCACTGCAGAGTCAGGAGGGCAGATAAAATGTATAATTGCAGTAGTCAAGTCTGGTCGGAGTAAAATCAGAATAAGTACTAATGTAGGTTTGCAAAAATCTGGTGTCAGCCCAGTCGAAATCTTTGCAGAACAGAGTCGGCTTACAGAGGAAATGCAGCCATTATCCAGTGTCAAGAAGAGAGTTTTAATTGTCCAGCAGTCATTTTGTCTCAGTGATATGAGATAGTCAGTATGTGGTTGAGTTCGAGTAACTGTGCTGAGTTACTTTTGCACTATGAATTGTATGTAACAGTTTATGTGCCACAAAATGAATTCAGTGTAGTGAAATGGACTACTTGTTTGAAGTGCTTGCTTGTGAAATCTTAAGTCCTTTCTGTTCCCTGTACACTCTGCAAATGCCCGAGTCGTCTGGCTTGATCTTGAATCAACTAAAGACCATTCACCCGGGACCAGAACTGACTGTATTTAATTCCTTTATTAATTTAATTTAATTTAATGTAATTAATTTAATGTAATTTAATTCCTTTTTCTTTGCACACATAATTTGCAGTTGATATTGACTGAGTTTTTAGAAATCTCCAAGACAAAAATTTTAAGCAGAGTGATGGCAATGCATTTCAAGTTAAAAAAACTAGCATCATTGTAGTCATATAACCTCTTGAGGTTGCTTCTTTCCATTTCTGGTTATAACAGTAAGAAAATTGAAGGAAGACTACAGTGCAATCAACCAGGCAATAGTCACGCTTGGGTTACCAAGGCGTAGTTAATTGGGATAAAACTGAACCAGTGACGTCTTTTCTAGGTGGACTTGGAAGAAGGGGACAACTAACATGTAGCCAGATTTTTTGCATTTTGCATGTGGAATAAATAGAACTAAGTGGCTGAAATAACTAAGCATTACAATGTAGAAAACTTTTCTGAGTTCATTTAGTAATTCATTTATGATTGTTAACCTAAAAATTATTGCAGTTTGGACTGGAGTTTCGAGTGGCCCCGAGCAACGCTGCTGATCGTCCTGTAATTCGACCTCGATTTGATCAGGTCTGTGGAGCTTAGTCAAGTGCTATGCTTGCTTACTTGGTTATTTCCAACGCACAGCAAATTGGACACTTGAATATAATTTTTTTTTGCATCTCTGAGAGGCTCTCACATAATAGGATGTAACTGAAAGAGACATTATGGTATGGGCTATGGGCAGTATACTAATTTTAGTTGCATTACTGGTACATTACACACATGTCAGAAAAGCAGAGAAAGAAGGAATGAAGATTGGGAAGTTGAAAGATTGCTGATCGCTATAGATAAAAGTAACATGGAAATGGACTGGTTGTATGCACCGCACCTTCATCATTAAACAGGATTTGGGATCCATATTAGGCACCAGGTTATGGCAAGGGCCGTATTAAACTGAAATAGTATTTTATGGCAAAAATTTCTGTGCATGTTTGTGTAGCTATGTATTTGCAGGTTGTATTGGGCTTACCAGAGCATTAGAAAAGGGTATTGTCACAAAAAATCAAGTCTTAAGCCACTCACCTTGGGCCACTTTTGACTTGTGAAGGTTATCAGAAAAATACGAATTGCCTTTTGGAATGAAGGGTGCCAGACCTGGAAACCTGTGTTTAATTCAGAATTGTGTTTTGAAGTGGAAGCAGTTTTTGGTAAATTCAGTTAATTGCATTGTATTCTCTGTTTTGATTTTCCATGAACTTCCAGCTGCGTGTGTGGAGTGCCGTAGATAAATTTATGTTGCTTAATTATTTTAGATCAAGAAAGTGTGTAAACAACGCCTCAACAGTTAGCTTTCATTTGAAAGAAACAATGAGTAATACAGACATTTTTGCTTTATTAATGCCAAGATCTGTGCTAATTTTTGCCTGCATTTTATGATTTTATGTCTTTTGATGCATCCAGTTTCTGCACAGAGTAGGCCATCCTTTTACTGTGAATTGTTGTTACGTTGTTCGAAAGAAAGTACAATTTTATTACATTATAGTTGTGTAGCATTTTAGCCTTGCTATCGTCCTTAGAGACTTAAATTATTTTGGTGATGCAACCTTGCAAATGGTAGAATAAAAATCTCACACATACCTTGGATCCGAGAGTTCTTACCAGCGAAAGTCTTACTGAAATACGACATCGATGCTTTGTAGCACTCATCTTGGCATACTGTGCAAGCATTTGACCCACTATAGCTATCAGCCTGGCACCATACGAGTTTTTCTTCCAAAGATCACGTGTATGCATAGGTAAATTTGGTTTCCATGGCTGCAACCATCTTATACTCAAATTCAATTTATATCAGTGCTTGTTATCGCGAGGGTGTGATGTATACTGCGTGTTAAGAACTATCATAGAAGGAAGATTTTGGAGGGGTAGAAAACAAAATGGAGACAAGATAGTTTGGTTAGTAAGTTTTATCTGGACATTTATGGAGAATGTCTTGAAGGTGCTCCTAGCAAGTCCAAAAGATGTAATTGTTTGATAAGTACAAAAAGTTCATCCACAGGCAAATGAAACTTGAATACAGGAAATTTTTGCACAGACTTAGGACCAGCAGACTAAATGAATGATGACAAGAATGGGGACAGAGTGAGCATCTGAAGAAGATTTGTGAGTGGAGGATGCAGAATTGGAAATGATTAGTGTAGTTGTCATTTAGAGATTTAATTTTCTTTTTGCTGTGCTTTGTAGGAACAGAGGAAGAACGAAATTTTTCTGGATATCATTGAACGGCTGACGGTTGTGATAGCTGCTAATGTAAGTAATGCTACAGGTTTAGGGTACTTTATTATTATTATTTCTGCATTTATTAAGTATCAGTTAGGGGTGAAGGACTTGCTCAAGGTACCTACACAATAACTGTCTCAGAGGAGGCTCGAACCTGTACTCGCCAAGTTACAGGCTGAGTGCTTTAACCAATTGGCTACCATGCCCCACAGGATAGCTATGACATACACATAACACCAGAGAAATAAAAAGATTTATTCATATGACGCTGTTTACACTGTTTTATGCAAGTATGCAGAGCAAACCAACAAAACTCAACTGAAGAAGTCAAATCAGTAAAAGACTTCAACCCAAGAGAACAACAACAACCTAAACAATTCTCATGGTCTGAAGACTATTAATGAATAACTATATTATAATGCCACCAGAGTTTGCCTTTTCTGGCCTCTGTGACCTCAACATCTGTCTCTAAGATAGGTCACATGTAACACGGTCTTTATTGAAAGTAGTTACATTTACATATTTCTAATCATATTGTGTTGTTGCTTTTATGTTTCTTATGAATAATATTCATATTTTCAATTAATTGTCACAATAACAGTTGTATTATTATTTTTTATGCTATTACTTTTTTTAACTCAGTGAATAAAATCACAAGGGTGTGGAAAAACTATGCTATGCAAGAGAGAGTGAAGTTACAGTAAGCTAATTTTGCAGTGGTCCAGCTTCTCAGCATGCTACAGAACATCATCACTGAGTTATCATGAGCATTTTAGGTAACTGAAGCTGTTAAGTAGTGTGAGAAATTTTGCAGTGTTGTCTTTTGTAGGGTAGCATAGCACGAAGCGAACTGCACGGACAAGTGAACATGAAATGTTTTCTTGAGGGCAGTCCACTGGTGAAAATTGGCATTAGTAGAGATCTGGTAATTGGCTCAAAAGATAAAAATTTAAAAGGTGAGCATATTTACCATAGAAAACAAAGTATACTTTTTACAGAAATACTTAAGTTTATACACTGTGAACAGAAGAAACAAACATTTAGAATCTTTCCAATAACTAATGGAAATTATTCATGTTTTATTCAAACTAGAAGAAGTTTAGTTCCATGATTTCTGATTTCATTTATCTATGTTTTAACTATAGCTTATGATATGAAATGTTCTTCAGCCTCAGCGCAAGCCTCAGGGTGCGCACTCCCCACTGAATTGTGGAGGCATGAAATACCAGTTGATCACCATTTTGCAAGAACAATTATATAAATGTAACTGTGACATCTTTTTTTAACAGGAACTGTTTAAACTTTCACAATTTGTTGCTATTATAGTCACAATTGAAACAATTTTAATTTTATTGAAATTTAAAAATATTTAGGTAGTTAATTTAATTATAATTTAAGAGTTCATTTTATTTCTGTTCACAGTTTAGATGTGTTGACTGTATTAGCAAAGACAGTGTTTGCTCATTATGTTGTAAAGAAAACATATTTCGGTTTTAGAACTGCACCTTTCCTCTTGATGAATCTTCTAATTTGGCAACTGGTCAACCCAAAGGAAAGCATTTGCTGTACATTTAGATTCAAATTCCTGTTGTTGTCAGTTTGATATTATTATAATAGTTGCATCTTAACTCTGGTTTGTTTTGCCCATTTTATCTGTTTGAACAAAAAAATTCTTAACCCTGGTTTCTCTTTGAAGGTTATGGTAATGTGATCCATTTTGACAAATGTGCATTCCATGATGCTGTAAATCTGGATGAGTTTGGGGAGCACAGGGTCATCTGCGTGCAACCTCCAGAGGGCGAAGTTAGTTGATGTCTTCAGTCGCTGTTGTCACAGTATAGGTTCTTTGTTAGCTTATAGTGACTTCACAATGAGACTCTATCTATTAACACTAGCTTTCCATGTTTTCATATAATATTTCATAAACTTGGTGAAAAATGAACTTAGGCTTCAAGTTTAGTTGACCTATTAAGTCATTGAATGCAGATACTGGTCAGCTGACTACTTTTTATACAATAATTATTTTATTGCCTTTAACCTTTGACAAAGGGTACTGCAAGTTAATTCTGTTTTGTTCCTGACAGACAGACAGAGACACAGACAGACACAAAGACAGGCAGACTAACTCACTCATTTCCTCCCTCACTTAATAACTCTCTCCTTCTGGCTGGAATTAATCCCTCCTAGGGGAGGGGTCAGCCACATGGATCCTTCTTTTCCATTTGTTTCTATCTCCTCCTTCTTCAGTCTGAGGAGCTTTAGGTCTTGTTGAATCATGTCTCCCATCTCTTCTTTTGTCATCCTTGACTGTGGCCTGACTTACTAACACACTAGTTTTATTGATTGAATGTTTCTTTGATGCCAGTTTCCACTGATGACTTACCATTTAGAAGGAGACTTTCCACGAGGATTACCTTTCCGAATATATTCCTACATCAAGGATGATGCCTCATCAAGGTAATTTATCACTGCATTACTTATGCGGTTTACCTATGACAAATGGTATTCAACCATAATTATCTTTGGTTTTCTTATGACCAGTTTTATCACAAATGTCATCAAAACTGGAAATCTTCCTTATTTATTACTTGAGTTTCAGCTGATGCCTCAAGATTTAACCATTTCGCTATGCAAGCCTTAGGGCCAAAGGAGCTCCCCTACCACTGCCCAGTATGCGACCATTCGGGCCAAACAGCTACCAGTATGCAAGAGTTTGCTTGCCAGTACATCGTAAGGGTGTTGTATATGTACTGTGTAAAGGTTTTTGCAAGTTGGCATTATGATCAGCTGAGTGGCAGCCCTGGTAGTAGTTCGCATACAACCATAGACCTATGCTTAACAACGGCATGATAGAAATGGCTAATTGCAGATTTAGAAAGTCAGTCAACAAAACTGGATATAACACAAAATAGGTGCTAGAATTGATTTCTAGGACGAAGATAGCGATGATGACAACATTGATTTAGGGCTTAGGGTTGAGTGTGATGTAGGTGCATTGGACAAGATAGCAGCTGACTTTGCCAAATGCATCTGAAATATGTAGATCTTGATGCTGATACTCAGTTATTGAAAGAAGGAAAACTATAGTACAGTGTTTATGGCATAGTTATGTAGTAGTTATACCATGTTTATATAGTGTATAATAACTACACTCAAAGGGAGCAGACTTCAAACAATTTACTGTCCAGAGTGCCAAAAATATTTGCATCCACTTCAAATAGGTAATTATTATGGTAATATGGAGTGTCGTGGTTATACAGTGGTCATGGCATGGTTATGAAGTGGAGAATTACTGCAAACTCAGATCAAGTACAATGCAAACAATTTATTATCATATCAGTGACTAAAATAAATTTATGTATTTCTGTTTTGTACTCTCAGTGTGTAGCAGTGGCACAGGTAATGTAGCGAAATGGTTAAGCCTCTGAAAAAGAGGTCAAAGTAAATGTGTTAACAGTCTGCCACTGTGAAAATATGCATGAGCTGAACTCTGTATATGTATTAAAACAATACTGGTTCTTCCTAACAATGCTGGACCTTAAAGAGCCAAATCAAGTAGCATGTTATAATATAGACCTACTTTTTAGGATAGTATTCTAAAGTGGAATTAAATTTGGGCTCCTTGGTTGCATCATGCTCTGTCAGAATTTGCATTGTAATGATGCATTTTATATGTAGGGGTATGTGTATTCGAGTTTTAAATGCACACTTGCTCGGCTAAATGTGTACTGACACATATTTCTTATTGATTTATTATCCTGCTGATTTATAGCAATCTGTAACAGTTTGTAAGGAAACATGAACACATTACATAAGTCACAAAACCGTTGAATGCGTTGAGAACGTCTACAACAAAATGTGTCAACCAAAGCATTAAGTATCAAACACATTAATTAAGAATTATTGGTGTTGACTATGTTGTGAGATGGAATATGACTCAAATGAACAAGTTATTAGAAAAAGTAGTAGCAAACTGGAAAGTTAGAATCATCTGTTTACTGAATGTAATTGTAATTAGTAATTTCTAAGGCGCTTGTGTGTAATGCACAAAGCATCAGTTGATGGCACACCAAAGCCAAGCCATAATCAGGTCAGTATACAGAATCATAATCGTAATCCCAAGATTTCTACAGTGCCCAATGAAAGCCACGTCACAGGGACCAGCTTATTCACAGGAGCTCAGTCAAAACAAAATCGATAGGCAGAAGTGTTCAATTCCAGGTCAATATCCAAGAGTCGGGCAGAGAGACAGCATGGCAGCTATGGTGGGTGATGTCTGGGATTGGAGCGGAAAGAGGGATAAGAGGAAGAAGGGGAGTCAGGATAGGATCTGTGAAAGAGGAATGTTTTGTATGCAGGTTAGTCCACAAGACAGAGAGGCAGCCTATGGTGGATAAGCAGTTGGAAAAAGATAAGTTTAAGTCGAGAATCAAATGATACAAGCAGCAAGCTTGTAAACTGTTTTGTAATTTTATGAACATATATGAAATTTGATTGTGGCTGCTGCAAATAGTTGATCCTAACTAATTTCATGTTGAGGTGGTTTTCTTACAGAGATGTGGAGCTGAATCTGAAATTAAGGTGTGAACTGCCTGGCAACTGTCAAGCTGTTGATGTTACTGTTCATATTCCTGTACCTAATCGGACAATTAGGTAAGAATTATCTAAGAGAGTATTAGCTCAGTCTGACTTGGGTTAGAGAATCCACTAAGCAGTCTATCTTGGGTCAGAGCATACAATAAGTAGTACACTAGTTTTTATGCTTGACAGTTAGTAAGTTCTCTATCTAACTGTGCAAAAGGCTTTGTTCTTAATAAATTGTGTAATATACTATGTATTGATATTGTGTTTTCTTCTTTACTATTCTGTATGCATTGTGTTTAATAAAGTGTGGGTGTTTGTCTCGCACTAATAAAGATTACTTACTTACTTAGAAGAAGTTCATTCTATCTCAGATCACAGAATAAGTCCTTTTATTTCACATCAGAGAATTATCTGAGAATTGGTTTAGTCTTTCATGCAATCATTGAGCAGGACAATAACTGAATTTCTAGTAACTGAATTTGTGCAAATGAATTTTAGTATAAGTCAACATCTTGGTGGCCCTGGGCAGACTGCAAGCCTGATATTGGCACAGAAGAAGATTGAATGGAAACTCAAGAAAGTTGCCAGTAAAACTGAACAGTCGGCCACTTTCAAGGTATTTTTGTAAATTTGTGCTGGTTTTGATTCTATCTAGATTTAGTGCGATGTTTAAACAGTCTAGCAATGTGTGGCTTATTCTTAACTATGTGGCTTATTTTTGGTGGATGTGATCAACAGATTTATTTATTTTTGTCAGTGGGCTAATTTTGATAATCTAGAAAATGAGGAGAAATTTGAATGGCATTAATTGACCTGCTTAATCAAAATCATCAACTGTCAAAACTTCTTGACAAACTGAATGACACATGCATCTTTAGCCCAGCAGCTAGCTAGCTCAATGTGTGTTTCAAATGCAAGTACATATATGAAATTGATAGTTTGTTGTGAAGCCTTGCTAAGCCTAAGAAAAGGTTGTCAAGCTCTTGGATTGCTAGCTGAACTCGAGTTTGTGCTGAGGTCAAGAGATCAGACCAACTCAGTACCATGTATGTGAAAGCTAATATAACCACCGAAGGCATGCAGTAAATCGACATTACATTGTTACCATACCTTTCTTGTGATCAGTAATTGCGAGAGCATATTTATACGAGATATTTATGTTAACATGCTTCTACAGTCTAATTCAAGTACTGTTAATCTAGAAATGCTGTTGGACAGTTCCAAAATGTTGTGAAAATTAAGCAAGAATAAATGAATTTCTGTTTTTTCTTGTTTTCAGTTGATTGGAGCACAGGAGAGCCGATCACGTCTTCAGGAGATTGGTCCAATTGTCTTAGACTTTGAGATTTCTGGTTTTGTATGCTCTAATCTGCAGTTTCAGTTTCTTCGTGTTTTTGATCGGGAACACTCTTATGTACCCATGAAATGGGTGCGTTACGTAACAACGTCTGACTCGTATGTTGTTAAGCTTAAGTAAAATCTGTCATTGGTTGAAAACTGTTTTGTGTTGTGGTTGTTTAGGTCATCAGATTCAGGATCTTGAAGCCACGCTGTAGATTTGAGTTATTATGTTTTGTTTAGATGAACAGTGGAAATTATCTCACATCACAAATTTGAGTTTTACTGAAGCTGAGTTTAGGCAAGGCTGTAAAGGAGGAGCCTATAGGTTTGAACTTTCCAAAGTTATGATTCACGACACTGTTTAATAGAGAAAATTCTAGGTAAAAAGGTAAACCTTGAACATTTGGGTCAAGAATTCTTGTATAGGATACCAAGCAACAGTGAAACTATATCCACGACATTGTCTAGTGGCAAATATTCAGATCAAGAGCATTGACCCATTACAGTTTCTAATAGAGATACCTTCAAGTAATAATCAAGCAAAAATAATGTTTTCCTAAATCTTCCTATATCATATAATAAAGTATGTTCTTGGACCATTTTGACAACCGAAATTTTACAGTAATCTTGCACAGAAGTTTTTTGCTATGGAATGCAAATGAGAATGTTGCTTAAAAAGTATAATAAATACTTT
This sequence comes from Norana najaformis, assembly GCA_964023275.1. Lineage (NCBI taxonomy): Eukaryota > Metazoa > Annelida > Clitellata > Crassiclitellata > Hormogastridae > Norana > Norana najaformis. The sequence goes on along the minus strand of OZ029919.1, from coordinate 12,730,814 downwards.
ATTACATATCAGTCCACTGTCTGGACAAACCAGTTATCATGTAAACCTTTTGTTTATCTTCAAGATGACATTTAACAAGTTGCAATAAGTATCTAGAAAAATTTCTAAAGTTAGGGATTGCAATGGTTAGTTAGACTGGTTAGATTGGTTCCATCCTAAATATATATATGTATTTATAAAAATAAAGCATCTAATTATTAAGGCAAGTCATAGTTACAAACTTCATAATTAAAAATCTAGCAAAATATTGAAAAAATTTCTAACGATAAATACACTAGGCATAAGTGGTCCGATCTTCTAGATACATTCAAAAAGCTCTTCTTACACTATGCATACAATATATTAGTTCAGATCCATCCATTACTTGACTGCATTTTGTTCATTTTTATCTTAGCAAAATAGTTCCATTAAACTCTTGAAAATACACAAAAGACTGCTAAAATTATTCACAATTTTAAAGGTTCTGTAAACTTTAACCTTAAATATCAAGAATATTTTCAAGTTTTTATGAGTTCACTTGCAAAATCTGGTGAAGGAAACGTAGCTTATTCAGTCTGCGTGATTCTTGATAATGTCAGTCTCTAATTTCAGGGCGTAACTGACTATAAATTCTGTCTGAAGCAATCCCGGTTCATGTCTGTGCAGCAGATTCACTGCTAATCAAGACTTTTGCGACAAAGTTGACAATGGCTGTGGCTGGTTGTGTTGGATCAAGTTCACTGAACAGGTGGCAGGTGTTTTCTGTAGTACTGCCCATTTTACGTGCCACAAATCCAAATACTCTGACAAAAGAAACATTTTTATGCACAGATACACATATAAGTGATCATCAGTCCACCTATTTTAACAACATACGGGTTAATCTCTCATTCAGTTCAGTTGAAGACCATCCTTTTTTGCAAATCATTGTGGATATGGACAGCTACATTCTGTGACTCTGTACAACCATTGAAAGTACTCTGCTACTGAACTGCAATGTATATCTTGTCTCCTTTACATTACAGTCAAGGACCTATCTTTTAAAATGCACTGTAGCAAGTGCCTGGAAACATTCTGTAATAATACCTATCTTATGTTCATCATTATTCTTAGCAGTATTAATTAATGCTAACTTGATTAGTTCTTGACTAAAGTGAGCAACAGTTGGCTAAAAGTTAAAGTACTGAGCAGACGAGGTGTTCATGAATAGATGTTTTAGGCAGATATAATTATCACTGACTAATTATTTAACAGGTAATACTAAACTGCTTTACTGTAATCAATTACTCATTAACGTAAGCGATCTAATGCTCTTCAAATTTAAAAAAAATTATATATTTAAGCTGCAGCCAAATATCTTTAACCTAAGTAACAGAAGGTTGTAAAGGCATTAGCTCCACATCAAGTTTCTTTCCAATTGTAGAGTTGTGCTTACAAAGCAAGCAGTTATTCTGCAGTTTAAAGTTTTGTGATTCAGTGGAGCGGCAAAGTTTAGTGACAAATGGAATGCAACATAATTTGCATTTAACTGTATTATACATGCCTACCTTCCCGTTGACACGGCTTTATCATTGTCATCCTTAACTTTCCACCTAAAAATATGAACGAGTTTTAAATGCAAAGTAACAAAAACATTAAGAAAAATACACAGTAATGATCCTTATGCAAGTAAATAATTTGAAATCATAGAATACTTATTTTATAAACCTTTTAGAAGTTCTTAAAATGGTACCATGTAAATATCCAGATATGTACATACTGGTTGAAAGAATTAACTTTATAGACAATTTAATTATTGTTACAGGAGTTAATTTTTCAACCAGCATGTATATGGTTCTGTGTATATGTACATCAATTACAACTGGGTAACCATCTAGCAGAAATTAAATGGTTCTTGTAAAAAGCTTATTTAATAGTTGTTATGGACATTGTGGAGCATTGTTTTCCTCTCACCACAGACGATGGCTACCTGCAGCCACTTAGGGCATTTAAATAACTCTGACATATTTTTAGCGTTAGACTAGAAAATGAAAATTACCTTCGGTCTTTATTGTCTAAACTGCAGTGTGTAATTGTGTTGAAAGGATAGTGTCTTCGAAAGAATAATCTACAATATACACAAATCTTTGCAATATAGTTTCTGCTGGTATGTTAATTGACACATACCAATACCTGTGCAATATAGCAGTATCTGGCAGAGGTGTCGTGACATGACTGCTTTTAATATATACCATGTCCAATTATGTAGTGACTAAAAGGGCATGTTGCAACATCAGTGTCCAGATATTCCTTACCAGATGTCTATAAAGTGTACAAAAATAACAATAAAGTTAAGATTTTTATAAATTTAAACTTCCAGATCTAAGAAACTGGGTGAATTCTGCTCACCTTCGTTTGTTGTCTGTAAGTGTGATGCCAAGAGAGGTGACTTTGAAGTGAACTTCAGTGATCTTTGGAGGTGGTTTATCAAAACCAAATGTTTGTTCAATTGCTCGAGTAATCGCTTCTGGTCCAGTGAGGCTCTCCAAATCTGTGCTACTTATGTAGAGCACATTGGAGCCTAAAATAAATACAGTCATTCATCCATCCATCCATTCATTCACTAATTGCATCAAAGATATAATAATGACATTGTACAAAACATGTCTGACAAGCAAAAACCAGACCAGAAAAGGATCAAGGTCTGCTTAGTAGAATTACCATCACATCAAGTGTGCAATGACAAATGAACAAAGTTCATCCAACTGAACTTCAACCATAACACTGGTCAACAAATTTTTAAAAGTTTTTGTTTCTGCGATTTTTTTTCTATCTTTTACAATGCTGGGATTACAAAAATGTGCCTGAAAAGCTAAAACTGGCTGTTGCACTAGTGATGGTTCTTTTGCTGGTAGTAAATGGATGTTACTCAGCCTCAAGGTCTGAGGTTGCATGAACAGAAGGTGATACTTTTTGCTCAGCTGGAGAATATAAGAAAAGGCAACCCTACAATGGAGCCTATCTTCAAAATTTCCTATTTGTCAAACACTTATTATTTTTAAGTGCATCTATGTATGTTATTTGAGATGTGCTGTATAAATTTGATTATTGCATTAAAATACATGACAATATGTACAAAAAAATGAACTGTTATAATATCAGACATGATAGGTTAAGAGGTTAAGCATTCATTGACTAATGAAGAATCTTCAAAAAATAATACATATCTCTAACAACTACAGGAAGTACAGTTAATTACAATTACAGGAGTTTACAGAAATGTTTATAAGCATGGCTTACAAACATACATAAATCACTGTGCAAACCAAGAAAGTAGTAATGGTTTTTTCACCTGTCAACTGAGCATCATTGTTTGTAGGCCCCGAAGACTTGGCATCAACTGGACTTGCATCCAAAACATCTATCAGACAATTCAACAACACAGCTGCCAATAATTCCATCCATGACAATTGACAGATCAGTGGCAAAAACAGTGCTACTCAAAATATGCACAAATGGCCGCTTGTCAAATACAGAAGTTGAATTATCTATGCATATGCAAACGTGCAAGACAAAGAATCCTTTATGACCCTGAAGAAAATGAAATTAACTATTTCACATTCTGAATGCAATAAATCTTTTGTAATAATGTACACTTAATTTTCATTTCAAAACACAAGGAATGTGGTATATACATAATCCAACCAAAAACTCTGGCCAAGGTTCTTAATTAATTTAATCTTCTCATCTTGTGCGCACGAATTATGGTTAAAGCAGTGGTGCTCGAGACCTCATTCCCACAATTCCTTTAAGATACTCCTTTGATGTCTTGGGCCCAATTATCACATTCACTGTCAACCGTTCTTTTGCTGAGGGCTCCTTTCCCACCAGGTTTGCACATGCCATCCTCTTCTTAAAAAGGCATCTGTCTCCTGAGGATCTATTAAACTATGCAATGGCTTACCTTCTTAAAAAGCCATCTCTCTTCTAAGGATCTGTCAAACTACTGCCCATCCCTAAATATCAATTTCACCATCGAAATCTTGGAAAACGTAGTTGCAAACCGTGCGAGTTGTCACATTTTGTTACACATACCTACCTTTCAGTCTGTCTACCACAGATACCATTCCACTGAAATCTGCACTATTTACCGTTTACAATCACATAATCAGCTCCATGGATAAAGGAAAAGTAACTGCTCTCATTTTACTTGATATTTCTGCTGCTTTTGATACTGTCTATGATTATCATATTCAAGCAGTCTGTACCAATCAACTCACTTCAGTGCCAACTGTTTTGAACGGTGGTGTTCCACAGAGTTCTGTGCTAGGACTGCTTCTGTTTACACTATATACCACTCCATTCGGTTCACCACACACTGAAAGCTCTCGGGACTACCACTTGTATACCAACAACACCCAGCTATTATTATTTAATAGCCCCTTGTCTAATTCAGCTCTCCAGTTAGATGCTTTTGTTTTTGGTGCTGTTCAGTCTTGGATGGCCAGTAACAAGCTTCTGAATCCTTCGAAGACTTAATTCCTGCTCTTAGGCACAACTCAACAACTCTAACTCATTGTTCCACATGTACATGGCGTTTAGGCATAACTTGTGACTAAACCATTTCTTTTCTGACCACATTAAATGCCTTGGCAAATTTGTTCACTTTCACTTCTTGGATACACACATACAGTACATGCATAATATTTGTAGAATTAGACCTTACATACCTTGAACTGTCCTGGTTTTACTAACAACTGCTCTGGTTTCTTTTGCCAACTCAACTACTGCAACTCACTTCTCATTATTTTTGCTAAAAGAGATTTGTGCAAATTACAGATAGTTCAAAATTCTGTGGCCAGAGCCATTATGAAAACCTTTAAGTATCAGCATATTACTCCAACATTGCATTCATCACACTGGTTGCCCATCAAGCAAAGAATTCAGTTTAAAGCCTGTCTTATAGTTTACAAGGCATTACATTTGGATCAGCTGACTTACTCTGCTCCTTGCTTACCCCTCTTACCAGCAAATATTGCACTCGATCAGCAGATGCTTTGACTCTTGTTGTGCTATGCACCAAGTGTTGGACTTACGGGCGTTCTCAGTGGTCAGTCCAAAGCTTTGGAATTCACTGCCTTATGTTATGTACGTTCTGTCGGTCCTCTAGTGTCATTCAGAACTAAACTTAAAACTCATCTGTTTCAGCTTGCTTGCCCACCATATACCTTGACTTCTGGTTTCTCTTACCACCTACTGGATTTTGACCTGGTTTTCTAACGTATTATGATTTTGACTGAATTCACTTAAAATGACCATCGATTGATTCTTTTTGCATTATGATAACAATGCTACAGATGTCTTGGATTAGGTTATATTATATTAGACTGGATACATTACAGTTTTATTCCAGTTTCTTATAGCATCATGATTAGTAGATGCATGTTATGTATACAAGGACTTAATGTACATAGTCAAAAACTACATATTTTTTCTCTGACTGCTGAAAGAGTAAGTTATATAGCACACAGAACTCATATGCTGTTATCTATGTATAAGGCTGCTTTTTGGAATGCAACTGATATTCCACCTTGGCAGTTAATTGATTGAACAAATTGCAAGGCAATGCCAGAGTAGATGCTGTCCTAACATTTTTTGTTCTCAGACAATGGACATTGTAAGCTGATTCTGAATCAAGTGCTTTTATTAGATGTTTCAAACTTCAATAAACTTAAAGGACAGGAACAGTTGTTAAAAATAACTTACCTAACTCTGGAAGAATAAGTTTGCAGGGCAAAGCCAGGGGTGTTATTGTATGTTGGTAGACTAATGCTGTAAGACTTCCTAAAACACAGCCACAACAACTTAGATTAATCAAACATGCAAAAATACTAAAAGTTATGGTTATTAACATTCTTATTTTAACATTCTTATTTTAAATTAATACTTTCCTGACAAATGGTATGCATATTTTTGTAAAAATGAATATTTTACCCAAAATAGGCCAAAAAGCAAAATTTATAAAATTAATTGTGAGTTCTTTGGGGTTTTATGTTGAATACTACTGTAGTTCTTCTTGTGTGAAGTTTCATTCTCAGTGTAATATAACTGAATGACTGAAAAAATTTGTAATATTCACAAGTCAAATTAGACAATTCTGCTTATTTTTTCAACTTGCCATTCAGATTATCTACAGTAGAACAACAAAATGTGCTTAAATGAAAAGGAAATTAGATTGGTAACAGAAATGATGGGTAAAAAATGAAAGGCAAAGAAGCTAAACTTGAACAGCCATGCTCACTCACAGTAATTTGGGAGGTCCTTAAAAGTTGCTAAACAAAAGCTCAGATACGTGGATAAATACATACATACACGCATGCATGCATACATATACAAACTTAAACTTTAGACAAAGAATGCTTGGAGTATGACTGAAATAAATTACCAAATGTTGGTTCATTGCTGCAGCCCTTTAATCGAACTCCTTTGGGTGTTGATTCAATTAGGAAATGTCGAACCAGCTCAGCCTCTAGATCTCCTAAAACGCAAGCTCAGTAAAAAATCAAACCAGATCTCTGATTTTAATATTTGTCCTGAATTTTCAAGCATGTACATATAATCATTATTACTACATCTAATCACTTTTAACAAAAGTTAAGAATGTGAGGTCAACAAAAAAGAAAGAGTCAAGCCCCAGGAAAAAATTTCTACACATATTTATAATCACATATTTTGATATTCTGATAATAATTCATGAAACAATCCATCAGAAATCAGAGTGACGCAGACCAAGGATCTGATTAAATAACACAAAAATCACTAAAGGATGAAGAGAAGTTTATCAGAAATGCAATTCAGTATAAATTTCTTGGTTTTATGGAAGCCAGTGTAATAACTTAAGAAATTGGGCTGGAGAATAATGTTTTACAATGTTTGTCACAGCTGCAGCCTAATAATTCTGTAAATCTTCATTATTTGGAAAAAAGTGACTTGTTAATATGAAAATTTAGAAAGTTACAGTAGTTAAAACAGCTGAAAAGTATTAGTCTAAGAAACAGGGACAGAAATAATTTAAGTACATACATGCATGCATTTATATAAATATATACAAATTTTTAAGTATCTATATGTTAGTGGATTTACAGTGCTTAAATACATAATATGTATAACATGTTATATATATGCATATATATACATGCAATTTCATGTTATATATATGTACATCAGGATGGTCCAATAAATTTTTTTAAACATTAACAGACGTCAAGCAAAGTCCGGAAGCAGGTGCTCAGGTCCACCTTGCTGACGTCGATTTTCTTTTTTCTCTGTGAACTCAGTGTTTGGGTCAAAAAACCCAACAGTGACTTTACTCAGGTATCACAGATGACGATGGAATGCTGTAGTAATGACCTGACAAATTTCTTGTTTTCTGTATTCAGTCAACTCTCTAAGAAAATGATTATCAGCAGGAGCAGAGACAGCACAGGAAACCTGGATCCATGCCTGGATGTAAACATCGCAGATGAACAGAAGAAACTGGAAGATTCCCTTATCTTCAAATGGCTTCAGTCTGAACTGGAACTGGAACATCCATATCTTGATGAATAGATGATTCTTGCCATCCACCAAGCCTGGTGAAGGGCATCGGTAGCTGTGAAGTGAAGTGAATGCCTCGAGATGGCATTCCACTAAGAAAAATGATTACTAGTTCCAGAAGTTCTTTCTAGTTAATGCTGAGGTAATGAACTTCAAATTTTGATTCTGCAAAAGCAGTAACTCTCTCACTGAACTTGATAATTCCCAAACCTGGTCAATCTTATGCCCACTGTCTTTGAAAAGGTAAAATATGGCAGCAATTTTCAGAACAGCTAATGCCTTTTTCGGCTGCGATTTTCTTCATATGGCGACGACGTACCAGATGAAATAGATTCTGGCCAAGTGCCTTTTCTATCAAAGTACATGCACCAGTTCGGTGACCAGTGTTGCTGGCTGATGTGTCAGAGCACATACCCTTGACCTTCTTTCACAGATTCCAGTCATCACGGCACTGGATCACAGCGGTTGAAATAGCAAAGCGTCATATTACCATAATGATGAAAAATTAACCTAGCATATTGAGATGAACAGAAATTCAACATTATTAGCAAATGAGCCATATTTATATTAGAAGTTTCATGTGCCAAGAAGAAACAAGCATAGATGACTGAAGGATGGCAAAACAACATAGCGGATGAAACTTCCAAGTGCCTGTGCAATCTCTAAATATTATCCAACTTACATCACATTGCATTCAATTTATTATTTTATATAACGGACAAATTAAGCACCTTCCGATATTCAAAAACACAAATCTTATTTTTTACATGCATATACTGTATATGCAGCAAAGTTGGCTTTTGGGAAAGTCAAATGAGATCTTCTTCCGCTGCTTTACCCTCCGTTTGTGTGACGGTTGGTTTATGGGATCATCCACATGTACATGATAAAATATATAAAATTCATTGTATACAAGTGCTTATAAACACACATACCACTTCGTGGTTGGACATTAGGAGGCATCTGAGCGACTTTGATTGCTAAGCCAAAGGCTCCCTGAAATGTGTTGCTGTTACGAATGATGAATGAACCTGGCGTTTTGTCTTTAAGAAAAGCGATAACTGCAAAAATACAAACATAAACAAATATACTGGAACACGGAAACAAACCTCCGAGTAGGATGTCAACCATCAACCACTGAAGGGTTTCTGTTGATTAATATTTACATTATGTGGTAGTTTACTGGAGGAGGATTTTTCCAATTTTTTAAGTACTGTGAAATTGAGCTGTACTGGATGAGTGATGGACCAGATACAGATACAGAAACTGATGCGGCACAAGTGGACACATATAATAACTTGAGCGGCGGTTGTTAAATCTGCCAAATTATTAAATTACTACCAAGTACTATAAAAGATTAATATTCCACATGATACAATCAAGTGAAATGAAAGCATCTCTTAATGAGGGGAAAAATTATCCCCATCATGACTACATTAGTTCAGTTAACCCCTCTAGCATGGAAAATTTTTTGTTATCTCTCTGCTAGGGTGGAATTTTTTCCAAAAACAATTTCCAGATGTTGTTATAATGATACTATGATTTTTTTGAAAATAATCTTATAAGTTTTCGTGCATTTTACAGTCATCAAAAAAATGTTTTTGTTTTGTTTTCTCACTTGAAAAGAAATTTTCCGCACATACAATGGAAGAAGAACACCCATCATGCACCACGGCATGTCAACATTTTTGGCCAGCACCAGAAAGAACATAGACTTATGATAGGAAAGTAACAGTCGCAACGTATGTCAATAATTGAACTTGGTGAGATATATTTCAAAGCACGGGACAGGACACAGTCCAATATCAAGCGACCTGCCATTCTGACCTATAATACGGCGCCGGGGCAGCTGGCTAGCAGCCGCTAGTGATGATGTAACTAGGCCCAGGCTGCTATAGGGCTACTACAGCATATTCTGTGACTTCCCCAGCACAACAGCCATGGCCTTCTGACGTTATTCCGAGTTTATACGGGCTCCACGCCTACTGGGTAGTGAATACTATCCCTACCCGAGTTAACTCTAGGATCCACGCTATGGAAATGGATTCCCCACCCCGAGTATACTCGGGATCCACGCTAAAGGGGTTAAGATTCAAATTACTTAAACTTACCAAACATTGCAGTTCTCAAAACTCAGACAAAATTATAGCACTGAAACAAATCCTTATCAAAGTTGGATTTTGGGAAAGACAAATGAGATCTTCAGCTACCTTACCTTCATCTCGTGTGAGATTGGGTTTGTGCCATAACTGCGATGTATCTCGAACGAAACGAGGCATCTGACTTCCTCCATCCATTCCATCTTAAAAATAAATTACCAATAGACCACGGCATCCTCATTTACACAAAATGCTATTATTACCAAATATTACCAAAAAGTAAACTGAAATGCAACTGCAAATATCCTCACTTAAGTATTGGACTGGCTTTGAAGGGAAGGGTATTGGAAGGAAAAGGAAGGGAAAGGAAAATCAATCCTTTTCACAAGCTTCCTGTGTTTTGGCTCAAATACAGAGTAAATACTGATGGTAGTTGTCCAACAGTCAAACAATCTTTCTCTTGGAGTTCAAAGCAACTACAGTGAATTGTTAGCTTTACAAGATGCAAAGAAATTTTAAGTCAAATTCATCATCAACATTTATTTATTTTCTTACATTTATATAGCACCACTCCATCATATAAAGGAAATCAATCAGTCAGTTGGACCTGTGTGGTATAAAGCTACCATATATTCAAGACTTTCTCAAGGCACCCACCCTTTACCCTATAAGGCTCAAACTGGTGCAGTGTGTAAACACTACAGTTCAATACAGCTATCAGAACTAGGCCAGAACTTGATAGAGAAACATAAGAATGATTCAGACAAACAAGAAACCTACCGACATGTGATGTTAGGCTGTCATCTCTTGATAAACCTGAACTTGGAGATGCTGGGCCACTGAATGTCCTCTGGACTGTGTGATGACCACACGGAGTTCGATTTGTTTGTTTCGGCGACTGAAGACTTTGCCCACTAAACAGTGTAACAGCATATTTTCAGTTTTCCCATAAAAGAAAATCAAATAATTTGTCAAAAAACAATGAAGTGAGTCATTGTATGAAGTGAATCATAATTAACAAATAATCTGAACTAACATGAAACATGTTATCAGTTCCGACAGATACCCCTCCACATCCAGGACTGCATCAGACTCAAACTTCTATTCCCCACTAATGTAAACATTTTGATTAACGGCACATAATACAGCAATTCACATGACGCCATTGCATTGAAACAACTAACTCTGTCGGTTGGGCTTGGCATTTGTGCAGGAGAACACCAGTGGTGACTCTTCAAGTTATCTAAGCACTGGTTGCTCACTGATGAACTTTGTTCTTGATGACTTTAGCATCACTTAGGCCAGCATAGGCACCATTCTTGTGCGGTACTTAAAAGGTGCTATATTAAATGTCTAGATAACTAACTAAAAGGGGTACTCTGCTGCGATAACGATTTCATGTTAGAGACAGTTATAGCTTGCCAGCCAATGAATTCTGCTCTTCTACTTTCCAATATTTCCATAAAAAAGGAATGACAGAGAAGTTGCCAGAACAGAGTAAACAAGCCAAAAATGAGGACCTTTAGACCAGCAATCGTGCATTGTAAATGTGCTGCCAAATCCTACATTATTCTCTGTTATTCTATTCTATCTCTTATAGTACACAAAACACCAGCGTCCCGAGAAGGGTTTTTCTCAAACCAATCAAATCCCCTTTGAGTGTGGGAACACAGAAAAAATACAGCCATACCTTTCAACTGAGGATGAAGGACTTTTCTGAAGATCTTGAGCAGTTGCTGCCGTATCAACAGTGAGTCCACTTAACACAGCTTTATCCCTGGTTGTCCCAGTTGTCCACTGACTCGCCTGTTGTTGTCCGTAAGAGGACTGCACTGTTCTGTTCTGCTGGAGACCAAGAACACTTTCAAGCCGAGGAATTCCTCGGTCTCCAACTGATACTGCAACATGGACCTTCTGGATGACCTCCTCAAGGACGTCCTTCTGTTGTCCAGATGGTTGCACAGCGGCTGACTGCTGCTGATGGCTCAAAGGATGCACATGGCTAACGGTAAACTAAACAAACAAACCAACTTGTCAAGTTTGGTATCATTACAAGAACTGAAAAATTAAAAGTGAAACAATCCATTTTTAAGTTACCAACAAATTTATAGAAAGAAATTATATACATCTCAAACTTTACATATTAAACACCTAATTAAAAGCAACCAAAAGCTGTCAATTTTTCTAAGTTTTTCATGTTGAAAATTACCAAAAATTAGAAACAAACTTAACTTCAAGATATACTTAAGATGCAGAGTTGTAAATTTTACTCAGATCTTGGCTAAGAAACACATGATAGCTGAAATAATCAGAAAATTATTACGAAGTGCGCATTGAAGCAAAGTGTGCAGCTGAGTACCTCAGATTGTTGCCTGGAAAAAGAGTCCGGCTGTTGCGCACTCTGGGTGTGGCCAAGTGTCTGGTGTTGCTGCTGTGAAGCTGAACAAACTGTTCCCATGCTGAACAGATTGACTTGCCGTTGCTGTGGAAGAACATTAGATTTTTGCTGCAAGGTGTTGTTCTCCTGTTGCACAGCTGATTGTTGTAATCCTGTGCCACCTTTTGTCAAGTGCCACGATTGCTGCTGTTGCATATTTGTGTTTTCTGCTGAAAGAGTTGGCTTCACTTGCTGTTTGAACTGTTGGCTTTCAGATACCATTCTGTGACCTTCCTGTGAGGACTCACCATTTGGCTGATTAGGAGCAATTCCACCTCTGCCATTATCAGATAAAGTCTGTGACAGAGCTTGATGGTCTTGCAGCTGTTGCCCTTGCTCTGTCTGTTGTTGCACCTGTTGCAGTTGCAATTGTTGCTGCAGCATCAGCAGCTGTTGTTGCTGTTGCAGCAGTTGTTGCTCTAGTATTTGTTGTTGTTGCATCATGTGTTGTTGTACCCTTGGCTCTATTTGCTGTTGCTGTTGTTGGATTTGCTGTTGATGCTGCCTTTGCTCCTGCAACTGCTGCTGTATCAGCTGATGTTGTTGCTGCAACTGCTGCAGCTGTTGCAGTTGTTGTTGCAACTGCTGCTGTTTAAGCTGTTGCTGCAACAGCTGTTGCCTGATCAGCTGTTGCTGCTGTGTCAAATCAAATGTCACAGCGTCTGGCTGCTGTGAGATTTTGGAAGTTGAAGACAGGGTTGTGCTTCCTTCACGGTTAATACTGGCTGCCTGTGACAAAGGTACTGATGTGTTCCTAGCAAGTGGTCGTCGGACAGTTGACATTCCTGAAAAGTTCCGAAACATTCAGAGTTAGTGGCTCCTCACAAAAACAATAGCAAAGAACTTTAGAAAGACTCTTAACAGTTCTAAATGAAAGAATCACTGGAAAATGGAGTAAATGCGATCACATACCTTGGTTGTCATAAGGAGTGACTGGCGAAAGCGGGAAAGGAGACACAACAACTGAAACAAATCGATAATCAGTGATCAGACAGAATAGAACTGATCAAACAAAAGATGCTATCTAAACTGCTGAAGTTTATATAGCATCGTTTATAAACCTCTCCAAGGTGCTGAATAAGTTTGCACAAAGACAATCATGCCAGACATTTAAAGGCCAAAGAGCCTTACCTTACCAGTAATTTTAAATTTAGGTATCAGTCTTACAAATTTATACTAAATTTTAAAAGTATTGCTTAAAATTCCTCACAACATCATGAACAGGAAAATCAGTGCTTTTCAGAGGTTGAAAGGGCGCTATATAAATATTTAGATACATGCATTCCCTAAGAGCAAGTGATGACGCAGTGTGGCCCAACAATCTACATACATTGGCATGAGAGGTCAAATGGAATCAAGGGTATGCAAATAGTGTACTTAAACAGCCCTCTTTTCACTGGCAGCTCTCATAATATCTTGCTTGGTCATAGGTTTTATTTGTTATGCGGCCTTCCATACACAGTTCACAGATGTTTACCTTGCACTGGATAAGAAGTTGGTGGGGACTTTGCATCACTTGCTGGCTCTAGGTTTCGGACTCCTTGTCCAATTGGCTTCAATTCAATAACTTCTTGTAACTGGTCCTGCTGGTCTGGACTAAGGCATGGCTTTGCAGCAGAGACAGGAGAACCTTCAACCTTCTAAATAAAAGTAAAACGGACAACGTCAAGAAAGAAGGGCAGGTACAGCAGTTTCTTCAAATACAAGGCCAACACATCCCGATAGTACTTAACGGCATTCCTGTTTATAACCCTAAGGGAAACATCATGAGCACTAATTTTAAATGACATACATAAAATGAGTGCAGGTGCATGTGGCTGCAGGTGCATGTGGCACACCTCTTTAGTGACAGAAAGGGATCTGCATACTTTGTGGTTCCAGAGATGATACAAAAATCTAAATCCTTTTGCTGATGTCATGTTCCGGAAGAAGTTTTCTTACACCATTGCAATTTCCATGACTAAAGCAAACAAAGTGGGTTTCTTAGCAGACAGCATCTAACAAATGGCAAATTCAGCAGAGAAACAAAGACTGTCAAAGACTGGGTTGCATTTGGTTCAGGGTCAATGCACTGCTCCCGATGGGACACCTGAATTCTGGCTTTCAGCTTCAAAGACATGACAAACAATCCATTTAAAATACTGAAAATTAGAGTCATTTTCCTGACAACCACATTCAATGGACCCACTGCAGGTCTGCATTATGCCACTGGTGACCAGCTATGGGCCCAGCATTGGCCCAGTGAACACAGCTGTCAGGGTGAATGAAATATTTTAAGTTGAACCTGATGCTGCAGTGATCTGACATCTGATGAAGTGAGTCTCTGATGAAGTTCTGTGTCATTGGGCTTTTGAACTTGTTTTGACCTTGACATAGATTCTAATGTTAAAATCAATGACCGTTCAACTTCATCCAGACTTGGTGCATCTGTTTATGACAAAGACAATGATATTCATACAGTAAATTCAAAACAATTATCAGGGTTGGTTTTATGAAGCAAAGCTTCAAACAGCAAAGGTCGTTCAGCCCATGCTGGGCCCATTGCTGGCCATCACTTGCCACGAGTTTCACAATGTGGGCCAGCTAATCAATGTAGCTGTCTGGGTGAAGCATTTCAATAAAAATAGGAAATATAAATAGAAATTCTTTCTTAAAGGAACAGAAAGCAAGCGATAACTAAACAGAAGGATTTAACACAGTTAATCACAGCTGAACTATTAAATACCTTAACAAATCTGAAACAATAAACTATCACTTAACTAATTTATTATTGTTGCTTAATCCAAATGCATGATTTTCATCAAACAAAATCACACAAATTCCTGAGTTATAAGCGTGACAAGCGTGACCCAAAGCAAAAACAAAAGCGCACTAAATGCACTGCTACCAACATGAGACAAAGCGACACAGTGAAATTAGGTCAGAAGTAATAGGGCAAATTAAGCCATTTCAAAACAGGCCAATCAAATTTTAGAATATCAATGTTCACTAAAGTAAGGTCTACTTTGTAGCAGAGGAGAGACGTCATTTTCAGTTTCACTGAAAAACAAAGAGTGTTTCAAAAAATGTAAAGGTTATGTGAAAGTAATATTACACTGATCAGTCAGTAAGTTTTAAGCACTTGCTTGTACAGGAAATTTTCATGAGGCATCAGGTTACTGAATTGTTTGCACACATGTGGATCATGTGCTTATGGTTAGTGGATGCACCTGGCTAGCATGCACTGAATATGCGGTGGGGATGGTGTGATTGGCTGGTGACAACCTGGGTGCAGACAGGATGATGTCAGTAGCGATTCTTGCCAATGGGCATTTTATTACATAAGAGTTTGTGCAGGAAAACGTCAGAACTGTTTTGTGATGAGTCAGCAAGTTTTTGGGAACCCACAATTACACAATAGCTGAAGGGTGGTCTAAACCAATCAGGCTGATCTGCTGTCATGCCAGGAAAGAGAATGCACTGAGAAGAGAGTGAACAGAATTTCTAACAGTGGTCTGTCATGTGCTAGGTTGGAAGTCTGAGTTACAAATGGCATTGACAGACTTGATTGACTAGCATGTTTAGAAACTGTGACAATTCAAGCACTGTTGTGACTGAACAGTTTCTTTAATTATAATTACAAAATCAAAGACTGTGTGTCTTCACTTGAGCTATATTTAGAATCGGGCAAGTTGAAAGTTCAAAGCATAATCGATGATAACTACAGATGTTCACCGACGGTTGTCAATCAGGAAATCAACCTGCACTGAACAAATAAGAAAGCATCACCAGAATTGTAGGGAGCAAACAAACTATCTGGCATGAAAATAATTCCTGTCCTAAATATTTTCTATTTTCATTCCACAGTGACTGCAATAACTATGTCACAGTTATCTCAAACTCCTATAAAGGAGAAGGGTTAGCACAAGCTTGGCAATCCAACAAGGCGTCACCCTATTAAACAGAATGCATACAAGAAATCCACCACCTAAATCTATGGTTTGAGAGCAAATGAAGGAATCAGATGGCTGTAAAACATGGAAGGAAAGCAGGGAACGAATGTTGGTAGGTTTTCCCAATGTGTCGATTTACACTGGATTAGCTACATAAGTAGTTTATCTCTTTGAAGTCAGGGCATTATAATGCAGTGCAGAGGCATCTGCAAAAGGGCAACAAGAAAAACAACTTGAAAACATTTTAAATAACTGCAGATGACTGGTTTCCTCCCTATTTCTCAACCATTTCCTTGTCAACATTGTAAAACCACGAAAACATCTCCTATCAATTCTGAGCATTTTACATCAGTTAAGAGATTAAGAGCCGGAAATCATGGAACTCCTGGATGTACTAACTTCAAGATTTCTCAGTGTTTACAATACAGTCATATAGTCTAAATTTAGGCTGCCTAAAATAACAGAATATGCACAGCATGAGTCACTGACGGACTGGCTAAACAAACATCAAAACAAACAGAAAAGAAAGTATACACACAAGCTCATGCATACCACACACGAAGGACTTTTTGAACATTGCAGACTAATTATACTCAATTACTATTTTTGAGCATTTTGCTCTTCAAAGGACATAAGTGTCATTTAGAAAGCCATTTAGGAATATGAGACATAATTATATGAAGGGTGTGGTTTGCAGCTAATTAATTAGCTGCATTAATCTTGTTAGCTAGATCACAAATGACATGTTACAATTTTTATAACAAACCAACAACTTAAGTGGACCAGTGATCAGTTTGAATTTTTTCTTTCAGCCTGGCTAAAAATGCCATCCAAATAGACCTGTTTCTTGCCAGACATAATTGCTACTGCTTGTGGGATCTTGATCAAAGGTAAGAATTCAGCTAAAGTTAGAAGCGACCATAGATTGCTGCCATTCGTATTTTGAAGAAGGCACTATCTATAAAAAGATTTCTGAATTATATTAGTGTGCAAATCTTTATAAAATGGCAAATTTGGACGGAAGCTGAGAAGATGTAGCTAGCTCTTGTGAAATAGTTCATGCATCCATTTCCTAGTATGTTCCTAACAAATCTTCTTCGGTCAATCTAAGGCATTTTGGAAACTAAGAGTAAACTCCTAGGACTTCTCTTAATGAAATTCTAATCATGTCAACATAAAAAAATTTCTCAGCAAAGGAATGCATTTTTCGTCTGAATTGTATCCATGCGCATTTCACAGATTTTTCTTTGCTTACTCTTGCAGAGTTTTGCAGGCTTTGAAGAAGACAGCGTGTCACCAAACACAGAATAAAGAGCAGGTTCTATACAAACTTATTTCTTCAGATATAAACATCTGAGCAAATGACAATGACGATCGATTTTAAACTGAAACTCTGGACACTGCACAGGAGTTACCAGGAGGCACTGTTTATCTAAGTAATGACCCCAAAGATAACACATACAACAGTAAATCTCCTCCGACAGACCAAAGATTCCCAGAGACTTATCTTGGAGTTCAAGTCCCAAAGCAATAAACTATGTAACAAAGAAACACAGTCTGCTCTAAGCAGCCACAGTTAAGCCCACATTACCCTTCACAGAAGATTTATCCTGTTTTAAATTGCACTACAATTAAGCAAAGAACCCGGACCAATATTAGCTGGAGGAACTGACTAAAAACCACAGGAGTTGGCTATCATGTAGCTTCCCTGGTGGAGTAATTTTTCATTAACAATCACTTAAATAAAATGCATTTCCTCAAAAATGAAACAAAAAATGACAATCCACATTCCAGAACAAAAAAGAATGAACCTAAATTACCAACACAGCATAAGTTCAAAGCTAACATTTTCAACTGCATAGCTATTATAGTTTTATATAGTTTCCTATTTATGGTGTGTCTTGGTAGGTACCAATACCTCCATCATGCAGTATGGTTTATGCAACCTCAGGGAAGAAGTTGTTTCAGTCTCTCTGGTAGTTTTGCACTCAGCTGGTTTGCCTCTTACCTATGCCCTTGTACTCAATCAATTCCTATAATTAACTCACTGCTGGTCCCACTGTTTTCAGCTGTGGTGTTCCACAAGGTTCTGTACTAGACCTACTTCTGTTTACATTACACCACTCCACTAGGTTCACTACTTACTGTTAGCTCTCTTGACTACCATTTGTATGATGATGACAACACCCAACTCTTCCTTTCATTTGATAGTTCCACACCTAATTCTGCTCTCCAACTGCTTGCTTCAGTTTTATGCAAAGTACAGTCTTGAATGGTTAGTAGTAAACTTCTGAATCCTTCAAAAACTGAATTCCTTCTTCTAAGGCACAAGCCAACAACTCCATATATTTGATTGCTTTAGGTCTACTCAGCTGGGTGGCTTGCTTGTCCATCGTACTGAACGTGCGCACAGTCGAGGCTTAATATTTGACTCACTATGTCATTTTCTAATCCTGTTGGCACCATATGCTAACAAGCTCAATTTCACATACGAGAAGTTCAAAGAATCAGATCTCTTTTGCTTCAAACTGTCTTAATCCAACTAGCTACTGCTCTGGTTTCTAGCAGACTTAACTACTGTAACTCACAGTTCAGTTTGTTCTCTCAATCTTTTGATGTCCTTCAGGTCTCAGTTAAAAACTTACCTCTTTCAACTTGCTTACCCACCATAGCCTGGCTTCGGAATTCGACCTGGCTTCTCCAACAGATTACGTCTTTTGATTGCAATTTTGACTTGAAGCAACCATCAACTGATGCCTTATGCATTATGATAACAGTGCTGTAAAAGTCATTAGATGGATTAGTTTTTTGATGTTTAATAATGATCGCTTATCCACTTAAACATTGCAACACTCTAAATTCCACTCTAGATTCCACTTTAAGAGAGCATGTTCATTGTTCATTTTCAAGGTGCATTGTAACCAGATTAACTTAAGGTTAACTTAAAGCAGCCAATTTTATCCACAGCATTTTCATATTCTACTGCATGATCCAATTAAGAGGAAAAGGTATTCCCAAAAGCAAAAACAGACTGACCTTGGCCTTTCACTGTGAAGTTGTTTTCAAGTGCCTGCAGCACAACCTCTCTGCTGCTGTCACCTCTTTTGGGTGTTACAGGTGATGTCAGGCCATTTGACTGTGATGACCCCCAAGAAGCTTGACCATTTTGGATGACAGTTCCCGCATAACGTTTAGGCAGTTCATGCCTGGCTGGCTCTGTCCGTCTATCTTGCAACAGTGTCTGCTTATTTTCCACTCTGCCTACGCCACTGTCCCAAATTTTAGCATCATCAATCCTCCTCTGGACCCCTTTAACCGTAGATCCATTTGTCTGAATCTGATCTCTTGGGCCAAATTTATTGAAATTACCAATGTTTTCACGAACTTGGCTAAGCATCTGGCCATTGACAGCACTGGCTCGAATGTCATCGGGTATGGCGTCTTCTGTATCACTCTGTGACCGTTTGTGAAGGCGTATTGTATTCTGGGCAGTTTTCAGTTCAGACAACAGCTTCTTCTCCTGCTGTGAACGCTGCCTCCACATCATTCCATCACGTTTCATGCGTAACTTTGAATGCTGCTCTTCCAACCATGACATTTGGTCTTCAGAATCAGAAGCACAGTTTCGGTAGCCAGAAGATTTTGATCTTGTGAGTGTGTCATGAGGTCTAGAATGATATTCTTCTCTACTTGAAGTAAAAAACTGCACTGGTCCTTTTGAAGATGACTGTGTCTCTGGGCTACGAAGTCGTGACACTGGAGCTGATTCTGGCAATTCCCGGCCTAGAAAGCTCACAATGCACTGTTCTGGTGACTCTGAAACAAACACAGTCCCTGGTTTCCTTTCCTCATTCGTCCTGTCTTCACATGTCCACATGCGAGGCTTTGACAAGCCCCACCTGTTGTCGGTGGCTTCTGGTGACAACCTATGTGAACCAGTCCAACCTGACGGAAGATGTGACCTATGCATGGACAAAGTTTCATTCTGTGAATGTGGAGTAGATCTGCCAACTGTTTCCTTAGTGTTGACTTCACTTTGTGCTGGTTCCGACTGACTCAACTGCCAACCGGTCACTGATCGAGTGTTACCCATTTCTGTCACAGCGGCATCACGAACAGAGGAAGTGACAGTTGGAGACCAGTTTTGGCTTGTTTTAACCAAATTCAAAGTCTTCTGTTCTTCTAAAAGTTCTCTAAGTATGTCATCCAGTGGTACATCATCCTTTGCTGCTTTCTGCAAAAACTGTGAATTGTTGTTTGTCTTTTGATTCATGAAATCAGTTGATGAACTGCAGCTCTCAGTTTTTGGATAGTCTTAAAAACAGAAACATCACACTTCAACAAAAATGCAACATCTTAATACAGCCAGAAATTCTCATCGCCCAGATACATCAAAAGACTATAGACTGCTATGTCACAGGTTGGCAGTTCAAACCAATGACCAAGGAAGAAAGATATTTCAATTTCTCTCCTACACTCTGTTCCTCTTGTGTACTCGGCTGTAAATCAGTACGCTGGATCTGCACTAAGTAATTAAAAATATAGAACTGGAAACACATTCTGTCAAATGCAAGGTTAAGAAGACAAAGACAGTAACACTTCAAAGTCATCATTACTAGAGGTTGCAAGGAATTAACCTTATCTTTAATCTAGCAAAAGACTAAACCTTTAATATCGATCAATCCATGCAGAAAACATGTTTGAAACATTTAAAAGCAATGTCCTGGCTTATTTACAGCATGCTTATGAAACAAATTTATTTATCTAGATATGATGGAATTTACAGTTTCACGAGTTTCAAAACTATGCAAGAAATAGGTTATTAGGTCAGACCTGCTAATTTATCAACTTTTAGGTTACTGATCAGCAATCTACAGTGCCTTTGATAGCCATTTTAGAGGTGCTGTTAAAATTTTTGATTTTGCTACAACAAAACTTTCCATATCCATGATCAGTGTTCACCTGGTAACAAGACTTTCATCTTATTCATACCTGGAAAAGACGAGAGTCCTGTGCCGAAATTTTCCCTCCGGATGGAACTGTGCATTCTCCCAGTGTGATTCTGATCTGTCTGTGTGCTGTACTTCAGGTGGTTTCCAGCCGTGTAATGAGCACCATTAACTGAACCGTTTGACTGCTGCATGTTATTTTCCAGAGGTTGATTAAAATCTTTAAAAAAATTGATAGCAAAATTTCCACATTTTAATTTAATTATAAGAATATGATATTTTAACATAAAGAAACCTAACCCATTCTTTGCCTAATGATCTTATTTTGGATAAGCAGCAGTGAACAAGCTACGTTCTGTGACTTTGTTTGAAAATCAATTGACAATACTAATTACCAATTGCACAGCCACATTTTAACTAATTAATAAGCTATATATTTCACCACATGTTAAAACAAGAAACAGATGTAGATAAAAAAAAGTAAAACTGTAGCAGACATAATTTTTTTGAATTCACTGCTACTGTACACATGATTCAGGTGAAATTGGAGAAACGAGATGTGAATGATTCTACCGTAAGTTTCTACGGTAGATTCTCCTCCAGCTAAAATGCTGAAATCCTCATAAGAATTCCACTGCCTTTCCAATTCATCAATTGAAGAATCAATCAGAATGCTCGGATAGTCAACGGTGTCATATCCTGCACAGAATAAAAATATTTCATAAATCCCTCTGAACTCCTGGGCACTTGGACAATAACGGCAGCCAAAACTACAAATCATGGTGACAGTCTTATTTTTTCAAGATATATTGTATACTAATCTTCTGTAATAATGACAAATTCTTAGAATGCAAAATAGCAAGCATAATCTGTAAGAATTAAATCAATCCCAAAGCATAATTTTCCTAAATGCTTATGGAAACAGTACAGTGGTTTCAGTTTCAATTGACCGTATGGAAACTCTGCAGTGGAGGCCATGGCTTCCAAAACTGAGCCCTTGGTCTCCAAGTGCCCTCTAAATTATGAGCCACTGTTCTGCAAGCAGCTCCGTTATAATTATTTCTGGAAGAGAAAGCCAAGTTATGTAGCAGTCTTTGTTAGCACCTAAAAACTTCTTCAGTCTGTCTCCCTGCCCTTGCTTCAAAAGCTCCTCTGTGAAATATTATTCTTGTATTTTTCTGTGAATAACCCAGTGGCTCATAAGACAATCATGCATTCTGTCTAATCAGCTGAGTAACGCACGCATAGATCCATGTTCAGTATGTTCAGTCACTATTCACCAACCAAAACACTGGTTTTCCTTTCCACTCCTTTGTCATTGGTAAACACTCCCCAAAATCATTATAAGCTCAGTGTTAGGACGTGAATGCATGGTCTTGCTTTTTAACACACCTCTCAACAGCCCATAATAGTTAGCGCAGGGAAATTCATTTGAAAGTCCTCTTATGCCTACATTTTACAAGGTTAATGAATAGAAGAGTTGTTATTAGATGAATATATGAATATCCTGCTGGTCACTCTATAGGTGCTGTATCTACTCTTATGAATACGACTGGGTAAGTTAAATGGGATGTGGTGATGTAGTGGTATGGTCTGTGCCTCATAATCGGAGGGTCGCAGGTTTGAATCTGCCTCAAGCCACTGCATAGCGACCTTGGACAAGTTGCTCACCCACAAATGTCTGTGAGGAAGGCAACGGGAAACCACCTCACTCATCTCATTCCGGGGTGGCATAAAGCCAATGGACCTGCCTTTGGGCAGAGAACTCATCATCACCATCACCATCACTGGGTTAACTGTTATAAGGCCTTGCATTTTGCATTTTTTGCATTTTCGTTATAAGTCTCTTCAGTGTTACTACTACTACCCAGATGTTTGCTTCACCCTCAATGCTTCAAGGACAGTGCTGATTCTGAGTGGGCAAAACCTCTCCATTTGCTGGCTCTAGAGTCTGGAACTCTTTCCATGAGCAGTTCATTCTGCAAAACCTGTATTAATCTTTGAAGCACAACTGGAAAGCTATCATTCACAAACCACATGCCCCGGTGAATGCCATTTCCCTGCCATCACAGATTGCTCTGTGGGATTTTGACCAGACGGACCCAAGACTTCATCAGCTTTCCTTGGCCTTGCACGTAATCATCTCACTTCCGTATGTACTCTGGCAAAGGTAGCCATAATTTCATCATGAAGCACCATGCTGTTCTGTCCTGGGCCACCCTCCAACCTGCAAGGAGTCTGGAAATTCATACAGCTCAGATTCTGCTGCATGACATTAAACCAAGTGGTTCCCAGGTGATAGAGGTGACAGAACCTTTTTCTTGCAAATTAGAATTGAGTTGAGAGAGAGAGAGAGAGAGACAGACAGACAGACAGACAGACAAAGAGAGAGAGACAGAGAGACAAAGAGACAGAGAGAGAGGCAGAGACAGAGAAACACAGAGAGACAGACACTGAGACATTCAGAGAGAGACAGAGAGAGACAGAGAAGCATAACAACTGAAAGTAACAGTAAACATTTCAAGTGATCAAATCTATCTGATCAAATAATTTCTTTAAAACTCACAATTATTGTTCATTCCAACACTCTTCTTGGCATACAGCTAAATTCATTCCAGTCCGTTCATTTCAAAGCTTGATTACCACCATCTTTAACTTCTCAAACTAAATCCAATCCAGTCAATCAACCATTAGCAGCCATTAGAAAATGCCTGGCAGAAGTCTGTGAAGCCTTGATAGAGAAATAAGGCATTGCCTCGGACCCTGTAAGGTGATCTCGTTTCCTTCAGCAACTCTTACAAGGAACCATAATTATGCCTGTCAGTCCAAATGACCTTAAGGTCACAGGGTACCCTTACGGCACAGGAGTATATACTGCTGGATAATTTGGTACATTAAAAAACCAGAAGAAATGAGACAACTTGTTGAATGTGTGTGGGTGTGTGCCCGTGTGTGATTCTTTCTGTCAGTCAGTCAATCCTTCTGGCTTAGTTTCTGTGTGACACTGTAAACAACATGAAAATAAGATTTTAGTGCTGGAATAAACTGCCAGGAATGTTTTTCTGGCACCCCTGTTTTTCTTGTGAGTGCCAGAGTGGCACTCACAGCAGGAAACAAGCAGAGTTTACCTTAAAACACTGTCAGATATAGTCAGTTATATGGTCACTGTGTACTGAAACTCAAGTACCCTACACTCAGGAAGTGCAGAATGACCAAGCAACAGATGCAGCAAAGGAAACAACGACAATGGAAAGAGGATCCGCTAAAGCAAACACGGATTTCTATACCAAACACTGCCATCCCTTAAGCAAACAGCCCAAAGAGAATTAGAGGTCACTAGACAAGCTCACAGAACCGGCACAGCCCCCATCATCAAAGTACAGACTGGTTTGCATCAGCCAAGTCCAAATTATCATTCTACCTTTTGTTATCTGGTTTCTCACACATCTATAACAAACTAAGCATGTTAGCCATATCTGATCACTTTGAACCTATAAAACCATATTTTGGAAACCATTTGATGATCTAACAGTAACAGCACTAGGGAAAGGCGAGGCTAATTTTGCTTATCACATATCAATGCTCCTCATATTTTATTAGAAAGAACTGAGCTTCCATCCTCAGTAATGTAAACTGTAACTGTATCCGATATTTATGCAGCATTTTAGACATGACTACAAAACACAGAATCCAAGAGTTGGAATGTAACAACACATCAAACTTTATGCTTGTTATTGGTCATTAGTCACTTTGACTGCCTGAAGCTTTGATGCAGTCAGCAAGCCCAAAGCAGTCAGCAAGCCCAAAGCAGTCAGCAAGCCCAATCTAGTTGTTTTTAACTAACATCTGTAGACACACAGAGCAACGTAAAGCAGCAGAACCAACAAAACGAAAAACAACAGCAACTGTATACACATCAACAAAATTACTGGCATATATCATCATTGTCACTGTCACAGTCATTCTGTATGTCTGTCTGTCTGTTTTTCTCTATGTCTCCTCATTTATGTCTGTTACTCTGTATGTATTCACATGCTAGTCTGTTTGAATCTGTCTGCTGCTGTCCTCATTTTGGCACACGTACATTTAGGCAACTGTAACATGAATTGCACTGAATGTCAGCCTAACATTATACAAGTACAGTTCAGTAATTGCAAATGCACTTGACTTTAGTATCCTACTTAGCCCAAGTATTTATACATGTCTTCAACGATTAGATTTGATAGTTTTATAGACCTCGTCCATCTGCAGGGGCAAAATGAAAAACAGCAACCCATTTCGGACATCAACAGCCTCATATTATTTTACCCTCTGGCCCTTCAGGCAAGGCTACTGTTGCTGGTACTCGCCCCTGAAATGGTTCTTTCCCTTTCCAGATGTCTTGGCTCTTCCAAACAGGCCTGTGCCTCTCCTCTGAATTGTAACAAATCTAAATGTCAGCCATATTGACTAAACCTAACCAACACTGCACTGCACCATACTGAGACAGCCATCACTACTGCCAGGGCAGATAGGGCAATGGGTCAACAGAAACAATAAGATCTAAATATTATTTAGATTTTAATGACAGATCCCTGCAGAACACAGGCCATGCTTGCCTGAAACAGACATGCAACAATAATATATCCACATCTCCTATAATTATATTAACAATCCATCCACTTCCATATGCTCCTACCACTAATTAGCCTTATCCAGTCTCTCCATTCACTCCAAACAGCTCTCCACCAAATTCCAACAAGGACCCCAACAACCACGTCTGACTAATCAGCTTACCCATAAAAACAGACACAGACTAAACTAAAGCATACAGCTGGCAAAAGTTGAGAAAGGACTTTCCAGGACTTTTAAGTATTTATCTTATCAGTTGCGATTCTGAAATCAAGTTCCAGATAGGAAGTAGTAGTTTGGGCAATCAGGCTGGAAGAAGTCAATATTTCACCCAGTTCAGGCAATTTGTCACGAGTGGAGGGATGCATGAGGAATGTAGCTTTCTCTCTCCATCAGCTGCTTAGCTCATTTCCAGGCATGTTCTCAGCATCTTAGTCATTCAACAAGCTGCTTGGTCCTATGTGATATGGGTTTACATCATCGCTCATCACACAGTCATTAGCTCACTCCTTCACTCCTTTCTTTCATTCTTTCACTTTGCAATCATTTTACACTTTACCCACACTGCACCTCTTGCAATCTCTGCGCAAGCATTTCATTCAAAACTGAAAACATTCCTGTTCCACAAATCCTATCCTGATTCTTCCTCTTTGCCTGACCTCTTTCATCGCTGCTCAAATTCGAAAGACCACTGACAGTAGCCATCTGACTGTCTACCTGCCTGACCCTTTGATCTTGACCTGGAACCAAACCTGACCTTACCTGCGCTGATATCTATCAGCACAGCCACACATATTCAATATTGTTTGACTGAATGCCTGCGTGAATAAGCTGATTTCCACAACTTGGGCAATGTAGAAATCTTGAAATTACCACTACAGTATGATTCTGATTATGCCTTCAACTTCACAGTTGATGATAGAGCTGCACAGACACCTATCAGCACAGTCAGACAAAGTCAAATATCAGGGATAATTTATAAGATAGAGAAATTAAGACAATCACAAACTGAAATTTCAACCAATCTTTCTGCACGAAATGTCCAATTTACAATAAATATAATAAATAAATCATCTGCTCAGGGTAGGTCAGAAATGTATGTGGGTGACTGCTAATCTTACTAGCATAATTCTAAAATATTCATTATCACTAAACAAACCTATATTATAATATTTAATCACAGGAACTAGTAACTCGATGCCAAAGCCACTGGCACCACCCAAAGTCTCTTTGTAATACAAAATTCACCACCAACACCACACTGAGGTGGAAGTACCAATTCTCCATGGCACATATTCCACACACAAAATTAAATACATACACCACATGTGTACATATAATATTTATTTACATGCATTCTTAATAACCTGGTAAATAGATCGTGCGTGTGTGTGTGTGTGTGTGTGTGTGTGTGTGTGTGTAGGACTATATATACTAGTGCACAATGCTGGCATAGCTACAGTACTGCACTGAGAGCGGAGAACAGCAGGGACAAGGCCAGTCACGCAGCTTACAAATCCAAGCAAAGTTTTTGGTTGTTCAGTTGTTGTGGTCTGAAATTGCCTTTGCCAAGACTCTAATTTAGTCATGCTCTGCCTTGCCAAACATTAGTTCATGCCATATCCCACTGACCTAAGCATTTGACACTAATCCAATCTTACGCAGTTCAGCACAGGTGATCAATGTCCCATCAGAGTTTATTCTAGAATAGCATCCAAATTTATCTATTATATAGCATTTCTATAGTAACAGTAATTTCATCCTCCTTCATATATCACTGTCAACACTGCTGTGTTTGTTAAGAAAGTAATTAAGTAACTCATTAGTTCTCAGAGTGATAACATGCAGTGAAACTGACTGGCACTACAGAAGTCATTAAAGTTTTTTATCAAAAAAATTCTGCCAAGGCCAAGCACTGATCTTTAGAATTTTCTGAAAAGTGTGAATTTGCTTAATTCCTGCATCAGCACTGCCAAGAAATTTATAGAAAATTGTAAATAAATAAAATAAACTGTTAAACAAACAAATAATGAACATCAAAGGCCATACAGTCCCTTTATAAAACCTAGATATATATTTATACATTTACATTAAGCCATTTACAACCTGCAGTGTGGTCTCTGACTGACCTGAACAGAAGAGATGATCTCCAACACTCTCTGCTGAGTTAGCTAACGGAATCCTCCTCCTCCGCCTCCTCCGCCTCCTTTAGCAGCACTATACCTATTTCACACAGAATCCGCAGCACACTGCATGTAATCCTCCACTCGTCCACTCTTAGTCAGTCTTGAAGTGAGCTGGATTTCTGCCTTATCAGGATATATAAGTTGACTCTAATCTCAGATAACCAGACGACTTTATACCATGCAGAACTCCAGATATTCATCTTGTGGAAGACCCCCTCCACGCCTGGCAGATGCAATAATTCTGAATCAGCAGCAGCAACAGCAGCACAGCCTACACAGAGACATACCTCACTGTGTGCCACTGCATGCAGCCTACTACTACAAAGGTAGATAAACTGTGGCACAGGACTGCACAGATAATAAATTGAACAGTCGTCCTTATTCTCTTAAACTGACGTCCAGGCATCTGTGCTGAAACAATTCAACTTTTTGCTAAATTCTGCGAGTGACTCATAAGCTGAAGAAAAATGGGAATAAATCCAGGTCAGCCATGAGTCAAAAGATGTTCACAGGCACTCCATTAAACATCAGAGACAACAGCAAGTGACCAAAATATAGCTTTACACTCAATGATGGAACCTCAAATATTGGTCTACAGGCCAAAATTTCCTCAAGAATGCGAGGAATGAGAAATTATTCTGTCAACAAAACGTGAATGATTGCCATTAAAATACCATGGAAAAAATAAAACATATGTTCCAAATGCCAACACATTTCGTGGTGCTATTTACCTGCCAGTAACTCAGTGTGTCTTGGATACAATGTGAAGAAGATCTGACAAAGAAAGTTTTCTAGACATGAAGGTTCCCATCATGGTCAGAAAAATGCAGAATTATGATTAGTCTAAAAGTTGGCAATTTGCTCATTAACTACTAAAATCAGCACATGCTTTCCTAGCAGTGGAGTTCACAACACCATTATAGGGACAGCAAAAGGTAAAACCCCAAGACAATGCCCCTCAAAACATCTGCCTACAATCCGTTGCCAAAGCTGCTGTGCTTCAGTCATCTTCGGATGCACGTCAATACAGGACCTGGAATTCCACGTGGTCCCCCATTCAACTGGATGTGTACTGCTAAAATTCACTGTTGCTTTATTGTGGTATCAACAGCATCAATTCACTATCCACTTACTTCCTGACTTTCTAAGAATATTTTCCATAAAGATAAGGGCTAAAGATGGAGCCGAGTTATTGGGAAAGATGAAGTGTCTCTACACTACACTCAAGTCATAAAGTCACTTCCAGTCAAGATGAAATTGTGGGGGTCAGGTCCTGGCTCGTGAGACCACTCATTCTAGAGGTCAAAGCTCCAAGGATCATATCACTAGATCATTTGTTTCAAGGAATATACTGCAACAATACCCCAGAAGCACTGAAGCATGGAATCATAAGGTCTCATTCCTGAGCCTTGTCAGGTGTCAAGAATTCTAGAACCACCAGAAGGAAAAATGACTCAAAGTAGTGGCACATCCTTTAGTGGTATCGCTGGCCACTCTATAATGTGGGATGATAGGTTAACTCCAATTATGCCTCATTATAGGCTAAGAGTAGTTAGGCTGCACAAATTAGCCTAGGACACACATAGCAGTGCCAATTAAAACCACAAACCTCCTATTCCTCCTGCTCCTTCTCCTCCTCCTCCTCCTCCTATTCCTTCTCTTCCTCCTTCTCCTCCTTGAGGCAATATGGTATTTAGTTTGAGTGTAGGTAGAACGGTCCTGAAATTACAGAACAGCGTACTAGTTCTTGCTTCTTTCCAAATGAAACCAGTCTAAGATCAATGATACTTAAGATCATCCCCAAAGTTAAGGTTAACTGTAAATATATTTAGTTATTCAACTAAAGCCCACAGACAACTGAAAACTATAAAAATAAAAACAGATGATCTTGTCTAATAAAACCACAAGCACCACCCAGAATGCATACAAATGGATACAATTAATCCATAGAGAGATGCTGTAATGTAAATCATAATGCTAGCTAGCTGTGCACTGATATCAACTGTGGTTCTGGAACACACTGTACACCAATGGAACTCTTTTCACATAATGCTTATACAACAGTAACAGTAACTTGTTAATGTTAGCAACACCTTAGAACTATTCTTAACAGCTGAACCTAGAAGACTTGCTCAGGATCCATAAAGATGATTGTCTCATATGAGAACCAAACCAGCACATTCCACAGCCCACATGCCTGTGTCATGTTGTACACTGATTGACTGAGCTAAATGAAACCCCATTACATAGCATCTCTTAGTAACTGCCTCTCTGTTGCATCACTAATCATTGTGTCACTGCACCGTTGTTTACTGTAACTGTTCTAAACTCAGCCCTAGCTATTGTTGGTAAGTACATGGTCTACCACACAGCACAATCATTCATTCTGCTAGTTATGGCCACACATAAAACAAGTGTCATCATTCCTCTGCAGTCATGCTGGCTCCACACATTCATTTGGTCAGAATCACAGCTATGCAATTCCACAGACAAACTACGCTCTACCTCTCAAACATCACAGTCTGGCTGTTCATATTCACCTCTTCAGAATCATGGCATAGGTCATGGGGTCAAATAGATACAGATTCCTAAAATCACATCCTTTGTAGTTAAGCTTCCCTGGGTTTCTCGTATTTGCACTCTGGAAATCAAGACCCTTCCTTTATAAAGACTTCTTTGACAACGCTACCAACTGTAGTTGCTGTTTAACAGAGCTGTGTCATTACAAAGATGATCTACTCCTTTGTCCAGGCTTGGGACTGGCACCGGAGTAAGGCAGTGGTGGAGTTATGCTACCAACTTGAGAAAGAAGGCCTATATATATAGGCTGAACCCCTCCCCGCAACCGGATGATGCCCAGAAGAATTCTTCTCTTCAGGATCTTATGTTGACTTACAACATCAACACATCAACTACATCCCTTAGCTCTTAGATGCAAAACTGCACTGAGATCATTGCAAAATAAGAAGCAGGTCAGCAATGATAGTAACCCAACACCTATAACTGAAAAAGCAGCCACAGAAAAGTATTCTTAATTTGATGCAAGTACAGATTTTCTAGGTTAAATACCATTAACACTTGTCACAGTTTCATCAGCTTCCAAGTGTCACATTTCCCTGATCCTATCACCCCAAAAACCCTGAATATCAAATAAAATACCCAACTCTCTCCCAGCACAAGACCACCATCAGGTCAACTTTCAAACAGTGTTAACACATCAAATTCACAGCTTATATGGACTGAATGCATTGATTTATCTCCTGCAAGGAGTTTCTCTAACCCAAATAAAAGCTTAGAAATAAACTGGCCTCTCCACGTCTTAAAGGCCTTATCAGGCAGCATTTGGCAACTCAACACTTAATTTCACCAAGATTCAATAAACAACCAACAACAAACAGCTGCAAACAAAGACCAACATTGGCAACTGTAAATACCACAGGAAGAATAGATACTAGGTGATAATGAGCACAGAAACTTGAGTCCTAGCAAACACCATGTAGAGGCCAGCAAGTTCAGCATAATTGCCAAGGAATGTACAATTGGATATTGGATATTTGGAAGGCCGTCAGCCATCAATGCCTATTAATGCTTAGCAATGACTAACTTTATGCCTAGAGGTCAAATGCAGTGGAAACTTGGATGTCTAGCAACACACTGAGGGCAGATTTTATTGAAGACCAGAAATCAAAAGTCCACACAGAACGTTCTTCAGCATCCAAAATTGGCAAGTGACTCTGTAAAGTTCACTTTCTAAAATCGTTTCTCCAGAATGAAGAAACATTTAATTAAATAATTATTAAACGGGATAAGATGTCCAAGCGCAGAGTGCTCTCCTCCCTTTCTCATGACTCATCAGGGTTGCTAGTGGGAGAAATGGGTACATATCAAACCCACATAACACACAGTTGTCCAGGCCAAGAGACATGTCTAGACCCTCAAGGGAACTTCAAGTACCAAATACTGTTATTAAAGGGGTTCATCTAGGGCAGTGGAATTCATTTACCTCAGCTGCTGGCCACTGCTTAGGTTAGAAGTTTCCCAGACCAAACCCATTACCCCAGTTACACAATCACAGAACCCACTTCAGGCTTTGGGCTATCCAGCTGTCAGTGGAAAACACATTAAAGGCCAGAGCACCTCTAAGCAGGTGGTCCCCAGAGTCAGACCGTTTCATCTGGTCGTGGAGTCATACGTTAAATAGGGTCAATGGTTGTCTACTGTTTGGCTTTAGAAGTAGTATGGAACCAGTATACAGTGAATAATCGACTCCATTGACAAAAACAAGAGTATTTATGGAACACAATATGGGGAATGCTCTGACAGTAGAAGTCCCTAATCCCTTTGTAGTTCATTGGAGTTGTCCTCTCAGGAAAAACTGCCTTCACCCATATGTCAATATATTCTGAACAACATAGCATGAGAAAACAACAAAATTTTGTGTGCAAACAGTTGGTAAGTAAGCACAGGATTAGGTATGTTTTGCAAATGCAAGACACATGCAAGCATTTGATAATGAACAAAGCAGTACATGTACAGTAACTAGTAAACAGTTCAGTCATTTAAAGATACAACAACAGTGAGTTTAGCTTAGTATGTATATATAACCCCACAAGGAATCATAATCATAATTCCAAGATTTCTACAGCGCCCAACGAAAACCACGCCGCGGGGACCAGCTTATTCACAGGCACATTATTAGGAATATTAGCATTCTACCTTCTGATGAAGAATCATAATCGTAAGCTCGAGATTTCTACAGCACCCAATGAAAGCTAAGTTGCGGGTACCAGCTTATTCGCATGCACTCGGTCAAAACAAACATGATAGGCAAGAGGGTTTGGTTCCAGGTCAAGATCCAAGAGTAAGGCAGGCAGACAGTCAGATGGCCATGGTGGATGATGTTTGGAATTGAACCAGAAAGCAAGATAAGGGGAAGAGAAAGAATCAGGATAGGATTTGTGAAAGAGTGTTTTCAGTTTTGAGTGAAAGTCCTTTGCTGAAACTGCAAGAGGTGAAGTGCTGGTGAGTTCATATGATGGGTTGTAATTGGTGTAATTCTGGTAGGAGTTTATTCCAAAGGGGTGAGGAAGAAGACATAACCTCACTGACATTGTCCAAGGAACTTCACAAAACTGAAGAGAACATAACTGGATTAAAAGATCCTAGTCCAGCTCTTGCACTGCACTCAGTTTTGTTGTTGATATCCCTGGCTACTTTTTTACCTCCTCTCTCTAAACCAGACACAGGCTAAGCCCAGGCTATATGCTGGGCGTTGTTCCTTAACCTTCAAAGACATAATTTTGCTGAGACCAGCTGTAAAAAGTTAAATCTTTATTATTAACAGCTAACATGAATCATCTCTGTTCATCATAGAACTAATAACTTCTGTTCACATGCCTCCGTTTGGGTAACTTTTTACAGAGGTTGGCAAGTAAGTAAATAAACGGCTAAATCCATTCACAACATAACCACAGAGGACAGAGTTGATCAGCAGGTGTGTCCTATGGATCTGCAAACCATTAAATCTAAAGAGGTAAAAAAATAACACACTTAAGTCTAGAGACATTCCACAGATGCATGAATTTCTTCTTCTCAAGGATCTCTCAGATAAAGCACAAACTCAGTTACAGCAATCTAACAACAGGATTCTTTTTTTAACCAGTGCACTTGTGCTCGTATTCATATAGCGACTGTAAAGTGACAGGGGGCAGAGTTGGCCCAGATGCTAAGTCAGTCCAAGTACTAAATGTACTTGACGCTGTTCAACTCTGCTGTGCTTGCTCGAGTTGCATCCAAATTGCCAAGCCACCTATTAGAGACCATTAAAATCGGAATTCTGTTTGGAATAATGACATTGGAGAGATTAAATGACTCTCTTCAAGCAGTCATTCTAACTTCATCTTACTCAACAACTCTACATACTTTGCAAATCACACATCTAGCAAAGACCAATTTTATAAAACAAATTGCAATATAGTTCATAAACTTTAGCTGAAAAATCTAATCTGTAATCCTCAACTTTCACTATTCATTCAAACTCTTATAAGTCAGCTCTGAGTAACTTCTCAAAATGAGTAATCATATCATAAATTATATATATATATATATATATATTTATATTTATTATCAAGATTTACTACCTATTTCGGTTGTCTACAGAACTCTTTCAAGCCAGCAATATTTGAGTGAAGTAGAAATAGTGCATATTAAATACATTATGCTAAATTTTGGATTACGTGCAGTCTGGAAACAGGATCCAGAATAGAGACGGCAGGCAACGTGTTGCGGAAACAGCAGTGTTCCAGAAAGGTCATGCCACAGATTATTATTATGATGATGATGATGATGACGATGATGATGGTGATGCTATTAATCAAACAAATTGTAGAACAAACTTTCCAAATTGGTAACAAGGATCAGTGGCAAATCTTGTACGATGCACTGTTACTAAAATTCAGGAGTCAGCTGCACTGATTTTATTTATAGCTGAGTTCACTAGGGGGCACAAGTTAAGCTGAAATTTTGAAAAACTTTCTGCTCTGGTGGAAATTTGAACCCCTGACTTCTCAGCTGAGTACACCATGCTAGCCACTAGACTACTGCATGCATATTAAACAAAGCCACTGATAAATCCAACATCAGCTCTTGCTCCTACCTGCTGTGTCTGTACTTCTGTAGGATTTGCATTAAGTGTACTTTTACAGCAAGCTCTTGGGCTTCATGGCTTGTCTGCCCGTAAGTGACACACATACTTACTCGATTGTTTACAAGTTTACCTTATGCTGACTCTGCTGGAAAAAAGGAATCTGATCTTAGAGGTGGCTATGAGCACAAAATAAACACGAAAACTTGAGAAATTTAGTTTTCTGGAGTACAGAAATGTACTGTCTGCTAGCCATTATTATGGTGGGCATGACAGATAAAGAAAATATTCAAAGATTTTATCAAGTGGAGTAAAAATCATATTTAAATAGTACACTATTAAAGAAAATAAGGGCATCATAAGTGTTTTGCCACCTAAATCTATCACTTATCAACTCGACCTAGAATATTTCAAAAGATGTATGTACAATAACATTCCAGTGTTTCACTGGTCTCACTGCAGTGTTATTGCCCTTTTGTTTTTAGTGATATTCGGTATTTGATGTCCATATCAATAATGCAGCCATTGATATTTTTCTGATAAACATATATTAAGTAGAATACCTTTAAACAGACTGAAGTTTTAGTAATATTCCAGTAAATAAACAACAGGCAGACAGTCCATATTGCTCAAGACAGTTAGAGTTGGCAGAAATGACTGGCATAGCATATCAATGACGACAGGTTGTCAGTTTATGGCCACTGAGTGCCACTGTGGGGACAATGAATGGCAAAGAATCGAGACTGCCTACACACAGACACCTTGCTTCAAAAAGCCAACAATGAACACTGAAGACTGCCAATCAATGCAAGCCTTTGCTCACTCTGAACTTAAGCAAGTAAGGTCCAACCCTCACCAGGCAAAAGAGAGTGGGCTAGAAACCCATGAACAGAGAATGAATACCAAACAAGAAATTCACCTAGGATTAATTAAGTTCTTGGACAATTTCCAACCAGAATCGGTAGTTGACAAACACAGCAATCAAGCAAACCATAAAAAGTAGGCCTACTAAATTTCTATTTATTTCTTTAAAAGTTAACTTTGGCTATCTAAGGGTAACTTACACATAATTTTATCATTAACCATGACTGAATGTGACAAGCACAAACCATGACAAAAATCACTCATAAAACATTTGCTGGGCTAAACCAGATCATCGCCGCAAATGTTCCCCTTACAATCTCATTGCATTTACGCAGCCATAAAGGTATCCACATTTCCACAGATGCACATTTCCAAACACCATTAGTTTAGTACATTAGGTACAGAGACGGACATATCTGAGATGAAAGAGCTGCTCATTATGGCATAATTATAGGGAATTACACAAATGATAAGTTGATAGAACAGAGGAGTTTGCTAAGTACAGGTCATATCCTGCTTCATCATTTTTACAGAATTGTATTGGCAACCAGACATAATCAAGTTTGCCACAACTGTGCATGTAAGCAATTTTGGATAGATTTTAAAAAAGTAACAAAATACAATGGAACTTTCTTGAAGCGTTTTCTTTTGGAGCCACATCAAGATCGCTTTATAACTATGTTCTGTTGTAACATATTGAGGTCAGTTTCTAAAGCTGAACTAAATTTGACATTCATGTACCTGGCTGTATTATATCAGAATTTGTGTTATAAAGAAGCATGGTGTTAGGATGGTGTAGTGTAGTCCCTACTGCATCCTATTACATTACATTAAAAATAATTTGCAGACAGTGCAGTGCCACTGAAGAACATGCCAAAACTAATAAAACAGTAGCCAAGAGTTACATGTTCCTTTGTATGCTGCTATTGCTAAAGTCACTTAGTAAGCGTCTCCACAAGGCTAATAGGTCTTCTGATACATGGCACTAATGCTTTCAACAGGCATTCAGTAGATGTCGCCACAAGTCTCCAGCTTAATCCTTCATGGCTCAGAGCATATCATCTTAGGACAGGATTTCTGCATGATAGTAATCAAAATTTCATGGCAGAAATTTGAATGGACACTACGGGGTGGCAAGGAAAGTCCTTGATGGGCATTTACAGAGTGCAATAAGAATGGTCAGTAATATATATATATATATATATATATACACATACATACACACATATATATATATATATACATACATACACACACATGTATACATACACACACAATAACAATTTCGCTTACTTAAGTTACATTTCTGGTCTTGGTGCTGGGCTCCAGAATCAGGCCCTAAAATCTGCTTGGATTCACTGTACCTTTCAGTTTTGCTCTCCAAATAAATAAAATAGTTTTACTTGTTCCTTGTAAAAAGGAAGGTCCATCCATCTATTATAAGAATCATTATAAATGTGTAATAATTGTTACTTCACGAGAAATTACTGGCAATCAAGTAGAAGTAAGTAGTAAGTAAGTAAGACAATTGTTAAAATGCCATATGTCCATCACCTGAGCAAGGAATAGTAGGCATAAGCAGAAGACAGAGGCAAATGAAAGACTTTAATTCAGGGGTTTGTAGCAAAAACCTGATTCTGAACGGCTAAAGCCTTACAATTAAACACAAACTAACACCTATGAATCTTCTTACTGAAAATATTATGTTTAGATTTCTGATAAAATGAAAAATAATATTAGCAACCTGTATTTTAATTCTGTAACTGTGAGAAACATAAATTATCTTCAGTAAATAACAGAAACAGAAGAGAAAGAGGGAGCACAAAGCACAAATGGCTTTTCCAGTTATAATCTGAGTATCATTTGCTCGCAGGTGAACTTGTTGTTCTCACTCAGGCTAGCAAAGAATGCCTTCAAATGGTACGTATTATAATTTTAATCATGATCACAAATTTATATACTGCCTCTTTAAGAGAAACTCATCAGAAGCGCTCAAACTACTTAGAATGCAATAAAAACATGTTATGTCAATGAACTAATTAATTAATTGAACTGAGCCATAAAAGAAATTGCAGGAAACATTAAAAGAAATATGCGTTTATTATGCTGTTAAGCTCGACTCTATTCTGATCCAAGCACTTGACTTCTTTATTAAACAGCTTATCGGAATAAAAACACGGTCTCAGCAGCTGCAACAGCATACCAATGCTAACTAACCACTTAAAGAGATAATGATGACAGTAAGGACGTTGATAATGGCAGCAGTGATAATAATGATAATTATGAATTATGTAAAGATGATAACAATGATGATGATAAGATGATGATGATGATGATAATGGTAACTGCAATTATGATAACACAACACTAGTTTGCATGTAATATAAGATATTGGCATGTTAAAATAATTTAATAAAATGAAACTAGTTCCAACTTCTCAGCAGTAAATTCATAATACAAAAATCCTTATCATCATGCAAACCACTGGTTATGGTAGGCCTGTTTCAGGGAAACTAGGCACTAAATAAATTCCTGGAACATCAGCCATATCTTATATATTACGCATAAATGTAAAAATAATAGTGCTTACTACTGATTTCTTCTGGTGACTTGGCAAAGTACAACTCCAGCTGACCGTCGTCTGAAAACCATGAATCCAAGAATGGTTTGTCAAGGTCACATTTTCCAAACTTGAGCTGGTCGGTGGGAATGGCACATGTATGGAACTGGCACTGAAACAAAAGGTCATGTCTGTTTGGCACCGATGAGATGAAAGACTTGCTGAAGCATTTGACCAGGATGTCACCACGCAACTGTAAGCAGGGATCCAACGTAATGCTGATCTGGCCTGGGCTACTTGAAGACGAAGCACTGCATTAACACCATGACCAACATAAATAAATCAATAAATGTCACGTAGGAATGCACTAGTATAGGCCCAATAAACACACATACTTCTCAATGGTTTTAAAATGCTAATGGAAAGAAGCATACATGAAAAGTAGCTTGCTACTCAGAATAGCCTTTATGTTTTTCATCGTTCCTTTATTACATTAAATTTTCACTTGCATTTTAGTTTTAGCATGCTTCAGCTTTGCTACTTTTCATCTTCACTATAAGTTAAAGCTGGGGGAGCAACATAAAGGCACACCGTTTATTATTACATTAATCCAGTGCATTGCCATTACTTCTTTATTTTGTTTATGTCATTTCACTCTCAACTTAAAACTTACCTTTTCAAGCTTCTTATCCACCATAGGCTGCCTCTCTGTTTTGTGGACCGACCTTCTGGATATTGGCCTGACTGCTGCCTGGCTTTGGTGCGCCATCGGTTAATGCCTTGTGCATTAGACACTGGCACTTTAGAAGTTGCTAATTACCATTACAGTTTATTACTTTACACTATTACCGCAATCCCTTTTTATAGCGATACTATTGTATGGATAGACATAATGGCTGGGAAATAACCAACAAGAGAACAATTAGATTTTTTCACTGCCCTCAGCTTCCCATAACTAATTACTAGCAATTAAATAATAAAAACAAAACAGTAACAACCATCAGTTTTTGCAAATGAAATGAAAATATAACAACATGGGAGACCATTCAATCAATCATCAGCTCCAAAATCTCCCATCAACAGAAGGTTACAGCTTTGACGGTTGATGATCTACTGAAGTTCTTTATCAAGAAGTCAGCAAAATAAGGAAAGCAACAGAAGATGTACCACTTCAGTCATATCTGCCACCTGCTTCTACCATCTTCCAAGAGTACCAATCGTACTCACCAGCCAGTAGGCCCTCGACCCACTACCTACCATCACCTTCTCAGACATTCTACCTTTTGGCACCGGCATGTGAAACTCCTCCTTGTGCTATGGACTGCTACCAGAAAGCCAGTGGCACACCATCATCAAGACTAAAGAAAGCGAATACAGACCAATCTGACACCGGAAGTTAAAGGCTTATCTCAAACCTCACCTTCAAGTCAAAGATAGTTGAGAGGCTGGTTGCAGCAGTTGGTTGGTTTCCTGGAAAAATACAAGCATCTACTGAGCCAGCAATCTACCTCTTGACAAGTCCATTCAACTGATTCTGATGTGCTTAAGATCCTCTCAGACATTCTTATGGCAGCAGATTCAGGTGAGGTTAAACTGCTCAGCCTCCTCGACCTTTCAACAGCATTCGACATAGTTGATCAAGACATCTTACTCAACAGATTGTCAACAGTGGTTGGCATAAGAGGTTCAGCCCCATCATGGTTCCAAAGTTTCCTGCAAGATGACATGCAGACCGTCTTTTTCAATGGCTAGTGGTCGCATCCTGTGCCTATCACTTGTGGTGTTCCATAAGGAAGTGTGCTCGGAACAATTCTCTTCCCACTCTACACAAATGACATGATCGCCATTGCTACAGCCACCCACCATGGTATATGTATCCATTCCTATGCTGATGACACAAAATCATATCAGCATACAGAAGTGACTTTTCTGATACAGTATACCTCTCTGCTAACCTGCACTGAGGATTTTAGCAGCTGGATGATGTCAAATCGTCTGAAGCTGAACACGAACAAGACCTAGTTTCTGTGTTCTGGTACACGCCAACAGCTTCACAAACTCCCACATAGAGACTGAACTTGTTGGTTTGATCATAAAGTTGTCAGATGAAGCTACATGTCTTGGGGTTCTTACTTAATATACAGAACAGCCAACTGTACCACACATCAAGAAACTGGCTGCAGGATGCCTCTACCATTTACGTCAGCTGTGTATCAGAGTACGCTTACACTAAATGTTGCCAAAGCACTAGCCTATGCCTTCATCACGAATTGTCTTGACTACTGCAACAGTGTTCTGTTTGGAGTTTTCGCATTACACCTTAAAAAGTGTGAAACTCGGAACACACCTGTTCTCAATGCCACCGCACTCCTAATCACCCATAAGCCTGAAGTGTGAGCACATCACTGAAACTATGTGATGAACCCCACTGGCTCCTCTTTAGCTATCGAATCAAGTACAAGATGGGGTTGCTTGTCTACAACTGCCTTCAACATGAGTCCCCAGACTACCTCACTGAATTATGCAAGCCACTGTTTTCTATTCACAACTGGCGTCACTTGTGCTTTGCCACTCATGGTGATCTCCAGATTCTAGCAACAAGAACTAGATGAAACGGTATTCCGAGTTTCACAGTTGCTGGACCACCTGTCTGGAATAGTCTACTGGCTGTAAGGGCTGTGAAACTAAAATGTCTACATAATGATAATAATAATAACAATAACAATAATAATAATAATGATAATAATGATGATGATGATGATCATAATAATAATAATAGTAATAATAATAATAATAATAATAATAATAATAATAATAAGAGCAGTTCTCCAGAAAGTTAAAAAATTGTTTATTTACCAGATTACTCTTAACAGAATTGTTTTATAACTAAATGTTAGAATTGATTCCAAAAACTTTACTTTGGCACATCTTACTCACTCTGCCTATCTGTAAGTATTAAAAGTTCTTCATGTTTTCCAATATAATTCCAATAACCATGTTAAATCTTTTGTGATTTTGTATAGCTTGCACCAGCGCGTATACTTAAAACAACAGTAAAGGTTCTTTTCAAATTTTAGGAGTGGACCTTAGAGTGGACTTTCATAGAACTGAGTTCAGCTTCACAAAATTTAGCACTTTGCAGGGCTAGGGTCATGCCATAGTTATTTAGAAAGATGGTAAGATTTTTATTTCTGGTAAATAAATACTGAGAAGTGCCTCTCTGAAGAGTGGTTATTATTGACATTACATAAAATTTGCCTTTACATTACATTAGTTTCGGTGAGAAGGTTTATAAAGTAAAATTATATAGGTCTACAGTGTAATCAATATCGAGGAATGGATTTATGTTGGTGAGAAAACCAAAATTGAACTTGACTTGGTGGTGGTTAGTTTATATTCTGCAGATCAATCAGAAATCAGTTATAATCTCTGACTATTACAAAAACTAAAATATCAATAGAAAAGTCATAAAATCAGCTGATACAATATGCAGATTTTTCATTGACAATTCTCAACAACAGATCAGCATAATCAATCATCATCAAAAGTCATCAACTATCACCAATGACTGTCTTCAAACAGTGAGGATTATCAGCAATCATCTTTAATACTATTGTAAATCATGAGTTTGATCATATAGGATCAATCGTGAAATCATTGCTGATCCATCTTTTTCATTATCCCTTATCATTGTCTCCATCGATCACTGATAGTCATCCTTGTTATCTGCCAAGATGGTTGCTCATTGAGGTTTTTTCATCAGGAATACTTTCTGCTCAGCAATGATGCAACCATTAATGGCCCTTGACTAATATTTTCCAAGTGCACGGAGAAAGTGTTTGCACTACTCTTGGCGATCTGTCAACGCTCTGTGACATCCT
Organism: Norana najaformis; assembly: GCA_964023275.1. Lineage (NCBI taxonomy): Eukaryota > Metazoa > Annelida > Clitellata > Crassiclitellata > Hormogastridae > Norana > Norana najaformis. The sequence continues at coordinate 12,689,098 of OZ029919.1, read as the reverse complement.
GTGGTCACGCGGAAGTTTACCCCATTTCTAACTCCCATCAAAAAATTATTCGATTAATTATATTGTCTCAGTGGAGAACATTTATTTGCTCAGATAGGTTTGCCTAGCAATGACATTCCAGGAGAGGCTTTAAATAAGGTTATTTGCTGCTGGGCAAATCTTGAGCTGCTCTCTGCTCCTCCTCTCAACTCCAGCCCAGGAAAAAACAGGTTTAGGCTAAGCCTCGTATGAGTGAAGAAGTGGATTTAGGACATTGTACTAGCTAATCCTGTATTTTTAGGCATACATTAGCATCAACATACTAAACTGTAAATAAAGGCATCTGTGGGTGCATTCTTGTTGGAGTCTGGTGCAACATAAATAAGATGGAGGTTCAGTTCAGACTTCCAAAAGAAGCCAGGAAGATGACTATCTACACCAGGCCAGGTCAAGCCAGACAAACATTTTGCGACTATAGAATCATACTGCTCCAAGTCCACTTTTTAAAAATCAACCTAATAACATATCCTGCATCAGGCTGACATGGTCTATGTCCTGAATAGTCTACCATAGAGAATTATATTGCTATATGTGCATGCATTTTGACAGTACAGTATTTGAAAACTATAGAGGTACAAGTCCACATCCAATAGCATGTGTAACTTTGCATAACATGCATGGCCAATGTAACCTCGATCAAATGACGTCTGATTAAATTGTACGGCATAATGTCCACAGGCAGTCACAGAGAGTGCTTCTGAACAGGTTCCTAGATTTGTACCATTATTAATACGGTTTTGTTAATACTGTTAATGTTTGCTACGACGTGCAGCAATAGGCAAACTGCAAAAAAATTCAAATCTAGATGACTGGCATTAAAATATAAATGTGCACAGTTTTATATAGTGACTGTATGGCCTCGACAGTTTTATATAGTGACTGTGTGGCCTCGACCCTACTCATTTTACAACGAATAAGAGTTTAAAATAAAATGAAACACTAGTTAATCCATTTTCTTTCCTTTGACTGAATCCTTCTTGATTGGATCTTCTCCGACACAGGGATGTGCATCGTGCGTTGATAGACCACCATGGTGGAGATGTGAGCCATATAGGGAATGAACAGGGAGTCTCCTCAAGCATGCTGCTGAAGGGAAACGAGCTTTGCCTCCAGGTCTTCAGCAAGAGTCTAAGTCTTAGCTCTATACAGGAGGACACGAGTTTGAAAAGTTTTGACAATGCATAGGAAATGTTGCCAAATTATTCTTTAAATGCCCAGTCTTCCATTATCCAGACATAAAGGGGACCTTCACAACAGCAGAAGAATCCACAATAAAATGTTGCCTTTGAAAAGTCAAAAAGTGAAGATATACCTAATAAGCACAAATATCCACTGTGTCGATTCTGATTTCGTTTTGGGTTCTAAAGAAACTGGAAGCCATCAGTTTACTGGACATCAGGTGTGTCAGAGTATCACTAATTACTTCAAAACATGTTTCGACTATAAAGGATTCCTTAGATGATATTATACATTCACAAGGCATCTGAGAAATCATGATTGCTAAGATTATACAATAACTTCATAAAAGCTGCTACCATATATTCAGATTCTGTGACTTGTGTATGCTATATGTTGCTATATTGCTGCCTCATATGCCTTCCTATTGCTAGGAAGGCATATGAGGCAGACCCAAGGGATTGCCTTAATGTGATAAATCTCGAGAATTGCTTTAATTAGGTTGATTTCAGATGCAGTACAAGGGACAGCTGGTGCAAATCTGTGTTGCTGAAGCCAGCCAAGGAAAGGTGGATCAGAGAAAAAACATGGCATAGAGTGTCTTGGAAGAGTTGTAGAATATGTTGCACTCAACAAGGAGTGCAACAAATCTGTTAGGGTGAATAAGCAGCAGTGGACCAAAGAGAAAGTTAAGTTGGCTGAAGAAAGTTTGGCCATAGGTTGTTCAATAGTAGCTTTTGACAACTTTAGGCAGCACCGAGGGTCTACCCAGAGGATCACAGTCCAGTATCATCCATGAATGGATCTGCGTATTCTGCAAAGAGGCAATATGGTCAGAGGGCGTCAGCACTACCAGCCATTGCGCACCAACTACCTAAAGTGACAAGCTTTAGGATGAATCCAAGGTAGAGATCGAGCATCCAGAGGTTAATGTGGAGATGTCTTTCTAGGCGGAAGTGGCTGAATTTGTCTGGACTCTGAAGACTGGCAAAGCTCTAAGAATTTACAGACTCACTTCAAAGATGCTCCAGAAAAGTGGAGAGTATGGGCTGAGGTGGTTCACAGAAGTAATTCAAAGGACAGGGCAGACAGAAATAATACCCAAGAATTGGAGGAGAGGGATTATACTGTCATTCTACAAAAGGCAAGGCAGAAGGCGGCAGAAGGTAAAACTATCACATTCTGTCTGTCCCAGGTAAGGTCTTCACACGTATTGTTTAACAGCATATGAAGGATCTACTCCTGAAACGCAGGATGCAGGAGTAAAGTGGATTCACCCCTGGCATGTCCACAACAGACAGGATCTGTAGATTGCATATGTTGGCTTGAAGGCAGCATTCAACTTGGTGGATAAGGAGATGCTCTGGTGTTTATGCCGTGACTGGCCCTCCCAGCCAAGATTGTCGAACTCACACGTGCCTCCCACACTGCCACCCTAAGCTGTGTGGCAGTCAAAGGGGAAACATCTGACTGGTTTAATGTTGGCAGCAGAGTAAGACAGGATGATCAGATTGAGCGGAATGGACCAAGCTGTGGCTCTATAAACAGTACATGCTGCTGGTACTATTATACAGTTGCAAGGCTCGCACAAGCACAGAGGCCCTGAGTAAGAATCTCAGCATCTTCAACATGTGGAACCTCAAGAAGATTCTGTGGATTCTCTACACAGACACGGCAGCAACATGGAGGTTACAAGGAGAACAGTGACAATGAACAGTGACAGAGCTCTGCCACAGTCCAAAAACTCAGCATAAATTTCTTCAGGCAGAGGATGAGGACCACTGAAGAGCTTGTGGGTCACTACGACAAGCTCCTGAAAAACTGGAGAACACTATGCAGTCAACTTCAGACCACAGGGACTAAAGTCATGGATAAAGATCTGACTCTCGAATATCGATTTTAGGTTAGATCAGCTTGATGCCACATCACTGACATGGCTCCCTTTCAACCCAGGCCTTCATCACTCTAGTTCACGCATTTGTCTGCTCCAGAATTGACTTTGGAAACATGGTTTTGCCGGTCTTGGATCCTCCTCCCTCTCCCATCTTCAGTCTGTCCTAAATGCTGCAGCTCGCTTGATTGGCAGCATTCCAAAGTTTGGACATATCTCCTTATTCATGCTGGAAAAACTCCCCTGGCTTCCAATCCGAGAACGCATCCAGTTTAAAATTTTAGCCCTTGTGTGCAGCTGCCTTGTTGGCAGTGCACCTATTTATCTAAGGGAGCTCTGTGTCCCTGTTTCTTCTGTTCCTGGCCGCCAACTGCTGCGATCGGCAGTCCAGGGAGACCTGGTAGTTCCTATGGCTCGCACTACTACTGCGCAGCGTCGCAGCTTCGCCGATGTTGGCCCTGTTTCATGGAACAACCTGCCTGGTGACCTTAGGCGGGAATTCCTATCTCTTCCTCCCTCTCTTTTCCGCAAGCGTTTGAAGACCATGTTATTCCCCATTAGTCATGGGAAATTGGGCTGGGAGTGCCTCTGATGAGTTTTATCTTGAAGTGGTGCTTTATAAGTTTTTGATTACGATTACGATGGCCTGTTGGTAGCGGCATGTAATGAATGTGGATCCGAACCTGCTGTGATACTCTCTGTAACAACCCTGTATAAATTGTCTGTGCACACAATCCTCTGTCATCAATTTATTGGCTTAAGATGGGAAGTAAAAAATAAGTCCTGCAATGCACTGGCCCCATGTCCAGGATCTTGGTTTCATTCACTGCCAGTCCAATGGCTGAAGCACATGAAATGACCACCTAAAACTTGTTTTAAATTTTATTTAGTTACAGTTTTAATCTAATATAAGGTAATGCAAAGGAACACTTATTTAGCACATTCAGGCTTTTTAAGAGTGCTGCATTTTAGGATCTTGTAAACTAAGTTTATAAAGCATTTAAGAGTGTACTGCATTGAAATTCCTGTCTGATTTTGGTAATGTTCATCAGCCAATACCAGTGCATCAATTTTTCACTTTTTCTGACAGAAGGTAAGTCATCTATCTATTCCGTTGCACAGCATCTTAGCATGTACAATAACTTTCATTAAAGACTCTGCAGGAGAGGCCAGTGGGGCTATGGCCCCCATTTAACCCTACTTTGCCTCACAGGTGCCCTTGAAACATTTTTACATTTTAATATGCAGAAGGAATTTGTCATGAACTGAAGATTAATGCGCCTCCCTTGGAGGCTCCTGGCTTACCCTACATTCCCACTTCTGCGACAGCGTTATCTTTGGTGGTTGGTAATTAAAACGACTTTAACAGATAGAGATTACAGTCAAAACAACAAGGATGGCAGGAAAAGCATTAGCAGTACAAACAATAATTTACCAACTTGCTTATCCACCACGGTATCTACTGATCAAAAGTTCAATCTCATTGTGAAGTGACAAATAACTGATGCATTGTTTATCATGATGACAGTGCTATAGGAGTCCTCAGATTAGATTTCCAAGACATTTAGAACATTGGGTCACATACTAGACACCAGACATGTAGACTGGTTGCATTGCTTGGTAGACTTTTATGAAGACACAGCAACTGCTTCTTTCGTTGAAGTTGGGCAGACCATGAATTAGTACCTTGTAGAGAAACATTGGCTTGTTGTTTACTCGAATGGCACCCAATAACAGACCAGCAAAGTAGTGTGCATATCTGTAAAGATTTCAATGAATTCTTGAAACATCATGGAATAGAAAAAATAATAAACCAACTGGGTAAATATTTTACTCAGTGATACAGAGGCTAAATTTATCTGTTTATTTAGCTGGAACACTTGTTACGTGTACAAAGTCAAAAAAATCTTAATCCGAGGCCAAACGCTCAAGACTCCAAAGACGGAGAGAGTCACATATGTCATGACTCTGAACAAGTCCTGAACCAATCTGAAACCAAATTCATATTTATCAGCCTATGCGACCAGCTCAAGAAAATTCCCGACCCATCTGTCTTCCTCAGACTGGACTCTGCCTCCATCCACACCTTTACCACTAATTCTCTTGTCCACAAATGAGGTGTGATCTTCAACCAATACCTCAGCTTCTCTGATCATATCACTCATCTTTTTCACTCTTGCTCACATGCATATCTAAGACCTTCGCAGAAACCGCCCTATGCATGACTTCAAAACTGCATTGACCATCAACACATCCATAGTCCATTATAAACTAGACTACTACAATTCGCCTTTCCAGAACGTAGACTCCACCCAAATAAATCACCTTCAAGCTATCCAGAATGCCCTCGTTTGGGCTATCACCAAAATCCCGAAACATCATCAAATCACTCCTGTTCGCAAATCACTTCACTGGCTTAAAATACCTGAACGAATAGAGTACAAAGTCCTATCACTTAACTAAAACACCCTTCAATTTTCCCAACCATCTTATCTTCATCAGTTATTTACAGTTCAACCACTCCACTCAACCCATTCCTGTTTCATCCTAACACTTCTCCACCCTCCTGTCGCCTCATCCTTAAAATTTGGAAATCATTCCATAGCCACAACTACTCCACCCTTTTGGAAAGAACTCATACCAGAATTACAACAATTATCTGACCCATCCTACTAACTCACAACACTTCATCCCTTGCAATCTCTCCACAGAACTGGTAACCAGCCATGAAAACGAGGATGCCAAAGTGTTATATCACCGGAACTGGAAGCTATGCTTGATCAAAATGGATTGAGTGACAGGGCCGCCATGATGATGGTCTTTGAAGCATCTAGGGCTCTCGGAAAAGACCCAAAAGCGCTTGCGCTTTGTTGACGAAAAGTCCTGCCCCGAGACCGAGACTGAGATGAAACCTGAGATGCCATACCCAAGACATTGGCCGCTCTGTCCATGTCCAGACCAAGAGGAGACCTTACGTATGTCGACTGAGACGTCAAGATCAACACTATATCCCTGACTCAGAGTCACTAATCTAATCTAAAGACTTCTGTAGTGTCATTATCATAATGCCCAAGGCATAGTTGATGCTGCTTCCGCAATCAAAATCATAATTCGTTGATGAAGCCGGGTCGAATTCCGATAGGTCAGAGAAACCATAAGCTAGTCTATAGTGGGCAAGCAAGTTGAAACAGAGAAGTCTTGAGTTTAGACCCGAATGACATCACAGAATTGACAGAATAAATATAACATGGCAGCGAATTACAAAGCTGTGGACCAGCAACCGAGAACACTCGAGAACCCAACACCGTTTGCTGCACTCAGTGTGCAAGTGCAGATAATTGTTATGCTGTAATTTAAGGAAGTTATTATCATTATTATTATCACTATTGTTATTATTATTATCATAGTTATTATTATATGTAATAATTATGTTTTTAATTATAAGGCTGTACCTTAGGAATTTGTTATTATTATTGCTAATATTATTACTTGTGAAAATTGAATACATTTCAGCAGTATGACTTTAAAAGAGTCCAGTTAGCATAGGGTATTTTGAGATCCTTGTGAGAGACCATGTACAAAAAGTAACTTGGGGATAAACATGTACACATGTGAGAAAACAAACCTTCGCTGAGACGGTTTAGTGTTTGCCACAAGTTTGGTATCACAGAAATGCTTCATTGCAAACTGATCCAAAGCCTGATCAGCACTAAAAGAACGAGTACAAGATTTGCAGTTAGCAACAGAAATTAATTTGAATCAACACTCATGATTTGCTAAACTAGATGTGCCTCAGCCCAAGCTGTTATGTATCATTTTCACCCAAATCGGATAACACCTACCATGGCAAACTTGATAGTGTTTCACTAACTTATTCCCAGAAAGTCATCTTTCAAGAATTATAACAAATGATATCAGACTCCTTGCCTATATATTACATAGTACCCCTTGCACCTCTGAAAGTCAACAAATCATTAAACAAATGTCTAAAGTGCAGCTTTAAAGCTAAGCATAGGGCACCAGCCTGATCATGGAAAGCACATGAAATCCATTAAGCAGTACACACAGACTGACCTGGCACAGACGTTGCTGTAGTCGATGTAGGCAGATAGGACGACAGCCATGCGTCCCAGTCCACCTTTGCAATGGAATACCACAACATTCTTAGGATCGGAGTTGAGCCACTGGTCAACGGATCTGCATATGCTACAGAGTCGTTCAAGTGGAGGAGCCAGTGACTCTGGCCAACCAAACTCAAGTATCTGTGCAACAATATAATGGCAAAACAATTATTCTGAACATCTCAGTTTCATTAATTATTCAAACCAAAGAACATTTCCTACATGCCTATACACAGAAATGTACTGATTTATAGTTAGAAGTAGTGGGGTATGGACAGGAGTGAAATGGATGAGGCAAATCATTCCCAAATCATTCAGAGGAATCCATTCCATACAAATTGCACCTGCAAGCAGTGGCATAACCTCAAATTTTGGACCCCCTTGCAGATTATTCAAATGGGGTCTCTAGGACCTGTTTGTACTTTATCAGGCTCTGAGCAGGTCCCTTCTTTTCAGATTTCAGCCCAGGCTCCTGCAGTTGCAAGCTCTGAGGCCCCAGTTATGCTACTGCCTGCACACACATAGCTATCACCATTTATACATAACAAAACTTCAACATATCTGAAACATGATCATGCACTCCTCGATCAGTTTTGTTGCTCACTTTCTTCTTCTTTCAGTTAAATATATGGCAGAGATGAGTTCTTTGTAAGCAGCTCATTATTATTAATTATAATTAATTAGATAATTAACTAATATCTGCATAGGACAACACGGCCTGCATATACAATTAACCTGTCTTAAAATCTGGGCTAATTAGTTTTGCCTTCTAGCCATTCTAAAGCCTACCATTACTCTTTGTGGGGCATGGCAGCCAACTGGTTAGACCTTTAGGCCTGTAACATGGAGTGCATGAGTTTCAGCCTCCCTCAGACGTTTACTCTGTAGGGACCTCAAGCAAGTTCTTTGCTCACAATGCTCAGCATTATCGACTGATAGTTAGTAATTAAATATAGAAATAATAATAAATAATAATTAATAAATATAGAAATAATAATAATAATACTCTTAACAGACAGACAAATTGTCCAATTTGCCTCACCCTGACTCTTCAAACTCCAGGAAGCTTTGACAGATCAGCCTTTTTAAATCTTGGGTTCAACTAGGATAAGCAATGACCATCAACTGACACCTTGTGTATCAAGCAAACATCTAATCTAATCTACTTTGGAAAGATTTTTTCACTCCAAAAACCAGGCACAAGGTATCAGTCGATGGTTGTTTGTAAGTAAAACCACGTTCCATAATCACAACATAATAAGATGTTAAGAACCTCAAGGCCCAAGGACATAGAGGACAGAGAATGTATCATTGCTCACCCAACTTAGCAACCGAGGAAGTTGTTTGATAGCTGTGGGAGTGGCTTTGCTTATTTCTGTGTGGGAGGACACTTGTAATTGTAATTTAATTGTAATTGTAATTTAAAATTTGTATAGCGCCACTTCAAGGTAAACTCATCATTGGCGCTCTCTGCACAAACCGCATTGATGTTAGAAATGTCATAAGATCATAAAGTTTATCATTTAGCAGTCAACTGTTAGAAGAACTAGAAAAGTCACCGGTGACAAGCTCGCGCACACACGCATAGGCCTGCCAGCGGATTCCCATCCAGAGTAGACGGATGACGTTCAGAGTGTCCCTGGACCAAGCAGCATCGAAGATGTAGGACGAAGTCGAACGACAGCGTCGCACACACAAAAGCACTATCGTCCACGGCGTCCCGCGTAATTGGCAGAAGACGCGGCGTCAGGATGGCCACTACATTGGCCACTACTGGCTCGCACAACTTGGCATGGGCAGTCGTACCACTTGGCATCCTACATGGTTACTTCCACTACTTTTGTGCATCTTATGAGTTAAACAAGTCTGCCAAATGTGCTGGGCTAAGAATAAATGTGGAAAAAACAAAGACAATGGTATCTGGCAAGGAGACAATAGACAAAGAAACAAACTGCAGGATGAGGTGATTGAAAATGTAAAGGAATTTGTGTACTTAGGCAGTTTTCCAACATGGGACATTGACTGTACAAAAGACATAAGGGCAAGAATAGCAAGGGCGAAAGGAGTTATGGCAGGATTCAGCAACATCTGGCAGAGCATGAAAATCAGCTACAAGACCAAATTACTTGTCTTAGAAACATGTGTGTTCACTACAGCTCTATATGCTTGTAAGACATGGACAATAGAAAAAGACTGACCAAGATAAAATACAGGCATTCGAGATGTATTGTTATAGGAGAATACTACGTTTGAATTGGACAATTCAAGCGTGACAAATGTGGGGGTTCATAGAAGACTGAACATAAAGGAAGGTCTAATACAAAAAAGTGAGACAAAAACTGGGTTTATTTGGACATATACGTCGAATGGCCAATAGCAGTAAAACAGAAGGTGTGATGATGCAAACTATGGATGGAAATGGGCGATAAGGAATACTTAACAGAGAGTGGATGGATGATATCAAAAATTGGTGCCAGAAGGACTTACACAAATTGAGCATACTGGCACAAGACCGCAGAGTATGGAGACAGATGACAACATGTGCGCTGGACAACTATGGGCTTTCTGCCCATGGATCTTAATGAAGATGACGATACAAACTAGGATGTAAGTAAACTCATTTGCTTCACTCAGTAGGCAGAGCTGTTTGACATTTTGCAAATTCTTCTCCACTTACTTGATTCTGAATAACGTTCAAGTCACCACGTCTATCTGATAAGTTTACAATCTGGAAAACACAAAAATATTTGCTTTTGCAGGCTTACTGAGTCATCAGATTTTGTCAAAGAGTATAACAAAGAAAGCTGGGATAGTCCACCCTAATTCTAACAGCCCTGACAGTCGACATTTCCAGCATAAGAAAACTAAAATACACATTTTGACACATTTGAAAATATCAGAATGCAAATTTGAAGCCACATAAATTATTGTATGGCCTTTATTAAGAAACACATGAATCTAAAGAAAGTTGTAAATTTTCCAACACTGCCCATCAGGCCTGCTGAACCTGTGAAGCATACCCTCAATTACTGCAACCTCCTGGCAGAAAAAACATAGAGATTTACATACTTGACAGAAGACAACAATGATATGAAACTGTTTGGAGATCAATTTAAAAGACCGATCCAGCTGACGCTCTAAAAATATTTCGACTTTATCAATATTCAGAATATCTGTGACATATAGAAATTTTTCCAAACACATGATCTTTTAACATTTTGCAGAAAATATATTTTCCCAAAGAGGCTTCCAATTCTATCAAAGCATGCACTTAGGCCTTTCATTATTTATTATTGCACTATTTGGCACTACATCAGTACACTGTGGGCAACATTTCTCTAGAATGAAAAATATTGACACAAATTCAATGTCATTGCTAACAAATAGACATTTAATTGAAATAGTGAGAGCAGCAACATCAGCAGTTGTGGCAGAAGTAGATTACTTTTGTAAACAAAAGTAATGCTTATTATCTCATTAACACCATCAATATCTGGTGAAGACTTGAATACTTAGCCTGGTAATTTATCCTAAGTTAGGCAACCATAATTAAAATTATTATTATAATTTCTACAGTTATTATATTAGTATTGTAAATGGGCATTAATTTTTGATAAGGATCTTAATAAGAACCGAATTGTTTCTTTGCCCCCTCCCGAGTCCCCAGCTAAATGGCAATGTGACCCTTCATCCAGAAAGGTTGGATAACCAATGAATAAAGCATGGTCTTAGTAGGAAGGAAAGCAACCTTTATTGAGGGAGAGGTTGACAACAGAAAGAATGACAGGGTCCAAAAGATCAAAGCATTCCTTAAAGAGAGCAGTTGAAATCAGATCCACAGCACACACTGATACAGTTAATTTCAGATTGACTTCTCTGATTTGAAAAAGCTAAAGACAGGAGGAGGAGGTTATTGATAGTAATAATAATCAGTCAGATAAATAATAGGTGTAAAAAAAACAACCTGAAGAAGCATTTTGCATTTCTACCAATTTTTACCATGTCTTACCATGGTAAAATATAAAGCGGATTTTTTACTGGCCAGCTTGAAATAGGTAAAGGAAACATATATCTTTTCATGACTCTATAGAAATTCATAGCAAGTGTGATCCTGTGGTTGAAGGTTCCGTACGCCCTTTAACAATCCAATAATAGGATGCCTGTTTAATTAACCTCTCAGCTTACATTAGCACTGATCTCAAGACATTAGTAAGACATAAATTTGTTAACACACCATGTGTCCACTAGCTGAGCGAGGAATCGTAGGCGATCTCAAAGGAGGGAGGGCTGAGTAGCCTTTGAGACGAGACTGACATGTCCTCGAATAGCATTTTATTGTCAGCACTCCGCAACTTTGTTTCATTTTAATGTAGGTCTACAGCTGAAGGTTACTTACTTTGTATTGCTTTACACAAATAAACCCTGATCTCCTATCTGATGGGCAGATGTACTGTAACAAAGCATGTTAATTATATGGAAGGTATTATTATTATTATACTGACACTCGTTTTGCACAATGACATTTTGCACACCATAGCTATGTTATGCTAAATCTCACTGTTAAAAAAGAATTATTCTGCTGCTGCAATTGTGCTACGCTGAAGAAAGCTACTGCATTACCATTACATGCTGTTATGTAAACGGAATGCAGTTACAGAAACAGAAAGTTGTTATGGTGTATTGAAAATGAGATGCTAATCTGAAATGCACAACAGCAAACTGTAGTTAAGCAATAATAATGAACTATCCTTATAATAGCACTGCACATGGTAAACTTATTTCTGGCAATATATATTCTACAAGTGGTAGTACCAGTGGGTAGTACTGTGCTTTTCTAACTTGTCACAAACACAGAGTCTGTGAACCTCCCATGAGACTTCAACAGGCGAGACCAGGATGACATCTGAGACGTCCTGCCCCAAAATCGAGGTGACAACAAGACTTTGGCCAATTTGTCTGAGACAAGACCAAGAAGAGACAGTAGATATGTCTCAAGACCAAGACATCAAAGACTGAAACTACACTCCTGTACAATATATTATCGTAACCTTTTAAGCCAGTAATATCACACCTTGAAGCTGATGTCAGCCCCTGAGGCATAATATTACTAGCTTAAAGGCCAAATTACTAACCCTTAGCTGCTAGAAGTGCAACAGTTTTAAAACCTACCATATAATTACTCCCATGCTTGTTCTTAAGCATCAGACCAACATCATAGATACTGGATCGATAAATCATTTCCTGCACAGTAGAAGGGAATAACAGTCCTATAAAAACAAATCAGATTAGTCTCAATATATTTTACTTCTTTTTAGCATGAACATTAATTACACACATTATTACAGAGCTTTTATAGCATCCGTATTAAATTTAAGTGCTTTAAACAATCAGAAACATCTTGAAAACCAACGTCTTCTGTCACGGCCAATGAATCTGTGACCAATATCCTTATAGTCTAACTAGTCCAAGTTGTCTTCAGTTTAAATTCAAAAATCACAGCAAGTAATCACAAAGCAAGTACCAAAGTCCCTTTGCAGAAATACTAATGAAGTAATAATGAGTTCATAGAAGAATTATCATACCACCACCATCTGGCCGGATGCTGACAAATGTTCCAGATAAATGTAAATGTAAATATACACAGTTTTCTATAGGGACCATATGGTCTTTGACCTTGCTCATTTTTCCATGAATTTATCAGATGAGATTCTTTACCACCACTGCCCGTTTGAATGGGCGCACAGCCATTCAAGGTCCCCTTGTAAGAAGCAAACTGGCCTGAGATTTTAATCTCAGAAATATAGACACAATCGGTATGTGAGTTTGTGAACTGGTATCTTCACATGCAGAGGCACCTTGACGTAGGCTTTAACCAATGCCGCTAACTAGGCCAGCAGATAACCTACTCTTCTCCTCTGTCTTTTATTGAATGCAAATTATGCTATCAGAACCACAAGATGTAAGTAATGAAACAAATGCTCTGGTTGGATTTTAACATAGTATTGTTCATTTATTTAATCTATCATCTTAAAATACACATAACATTTAAATTAAATTTTTCAAATTAAGAAACTTACAGCAGAATAACGCTGGCACTACTCGATTAACTGAGTCAAGGTAGACTACTTACAATTTAAATATGATCATGTGGTTACTGGTTCACAAGTATTAACATTCGTGTTTACTTCATGTGTGGGGGCATTTATGCCATTGCAAATCAGACATGTGAAAGTTGAACATGTCTGCACTGCACTTTAATTTTGCAATGAAATGCAGCGCAGTGCAAAACACAAAACCATGAATTGCCAAACTTTCCATCCTGTATATGTGACTTTAAAAGCCTAAATATCAACTTCAGTTGGGACCTTGTGCCATTTTTAGTATTCAGGTGCAAATAAATGCTACTTATTTATGTGTCCTTTATAAAACCCTCCAGAGCTCAAGAACTGCCTCCAACATTCACCAAAACATGCTTGCCGCTGCATTTCTAACCCTCAAAACTCAAAACCCAGAGCTCAAAACACTCCCCATACCAAAGTAAAGTAGGCAAAGGCCTCATATCCCATAGTGGTACTTTGGCACTCATTTCCTTTTCTTAGTTCCCTGAGTCAGCAATGGATTAACCCCAAGGTCTTGGATGTGTAGCCACTGCATTGCAAGATTCAGTTTACTTCCCAATTTGTACTGATACCAATTTACATTGCTTGGTGACAGAGGCATGACTGCGCAAACAGCTTGCCCAAGGTTGTGACAAGGAGTCCCTCGGCAGCTGGAAGTTGCAACCTACTGATCACTGACCCAGCATTTTACTGAATAAACCACCTTGTCACACCTCTCCCAGACCCCCTAACCAACAACTGGGGCTAACGGCGTCAATGCTACTCAGACCCTGTGTCACAGGGCGAGTGCTAATTTTCACTTTGTCTAGGCCCTGTCATGGCTGCCCCTTAGAGTTGGCTCTAGACTCTAGAGGCTGACCTTCTTCTTGTTCTATATTAAATGCTCCTTACTTCTTTACTTACAACACATAAAGAATGAGACTGACCTATGATTCTCTCAGTGATGTACGTCAGTTCTAACTGCACAGGTTCATCTTCATTCTTCTTCCTGAAACACCAAGAGACTTTCCATAATTTATCTAAACCAGTACATGTAGTAAATGCATAACTATAATGTCACCACCACTACAGCCAGTTCTTAAAAACAGCCTGTGTGGCACCAATGCTGCCAAATATCTTCAGAATGTTTATACACAATTTCTGCAAATTCCTTAAACTGAACATGACTTACCTGACAGGAGCACTGCGGAAGATTGACATACTTTTATCCAGAGCTAATGCAGAAATCTAAATGCAGAGAAACACATAAAGGAAGTCAGTAAGAGTACAGAACAACATGAAAAGCGACTGTTCTAGCCTTAATCAACCAGTTAACAGCATATGTTGGTAATTCCCATCCTGCAAGAAGAAAGAGAAGTGAAGGAAAGCAAGCAAGGTCAAATTTCCATCTCCAGTGGAAGCAAATGTAGCCGGTGACTGAGTGATGCCAGATGTACAATGACAAAGGAAAGGCAGACAAACACAAATACACAGAAACCCACAGACAGCAGCTGACAAAACAGAGAGAAAGCTACAAAGACTCTTCTACATACCTTCTCTCTCTGGACCTCCAGTCTCCTCCTCTCTCAAATTCTGCAACCGTCATCCCCACTGCTCACCTGTCAACACAAGCACTCCTCTACCCACTCTCTCTCCTGTAGCTTTTCACTCAAGGCTGAAAACTCAACTCTTCAACCTAGCATATTCTGTTTCAATCTCATGACCACTAACACCAATGATTTCCACTGCAGAACCGTGCTGTCATACCGGCTTCATTCCCCCCCCCCCCCCCCCCCCGGTTCTGACTTGGCACCAAAACTGACCAAACAACCTGGCTCTTGATTTGATATTGCACCGTAAATAAGTTGGTCTCTGTGACATGGTTTCTGTTTTGAGTGGCACTGAGATATTACAGAGATTTACATTCATACTACAATGACTAGGATGCAGAAGGGACAGTGCAGATGCTAAAAGGACAGTAACCAGAGAAAGGCAGACACAGAAAGTGTAATGGAAAATGAGCAAAGGAAGAAAGGGAGAAAACATGGAGATAGGCAGAGGCAGGAATAAGATAAATAAACAAATGAGGAGGACGAGGAGGAGGAGGAAGAAGAGGAGGAAGAAGAGGAGGAGGAAGAAGAAGAGGAGAAGGAGTAGGAGGAGGGGGAGGAGGAGGAGGAGGAGGCTAAAGAGAAGTAGTGACCAGTAGGACTGAATATTGACACAACCAATGCCAGTTTCATCAAGCTGCCAGATTCTGTAAGTAGGCAAAGACAGAACCATTCAATTTCAGAGAAAAGGATGTCAGACATTAACACATTGCAAGTAACTTAACCAAGGAGTCAGATACATCTAGCACAAGAGATTTAAACTGCAGAAAAGACCAACACAGAGTTATGCTAGCCACACCTCCTAAATTCTGCATTCTCTTTTCAATTCATTGACCTAACTTTCAATCAACCCTTTTCAACAATTCTAATCTAATTCAATCTAATGATTTCTATAGCATCATTATCATGATGCCCAATTCATCAGTTGATGGTAGCCTCAAGTCAAAATCGCAATCCAAAATCATAATCCGTTGGAGAAGCCAGGTCAAATTCCGATATAGGTCAGAGAAATCAAAAGCTAGGTTAAGGTGGGTAAGCAAGTTGAAATAGATGAGTTTTAAGTTTAGACCTGAATGACATCACAGAACTGACAGAATGAGACTATGATAGAGACATGCATTCCTTGTTCCAGTCACTAGATAAGTTTTTGATAATAAATCATCTACAAAAATACTGGCTTTAAATTCCATTCATAAAAGCAACTAAGTTAAAGCCCTCCATTGAGTCTGAGTGAAGGTTGAAGCTGAACTAGTCACTCCAAGATTTTCATCAATTCCCTTCATAAACCAATTGGATGACTTCTTTGACAAATTTTGCCATCCAGAAAACTCATTTACCTCTAGAGAGGAGGGCAGGGAATAGGTCAGGGGGAGGACGAGTCTAGTCGGGCCCCAATAATAGAGATAAGTTTAAGCAAAGGATACCACTACGCGGTAGTAAGATGATAGATGATGCTAAGTCTGTAGCAGGCCTATAATGCAAGCCTGTGGTATTTATAACTGCCAAAGTCTGGCCTGTTGAAATAATAGTCTGGGAACTCTGACGGAGATAAAATGTTAAACTAGAACAGCTTATCTTGTTTAATCTAATGGGATATTGTTGCATCTGATAGGAAATTGACCCTGTCTTTGATAGCAAAAAGGTACCATTTCATGTGCTACAAGTCCAGCTTACAGGTAACAAAGCCTCATAAGCTGCACATTCCAGTAACCATAAGTCTTCATGGTTCTAACAGGAAGTACAGGGCCTGGTTCCAAATTTAGTTCAGCTGTGCAGTAGAGTTTCAAGCAAAGTGAATTTGTAATCCATGTCCCTAAAACCTTGAACTGAAACATAATCTGGTACTGTGCTATCTTCACAGCCAATGTTCACTTCAAATCTGCAACTCTGATCTTTAAAATAATTGTGGGAATGAAAAATCAAGTGAGGAAACTTAATTTTCAGTCGCTTAACATGATATTTTTCCTATTAAAACATGCAAGTTGAAGTTTCTACTCATCACACAGCATTGTACTATACATATTATATCTAATCTATTGGTAAGGCTCTGTGTACGCGCGTGAGCTTGCCACTGGCAACTCTTCTAATTAATTATCTGAGCAATGTTTGCTAACCGCTGAATTTTCTTTTCGTAACGACATTTAACATCGCTAAATCTAGCGCACAGAGCTCGTCCGATTAGTTTCTCTTGAAGCAACACCATACAAATTTCTAATTACAATTACTTATCAAGCCTAACTGTAGGGTAGGTTGTGAAATATCAACAATCTGTAGCAAGTAGGGGCACTTACCATTTGGTAATTGACTAAAGGAAGACAGGATACATTCACCTGTGAACAAGCGAAACATATCCTTATTGTAAGTACTCATGTATAAGTCAAAAAATTCTGGACTATTCTGAAAGTTGAAATTGGGGGGGGGTTGCCTTATATGAGGGTCAAGCTAAGACTGCATGTCATCCACCGTGCATGACATATCCAACACATCCATGAGAGGATTATGACACACACCAGATAGTTATTTCTGCACAGGCTGTACCTTAAATACCAATTTTGGTCAGACAGCAGACAGGGACTCATACACTATGATAATGTACAGGTAATATTATTGAGTCCTTCTACTCCACTTGTCCATATCAAGGTACCTGCCTTTTAGAACACCCAAGACAATGTACTGGTAATTATTGTCTCTTTGCTCCATTTGTCAGTACTTATGAAAGCACCCCCCACTCTGAACAGTTAGCCTTGCAAGATCAATTGATCTTAATACTTTGCCTCCAAGAGAGGGGAGGGTAGTGCCAGATTGGAATAAATGCTGACAATGAGAGTCCAACATAGGTCACCTATTCATACATTGGTCATAGACTTTTCCCCTTTCCAAGGTTGAAAATTAAGGGGTTGACTTATATGAGGGTTCAACCTGTACGGGTGTATACATGGTAATAATTTTTTCATTGATGTAGTCTGCTATATTTCTCTTAGGAACTTCCATTAGGCCACTTGCAATACAAGTATGCTACCTCAGTCTTCATACGGATAGATGTAAGGGTTAGCACAGATCTTCATTTTCTTAGTCTCGGCCAATATGCATGGTGTGTGTTGGACAAATCCCTTATGCCATCATTGATTATATGCAATTTAACATTTCTTACCTGAGCTAAATGATCATTAAGAATTATGAAAATTGAGGACAGCATGTTCTGGAATGGCTAGACTTCAATGGTGTTATGCTGCATAGATAAAGTACACATTTTTAGGGTTGGTAAGAAACTTAAGCAAGACATGAGTAACTCTTAAACAGTTTTCAGCAAAGTACTTCACAATTTTATGAGATAATAATAAATAATAATCCAAGACCTTCTACAGCACCACTTTAATAATGCTAAAGGCATCAGTTGATGGCTGCTACTAAGCAAAGTTCGAGTGCATACCAATTTCAAGAGTAAGCTTGGTCAAAGCCAAGAGGGAAATCCAAGAAGACACAGAAACAGCCTATGGATGAAACGTGTCCAGGAACAGAAGGGTTTTTAGTCAAGAATAGGGTACTTACAGGCCTAACAAAGAACTGACCTACATGCCAAGATAAGGCAGCAAGATGATAATGATGAACTAAAGTTTGCCATATATGTGTTGATCAGTTGCAAATTATTTAGCCTGAATGCAAAGCCAGTCATAGAGTATACAACCATGTATAATGCTCTACAGTGGCACTATAACTATCACTAAATATTCGACACTAAAATGGACTACACTGTATATTGAATCTAACTAAGAATAATTAAAAAACATAAAAATATAATACTCCTAAAAAGTAACAATAAATGAAGCCATCAAAACATACATCTGAAATGTTGAGCTGTAGAACAAAGGGATGCTGTCGTTGTCAACCACAACTTCAAACTTATGGAAGATTTCTTGATTACTGTGTTTGTTTACCCTTATGCTTATTAACACAAATCTCAGAACCGATGTGTCATGATGAATGACAGGAAGTTATAGTAAACTGCAAAATAGTCCCATAAACTACCACCAATCGATACCACTGTAAATTTTCAAAATTCACAGCTGTTTGCAGCTTAATGTTTCAGATTATTGTTTGAGAAAATAGACATGCATAACATTTCAGGCAAGAATTTGTAGCCAGATAATTAACTCCTGAAACCCCAACAGATACCAAGGATTTATCTTAAACCATCTGCGAAATGCGCACTTACTTAAATGGATAACATGTAAATGTAGGTGCAACAAAACTGATCCAATTAAAATTGACCCACTCGAACCCGTACAAACCCTACCAAATCATTAGATGACATTTCAACAATAAAACTGCTAATCAAATTCAGCACCAACAGAATAACAAAACTAATAAAATGAAATGGTAGATAATAAGAACAGGAAGATCCATTTCCACCAAAACACTGCAACTCAAACTCACAGAAAAGAAAATAATCATACCTACAAAATATTATCTTCTCAGTGTCAGAATCCAATTTGCTGCATGTGAGTCTACAGCTAAAGCTAGAGATCATTACAACACATCTTTATACAACCACAACAACATATGGTGGCATCAAGGGCAAGCACTTAGAGATAGGCAACCTAAAACGATGCACATGACAGGTCGCAGACCACACTCACCAAGTAAAATAATCTTCTATGCTATAAAAATATAATACATTTGAATTGCAGCGTTTACAAGGATGCGGCAAACAACCACAACTGTTATTTCTATATAACATACTACTGTAATACCTTGTTATGGTCATTTATTACATTCTGGGTTGCATGTTTGATAGACTATTGTTTCATTAATTTTCAACTTATATACCTGGGATGCACGTTAGTCTAGTGGTAGGCATGCTGGACCATCAACCCAGAGGCTGGAGGTTCAAATCCCCTCCAAGGCAAAATAAGTGCAAGATTTCTACTCCACTTGCACTCTCTACACTTCAAAAATAATAAACGGTTTTTTTTGTGTGGATAATTCCACCAACGAGTGGAATGGCTCTGGTAGGGGTGGAAAAATCCACCAATGTATAGACAGGGATGGTAGGTCTCATTTAATCATGGTAAAAGGTGGATTTTATCGCCAACACTGCTGAACTGAATTGCATTTTGTGTTGGAGAATGTATTAATAGTCAGTGCTATTACTACTATTGTTACTTTTTTAGGAGTATTATATTTTTATGTTTTTTAATCTTTTAATGAAACAGTTTTCTTAACTAGATTCAATAAACAATGTAGTCCTTCATTTAAATCGGTATTTTATGAAAGGGTGTATCAGTACTATATTAATTTGTTCAAGAGCTTTTAATATGAGTCTCTGCAAAATTGATGAACTCCTCAAAAGGATGCTATATAAAAGTTAACAGGCTTTGACGCACACGCATGAAGCACGTTCACACCTTACAAATTAGTGCAAAGTTTTTAATGTTGTTAATGTTCAGAAAAAGACAATCAGGCAGCATCAGAATCTTATTATGGCAAGTATTTAAAATTATTACTTAATATATTTTTAATAATAGCACCGACCATGGATTCTCCACACAAAATTCATGTGCTGAATTCGGCTGTGTTGTTGGGAAATTCCACCTTTTACTACCTTTAATCAACATGAACCACCCTGGATATGCATTAGTGGATACTTCCACCCCTACCTGCCACCTGGTGAATAAAAGTATTTCGAGGTCATTAATAAATACAATATCTCATATTTCAAAATAAATATCATCTAACAAATCATATTACATGTATAATTAATAAACACAACAGGTTTTAATAAAGGTCCACATGATATATGCCACTTTTATTGTAATATTGATATTTAGTTAATCAATAAGCCATCCAGCACATCCACAGGCTGAATATGATGACGATGATGATGATGATGATGACGAGTTCTCTGCCCGAAGGCAGGTCCATCATTGGCTTTAAGCCACCTGGGGATGACATGAGTGAGGTGGTTTTCCCGCTGCCTTCCTCACAGACAATTGTGGGTAAGCAACTTGTCCAAGGTTGCTGCACAGTGGCTTGAGGCAGATTTGAACCCGTGAACCTCTGGTTGCCACTATACCACCGACAACTAGACCAAGTGGACCCAAACAGGCTGAATATAAAGTAATTAAATAGTATAACCCACTGTACTTTGGCTGTGTTAGCCAAAGGGGTACAGCAAAGCTGGATGTAACATAACTCCAGGAACAAAGTTCAGTGTATATCTACTGGTGTGCTGCTAGAACATTCCACACATTTAATGGTTGACTACTCCACCAATAAATGGTGGAGCATTCCTCTTTTCGCAGGGAGAACCATTCAACCCAAAACTGGT
Organism: Norana najaformis; assembly: GCA_964023275.1. NCBI lineage: Eukaryota > Metazoa > Annelida > Clitellata > Crassiclitellata > Hormogastridae > Norana > Norana najaformis. The sequence continues at coordinate 12,667,835 of OZ029919.1, read as the reverse complement.
GAAGCATTCCATCTTTTGACCAGTGAACTATTCCATCAATATTCAACCTTCAACCTTTTGAATGACGGACCATTCCTGATAACTCCTGCAGCATTCCACATTTGCAGTGGTGGACTATTCTACCATCTACAGCTGCTAGTTAGGCTTCTCCCTATCAAATCATGGAAGTTCAAGTAATCATAGCTCTTGCTACGAGCTGCTAGATTGAAAACCGTTGACCTTCGTATAAGAACTCTTTAAGACAGGGTGATAGATGGAAACCATGGGCCTCAAAATACTGAACTGTTATAGAGCTCAAATACATAAGAAATAATTGCAAGACCTTTAAGGTAAACAAATAACAGTCTGTGAGGTTTAGATTGTCTCTTTACTCCCAGACAAACAGGTAACACCCTCAGGTACTGATGGGCACTTTCAGCTACATGCCAATCCCTGAAGCCTGGCTTAAATTTCTACCTCACTTCATTCATTCTGGGCTGCCTTGCTCTATTTGACTCTAAGAAATCCGTTTCTGAAATTAGAGATACGTTTTCCACCTCAGCCAGTCAGATTCTTTTTAATAACAGAATTATTTTTAAATACTAAGTTACAAAGTTCAATTTTATAAGAAAATTAAATAAATTTCATTAACACTATTTGTTTAAATTTTTACTCTAATATGGATATTTGCATTATGCAGTGGAATGCCAGAGGCATTATGAAAAATAAAGATCAACTAAAAAATTTCTTAGGGAAAACTAAAAGACCTCCAGAAGTAATTTGTATCCAAGAAACCTTTTTAAGAGGAAAAAGCAAAAATCCAGTAATTGAAGGATATGCTATGGTTAGAAAAGATAAAAATGTACTACAGCTACAGGAGGATTAATGATATTGGTCAAAGTCGGTCTGAACTTTACTTTTAAAAACGTAACTGAAATTCCTGGTATTGAAATTCAAGCTATAGAAATTAAGACAAATACAGGGCCTCTTCAAATTATTAATCTATATATTTCACCAAAAACTGAAATTAATAAAGAATCTTTCAAAACAATTTTCCAAAACAAAAGAACTATTGCAACGGGGGATTATAATTCCCAAAATAAATTGTGGGGAAGCAGTAAAAACAATAAAAATGGAAATGTTTTAGAAGAAATTTTAAATGAAAATAACTTAACTGTTTTAAATACAGGACAGGCCACACATGTCATTTCAAATCAATCCAGCACTAATTCTGTAATTGATTTATCAATTGTAACGCAAAATTTAGCCCTTAAACACAACTTTAGGATCTGATCATTTAGTTACTACTACCAGGGTAAATGAAGAAATAGTTTTGGAAGATGAAATAGGGATGAACCTCTGGAAACTAGATAAAGCAAATTGGAAAAACTTTAAATCAGAGAGTAAATTTGTTATATCAGAAGCCCTCCTGGTTGATGATATAAATCAAACTTTTACAAATTTAACTACTGAAATTGCTTCTATAGCAAATTCTTCAATTCCAGCTAAAAAGTACATTAAAAGCAAAAATCAAAGACATCGTCCCCTACCATTTTGGAATGACAAATGTGACAATGCTATCTATGAAAGAAACAGGGTCAGGAATAAAATGGCTAAGTCAAAGGATCTAAATGATTATATTGAATATAAGCGACTGAATGCAGTATCTAAGAGAACTATTGCTACAGAATCTAGAGGGAGCTGGGAAGCCTACTGCAATGAACTAACCAACCAGTCGAAGTTGGGAGCTGTATGGAATATGGCCCGAAGAATGAATGGGACAGCTTCCAAAACTTCCATCCCTACCCTCAAATATAAAAGTACTGTAGCTGAAACGAATTTAGAAAAAGCTAACCTACTGGGCCAGACATATGCAGATACCAGCAGTAGTGCTAATTACAAGAAAGAATTTCTGGATCATTTACAAAATATGCAAAATGAAAACGAAACTATACAAATTTCAAATTATGCAATAAAAGATAATGAATTAGATGCATTAAATACTGTTTTTAACCTGAGAGAATTAAAAGAGGCAATTGACAGCGTCAAAAAGAACAAGTCGCCAGGAGAAGATAGGATTCCATATGATCTTCTTAAAAATCTTCATAAATATGCTTTAAAAGTTCTTTTGAAATTTTACAATAAAATTTGGAATGAGGGAACCCTTCCAAATGTTTGGACTCATGCAATAATAACACCTATCTTGAAACCAAATAAAGATCCTACATCCTCTGAGTCCTACAGACCTATATCACTGACTTCCACCATTTGCAAAGTAATGGAGAAAATGATTAATACACGGCTCCAGTGGTTCACTGAAAAAAACAACATTTTATCAAAAAACCAAAGTGGATTTAGAAAAAATAGAAGTACTACGGATCATATTTTGCGATTACAAGAATTTATTCTTAAAAAACTTAAAATTAAACAAAATGTGTTGGCTATATTTATTGATTCTGAACGGGCATATGATATGCTCCATGTGCCCACATTATTAAGTAAATTAAAAAATATAGGAATTGAAGGCAAAATGTTTAATTGGATTTTAAAATTTCTTACAAATCGCTCCTTTCAATTGAAAGTGGGGTCTGAATTTTCAAACATTTTTCTACAAGAAAATGGGACACCTCAGGGCTCAATAATATCTCCTCTGTTATTTCTATTAATGATCAATGATATTAACCCGGGTAATGATAATATAGAAATAACACTTTTTGCAGATGATAGTGCTATTTTTTATGCAAATAAAAATATTAAATTAATAGAAGAAAAAATGCAAAACGCCATAAACATTATGGACACTTGGTGTAATAAAAATGGTTTCAAAATATCTATCAGTAAAACTACTGCAGTCCTATTTACCAAAAAGTTAAAAAAACCGAAATTATCTATTAAATTAAACAATAATTCAATTAAAGTAGAAACAACAGCTAAATTTCTTGGAGTTATTTTTGATTCAAGATTAAAATGGAAACCCCATATTGAATATATCTTAACCAAATGTAAGAAAAGAATTAGCCTTATGAGAGCTGTGGCTGGTTATAAATGGGGGGCATCTAAAAAAGCCCTTTTGGCCATATATAGAGCCTTAATAAGATCTATACTTGACTATGGAGATGTAGCTTATACCATCGCTAGTAATTCTCAAATTAAAAAATTACAAAATATTCAGTCTGAGGCCTTAAGAATCGCCTGTGGTTCTGCCAAGGGTACACCGATTTTGGCCCTACAGAACGAGTGTGGTGAAATGCCCCTTCACCTCCGTCGGCTGCACAACTCGCTCAAGGTTGGGTCTAAGATACTCGGTTCTGAAGACCACCCAGCAATGAAGACCATGAAAGATCACTGGGCAAATTATTATGGAAAGTGCAAATGGCATAGGGAACAACGGTCTTTATTTAAAAGAACAGAGGAATTCTTTTCTGCATTGCATCAGCCTTTTAAATCTCCCATTAATTCAAATACACCACCGTCAATAGCTCGTCAGTGTACTCTGCTGAACTGTCTGCAATTATTGAAATGCTTAACTGGATTTTGACCAATGAAAACCTCATATTGCAAAAATTTGTTATCTTTACTGACTCATTAAGTGCAGCCACCTCTATAAAAGAAAATAAATCTGAGTCTAGACCAAATCTTGTAATGCAGTTGTATGAAAAAATTAATTTATTGAAACACAGTAAAATAGTAATAGCATGGATTCCTAGCCACATTGGGCTTTCTGGTAATGAGGTGGCAGACTCACTGGCAAAGGAAGGCCTAGAACTTTCACAAATCAGTTCAACTCAATATATAGAATTGAGTGAAGTTTTTGCTATAATTAAAAATCATATTTTAATTAAGTGGCAAAATGAATATGATAAAGACACTAGAGGGAGTTTTTATAAAACCATCCAGCCTCTGGTTTCCACTGACATTAAGTATATGGACTGTCCTAGGAAACAGGAAGTTCAAATTACTAGGCTGCGTTTAGGACATATCCTAACTAACACTTGGCTTAAGAAAATTAAAAAGAGCCTAACAGACTTATGTATACAATGTCAGGTACCTGATACAATTGAACATGTATTATTAAACTGTAAAAAACAGAATATTTCATATATACTAAAAAAAAATGCCAGGAAAAGGGACTAGACTTTACTGTTAAAAACATCCTGTGTAACCGTTATCTTTACCTAGAGGTTTATAAAATCTTGATGAGCATCAACAAAGATAGAGTCATTTAAATAAAATGGATTATACCAATGTAAATATAATCTGTAAATATTTTTCGATTGTATGTGTGATATTCTCCCTGACAAAACATTTATGATGTAAATAAAACTGATTCTGTAATTAATATGTTTTAGCCTGTTTAAAAATTTTATCTGAAAATTTTCTATATGTATATATGTAAAATTATATTGTTCTGTTTTTAATAGTGAAATAATCTGTTACATGGGCCTAGAACTTACTTTCCAATAATAATAATAATTTTTAAATCTCTCTTAAAAATTTGTTTAGAATTATTAATTATCGGTGCTTACTGATGGATTATACATTAAATTTATAGTACAAATACAAACCTGTTATCGGGACTAAAACATCACTTTATTAGTGTATAATTATTAAAGATAATGTTATGTCATTTATACGACATGGGCCTGTGTGCCAAACTCAAATTGCTGTATGTTTATCAATTTTACCTTTTGTAACATTAAGTCTTTTTACTTGGTAAAATACACATGGCTATACGAATTTGTTAGGTATCCACCATCTTAGTAGTAAATGGTATTGTCTGTAAACACTGGCTCCCTGTAATTGTTACACCTACCTAATTTGTATATAGTCTTTGTTGATTTCGTTAAAGAAAAGAGCCTGATGGCCAAAAAAGAGCCTGATGGCCACAAAAGAGCCTGATGGCAAAAAAAACCAGATGGCCACAAAAGAGCCTGACGGCTACAAAAGAGCCGAAATGGCCAGTGAAAAGAAAAAATTACAGAAAATATATAAATCAGATATTGAAAAAAAGGCTTTATAAAAACTGAGAAGACCCTTAATGGACACACAAGAGCCGAAATGGACAGTGGACAGTCTTCCAACAAGAAGAAAACCAACAAGAAGTCGACAAAGGTGCCATCAACCAGTCAACAAAACCCCCCCTTCGCCTGCATTTGGTCTCTCTTCCATGTCGTGCTGCAATCAGTTTTAAAAAATTCATACATTACCTACGGAAACAAAAATCTTAAAGGAAACGATAAGAAGAAAGAAATGAACTTATGGACAATGTCAACAACATTTTCATGTAGAAGACGTCAACGGCCTTAGTTGCCATAAGATGTCGTTAAACCCATGGACAACAAACAAACCTCTGTAAATAGAAATGATGATGCAGCTGAGGTAAGACAGGATTCCTTCCTCTGAGGCACATGTCATACACATACAGGCTCTATGTCATTTTTTTCAGGAGATGAAGTGTACTGCTGAAGTGCAATTCTAAGTTAATGATGGGGATCTTAACCAAGAGTGATTGGTATGATATATTATCTACACCAGTGTAATTGTCAGAGCATTTGTTATAGACCTTATCATGTACATATCAGATAAATTCATCAGAAAGGATGTACTTTGGCTGCTATGTGCACGAACATTAACAAAGTGTAAACTGAAAATATTACCATACCTGTGTTTCAAATATTTGGTCAAAGACTTTCAAAGGGCCAACAATCAAACCTTCCCCTTATAGTGTTTGACAATATATATCGAATGCACAGATTTGAAACCTCGTGTTGTTATATGTTTCAGTGGTAAATACTAAATATCCTTCAGTAAGCACATTGTGGTAACTGTGTTGGACTGTAGGTCAAGAGACTAACCAGATACCAATTTCCAATCCCTAAATGGTAATAACTTGAGAAGCCACAGAATCAGGGCACCATCATTTGCCTTGTGACATTTCACAATGGCAAAGCGAGACGCGCAATGTGAGTGCATTTTACGAGCACGTAGGAGGAGTATTTACAACTGGGAAACACAGATAAATCCTTACCACAGAAACACAATAGCCACTTGTGACACAACATCATTGTACTCAGGTTACAATCTGGCAGCGCATGACAAATCACTTTTGACATTTATAATAAGGACAGCAGAGTACTTGAATCAATAAAAATTTAGAGCTAGAGATTTTCCGTTTACAGCCTTCATATTCTTGAATTAAATTACCAGTACTTCCACTGGAATGACATTCTCACGTGCTAATGGTTTTATTATGTCACTGCTCAGGCCCAAAAATATTGTTCAACAAGAATCATTAGATATTGTAATAAGCATTGTGTGATAAATGTGTACTGAATCTGCATTTACCTTACCTTACCTTATCATACCTTGAACCTTAAAGCCTACCTTACCATAGCTTGAACCTTACTGTACCTAATACCTTATCTTAAACCAGAACCATACCTTACCCGACCTCACCTGACCTTGACTAACTAAGATTACTAAACTGGAATTATTTATCCTTTTTTACACAATACCTTACATCTCAGGCCTACTCCATTTCTGAAATAAACATTAATTTTTCTGCATATATCTGCTGTTCCCCCATACATAAGTGCTAATGGTTTCCATCTGGGAGTTGGAAAGCTGTTGGTCAGAAGAGCCTTTCATCGCCTATGACTGTTGCTGATGAAAAACAATTAACAAATGTTAGAAAGTTCTCAGCCACTCTGGCTTTTATGTACTAGAAAAATTACAGATAAAAAATTATTATCTTACTTTACTTTGCCTCACATGATGTCTATACCTTGTGCATAGACTCATAGGTTGCCTACAGGACCTTCATGATTCATGATTAAGCAAGCTACTGATCTCTACCCACAAACAAAGGCACAGAGGGCTTACACTCAGAAAAGTGGTGGGGGCAGAGATGCTTTTGGCCACTATTTCAGCAAAGATTCTTCTGACTCCCAGAATAGGTTCAAAAGCACACCCTAAGACTTGACAACAGCCAGAAGATAATCTAATGATTGTCTTGTTACAGCAGTTCCACAATAAGCAGAGTCTATAGAAGATATTTTCTATTGATGGCCACAGACTTCACACTTGCTTCTTCAGTCTATTAGATTCAGGTCTCGGCTAAGAATTTATTTAATTTGTGCTCTCATCATCATCAGTGGCATGCCCTTACCTGGAGCATGGCAGATTCCAGGACATTTTGCCAGTATTGGGATCTTGGGCTCTCTCCAGGCTGTGTGTGGCCCAAAATTCAGCAGGCACAGATTTGCCTGACCGTTCACATCTAAGTATAGCTGAGCCATCTGGGGGTCTCTTCCAGCTCATCAGGGAGGAAGTGCGTATATAAAAAAGTTATGTTTGGAAGTTTTGCAGTCCTCGATTACAAGAGAGCAATTAGCAAAATAGAAACCAACCTCAGACATCAATAATACAGCATCAGAATTTCTAAAACCAATTTACAAGCTGAGAAACAAGAACTGAGCCTTATATCAACAGCACTCAACATTAAAGCCATTTATGTTTTAGGTTTGAAAACCAATGAGCAACGTCTTTTTTATGGAAAGGCGGAAGCAGAACAAGTGAATTTACAGCATTGATATCCTATTACTTTCCTGAACTGCAAAGTACTTACCAAATGCTTTTATCTCTTTCAGTGTTGTGCATAAGAAATCACAAATACAGCAAGTATTTGCATCTGAAATACATGAACCCCGGAAGAGTAATCCAATACCACCTCAACATATCTCCTGCCAAACTATAGCTATATATATAATTTCACTGCCACCCTCATAGGTCAGGTCGCATGCAGGAAATCATTCAAAACTGACAGGAAAATTTTGCAAAGGTATTCAGTTGGCGACCTACTAATATCATACATAAATATATAATATTATACTTGTATATATATAACAGAGTGCCTATCTGTACATAATTTATGTAGATAAACTGCATTAGTAATAGCAGTATGACAGACAAAAAGTAATTGCCTTATACTGGTGATTCTAGATACACACACACATATATATATGCATAAATATGTATATATATATAAGTACATGTATATATATGTAATGACGACTTCATACAGGTCTGCCTAAATGTGGTAAGTGTATATACATGAAGGTTTGTGTTTATCAACAATATACGCTGTACGTAAATGGGTGGATGTTTTTGCGTTTCTCGTTATTTGTTTAGAAATTCCCAGTAAATCCTCAGTAATCAGACCATCAACAACCTTATCTACACCCAAGACCACCATCCTCACCACTACCACCACCACCAGCAATTATGATGAACATTATCAGCAACAACCCAGGACCAAAGGATCACACAACACATTACATCACATACTTCTCTTCTCAAATAATTAATATGCAAGCACATGATTCTCATCCATCTCTACGTACATAGTCTGACAGTCATTCTCTAAGATATCTTTTCTGTGCTTGACACTGAAATTTGAATGTCATTTGTCGTCACTTGTCTGTGTAACTGCTGTTTACTGCATCAGAAGAGGTGCAGTCTTGGATGGTGGCCAACAAACTCCTCCTTAACCCATCAAAAACTGAATTTCTACTACTGAGCAATCCTCAGCAACTTAAGAAGTTCGAATGACTTAAATCTTTAAAACTGTGTGCCTCTCTAGTAGCATTGGCTGATGCCGCTCATAACATGGGCATTGTTTTTGATTCTACTGTCAGTGAGAACTGACTATATAAATTGTATTTATACATCTATATTCACGACATGTGCAGAATTAGGCACTATGCCCCTCCATCTTCAGGGGTATCTCAGGATCTCTCTGACAAATGCATTTGTCTATAGTCATATACTGTTACTCACATCTTACTGTTATCACAACCAGTATGTCAAAATATGAGCACATAACCTCTGTATTTAAATCTGCGCATTGGTTTCCTGTTCAGTAAAGGATTCCTTTCAAATTGGGGCTTATAGTATGTAAAACATTGAACTGCGGCAAACCACAATACCTAAAATCAGTCCTCATTCCCCAACTTACCAATATTCAATCAGGTCAACTGACTGCCTTTCTCTAGTGATACCTAAGACTAGAGCTCTTCTTGGTGGACAAGTTATTTCAGTTGCTGGACCTAAATTTTGAAACTCTCTTCCTGCATCTTTTTGTTCTGCTCAGACTGTTATGTCATTTCAGTTGCAACTAAAGACATACCTTTTCAGTTGGCTTATCTCCCATAGGTTGCCTTTCTGTATGTGTGTGCGTGTGTGTGCGTGAGTGTGTGTAAATAGTAGCCCTGGCCAGAGGGTGCATTTGCAATAGTAGAAAAGGATGATGTTAGTAGGTAGGATGCTTTGTACTTAATGACAAAGTTCCTTTTCAAATTATTATATTTGTAATATCAGTCCAATAATCCATCCCTGGACCCTTCAATCCTCCACATGAAAGACTGTCAGTGTCTGCATATCTATCAGGACCATGCAAACTGCAATGACTGTTTTTGCAGGACGTGCCCACTCAGAGTCAGTTTTCACTTGTAGCTGTATGTGCTTGAGCACTGTCCACTGGTTCATGTGTCTATCCGCTGACAGTCTGTATGTCCCAGTTGACACAATAAATGTAGTAGCCTTTAAAAAAGACCAATACAGCAAATCCAGTCATATGATTTTTACCTACAAGTGGCCGTCTGTGTTTCTGTCTGTCCATCTGCCTAACTGTCTGTCTGTATGACTCCAATCCCAAACATCACCCACCGTAGCTGCCATGCTGTCTCTGCCTGACTTTTGGATCTTGATCTGGAACTGAACCATTTTTGCCTATCGATTTTGTTTTGACTAAGCGCCTGTGAATAAGCTCATCCTCTTGATATGGTTACGACTGTGCTGACACTAATAATGTTGAGGACTTTTACAAGGCCTCCTCACCAAATCTAGTCATATGTTAGTTTATCTATAAGCGGCGTCTGTCCCTTCCATAAATATATATAGTAAATATATATACATATATATTCAACAATAACAGCCAGACCACATCCAGAAAGTGCACCTACAACACCAGGAAAAGTATGATGCCATTTAGGATCCATTGTAAAGAATGACAAAGATCATCTCTTGGAATCATTATCATATGAGCAAAATCAATGGTGAAAACACTGAAACTGATTGCAACATTTAAAACTAGTTTATTAGCAACAGAAATGTAAATTAATGATAATCGATTACATTTGCGGAGAGTACGGGTTCGAGCCTCCTCCGAGATGGTTACTGTGTAGGGACCTTGAGCAAGTTCTTAACTCACAACTGCTCGGAGCCATCGATTGATGCTAAGTCATTAGATAATGGCGCCTAATAAATGCAGAAATAATAATTTGCACAAAAACATCAATGTCAGCGACTTTAATGTTGACAATAATAAAAAGACTGAGCACTAACAATTTACAAATAAGCATATAGCTTAGTACTAAATGCTGCATTGACAACAGATACATTCCCATGTCCATAAAGCACATCATCTATTCAATGCATAATTACATAACATCTGCATGTATAATATCTGTATGTGTATACTTAGCTTAGATCTTTGTAATTGTAATTCAGTTTCAATTAATTACAAGTTGATCATGTAGTTATAATTATTGTAATTGATTTGTGAGTGCTGCAATTGTAATTGTCAAGCTGTAATTGATTTATGTCAATTACTAAAAACTAACCACTCAAGTGTGACTTCTCCTGCTTTTAGCCCATGACCACATGAATAATTCATTAGGCTACAAAGGTCACTGGACGACTGAATTAACTACCTGTCTTGATCTGTCTGACTCTGTATCTCTCCATCTCATCGTTGTCTCACGGTCATTGTTTCTAACTGATCTATCTGTCCACGGGTGTGAGTCTGTAGTCATTCTCTGCAAGTCCTTGTCAGTGTGTCTGTTTATCTGTATGTTTGCTTGCCTGTCTCGTTCTCTTTCCATTCATTGATTTGTTAGTCCTACAGTACACTGTCATAAATACCGTTACAACCGAACCAGACTCCGTCCAGTTGACCGCGGATGTTCACTCAGTGCACAGGACAGTAAAGAGCTTGGTTTAATTGTCATCGTACACATATGACTATTCTGAACAACCAATCAGCATTGATTATTGCATGATCTGTATAAAATCCAAGTTAAAACTGCAGTTTTCTTTCCAACAGATCACCACTGTTCTGTTCATGGCTGAACCAAAGTGATCAACCAAAGTCTTCATTATAAGAGTATAATATCTGACTATTTAATAGGCACATTTGTAGCAGTAATGAGTCTTGGTTCCAGTCATTTTTAATTTGATACTGTTATATATGCATATTCTGAGATGATCATATATATATATATATATATATATATATATATATATATATATATATATATATATATATATATATATATATATATATATATATATATATATATATATATTTATACACACAAATTGTTTTAAAGTTCATGGTGTAAGATAAATAATAGATCATACACAAATATATAATTTAGTCTTGCACTTGATACTTAAACAGTTTTTCTGTTGCTTAGCACAAGACTTTCAGAGTGATTAAGGAAAAGTTTTAAAATTCATCCACACTGCACAAGATGAGCTGCAGTTACTGGATTAAGAGTATTAATCACAAATGTAAAAGCCCAAGAGCAACAAATAAATAATAGTTATGTAGTTCATTTTAATAACTATTCATAGCTGATGACAGACAGTCTGACATGGAATGATGAGATGAAGTATAAAAATGATGCAATACGTCTTGTTACTTGAGACCTCAGCCGAATTCTACAATTAGAATCTCATGCATAGAGAAAACTGATGCAAAATGTATTCTTCTGCTATGCCTATGCTTCGACCTGACACAGACACCTTAAGAAATCTGCTAATCTGGCACTCCAAGCCCTAATATTCAACCAGTTACTGTCAAAATTTTAATCCACTCTTAGCCGCATAGCCACTGTCAAAATTTACGAAGGCATAAACTGCAGACCTCTAAATCTGGGGTCTTCATCCACCCTTTGCCTTTGGGTAAGCTGCTTCACTGTGTGGAGAGAGCAGAAGAGGAGAGGGGAGGATCTACATGACTTTCTGTCTTGGGGCCCTCAAAACCATTAATCATGGATGCCCGTCTGCAAACACACTAATGTGGAAACAACTTGAAAGCTGAAAATAAGTTAAGATTAACTTCTTTTTTTCTGTGGATTTTCTGTGGAAGTCACTTGATTCGATTCTGTCAATTTGTATTAAGTTTGCTAACAAGAATATGTTTGTGTATAAGTGCAAATTTTATGGATGATGATTTTCTATTGCTAATAAACTATCAGTTGCAATGTTTTGAATGTCGATTTTGCACATATTAGACCAGCCATCTCTGGATGTGGTCTGGCTCTAGCAGCTATTATTCATAAATGCATATATATATATATATACAACAAATGGCCACTTATAGATAAACTAATATATGACTACATTTGGTGAGGAGGCCTTATTAGAGCCCACAACAATGGACCCTACCTAGCATCATCCTTTCCTGCTACTGTAAATGCACCCTTTGGATGCGGTCTGGCCAGGGCTACTGTTATTCTCACACAAACACGCACACACACATGCACACGTACACGCACACACATAGCAGATATTAATAGGTTAGTCAGAAATGTGAAGGACTGTAGTTTATGTGGAATGATGTCACCCTTAGGCAGACTATTAGGAGGTATAAGAGAACTGTAAAAAGGTACATGAGAATTGTCATTAAGGTAATTAATAAGCCTGTTACATACACATCTCTTGACTAGTTTTATTAGTCGGTGCATAGTTCAATAAAACAGATGGATCTTAATGTTCTTTTTAGGGACTGGTACCACACGAGCATATTTCAATGAATAAGGAAAAGCTTCTGAACTGTGAGACTCATTGCAAATTCCTGTTAGAAAGGAGCCAGTGCCTTGGCAAACTTTTTGATGAGCCATACTGCAGCAGGGTCAAGGTTGCAAGTCATTTCCTAGAGATCTCTTGATGATGCATAAAACCACAGTTAAAATGACTGGTTCAAATAGTTCAAGTTTTAGTTTACTGTTGCAGGCAGAACATGTTGGCTGAGATGCTCCTGCAATAGCTGACCTGACATCCTGGATCTTTTTCTGGCAAAAATTTTAACAAAGTCATCAGCCATAACATCCACTGGTAAGCCAGGTTGTGCACTGGTTGATTAGCCATGTAAAATCGTTTGCATCGATCGCCAGAGTCCATGAGGATCGCCCAAAGTTTTCGATAGTTCTGCCTCCCAGTATGCTGATTGCTTCATGTTGCAAATGTGATGAAATTGATGCAGCTGACTGGTCCCATCTTGTCGATCAGTTCTAAGGCAATCAGTTCCAGTTCTTCAATGTCTGAGTTCAATATGCTGTTTTTCCTTAATTCTCTTGTTTTGTTGTTGTGCTAACATTGTTTAGTGAAATAAAACATAAGTAATATTAAGTAAGTGCACCAGTACAAAGTAGCCAGCCAATGTTCGGAAGCAGGTCACAAATGAGGTCAATGATTTACTGGATTCATCTGTAAACCAAGCATGGTAGGTGGCTCACTGATCGGCTGACATTTAGATTCAAATGGCAAAAAGACTAAATGCAGGGATCACAGTTTTCCGGTGTAAACAAAACAGTAGACTTTTGGTGCATGTGACACAAATCTGTCCATTTCTATTACACTACACGACAGACTATCGTAACCTAACCTTAAACAATGTTAGGAACATGCATGTTTGTACTACTGTACCAGTTTATGTACTGGGCATACGTGCATATGAAAGCACTTGGTATGTGTGTGTATGTATGCACACAAGTATTAATATCACTATAATTGTTACTTAATTAATTAATTAATTAACTCAGGCGATAGTCTAGATAAAAATAAAATTATTGCACATTCCCTATCAGCTTCCCTAGACTCAACAATTATTATTAAATTAGTATTATTAGTATTACTAGTTTTTAACACAAAGGATCTTTCTTTTCACATTATCTCAACTCCGGTCCACAACCTCATTTGCACCAGGGTTGACTTTGTAATGCCATGTTCAGTGACGCATCTGCCTTTTAAACAGTTTCAAACTTGACAACATACGAATGCTCTTTGGTAAAGCGTTCCAAATTGAAGGGCCAGCACATTTAATATTGAATAATCGAGTGTTGGTGCGAGCAAAACTGGCATAATAATTACCCCGAATCCTAGTAAAATATGAGTGATGATCGATGATGTTGAAGTAGCCATCAAACTTCAATGGCAATAATTTATGTTGATATTGATACATAAACACAGAGATCTGAAACTTATTAATAGAATTAATTTTTAAAATATTTAGACTGACAAAACAGGGTTCAATATCGTTCCCTTGGAAAGTTTTTGTAATAATTCTAAGAACACGGCGCTGCAAAACAGATAAGCATTTTATACGCGAAGGATAATTAGAGGCCCATAAAAGGTTACAGTAGGATAAGTAAGGATAAATCAATGAATAATACAAATTAATTAATATCTGTTGGGGTAGGATATAGCGAATGCGTGACAATATACCAGAACATTTAGCAATTTTACTTGATATATGAGATATATGCTCTTTCCACATTAAATGAGAGTCAATATAAACTCCAAGAAATTTACATGAATTCACTTGAGTAATCAGTTGGTTATCGATAAAAATATTAATAGCTGATTTACAAAGAACCTTCCGATGCGATCTAAATAATATAAAATTAGTCTTATGTAAATTCAAGGATAGCCTATTAGCACGAAACCAGTCAGCAACTGATACAAGTTCGTTATTGACAGACTCAATCAGAGCATCCAAAGATTTATTAGATAAAAAAACATTCGTATCCTCGGCAAACAATATAAAATGAAGTGACTTAGATGAGGTCGGAAGGTCGTTTATGTACAACAGAAACAAAAGTGGGCCTAGAATACAGCCTTGCGGAACTCCACAACGGATGGATCTGATGTTAGACAGGACCCCATTACACAAAACTTGCTGTTGCCTGTCATGGAGGTAGCTCTTAAACAAACAGAGTGGAAGTCCCTGTACTCCATAAAATTCAAGCTTCCTTATCAAGATAGCATGATCTACAGTATCAAAAGCTTTTGCCAAGTCAAGAACTCAACTCTGGTCCACAACCTCATTTGCACCAGGGTTGACTTTGGTAATGCCATCTTCACCGGCCTATCCCTAGCCAACACTACTAAGCTTCAATCTGTCCAGAACTCTGCTGTTCGTCTCATTGGGGGCATTGCCAGATACGGTCACATCTTGTCCTATATTCAAGACAATCTACATTGGCTTCCCATCCAGCAGTGTGTCCATTTTAAGCACCTTCTCACAATTATGCACAACTGTGTTGCTGGCTCAGCTCCTCTTTACCTCATGGACTTTTGCACTTCAGTCTCCTTGTTACCCGGCTGTAGCACCTTCTGCTCGGTCCACCCATGATCTCTTGTTTGTCCCCCACATGTGAACAGCTACCATCCAGTCCAGAAGCTTTGCACATGTCGGTCCCATCTGCTGGAACCATCTCTCTCTCGAGATCTGCGACTCGATCTCCCCTCTCTTCCCCTCTCAGGGTTTCGCAGGCGCCTGAAGACTGTACTGTTTAACTGTGATTTTACTTGTTTGGGTCGGAAGTGCCCCTGTTGAGCTTATTTTCTTATAGGTGCTTTATAAACCTTAAATTACAATTACAATCATAAAGCAAGGGCAAGGAAATAAACTGACATGAGACTTGTTTGACACGAAATGTCTGGCAGAAATATCATGAAAACCAACTGAGCTGAAGCACCGGATGGCCCTGAAAAGATGTTTACACAAGCACAAGGGGGTGACAAAGAGAGGTAATGAAGGGCAGGCCTAGATTAGCTGTCTTGGTAGGCAACTGTTATTTCACTGCAAGGACCAAGATCCACCAAAGCAACAACTAAGACCAGCGACTTGCACATCACATCACATTACATGTGATTCTCGTCCATAGTATTATGTGTAACATCCATCTCACTTTATGTGTTCCTCACACATAGTAGAAACAATATAATAAAAATCAATGAAGTATAAGTAAACAGAAAAAGGCAACTGATCTGAATGATTCAGAAGAAATACTATTGTCCTAGTTAAAGCTCAGAAATGTATGTATCATTCAATGTATCTGTCTGATAGATTTAGCTTATGCTACAGTTAAACTGACATCTTACCTCAGGCAGACATCCATCATGGCAAGTATAATGGCAGACTGCAACAGTAAATACAATTTGACCATCATGCATTTTGCATTCCGTATACATTTGTGTTATTAAAGTACTATGGTTTTGAAGGCTAGTAATGAAATTTTCCTGACACAGCTCTTCTTTATTGACAAACAAAGTCTCGTAGAATTCACCTCAGATGTCATCATACGTCGAATTAAGCTGAAGCAAACCGAGTGGAAGGCCAAAGCAGAGAATGGACACCAGACATAAATACAGAATTTCTTGTAAAGGTTCATCATTAGAGCACTGGACACATCAAATGCAGCATGTCTGAAATTTGTTTAGAAAATGTTGAAAGTAAAGATAGGCATCAGAATGATCTCTTCAGTAAATTATTTTAAATCGAATCAAATCCATTGATTCATACGGTCATACAGCAAATAAATTGCAAAATATCACATCAGAATCATGAAAATTTAATCACTGGAAATCACATTAAACTAGTGGATGAAGGAAGAGTAGTCCTTTAATATAGCCCTGAGCGGCAGCCATGAGTGTGAAACTTTAGCGACTTCATTTTCTTAGCCATGGCATACGAGGGCCGATTGCCAGTCCTTTCGCCACCTGATCTTCCCACTGACACCGTATAGTCAGTGAACTCATTATAGCCACATTTGGTATGAGGTGCAGACAGAGCTGAACTCTAAATAAATATCTGTCCTGGCAGGGATTTGAACCGCTGGCCTTATGACTAACAACCCGCATGCTAACCCCTAGACTAGGAAAACTTAGTAGAATCAGCTCTTTGTCAAATCGCCAATGTCTACATTTTGCATTTTCTTTTTTTAGCCTTCCATTGACTGACTCAGACTTATAACAAACTAAGAAACTAAAATACTATGCAACTAATATTGCAATACATGCAATATTAATTTTTTTATTCAAATATATTTACAATTATCCCATCTATTCTAATCGAATCTAATGAGTAGCCCGTTAGCACATACTTTTTTTTAAAAAACATTGTTTAAGAAAATTGCAACTACAAGTTATATACTAATAAATTTAAAAATGAAAATTTGTTACAGTTTATTTTTTCATATCTGAAAAACTGGTGCTGTTGAGAAACTAAAATCCAAACAGTTGTGGAGGTCACAGTGATCAACGGATCTACAAAGCCATCTAGTGAATGGTAGAGAAGAAAAAATAGCTCAGCATGGAACAACAAGGGTTTTAAGTGATTTAGTAGACATGTAATCTGTGTTTGAACCACTGGAAATTAACTAGGAACATTTAATAGCTAATCCTTCTTAGCTTCTTCTTATAGGCAGTGATAGTGACCAACCAGACCGTACTTCCAGTGAATCAAAACTATTCCACGAGTCTACAACTCTAGCAATGAAGAATTTCTGCCCTAATGTTCCTTGAAAAATGCATACATGTGGCCTCCAGTCACCTCGTTTCCTTGTCTACCCTCATCTAACTTCTCATAAACATCCTCAAAGAATTCTAACAGATTTGTCAAACATGAATTACCAACTGTAAATCCATGTTGACTGCCTTTTATTATGTCATATTCATGTGCATCATGATATGATCCTTAATAATTATTTCCATCAATTCCTCAATCAATGGCATCAATTCCCATGACCTTGCACACAAAACTAGTTAACATGACTGGTCTATAGTTACATACATGGTTCACTTCTGTTTCCCCTCTTAAATAATGCACTATGAGTACATTAATACTTCCCTCCCTCCCTTCCTCCCCTCCCTTCCTTCCCTCCCTCCCTCTCTCTATCATTTTACCCAATCAAAATATTGAAGTCTCCCATAATCAACATTTCCCTGTTAGCAACTTTTAGTAGTGTGAATAATGCCTGATCAGCTTCTTAGATGGCATCTGGCACACTGTAGCAAACTCTTATCAGCACTTTAGTTGTTGAACCCCTCACTTTTCACAGGTGACTGATTACTTTTGAAACAAGTTGCTAATATTATATACAGTATATAGGAGCACTCCTTTACATAACTCAGACAACTAGCCAGATTCTGTTAACCCTCAACATTTCTTTTAGATCTACTGTTTCTGCAGAGGTATCCTCCAATATCAGAGAAGTCTTCTGACCATTTTATCATGCATATATATATATATATATATATACACACACACACACACACACATTCTTCTATAGTGACCATATAACCTCAAGCCTGCTCATTTCCAACCAATTTATTGGGTGAAATCCTTTGTCACCACTGTCCATTTAAATGAGCACCATGCCATTTTAGGTCCCCATGAACTGACCAAACCTGCCCAAGATACAAGTCTGAAATCTTAGACTATACCTTTTTCAGAAAAGGAAGAACACTCTTTTGAAATTAAGACAGAAGTTCAGTTTCAGAAGAAGATGTGGTTCAAATCTGTTTACACTCGATACAAGAACCTTTTGACCACCTAGCATTAACATCACCTAAAATAATGGTATGTGAAATTCAGTTTACTTACATTGCACTGAAAGTTGCTGCTAGCAGTGAACTACTAACTGATGATAAAGGATATATATATATATTTAATGAAAGTGGTGAATGCTGTGAGCACAATCTTTATTTACATTGTTGATTTCAAACTCAGACTCCTCACTGAAACCAGAGCTTCTACAGGCATAGACTCAACTCTTCCAGCAGCTCTGGTGATATCTCTTCTGAAATCAGCAGGAAACTGTTCTGATTTTGGAAGAAGCCATGTTGAAAGCAAGGCTTTTTTGGTAACAGTCACAAGTTCAAACTGACATGTTCATGCTTAAGTGGCTAATACAGACATAAAGCAAATTCTATGAAAATGACTCAATCTAGTTTCCTCCAAACTGATGAAACTTGCATACAATTATTTTCAGAAAACAGCTTTAGTGAAGACTTAAGCAGAAACACTAGCACCTTTCAGTATCATCAGTAGTTGTCTGCAGTTGACTTCCAACAAATTAAGCCCTGGAACCTCAGAGATGCCAGGGTCACATGATTAACCGGGAAAATCTGTGTGAAGAAAATCTTATCTGCAGTCAACCTGCTTCTGCTGATTTTTATGACACGAGGAAAACAACCGATTGATAATACACAACACTAAATATGTTTTTAAGGAATCATGAATTTTGATGCCACATTTGTAGCACACAGCACTAGTCATTAGTAGGAAAATACTTTGTCTGTGACATGGTGGACCAACAGTTCAGCCCAGTTCAATTCTCAGTCAGGGTAGATATTTAATTTCGGGCAAATTGTGTTCAATTGTCCAAGGCTCTTGAGACTGATAATAATTATTAACTGCCACAATAGCAATGCCTAGTTTAAGAATAAAACTCATCATCATTCATATAACTGCAATGAGTCACCATTCTTGTCCACATCACCCTTAAACAAAAGAGCCATAATATTAAAGACTTCTAAGATAATTATTATAACAAAGGTGCATGTTATTTTTACATCTGAACAGCAGGTGACAATGGCAGTAGCTGCCACAGTTGTCACTGGAACAGCTCATCAGTTTCACCTTCTGTGAAACAATAATCTGGTGGACAGTGCCACATTATGCCAGCAAACCTGAAGATAAATGGTTGACGCAAATTATGCCCAACAGAGCAGCTCTCATGGCAAGTCTCAATAAATCTGGCCATCCTTTTAAAAGACAAGCAACTCAGTTAAGTGCCTGAGACAAATCAAAGCCTGATAACATCAACTTCCATCTGGTGGATGTTAATGCTCATGGTCCACTGGACAGAGGCCAGCCTTGCCTACAATCTGGTGCAGCAGGATTTTTAGACAAAGATTCTCTCAATGGAAGCTGCCAATTGTTTGAACCTTCTCACTGGGATGTACTGCAAGAGACCTGACCCATTGGCTACTCATCAGAGCATTTTGTCTGTGGTATGCTGCATGTCTCTGTCCTGAGTTATTCGACAGGGCAATCAGCGTCAATTTCCAAATGAACAGCCTTTTCTGTTAGTTTCAAACAGCATTGCAAATACCTGCTATGCATTATTTCTCTGATGAGCAGTTTGCTAGTTCATGTGTTCCTGAACGTCCATTATATTAGAACTGGTCTCAGCAGATAGCCCAGCAGTGCACATGATTGACTTTTCTTTGCAACAGTGGCAAGTGGCTTTTGTGCAACAGTGGCAGCCAAGCGATGATACATCAGGGGCAAGAAAATGATGCCAAGGTTTTGGTATTTAGTATTCTAAGTAATCAGCAACTTATACAAAAGCATGTGGATGCATAAAGTGTGCAATATCTGTAATAAATAGTCAGAATGACATCTTACCTCATTATCAAACAGAGTGCCAAACAGAAGCATGGTTAAAATACTAGTAATTAAAAATGCAACGTTTTAAGTGAAAATACTGAGAAAATAAGATGCAACCTATATTGTACACTATTCTCTGACTTTATCTCAAGCCCTAACCCACTTTGAGGTTTAAGTCTGTTTTTGGCTCTTAATGTTTCCTGTTTCCTGGCTTCAATGTGCACTTCTGAACTTTGTAAAGAGGGCATTATTAAATTATAGTTGTATCATATTGTATTGAAAGCAAAGCTCCTATGCCCCATGTGTAATGTAGGGGAGGCATTCTTCAGCCCTTGAGCTAGCAGTGGACTAAGCCCAAGGTCCTGGCCAAGGGGCCAGTGCATCACAAGACTTATCAAGCACTTTAAGGTTTGCCTTTTATAAATTAATGTCAACAGGTATTATAGACAGTTTACTTACCAACTTTGAGCATTTGAGGAATTGATAACCTTTCTTAACACTCTTGAATCAGAATTAATTTTAAGCCCGTCTAATTTTGCTTCAAGTCCGGTCTTTTCTTTCTCCTAATGTGTTATCCTTTTAATGAATTAAGTCAGCAGTCCCAACACACCCCAACTGAATCAGTTTTTTAGCGTCAGTGGTCCTGCATTTGATACCAATCCGGCTATCCAACGATCCACTGTGCCACAACAGAAAAGCCAAAAATATGCACCTCGATGGATACTAACCCAGCTAAAGTACAGTTCAAGCAACACCACGAATAATGTGATCAAAGTCAGATACACCTGGAACTGCATAAGCAATTTGCATGAAACTTCTTGACTTTGGAGTTGTTTCAAATAGCCAGGCTCTGCAACATTTGGCTACATACAAGTATGTGACTGACGGATGATACAGAAATGCTGCAGTGAAAGAACATACCTACATCTAGAAGCAATTAACCTATCTTCAAGGAACTAATGAATCCAGAGCAGAAACATTAAACTTTCGACCTACCTTTACACACATTCGCATGGTTCCATGCCAACTGCTTGCACACATGGCACTGATAGGGTCGGTGTGCACAGTGCAGTTTGAAAGTGTGACTCTGGATATCAAAGTCTTCTTCCTGCAAAATCAACTAGTACAGTGGTCAGTGTTACAGGCATACACAAACAGGTCAACTCACTAGGTTCAGTAAATCCGGACCTTAGGAAATCATGAGGGCATAGCAGTGGTAAGAATTCTGTAACTTAAAGCAGCTGGATGTTTTGAGGATATGTCAGGATTGAGCTCTGCATTACTTTGCTCAGACACAGTCGAAAAATGCTCACAGTGGGATGATTGTTTAAAACATGAGCATGATGTTGTTGCTACTTAGTCTTCATGTTCAGTCATGTATGAGAATCATTTGTGTGCAGTTAAACCGATGTTAACATCACAGAATTGATCACAGGAGACAAGAAGTAATGCTTGTACACTAAGAATGTATGGCATCTGTGGTGGGATGCAAAGCAGTTAACGCCTTGCAACACAATGTCTGGAGTTTGAGCCTGATATGACAAGTGAAATATGAGTGAGCACAATAAGACCAAACACAAGCGTACACACACTTACACACAGACACGTTAACACAACACACAACTCTGCTATAAAACTGTCAGACACCAATATGTCAGAAAAGACAAGGACTCCATTCTAACTGCATCAAGGCCACAAGTAAACAGGTGACAAGAGAAGACAGTGAAAGAAAGCTACATCTGTGAAATCCAACTGAAAGAGGGTCTAACTGTTGACAAACTGCCATTATTTTGTTAGACTTTAGCAAAAAGTTTAAATACTAAGTCGCTTCATCTACAGATGCATCATACCTGTCTACTCTCATCTTTTTCTCCAACAAAGCACATACAACATCTGGACATCTGATGCCTTCTGGAAAACATTTTCTTCTTTCCAGAGACAAGAAGCGAACTGGATGCATCTCGGAAGCGATTACTCCATGCTGAACTGGAGTTAACAGATGTTTCTTCCACTTGCGAAAAATCCAGTGCCATAACCCAATGTGATCAGTAAATGTAAATGTACACCTTTTTCTGCAGTTCTGTTACAACCTTGACCCTGCTCATTTTTCAGTGAATTGATCGGGTGAGATCCTTCACCACTCTGGCTGTTTGAATGGGTGCCACACCACTTACACTAGATAGTGGAATGAAGAATTCCAGGCCAGGAAAAATTACTTTGCAATTCAGATTTCTTCTTTTTCAGATTACCATCTGGGAATTCCAAAATTTTTTAAAGCAATTAGTAGTAACTTTTCTAGTAAAATGGCTATAATAAACTCCGATCTTAATCAAATATATCTAACACTTTTTGATTAAAAAACACAATATTGCTCAAATTTATATCGTGCACATATACAAATCAGTAATGTTTTAAACCATTTAAAACATTACTGATTTGTATATGTTAACTTCTTGATAGCCAAGAGGCAACAGAAGCTGCTTGAATTTCATTAATTCGATGTCTTCACCTTCTATCAGCACACATGGAGTACCAAGAACTTCCTGTAGCCAATATTAACATTCAGGAAACCCAGAGGTTTATTGCAACACAATTACATCATTCACAGTTTTAAATACCATTAAAAATTGCAAAATTAGCTCAAGATAAATGCTCCAGTGATTCTGAAAATGAAGTGTTAAAATGTCATGTAAAATATTTTATTTTACACTATGATCCTCTTGTTCACTCTGAACAATTTTTCCCAATCACCACCTTTAATCCGCACAAACACAAATGTTGAATTAAACGACATATCTATTAAAATGTTAACTCTATTATGTTACAGTGTAGCAAGGATGACTGATACCTCAGCAGAACGGCTCTACCCCTTTCAGATGTGAAAACCACAAAACAGTTATCAAACTGATTAGGTCTGTGTAATTATCCTCATTACAAAAGGCTCTGCATATCATCATTATTATTATTTCTGAACTTATTAAGTGCCACTTTCAAATGACTAAGCATTAATCGATGGCACTGTGCAGGTAAGTGAAGGACTTCCTCAAGGTCCCAACACAGTAACTGTCTGAGGAGAGGCTCGTTCCCGTACTCTCCGCGTTACAAGCCAAGCGCTCTAAACAATTCTCTGACGTATTTCTTATATCCGCAAAAATTAATGTTTATATTCGTCTTGTTGTACAAATAGAAGCATTCTAATGCAAATGAAATAAAGAAAAAGATTCATTTGCAAATAAAATCTAAGTGGAATAAGGCACAAAAATGAACTAATAAACAATAATAGTTGAAAAATATCAAGAACATCCAGTGAAAATACAGATAATCCGTGCAATTATAAATAAAATTTAAAAATTACGCACAAGTGCCTTGTCTCAAAGACTGAAATAGAAAAGACTAAGAATGAATCAATCAAAGACTGTAAATTAAAAGAATTAATGAGGCTGATTATATGTAAAGATTTCAGTTCTAAACAACGAAAAATTGTAAATAATTACAAACAATGCTGCAAACAATCACTGAACTGCTTTTACCTGATTTTCGGCTGAGGCACTTTTCACCAGAAACGGCTCACAAAACATTTCATCCCGATTTTTCCACTGGCCGGGATAAATTAGTAATCCAGAACAAAAACAAGTCGGGCGTCCTGGTTCCAGCTGACCAGACACAAGTGCTAAAGCCACGGCCAAACGATTGGCAACAAAAGAGCCCGGTAGTCCGGCTTCATGAACTGCCACATTACGACCCCCACCAAGTTCTGCCGTGAGCCGACAGAGCAAGCTTGACCAGCAGGCAAAGCCACAAAAGGACCTATTGATATTCCAGCAGTGCGCAGTTATATTGGCGGTTAATTAAATTTCAGGGTAATTGAGAGACCTATGTGATGGATATACGGGACTGTTGGCAGTAGTGAGCAAAACAGCACTACAACCAGAATACCTGCCTAGGTGCCGGCTAATTGAAGCCTACTGCGCAGGAAAACAGGCACACACTCTTCGTTATATTATCCTAATTGCCTTCGATTTTTCCGATTAAGCTTAATCAACATCTTGGCTATTTCATCATTACTATTATTGAGTTTTCAAGTCAAAACATCCTGAAAGAGTGCTTTATATATCAAGCATTATGTGCTTTACATGAAATTTTCAAAATAAGTTTATTTGCTTTATTATTCTTGAACACATGTAAAGTATGGGTCTTGATGTCACTCCATTTCCAGCTCAGAATTCACCATTTTCACCTGCAGTATTCCCCAGGGGCTGCCTATCTGTGAGGAACCGGACCACAATATTTTGAGGTTAAGTTATTGGCGTATCTTTGCTTGTAAATCAGTGCATAGGGCACTGAGAGAAGTCATTTAGTAAGACTGACTTCTGTAGCACTAGTTCTGTCATAAGCAAGGTAGACGTGGTTTCATGTTGGTGCTTTGCTGTAGCAGTTTCTGTGGTGAAGAATTCTTTAGGCATGGGATAATACAATTCTCCAGAAGCATGCTTGTTAACTGGTATGAATGATCCCGGCCTAAACCAGACTGACAGACAGTCAGACAGATACACACAGACAAATAGACAGAAGTGTAAAGATTCTTTTTAAACAAGGGACCCAGGCCTGTTTCGCTGCGCAAACATCTTAGCTTATTTACATGCCTGAACAGACATAATCAGGAAAATAAATGCCACACAGCAACAAAATAGCACTATATGCTGAACATAAAATTATTAACAATTAAAATAGCACTATATGCTGAAAATATTTATGAACTACGTTATTAACTTTCATTAACCATGATACAGCTGCTATATGAACTGCCGTTCATGCTTGTTTTCGAACAATATTTGACTAAATGCCAGTGAAGATGCAAAACTGTGTTTTCAACCTGAGCTACCCAATCGTGCCTATACTATCCCCAAAATGGAATGCTGATTTAAAAAGACACAAGCATATGTCACATTTATGAAAAATGAGCCAGGTATAACTACTCTTGCAACGCTGCATGCCAACTTTCGTGACCCGTAGACTTTGCTGTAGAAATGCAAAGAAACTATTAAATATTTTACAGGAAAAGGCCGCAGTATAAACAACCGCTATCAAAAGGTCATCATAATTTTCATAATTAAAAAAACCATAATTTTCAACACACAAACTAGGCCTACTGTTAGCGCTCGTTTACAGACCAAACAGATTGATCAACATCTCAGCATGATATTATTAGAACATATTTCATTGTACTCATTATGTAGAACTCATTTAATGGAAATTTTTGACCCAGTGTTCCATTTTTGGGGATGTTAGTTACTATTGGGTTAAACATGAAACTAGATAAATTACTGAAGAACTCGGATTTATGCAACGACCTGTCTATCCTAATGTTCCTTTCTAAGACTATTGAAAAAGTACTCGTGTGGCAGACGCCGCGATGTTTAGAATCGTGCAGCCTAATGCTAAACCAAGTTGGCTTCACGAAAGGCCATTTGACTTAAACAGTTCTTCCAAGAATCATCTCTGACGTATGTCACATAAGTATGCCACAGATGTTGTTAATTAGTAAATTGCAACAGTTCCAGTACACATTCTTTCCAACTGTTTCCAAAAAATAACATAGCAAAGCATGATATTTTATGCACTCATAATAATTAAAGGACATGTTACAATTCAGACTCGATATAGACCTTTCAGCAGATATATACAGTTCTATTTTATTTCAGTAGGTGAAAATAACAGATTTTCTGAGTAGATTTTGTTCTTTGATTGTAGCTCTGCGGCGGATTGCACATCAAATTGACAGCCGGGAGGATGACATGTCTCTACAGTGTAGATCTAACTGTTAACCACACCACAGCCTTGGTTTAACTCCGCCACTTCCGAAGCTAGGTGTCGTAGAAGTCATTTGGAGCGTTAATAGCGCCACTCTCGCCTTCCCTCTTATTCTTATTCTAGGTTTAAGCAACCGTGGAAGCTTGTGCGAAAACTTGTTTCGTTTGCCAAACCTGTATATTTGGCAAATTTATTTGCTGAAAGTTCTGCATCACCAGAAACTTTGTGGATGGTTTTGAATAAGTTATTAGGCTACATAGAGTAAGTAAGTAAGTAAGACATTTGTTAACACGCCATGCACAGTATCTGCTGTGTTCTCGGCTACCCATTAGCTAGCCAGTAAATTCTTGACCTCTGCTTATAAATTTCTTATAAAACGCTGAAATTTGTTTATTATTTGGTATCTGATAAATTTCTTCATCCTAGGTTTAATCTCCTGTCTTAGAGTACTTTGAGCAAAGAACTCTTGTCGTGTAGTATAATATTATTTGAAAGAAAATTATTCGTCTAGTGCTTTGTAGACATGTGGTGATCGGCAGGGCTCAACAATCATTCACTAGGATACCATTTTTATGCCGCTGATAACCAAATCTACTATTCGTTTGACAATTTGTCTTGTCACTTGTCTGTGCAGCTGTTGTCCGGTGCCCTTGAGGAGGCGCGGCCATGGATGGCGGCTAATACACTCCTTCGTATCACATCTAAGACTAAATTTCTACTACTTGGCACTGCACAGCAACTTAAGAAGTTTGAATGGCTTAAATCATTAAAATTAGATCACTCGCTTGTTGAGTTGACTGCTACTGCTCGTAACTTGGACGTTGGTTTTGATTCTACTACTATGCCTCTCAGCCTCTATGTGAATGGTATTTGTAAGTCGTCATAGGCCCTACGTGTACCATACGCGAATACGTATGGCTAGAGCCAAAACAAATTCGTCAAAATACGAGCATATAACTCCTGTGCTTAAATCTTTGCATTGGCTTCTTGTTCAGCAAAGGATTTATTTCAAATTAGGGTTCATAGCTTGTAAAACATTAACTGTGGCCAAACACAATACTTAAAAGCAGTTCTTTTCCCCCAAAACGTATCATTATTCTAGCTGGTCATCTGGTTGTCTGTCTGGTCTTACCTAATACCTAAGACTTAAACTCTTTGGTGAGCGGGTTTTTCGGTTGCTGGATCTAATTTTTGAAACTACCTTCTTGTGTTATTTCATTCTCAACTTAAGACTTACTGTTTTCAAATTTATTATTCACTATAGGTGTCTTCCTGTCTTAGTGCACTGATCTTCTGGATATTTACCTTATTGCGGCTTGGCTTTGGTGCGCCATTGTGCATTAGACACCAGGGCGATAGAAGTTATTAATTAATTGATAATAATATTCCACCAGAAAATATGTCTTATCTGTATAATTATGGAAAAAAATCATTAGCAATTTATCGATCCTTTTGTTTCCTCTTGGCAATGGCTTATTCGTGGAAGCCACTGCAAGACAGGTTGAATCCAGCTGTAGCATTTTTTTCATTTCATCAAGTGCCAAGAGGCCAAACTGTTACTGGCAATGCACAGTCAGCGATTCTGCTGGTGTTTCTGCTTATGATCTCTCTGGTTATCCTCGTGTGTACTCCGACACTTCTAAACAGGTCCGCCTGTTTCCCGCCCGTCTGCCTATCCATAACTGTTTCTTTCTAGCTGCATTCCTGCTCGCTTGCCTGATGTCTGTTTGCCTGTCTGTAGGCACGCCTGTCTCCTTGTACATATTCGCTTTGTTTGTTATGCAAATACGAAGTTCAACTTCTGTGAATTGAAGAATTCTAAGTGTACCATATATTATATATATATATATGTACATATATGCATATATATGTATAGGATAACAACTACGTTATGATTTGTTTCTAGTGCAAAGAAAATTCGGTACTGGATGATGTTGGCGCCAAAGGGCTGGCATTGAATGATGCTGGCGCCAAAGGGCTGGCATTGAATGATGCTGGTTGCTCTAGCTTCAAGCCAAATGGCATGGAAATGGCATAAGTTGGTTCCTCTATTAGCACCGTATACAGAACGGTATCGTTCAACCGTAACGACTCTTCGATGCAAGAACCAACCGCTCTGCGATGGACGAACGGATAGATTGGTGCTACTTTCTCACATTCAAATGTGATTGGCGGAGACGGTGGCCACAGTTCGGTCTTATGAACCCACGTCAAAGAAACGCACGTGTCATTGGTGAAAAGCAAATTCAGAATGGCAAAGGCGTCTTTCGGTGAGTTGATCATGATGCTTTCAAATGGCCTGCGGTGAAGCGGGAAGATCAGCGTCTTCGGCACAACGTGATACTTAATCTGTTCCGCCTCATATAATTCCCATATATGGGTTTCGTTCTCGTGGTAGAAAGAAATATCGAGAAACGGCCATCGGTGAACGTACCCGTGTATTGGAATGCTTCGTGTTCGATGGAATAGTTTCATCCTTGAAGAAATGAACTTGGCAACGAAATCCTGCGACTGACTGGCATATTTGTAGAAGACTTCGATTATTCTCTGTTGATCCGAGTACTGCATCAAAATGTCGATATCGTCATCCCATGGCTGCAGGCCGTGATGACGATACGACCCAAGTAGCGTACCACTGAAAATGAAATAATTCGTGATGTTGAACAGATCACATATCTCTATGAATTCACGCATCAAAAGCCGAACAGTGTCCTTTTCTTCAGTTGTCATGGCAGGTTTGATTTTGCTCCAAAGCTCACCAGACGGCGAAATTCTTTTAAAAGTAGTCTCTAGCTCTTCCATATTGTATATGATTTCCTTCAGTCCTCCGGGAGGCACATTTCCGCAAGAAATCACACCAGCTGTCTGTTTACCGTTGACGAAAGAGTTGCTATGGACGCTCGTTGTCTGTAGTCTTTCTGAAATGGAGGTCGTTGCCTGTAGCCCAATTAGGGCAGTATCTAGCCTTTCTGGATTGTGGCTGGTTTCCTTCAAGGTGGTTGAAACGCTGTGCAGAGTTTCCACATTATATGTCGATTCTCTAAGAGCACCAGAAGTCGCTTTCAGTTCTTGTACACTGTATGTGAATTCTGTCACCACACTCGGCAGTTCTGTGTAATCTGTCTTTATCACTTGGTCATCTAGTTTGATTGGTAATATATCATTTTTGTCACTAGCTTCATTCAGAGCACCTGAATTAATAGACAGCTTTTCTACATATAAATCCGTCTTATTCAGTGCATTAGACAATTCATTCTCTAAAGACGAGTAGTTGCTGGGCGCTGGCATGGCTTGTTTCAGTCGTTCAATCGTGTCAGTGTATTTGACGAGCAGACTCGCTCCGATGAAAGCAACCAGAGTCAGCAGAAAGTGTTGAAGCCGGATGCGACCAGGACCGGGAATTAGACGATATACTGGGCATCCTTTCATCTTTTCGTGTTTGTTTTTATTTATCTGCAAAAGATATTCTAGAAAGTCAGTTTCAGCACACAGAAATGTGATTGTCTCGGTTTAAATATACTTGTATTAGTTAGTGTCTTAAAAAAAAAACGGAAATCAAAATCAACAACGACGATCTGGCTACCCACGCAGTCGGGAAGAACAGCCAATCGCCCGATGCGTACCAGGCCAAGAAAGCGAATGAAATGATTCAAGAGACGAAAAACCACACCGGCTCGGACGTCGCCCAAGGTCTGCGCATCCGGGCTGGGGACTGGGCCGGATTAAGTTGGCTACCTGAACAGAAACAGCAACAGGAAGAACAAGAACAACAGCAAGAACAACAACAAAAGCAACAACAAAGACGACGACGAGGATAACAGCTATAACAACTACGGATACTACCACCACCTGTTCTACCATCGCAGCGGAACACACTACGCAAACCACCCAGGCTCAGCAACATAGAAATAGATACTTTAAACGTCAGGACTCTATCGTTTATAGAAGCACTGGCCTTAACAGTTACATAATTAGAAAGATATAGATGGGACATCGTAGAACTATGCGAGGCAAGATGGTTCGGAAGGGGAGAATTCTACCACGATAAGTACAAAGGGAAAGGAGGACAGCCAATTACAAGAAGGAGTAACGAAGGTTCTTAGCAAGAAAACGACACAAGCAATGACAGGATACAAACTGATATCGTTACGGTTAATCTCTGCAAGAATCGGCAACAAATCGCCCAGATGACAATCATCCAAGCCTATTTTTACCTCCAATTCAGCAGCTACAGATAAAGAAATTGATGCCTTTTACGAACAACTTCAACAGGTGATTTATAGACTTTCAAAACACAAAATATTATCGTCATCGCGGAAAAATTAAACCGGCTCATCAAAGAAATCAAAAGGCAACTACGCAGAGACAAAAACCACTAGATGAAAAACAATGTAGAGAAGCAGAAGATACTTTCAAGATGAATAGAATGCAGGAAATCTACAATAAGTTTAACTTAACAGACAATTCGAACTCAGGGTTTTGTCAGTCACAGACACAAACGGAGAAGTATTCGAAGACAATGCTCGCCTACAAGAACGATGGAAGAATTTTTTGTACGCGCGCAAATGTTAGCCGGCAGGCACTGAACACGTGGTGGGGTATTGTGATTGGCTGGTTGTGGTGGTTTCTCTATTGTGCTGAGGAGGCTTGTTTGGGCTGGACGGTCGTCCCTTTAGAAAGACAGGAAGAGGGGCTCCAGACGAGCAGCAAAAAAGGGTGGGCAAGCTAACCAGAGTCTTTCGATTGTCGTTTGATTCGCAACAGACTCATTGGTTCCGTTCAGTCAACGGTCCTTTAACCCTTTGCCTTGTTGGTATTAGGAGGGCAATCGAAAGATGTGATAATTCCACTGAATTTATTTTAGAGTGAAAACAAATGATGTAGATCATGCAAATAACCAAAACTGTGCAATAAACAGTTTTGCGAGTGCTACAGGGTTCAATCAATCCTGCAAACGTTTTATAAACAATCCGAGAAAGGATTATAAACAAGATCGTGGCGATGAAAATCAGGCCTACATAGCACTGGTCCAAAACATTTTGTTGGAAATTGTTTGTATTAGTATGAGCTCTATTAAAGCATATGCATACACACATACATGCATACATACATATTTGCATGCATGAATCCATGCAGACATGCATGCATACATATATACATACATGCATGCATACATGCATACATACCTACCTACATACATACATAGATACATACATACATGCATACATACACATATATATTGCATGCATCCATGCAGGCATGTATGCACACATGCATGCATACCGTAATAGCTGTTCTTCTCCCTCTCTGATTTCATGGCAATCGGTATTATTCGGTATCTCTGTGCACTTGGCTTTTAAGTAGCGCTTTAGTTGGTTAGAGTTTATGATTACTCACCTACTAATGTTTCATTCGGCTGGCACCATTCCCTACCCTAAATGCAACGCAGACCAGGGACTCTGAGCATTTTGTCAACTGTTAAATCTTGATGAGACTTTGTTGGTCGGGTTTTACTTATCTGTAAGAGTTTACCAATGGAGACACTCCGACTGTTGTATCATCACTAGCATTATGGAATCGAACCTGGCCTTACCTGCATATCGAATTTATTTCGATTGAGAGCCTGTGAATAAGCTATTTCCAGCGAATTATGTTTCTTGGGCGCTGTAGAAAGCTTCAGATTACAAGTACGATTACGAACACTGGCTTAACAAACTCTACCTTCATTTAGGCAGCGTGAAGCAATTTCGAGAGGATTTTTTAAAGAAAAAGCGCTATGTAATCTAGTTACGTTATATTAAATTAATGTTTATATTGGAAACATCACTTGTAATCGTAATCGCAATTCCGAGATTTCTACAGCGCCCAAAGAAAGCCGCGGGGAACAGCTTAT
Organism: Norana najaformis; assembly: GCA_964023275.1. Classification (NCBI taxonomy): domain Eukaryota; kingdom Metazoa; phylum Annelida; class Clitellata; order Crassiclitellata; family Hormogastridae; genus Norana; species Norana najaformis. The sequence continues at coordinate 12,635,625 of OZ029919.1, read as the reverse complement.
TCACAGGCGCTCATTCAAAACAAAATCGATAGGCAAAAGGGTTCGGTTCCAAGTCAAGATCCAAGAGTCAGGCAGAGAGGCAACGTGGCAGCTACGGTGGGTGATGTTTGGGGTTGGAGAGGAGAGACAGACAAGAGGAAGAAGGGGTGTCAGAATAGGATCTGTGAAAGAGGAATGTTTTCAGTTTTGAGTGAAAGGCCGAAGCAGAAATTGCAAGTGGTGGAGCATCGATGAGTTTGTATGATGGGTCAGAAAACTGTCGCAGTTCTGGGGGAGTTTATTCCAGAGTGGTGGGGCAGCTATGGCTATGAAGCGATTACCAAATTTTAAAGATGAGGTGACGGGAGGGCGGAGAAGTGTTAGGGCAGAAGGGGAGCGGGTTGAGCGAAGCGGTTGTATTGTAAATAACTGACGAAGATAGGAAGGTTGGGAAGATTGAAGTGCGTTGTAGGTAAGTGATAGGACTTTGTACTCGATTCGTTCAGGTATTTTAAGCCAGTGACGTGATTTAAGAACAGGAGTTATGTGATGGTGTTTGGGGGTTTTGGTGACAGCACGAACAAGAGCATTCTGTAAGGCTTGAAGGCGGCTTATTTGGGTGGAGCCTATGTTTAGGAACAGTGAACTGCAATAGTTTAATTTAGTATGGACTGTGCATGTGGCGATGGTTGATACAGTTTTAAAGTCAAGCATAGGGCGGATTTTGCGAAGGTCACGGATATGCATAAAGCAAGAGCGGGAGAGATGGGTGATATGATCAGAGAAGCTGAGGTTTTGGTCGAAGATCACACCTAGGTTACGGACAGAAGAGTTAGTGTTAAAGGTGTGTGTGTGCAGGCAGAGTCCAGGCTGAAAGAGATAGAGGAATCTGAAACTTGTGAATAGGAATCGACTTAGTTGCGCATAGCCTATAAAATAAAATGGTGCTTAGGAAAACCGAAGACGTTCTATATCCTAGAGAAACAACGATTCCAGTGTTAAGACAAAGAAGATGTCTTGGTAATTAGGCATTGTTCACTGATGGTGAAGTTAGTTGGCAACGACCGTCGGAAATTAGAAAAGAAAAACTCTAAGCAGCTCTGTCAGCCCACTTTACATGACTAAGAATAATTATCCACGTATCTTAGCATGGCAAATGCCTTTCTTAGAGAAAGGATATGAACTGGAAAAGTTGATAGGGCCTATCCTAAGAAGACGAAAACTGAAAAGGGTGGGACATTTAGCTCTTATTGAAAATATAGAAGATGCTACTCAATGTCGGTCCATTTAGGCCTACATATAAAAAATTTGAGGAAAATCGCGATTAACTGATGGAAAAACCTCACAGATGACCCAAAATATCTGGAAATGTCACTGGAAGTCAACTGGCAAAGAAAAGTGAAGGATGCACGCTTCACGATGTTAACTGTACAGATACATACTACACAGGCAGAATTAATCGACATTCCTTACTGAATGTAGATACCCAGCAAACAAAGAAGTTGGATGAGTCTACATGGAAAGACGACTGCTTGCCATAGCAGGCCATATGCGAGCATTCGCTTTTATGCAGTATTTTTTAATAATTTAAAGCACCTTAAAGCTTAATAATTTAAAAATGTAGTAAGGCGCTATATAATATTTGAATCTATGTTCCTTATAATTGTCTGAATTAGACCTATTAAATCTTCTTTTAAACGAAGCTACTGATTCTTCTGTGGCATGAGTCAGTTAAGCGGTCATCAATTACGATGCAGGGCACTTTGCGACTGGTGCACAAGCAACATCTTACTTACCTCACCTGAGTAAGTCTTTTATCGCTCAAATGAATTGCAGTTCTATAAGTGAAACCTACCTGAATTGCAATTTCAAATTACCTCGCAAGTCAATCGTTAAACGTGGCTTAACAGACGGCGATCTTCGACTTTTTATTGCCAGTTGATTTATCGAATTGACTCTGTGCCACAGGTTGTGCAAACAAATCGAGATATTGCTGTAAAAACACCTGTTTAACGTCCTGCAGTTTGACATACGATGTCAGTTTCTGGTCTCTGGGTTTATAGCCAACAGACTACTCATCCGTCAGCCCGGTAAGAGAGGCGACACAACTGACTTCACAAGGTTTCACTCCAATCTTACAACATTCACGCATTTCGAATAAGACTAAATCAAGCGAACTCAAATCTCGGGGTCTAACAGTAAAGAAATCGCTTGTGACTCAGTGCATGAGTTAGTTTTTAAGACCTGGTGGCTTGAGCTCCTTTACTAAATAGTTTACCACTGACTTTAGGTTAAAGCCCATTCAAAAACACAAAATTGAAAGGGTGCACATGGACTAGAGTAGTGCGAAAAGAACTCGAATGTTGTGGTTTTGAGCTCAGTAGACATACTGTTTGGAGCAAGGCCCAGGACTGGAAGGCGTGGCGTCGCATCACTGATTCGGCTACACTCAACTAGAGTATCCCCCAAGAAGAAGAACCACGAAGGAACCAGCGGCCCTGCCATTTCTTCCATGCGTCGGTGCTGTTCTGAAATAGCATATAGTGATTGATATACATGTACTCGGGCTCCAGCGTAGTCATATATCGTGAGAAATCTACGGAAGAGGAAACTTGCAAATAAATTCTGTAGAAACTAAACTGACTAAATTATAACTATGATAAATACGGATATGCAGACGAGGTTGACTTGCGTGAATAGACCAACGGACATTGTAATTCGACGGAACAAAACCAAGACGTCCACATATTTGATTGCAAGTCTAAAGGCTTAAAGAATTGTAAGCTCAATGAAGCTCGGCTTAAGGGCTATAATGACGTCTAGGCACAAAATAATGTTGAGTCTCTTCTCCCTGCCGCAAAGCGGCTATTCCAAAAGCAGAAAGGGCTGAGTCGTGTTCAGTTCCCAAGATGCCTAGCCACCAAACGCTTTTCCGTGCACTTTTGGCTAATCTGAGCTGTCTGCAGGTCACCTTGATTACGATTCATGTGCTGGATAGATCACTAAATGTCATACAATTCACAGTAATTGTGAGTCCATTTTTTCCCCCGCAATTCATCAACCGCAGTTAGAGGACTGCAAAGGTTATAGTTGCAATCGGATGGGTTCCTTGATGATGCGGGCAGCCGTCTATAGTTTGCACATCGGGTAATCCGGGCCTCGCTTTAATGTCTTTTATTCTCTTTACACAGCCTTCTGTCTACATCAGGCCACCACTGAAAGCTATAGTCATGAAGGCGCTCTCCTGAAACACGCTTTTCATGAATCGCCATTACGACACATTACGAACCTGAAGCAACTGAATGAAGTCCACGTCTCAGGCAGCACAACAGCTGCAGTGCAGCTCAATTCATCGCTTATTAAACGGATCAATTATGGCCTTGAAAGCGACTTCGGTGCAGTCACGTAATTTTGAACACCTTTAATTTGCCACAACCGCAGAAAACAACAAAACGTAGGCGAAAACCCAGCTAAAAACTCACTGCAACTAAATAAAAGCATCATTGGTAGTCCATAACAATTGAAGCGGATGTGCAGACACGAGTCAATGAAATCGCTGTGTAACTGAGTGACAGATAGTCTCGAAAAATTTAACGTACTGATTTAAGACTGTCATTGTGATGAATAATTTATCGAATAAATAGGTCCACAGCAGAGTTATTACAACAGCAATTAGGGTCTCTCATCGTGATGATAATTATCGAATAGGCCCTAAATAGGTCCACAGTAAGATAATTATTTGCAGCAGATTTCGATGAAAACAGCAAACTGAAATAACATTTTACTGCGGCGTACTTTCGTTAAGCACACAGAATTAAGTCTGCGAACTCCATTAATGAAATGTCTCACACTTCCCATGTCTTAATCCTGAATATATATATATATATATATATATATATATATATATATATATATATATATATCGTCTGAATATATGACGATATATAAAGTTCCATCATACATTCAATTCATTCTGTTGCATGGCTGACAAGTTCAAAGCAGGAGGGCAGAGTCGGCCTTAGCCTCAGTGACTTTCCAGGCAAAGTGTATATTTTGGCGGCCCCCCGACCTCACCTAATTACAAGCTTTTTTCAACTCTTGTAAAACAATAAGATCTGCACAAAATAGACCTGTTTCTAAACTGTTTGGTAATGCAATCATGGAAATCATTTTGAATAGTTTCTGTCGATAATGGAAAGTATATTAGGCCTAATTTAACATAATTTTCTATGAATAAGCGTTTTGCCAACCTTTTGTTTTTTTATGCTAACTTCTGTTTGCAATTTTTTCTTACGAGATTGGGCACCCGATAATTTCTGACCTTCGTGGGTTTTAGCGTTATTTCTTATTATTTTACTATTATTAACATTATCATAAGACCAAAACTATAAAATCTGCATAGTTATCGATATTATGATCTTTAGTTAAGATTTTCACAAATTGAGAACTCTATATAAAACTAAAGATTAGACAGCATTCGAAGAAGAATCAAATTTGGCAATATAATGTCTGCAAAAACAAAATAGAAAAGAAATGAATAACTAGCGCATTTTCCGCAGCCAGTCGCATGTTTTACTCACATGGTTTCCGGTCGAAATCAAGAACAAACTTATGATTCTCTGTTTGGCATGCATGTCCCACCGTATGTACACTAGCGCTTATAGGGCCTACTTCGCACAAGCGCTTATGTAGATCACTTGTCTTGAATCAGGCGGGTCGTGAATAGGTCACTGAAATTTGATACACATAGGTACCCTTCATTTTCCTATATAAACTGGAGTACATAATGCGTTCTAGTAAGATCGTTGTTTTCCTTAAACACAACCCACCCTAGCCCCTCTCCCCTACTCTCGCTGGTCTCCTGGCAACCGGACTTAGCTCTTTGGACAAATTCACGGACTTGACGCAGCGCTCGTGAATAAGATGGTGCCCTGCGCTTAGCTCTTAAGTAGCGCTTTAGAAATTTCGAGTTTACGATTGCAGCAAGCATCCACCAGCGTACATACTAATGTTCGGTCATCCAGTCCACCACAGAATTCCTAATTTCTAATCGCACTTTTCTATAGGCCTACCTATTAGATGACACTTGCGATTGGTTCCTATACCGGCTCTTTATAAGTAGCCCTTACATAATAAACTCACTTGGCCAAGCAGTAAAAATGACCGGATTCCAAAATATAGAGTAGGGAACAGAACGGTCGTCCTCCAAGATTGGCCTAAACATTCCCTTCAGTCTATCAATTGCGAGGACATTGCTGACCGGGATGCTCATTATATTCACTGTCATTTAGTAGCAACGTTGGCTTCAGTTACCAGCTCCAGCTTATATGGATTCGATATGGTGTTCGTTGGCTCGTCAATTAGCACAGTATAATAAACGGTGCCATTCATGACAAGCGATTCCTCAACACAAGGACCAGTTGCCCTTCTATGTACGAACGGATAAATGGAAGAAACCCATTCGCAATCAAAAGCGACAGCTTTCTTTTTCGGGAGTTTTTCAGACCTGTGGAGCCAAGTCAAGGGTACACACTGCGGATTCCTGAACAGCAACTTTAGTGTTGCAAAAGCGCTTCTCGGAGAATTAATCATGACGGCTTCGAATGGCCTTCGATGAAGTGGAAAGATCAGAGACTTTGAAATAACATGATACCGCATCTTCCTATCTAGACTACGTTCCCAGATATGCGTTTCGTTTTCGTGGTAGAACGATAAGTCCAAAAATGGCCACCGATGTGAAAACTTTCTTATTGGAATGCTTCTTGTTCGATGGAATAGTTTCATCCTTGAAAAAATGAACTTGACAACGAAATCCTGCGACTGACTGGCATATTTGTAAAAGACGTCGAGTATTCTCTGTTGATCCGAGTACTGCATCAAAATGTCGATATCGTCATCCCATGGCTGTAGCCCGTGATGACGATACGACCCAAGCAGCGTACCACTGAAAATGAAATAATTCGTGATGTTGAACATGTTGCAGATCTTTTTAAATTCTACCAGCAAAATATGCACAGTCTCTTTTTCTTTGGGTGACATGGCAGGTTTGACGAAATCCCATTGCTTCTTAAGTGTAGACATAGTCGAAACACAGCTGTTCAGTTTTTCAATATCATATACAATCTGCTTTAGCATCACAGAGGACTGACGGTAGCAAGGGACCTGATCACCTCCACCTGTAGGATTTCTGCCATTAGGGATATCAAATACTTGACTGATATAGGATTCTTTACTGCTATATGCAGTTTTGTGAATTCTGCTGAGCCTGGCATCTGATATAATATTGCCTGTCTCGTGTATTTTCAATTTAGTGTGATTGTCATTGGATTGTTTAGCTGAGTCATTCGAGTTACTACTGTTCCTTCTTTTCTTCCAATCAGACACTTTGATTCTCTTAAAATTTTTAGATTGGTTCGTATGGCCAGGAGGTTTACTTTTGTTCGCCCTTTCTGTAGTTAGAGATGTGTTTTGAAGTTTTTGACTTCTTAAAGGGTCACTCACTGAGTTGGTATTCGGAGTTGTTTTAGTCGCAGTCCCACTAATTATCTGTTCGGTTTCGGTTAAAGTCGCTATCTTTTGTCTTTTTGTGGTTGAAGGAAGTTTGTTAACGTTAGATGATTCTATGGTAACAAAGAGATTTTTCAGATTCAATCGTTCTGTTGTTTCAGGGGTTATGTCGCTGCTAAATCTATTTGTGATGTCAGACATGTTGTTGTACTCTAACCATTCTGAGGCAATTTCAATTTCTTCGATCTCATGTGAAACTTCAGTGAATTCATAATCTCTGTCAAGTCTGTTCATCTGTGAGCTTGTGCTATTGGAAAGAGTGATCAGAGTTTGTGACATTTCATTCGAAACAAGAGCTTCGCCAGTCTGAACCACTTTGCTGATGTCAGAAACTTTACTGTCATCAATGCCTTTACCTTCGTGAAGTGTTCTGCGGATATAATTGTTTTCTGTGCTGCTTGAAAGGCGATTGGCTTCAAGACCTTCGCGCGCGTCAGATTTGTCGGAGAATTCAGAACTTCCTTTTGCTTCGCAATCTTTACTCGGTAGACGTTGCTGAAACTGCTGCGTATTTCTGAATATCAGGCAGGACAGAAGCACACAATTCAAAACAACCAACACTCGAAACACAAACGGCAGTTTACAACTACGAGCGCTTAAGAGAATCGTTGAACAGTTGTTTCTTGCGTGGCAACTGGGAGGCATCGCTGAAACAGGGAAATCAAAAGAATATCGATTAGGCATATTTTGGAATTACTGAAAAACAGTAAAACCATTAGGTCTCTATGGTGATCATTGGCAGATCGATTTTGAAGAAAGCAGGCTAACTTAAGTCTTGAGAAGCTCATGTGAAGTCCGGAGCAGAAATCCGGTAAGGAGTAAGGGATGAATCCCAATGAAGCTAAAGGTTTTAGTCTACATAGCTACATACATATATACATAATACATATATACTTGCCTACTTACCTACCAACCTATCGAAAGCTTTAAATAAATCAAAAATTACTCCAAGCTATAATAATGATTAACTGTAGTAGGCCTACTAACTGATTCAAAGCATGCACACATTTGGGCCTGCGGCAACAGGCGTCCAGACGAGTGAAGCCAATTCCGGGTTTGGGGCTAACCGAAGGAAATATCAGATGGCAGCCATGTTCGGATTGGCTCCATGGCACCGCCCTTGATGATAGTGACGTTCTTTTGTCACAAGATCTAGCTCTCGTCCTCCGATTTTAACAATTAAAACTGTTCGCAACGATAAAGTTGTTTTTAAAAACCTTCAGCTTCAACAAATCGGCAGTAATATTGTATTATTTCTATCGCATTCTTGTATTAATACGCACCTGCAATAGGCCTATTTCTCTTAAAGTATCAGCTCGCCAATCCTGCTTCTCTCTCAAGTTCACAACCATAGCTGGCTGTTCACTCGATGCATGAAACAGTATTTTAAAAAATCATTCCTAACACTTAAACTTTCATGTTCTCTTCATTACTCTAACTCTAAACTCCATCAATGCGACACAGAGGTTCATTCGTTAGCGCGCTTCGTCTGTAATCCAAAGATTGCGGACTCCGTGTAATGACCCTCGTCCACCTGTATCGCCCCTTTTCAGATTCAGGTTAATTGACCTTTCGCGTAATAGGTGCAATAAATAAATAAAATAAATAAATGGCCGTCTGCATTCATATCTACTTGACCTTTGGACTTTTGACTTTTTATCGAATCTGATCTAACCTATCTCAACATTTCGTTTTGACTGAGCGCATATAAATAGCTGGTTCTAATGACTTAGTTTGCTGGGCGCTGAAGAGAGCTATAGCTAATCGTTTTTGTCTGGCACCATTTGCAATGGATAAAAGAGCGTTGCGATGCAATCAGAAGCTCAGTATCGACCCCGTAATTGATACGATTTTGCCACGATTTACAGAAACTGATTGGGGCGGGTGAACCAAATGATCAATTATTTAAAAAGCCTCACCCAGTTTAACAAAGTCAAGTAAAACGAGTTTACCCTTAGCAACGAGAATAAGTCAGAGCTCAGTTCTTGAGATTTCTCACCAGTTGAGACCCATCGCGTATATTCGTTTGGGATTGCGACTGTCGAAGTGAATCCCCTGCGGATACAATCAATAATACAAAACTTGATTTAAAATCTGCGTAAATCAATAGAAATAAATGTCACAGCTTGTAGTCGTATAACCTCTTACAGGTCGTAGGTCATAGCCTATCGTACGTCTACAAAAAGCTTCGGAGGTTGAGAGTTGGTAGGGTGGCCGAGCGACTGCCGACCTCTACCGATCCAGATTAGAATCCTGAGCTCGTCATGTGAAATCGACATAGGTCGCCTTGTCGACGTCAGTGCCTCGTTAAGTCCAAAACACACAATCGGAGGTTGAAGTGTTCGATACCCCTAAGCTCAGATATGCTCATAAAAGAAAATGCACTGCTAAGAAGAATTAAGACAAATTCCAATTTTGCAAAGATTTAATTTTTTTCTAAAATAAACACAGATCATCTGTTTGAAGCTGATCCATTGTTCTCCTTTTATGTAAGCTGATCCAGAAGAAAAAGTGCGAGGATATAACTGTTATATCTAGTTGTCTCCCGACTTCAGATCATCCATGACTGCCTGCAGTGGGCAAACGACAAGCGACGGAAGCCTAGACACCTTTGGGACTCAGAAGTTTAGCCCTCAAACTTAACATCCTGTAGCGCCATCGACTAATGCCTAGGCCTAATCCTTAAATAGGTAATGGCGTTATATAAATGCGTGGAAAGGTTGCTAGGTTTTATCTAGTGCTATTGCATTGTGCTGTTGAACTTCATAACGATGTCACCATATAACAATAGTCGGTGAAAACATTGTTAAGTAACATTTTAAAAAGAGGACTACAGTTAAACAAAGAATTAGCTAACAGGGGTGGGTTCTGTAACTGATTCGCTATAGGCCTAAGTAGCTACCTAGCGATGTTTAGCCTACCTTCTGCAAATCATCATTCGTCATGGCTGACACAGTAGTTTAAAGCCTATCAATCTGTAGGCCTAGAATATCAATAGGCCTGACAGATCTACGAAAATAATTACAAATGAATAAAATCGCTCGGCTACTGGTGTCTTCTAAGCGTATATATGTCATGCGTATGTTTATGAGTGTCTGTGTTACGCTGATCCAATCACAAGTTTGCAACATCTGTCGGTAAGAGCACTGCTTCGGCCAATAAAAAGTATGCAGTTCAAACACCCGGTCCATAAGTTTATACTTATTCACAAATTCACTGCGAATAGCCGCATTATAGGCTGACGACCCAACTATTCCTAAATCTTACGTGCATGCAGCCTAAGCATACGAACATACGTATATACACATGTATATACATATGTGTAATGGAAACCGAGGAGACGATGATGCGAAATACGGCCACAAATAGAGGACATTATATAAAACGATGAACAATTAATTATATAAACAATTAACTGTAGTATTTAGAACTAAATTAGTAGTAGATAAAGGGCAGAAATATTTAAGCATGACTGATGCAAAGACTAAAGGACGACAGACAGAACAGACAGAGGAAAGGAGGCAGACAAAGGCACACAGACACGGCTCCAAAGGGCAACGCGTGCAAGCAAGGGGACTGGAAGGATCTGCGAGATCTGTGATCTGCAAGACAAATGGCAGAGCACTGGAATGCGAGCCATGATGATGCAGCGATGGAAGAGGGTAGATGGAAGGTCGATTGAAGTCTGCCGCTAGCAGACTACAGGAAAGGAAGCCATGATAATGCGGCGAGGCAGGAAGGGGAAGAAAGAATGCTTTTGATGTATGCCGCTAGGAGCTGGAAGAGAGAATAAAAAGGGAGTGAACAAGCGAGTCGAGGTTCACTCTCAGCGACGCGAGAACCGCGGAACACTCTCAGCGACGTGCGAAAGAGGAATCCTGTCTCGGCTGAAGCAAGCTGCAACGACGGACAAACTGACGAAACGGGTGCGGGAGAAAGAAGTTAGCAGCTGAGAGTGAAACTGCAGTATGTCTAAGAACATCGTGACTCTGTAAATAGGTTGTAAATAGACTTGTTGTTAGAATAAAAGCATCAATTGAACATTCTTCGTCAACGAAACAACACGCCAAGAAAACCCCGAAGAGACGCCAGTATCACCGCTACCACCAACTAATGTTTTAAGACTGACCACTGACTAGTGTTTTAGATCGACTGCCAAACGTCTTTCCATACATTACGTCTCGTGGCAACAGTCTTTTAAAACATTACAATATGCGAGCCTCGCACATGTATATACATATTGTTAGAGTCGGCCCACGTAGAAGACCCGGATGCAAGGAGTGACTGAAGGATGGGCCGTCTCTTTGGGGGGCGTAACCCCAGAATCCTTATAAAAGGGGAAGTTCCTTTCAGTTGACTGAGCTTGGCTAGTTAAGATAGGCTGAGTCCTACGTGGCTCTGTTTCCTGTTAGTCGCCAAGACTCCGTTTTACGAGCTGATGTAAAGGTCCTCCGTCTGTTGGAGGAACCTAAGACGTTTTGTGTTCAAGTTGTTCGCTGATGTGAAGACTTCGACTTGTGGCTTCAAAACAGCCGTCGACGTTCTGTCTGATGTCAGGTATTTTGTTTATGTGCTATAACCTCTTGCAAGTGTAAATATACATTTTATCTCAACCCAAGCGAGTTTATTTCCTTTTCTTAGGACTAGCACGTAACAATATGTATATACGCATTGCGAGGCTGTAGACCTATTTATGTAGGTGCCGACCGTCTTCCGAAATTGTCAATCGATAGATCAATTTCTTTTCCATCTGGTTGACTTTAAATTTTCGTTCCAATATGTTCTAAGTTTGCTTTTTCAACACGACTTTTGGTTCTTCATTTGATTCAATCTGTGACTTTCCAGTCCGCATTTCATAACATTGCTGGGTTCTATTTCATTTCACCAATCTCTTATCAGCCTGCTCATTTGGAAAATGTACGATTTGCAACTTAGGTATTGACCTATCTTTGAGATGAACAGCACAAGCTCTAGCCCTAAATCCTTAGGCTGAGTTTGCATGTAATCCTTAATGAAATGCTCCTTTGATCCACATGTAGGTCTATAAAACGCCTTTGATGCAGTTGCATCAAACTTAGTTTGTTCTCGTTCATTTGTATCTTTCTTCTTGACGTTGCTGTTCTCCGGTATCTGTTTATTCTTAAAACACATTTTTTTCTTAAAATACATTTTCGTTGAATCCCCAATTTTTTCAACTTCAATGTAAGTGACTCCCCTTCTTCAAATTCCTTCTTTCTCTTCTTTATCTTCCGCTATTGTTGCTCTTCAAGCCTAGACATATACTTACCCTTTCCTCCTCATACATCTGCTGCATTAGCTCTGTTTCTTCTATTCTCATCCTTTCTTGCTCCTCAAACTTCCTTTCCATAATCTTAACTTGCTTTCTCCGCTTCTCTCGTTGCAAGGCCATTTCTCTCAGCTGCATCTACTTCATTTCAAGTCTCTTTTGCTCGGTTTGTATTCGCTGTTGCCTTTCTAGCTCCAACTGCTGCGTTTATATATCTAGGCCTATTTGTTGTTTTGAATCAGCAATTCGTCTTGTCTCGCTTTCTCTGCGATCTCCAATTCGGCATGTCTCCTTCTCAGCTTGTACCAAAGATCTTAGAGTCTTAGACTAAGATATGACACTTCCTATCTCCGCTGTGTATTCGGCCTGGTGGTGGTCAAATGTACGCAAACCGTGGCGCCACGTAGTGATTGGATTGATAGCTTCTTAGCAAAGATAGACGCGGCATTTCACTACTATATACTGTAAGACAAATAATGTAGCCTATTGATAAGCGTTCTCGGCCTGAAATTTGGATATACAAGTGAATAATTTTTTTATTGCAAATAAAATTCACTCACAGTTTACATAATTCGAATATACATAATTAAGAACATTAACGTTGAACTACGTGTATGGAGCTGAGCAGTATTACACAAAGATCTTTGGTATCACATTTATCTTCAGTAAAGAAACAATGTCAACAATAAAGCTTCAGAAGTCTATATCCATGACCAAACCAACAGAAGGCAGACAAATGAAAAAAATAAATTGAACTGCTTACTCATGGAAAATTTTCTTTGCTTTATGATTGCGCTTAAGCTTAAGTTTGCAGGAGTTTTGAAGTTGCTGGTTAAGAATTTTGATCTTACTGTGGATTCGAACTGTCATGTACAATTTCATCATGTATTTCAGCCGGGCACCACATGTTGCTGATCCACATGCAGCAATATCTAAATTCTTTTGGGCAATTCTTTTTAGTCGTTTTAATATACCAGAACTATGCTGCAATTTGTCAAATGAATTCTGAAACAGTTTTTCCAAGTCCCTGGTGAAAGCCAAAAACGCCATGGATGGGTTAACTAAACAACCATTGTCCTTAAATGCCTTTAGCTGTAAGAAAGGAAACCGAGGATAAGACAAGTGTACACTTGTGTACAAATCACTGCATGTTTGGCACATGCCAGATCCATCATTAAAGCCACACTTTCTTAAGATATAGCACTCATATATGCCAAGACATTGTCAACCTCCAGTGGCAAATCAGGAATATCTGATATATCTTGAAGGTCAGAGTCATCTTCACATGTCATTTCACAAGTGATCTCATGATCAATATGTGAAGCGGAAGCATAGTGTTCATCATCATGTAACCTGGACTTCAAAAGATTCGACAATGACAATATATCTATAAGCACATCATCTATATCATTTTCACAGTTTCGTCCACAATTATCAACAATTTATCAACAGCGATATATCTAAAATTGGAACGAAATTCTGTGACATCAGGATTGTCCCTGTGTCCTCCACAACCACGGATCGTTGAAAAAAATTCTCAATGCAGTCCTGGTTTAACCGAGATGTCAACAAGAACTTATATTTGTTCTTTGCATATAAATTTTTCCACAGTTTAATAATGGACTTTAATGTAATCTGCCAGCCTAAAATGCAGGGCAGTACCTTCTTTGATCTGGCAGGTTTTAAGTCTTGCCAGTAAGCCAATATGTCTTGGAAGAACACATCATGACCGCTGCCATTAGAAACCGCATGCCCCATGGGTTGCGAACTCTTTATTGTTCTGTCTCCTCAGTCGAGTTCGTAGTCTGACAATTTCATTCTTAAGTTTCTTCTTGTCTGAACAGTTACATGACGACCTCGTGGAGCAACCTTCAGACTGGTCATTTAGAAGTTCCAGGTTAGCAGATGATGAAATAGGCAAAACACTATTGACAGCCACAGTTGCAGAAAGAGACTCTTCCACAGCAAGAACTTCATCACTGTCCTTGTGTTCGTTAGGAACGTTTTTGGGCAGCTGTAATTTGCTGCTTTTCACAGAAACATTTGACTTTGGTGTATGCCTGATAATGTGTCATCGTTTTTGTGTGATCGATGATGGCTGGTTTGGAATATCAAACAGTGTTGGAACTGCATTCCATATAAGCTTGTCATGTTTGGTGTTCATGAACTGTGAATCTTTGAAATGCCTACTGCACAGTTGGAAGGTTTTGTTCAGCCCTTCAACACTTTTGCAGTCCAGGTCCGAACGCTGCGTGTTGACTCTCCACTTTTTGCACCTGTTCTCATGTAATAAAACAGTAACAGCAGATAACTATTAATTTTCTACAATAAAATGTTGCCGGGCAAGTTGTAAGCAAAAGTTACATATCAATACGACATGGAAACAACCTAGGAAATAAGTCCAGGAAGAGATGCGTTCTTAGACAAGATCTGAAAGCCAGAACAGACTTTGCACAGAAAACGTTTGCCGGTCGCCAACATCTCAAGTGATATTTTCGAAACAGAAACGTTTTCCAATGTTTCCAAATAGCATTGTTTGTGGGCCTCTCATCACGTATAACAGCTTTATGAATTAAAAGCGGTGATTGATAGAAGAGTGTGATGTATTCGGGATTTTCTATACCGACAGTATGGCCTCGACCCTGTCCATCTTTCAATGGATCTATCGGGTATGTATCGGGTATGTGATGTATGTTATGTGTATCACCGACAGCAGTCATCGAACATTTAATAATATAGTTTATACGTTACTTTGTACATACCTTTCAGCATCTTTCGGAAATCTAAATAGTGAAATCTTTTGCGCATTGTACGTCGTTACACTGCAATTAATCGCAGCACAACAGATCCCTCCTGGCTTCGAAGCCATGTTTACAAACTCTATCAATCCAATCGTATGGTGGCGCCACACATCCCAAGGTAGGTGGTGTGTACATTCAGATACATTGAGTGTCATATCTTAGTCTATGACTCTAAAATCTTTGCTTGTACTCTCTAAGCCTGAAGCTGCTGTCTTTGCATTTGCAGTCCAGCTTGCTTTATTCTTTCTAGTTCTATTACTTGCTCCATCCTTCTTTGTTCGACCTCATTTTTTAGCCCGGCTCTTTCTTTCCTTTCTGCTGTCATTTGTGATCGTCTTTCATTTCTTTTTATCTTCATTTGCTGTACCTGCATTTCTATCATCTGCAACATCGTTTCTATAGCGGACGGTGTAGGGGGTTTCCACTAGCTTCTTCGCAGGTTTTGCTGTGACACAAACTTCTGCTCTTTCTTAAAATTATCCCTTGGCTAACGTTTCTAATAATGCCCTTTCGACTCTGTTCTTCTATTCGCTCTGCCTTCAAGCCATATTTAATTAGGATCTGCTTAAGCCGCTTTGTCACCAAGACCCGTCTTTGTTATTTTTAGCTGGTTTTCTGCGTACAATCATTCTATCTTACTTAAGTAACATTTTTCAACAATGATTTTTGCAACAAAAGCAAAAAATCATTTCTTTACCCCGTAGGCCTACGTACAATGATCATAGAATACCAGAGAATTTCAGCAACGAAGAGTTCTGCAGACGTAGAAGACTGACCACTGATTGCAGCCTCTCGTCTGTTGCGCGTGAAACTGGACTCAACCAAACAGAACAAAAGCTGAAAAATACAGTGTTGGCCAAATTAATGGAATCAACCATGAAAAGCAACAAAATATCACTTTATTGTGCATTTATTATTAATACACAACATCTAATATTTTATATGTAGCATATATGAGTAACGAAACACGGTTTGGCATTGAATGAATAAGTTTCTGGCACATATTCTGGACTTCCACATCGTGGAACCATATGTTAATGATTGCTTCAATTAGCTTTGTTTTTTGCGTACAATCATGGTTTCTCAACCTGGTTTTAATGATAGCCCACAAATTTTCGATGGGATTTAGGTCTGGAGAGTTTCCAGGCCACTCCAGAGTTTTAATGTTATTGTCTTTCATGTATTTCATGACTTTCTTCGAGGTGTGACAGGGAGCCAAGTCTTGTTGGAAGATCCCGTCATTGTTCGGAAAGATCTTGGTCATCTCCGGTACCAGCTTGTGTTGTAGAACATCGATGTATTTGTCAGAATTCATCATGCCATCGACTGGACTTAGTGTCCCAGGGCCCTGAACGCTGAAACAACCCCAGAACATTTTCTTATCTGGATGTTTGACATGTTGCTCGATGTGTCCGGTTCGAATGGGTTCTCCGATGGATCTGCGAACGAACTGCGATCTCTGACCATGAACTTCAAAGTACGATTCATCAGAAAAAATCACCTGCATCCAGAAACAAACACCCTTCTAACGTTAATATTACCCTAGTGACAGTTCAAGAAATTCATGATTGTAGTCATAACCTGAAATAATAAAGTATCGGTATTAAATTACGATTAAAAAAAGAATCTGTATATTACAGTGTACATTAATTTTAAAGTGAAGTAGCCTAATATTTCTTACCTTGCTCCAATCTTCCTTTGTCCAGTGTCTGTGTTGTTTAGCCCATGCCAAACGTTTCCTCTTCATTGCCTGTGTCAACAATTGCTTCTTCAGTGGCTTTCTGGCCGGCCTTCCAGCATCGAGCAGTCATCGTCTAACCGTTCTCGAGCTCACAGCGATTTGATGCATCGCAAGATCACATTTTAACTGCACACTTGTTTTCTTGGGATCTCTGAAGCTCTGTTGCAGTAGAAAACGATCATCTCTTGCATTCGTCAGTCGTTTGCGACCACAGCGACCTTTTCTCTGAGGTGAAAGCGTCCCAGTTTCTTTGAACAATTTGACAATCTTGCTAACGGTAGACTGCGTAACTCCGCATAATCTAGCGATTTCTCTCTGACTTTTACCAGAATAATCTGATAATGTTAAGATTTTAGAACGCTTGCGTGGAGTAACGTCCATCTTTGTTTAACATACAGTGTAGATATTTAAATGTGCCTAGAGCAATTAATATAAACAAAGAGTCCTAAAACATCAAATTGTGTAAGTGATTCCATTAATATGGCCAAGACTGTACTACATGGTAGTCTCACAATGGCCGCTATGCATAGTTCGCTAGGTGGCGTACCGATGGCGCTATTACCTGTCTCTGTACAGAACTTCAATAAGGCGTACAAAATCGTTCTTTTGAGGCGTTTTCTCAGACATTCTTAATCAACAGGAGCATTATTTAGAACGGGCTAACTTGTTCTTTTGTAATTCACACTAGCGAGAAACGCTTGAAAGGTACTGACAGGCGCTGTAGAAATGCCCAAATATTTATATACAGACATGCATAGGCCTATGTGTATACATGGGCTTCGTATTTGCATGTATGCATTCATACATACAGTTGTCAGAATGAACAGACAGATGCAAAGTGATTTATTGCTAAGGAAATAAAACTGGTGGGGAAAGAAATAAACGAGGAAGAGTCGTAACTTTCGTCAGCCTAGGCTACAGGAGCGATTGAGGCGATGTTGATTTATTAAATGTAACGGTTTTATAGAGCTACCGTATGGCCTCGACCGTGATCATTTTACAATGAGTTCATCGGGAGATCCTTTACCACCGATGCAGTAGGTGGTCTACTCTTGACCGTCCATATGTGATCCAGGTCTGCCGAAGTCCAGCATTCGTCTGCTTCAGACCGTCCTCAGCTGCGCCGCCTGACTAAGTACTGGCCAGTCTGCCGAAGCTCTATACATCGGATTATACGGGGCCGTCCACGAAGGTCGTCCGCAAAAATGACCTACTTTTGACCTTTCCCTCCTCTGGTCCGCATTTGGGTGATCCATCCCAATTCCCACCTTTGCGGACCTCTGCACTCCAACGAAGTAGGCCTACTAAAGCCTAGAATAGGCTATGCTGTTGATCTTCCAGGTTGTGCTACGAGGTGGAGTAACTTGATGCTGCCGCGTCCATCAAAGGGACTCTAACTAGATCCAACGCAGTATTATGTAATGTAATCGAAAATTTATAAAGCGCCGCTTCAAGATTGACTCCTCAGAGGAGCTCCCGGCCCGACAACTCAGAAGCACTGGGAAACAGGAAGGTCTTCAAGCGCTTGCGGAAAAGAGGGGGAGAGAGACCAAGAAATTCCTGGCGTAGGTCATTAGGAAGCCCATTCCAAAAAGCGGGAACAACCACAGCAAAACTCCTCCGCTGGGCCGTAGCTGTTCGGACCGATGGGACAAGCAAGTCACTCTGTACCGCCGAACGTAGTCTGCGGCCCGGAACGGAGGAGGCCAAAACACAGAGCTCCCTAAGATAAGAAGGGGCGCAACCTGAGTGGCAATTACGTACAAGAGCCAAGATTTTGAATTTTATACGCTCCCCGACAGGCAGCCACTGCAGCTCCTCCAGAATGAAAGCAGAGACGTAGCCGAACTTTGGAATACCTCCTGTCAGACGAGCAACAGCGTGCAGGACAGACTAGTTGCGAGATGCAGGAGAGACCCAAGCCAGCAAAGACGGCATTGCCATAGTCGGTCCTGGAAGGACTCTGACCAAAATTGGTGTTCAGGGCACAGACCGTACAGAAGTAACTTTATACAACAAATTTAGATGCCAACGTCAGCCTTGGGCATAACCTCCTTTTCCCGCTTGTCTGCATTTGGGTGATCTCCGTCCCTCTTTGCGGACGTCCTTTATGAACGACCCATGAGTGACACACTCCACTTGTTCCCGTCAAGGAGAGAATAAGTTCAAGATTCTCTTCTTGAAGCGGAAGTCATTATATGGTGCCACCCCGGCATACCAATCTCCCGTTCAGTCTCGAGTCACCCGGATCGGCGATTGTTGTGCTCTTCTACCAGTGCAGATATGCAGGTGACGCACTTACGCACATCCACTAAGCCCCTTCCTTTTGGAACCGTTTTTTTGCTGCACATAAATACTGTTGCATTTGACTCTGTTCAACAAACACTTCACACTGCCTTAAAACGGACTTGTTTAGTCCAGTTTGATAGTTGTGTGCAGCAGGTTTGTGAGATACACACACGCACACATACAAACATAAAAGCATTCAGTGACTGTCACAATTTTGAACCATACACGTTTGGACCCATCTTCCAACTTTCCAATGAGGTTGGAACTATTACTGAGATAGTTGTGGGAGTTATGGTGCTTGTTTTGCTATCAGTGTTGTGACAACTGATTGTTTTTGTATTAAATAGTTGACAACTCGGTTTGAAGTTTATATCTGTTTATTTTAAGTTACTTTACTGTCATTTTCGGCAAGAAGCCATGAAGGCTGGTAATCAAGTATTATAACCACTGTGCTGGTTTCACCGCACTTTTAAAATATTTAAACTGCAGCCCTAATAGCATATGTCAGTCATCACTACGAAAGAGACCCCTTGATTTCAACTCCTTTCTGTGTGCATTGTAGAGCAGACCATGGTTTGTGGAAAGGAGCCAACACCAGAAATGCATGCACAAATATTCACCTATACAAGCAGAATATACTCATTCGAGAGATTGGAAAGAAGCTGAAGGTGGCTCATTTAATGGTTATTACTACAGTCAAAAGGGTAACTGAACTGCAGAAGATCAAATCACAGCATCACTGTGGGCGATCAGTGGTGACCACCAATGGGGTTGACAACCCGAATGTGAAGATTTCCAAATTCTCACCAAAGGTATCTTCCAGTTTCATCAGATCCACATCAACTATACATACAATGAAATGCATTTAGTATAGTGTTGAGATGTTGAGACTGGGGCAAGTTGAAAACAGTTTTGCATCTGCATTGTCATTTAGTCAAATATTTTTTGGAAATAAGTATACACAGCAGCTGTATCATTGTCAGTGAGTCTTATTATTTTAACTCCTAAATTGTGAAATTTATCGCAAATTGTATCTTTACATTAGGCCGTTACATGTATGTAACAATTACTTATGGGTCTAAAGTATTCAGAATCCCTATTTGATACAGTGCTAAACAATGCTCCAAGAACCACAATAATTGCTTTAGGAGTTGGGGCAGTAAGTTTATGTGGCAGACAACGAAAATCTGTCTCCAACTGCCTGAATGGTTAAATGGAAACCGTTTTCCAATTTGCTCTATTTGAAATTTCTGGAATATTTTGTAGTAAATGAGTCAACGGTACTCTACTATAGCAGGCATTTAATAAAACAGTTCATCTGCGGATAGCCAAATAGGTATAGCTACGAAGCCTGGTTGTTGAACCCACCACTCTGCTGTTGAGTTAATTCAGATCTGTAACAAGGTGCTAGTCTCACAGATACCCAGCTTGGATTGGGTGACTCGGTGTTGGTCAATCTACCTCCCAACAGTTAGGTTGTGCACTTTGACAACTTCTTTACGAGTCTGAGACAGCTGCAGTTGTCTGATTGAAATATCCGTCCCACTGGAATGGTTCGAGCTAACATAATCAAAGATTGTCCACTTCCTTCAGTTGACCAGTTCAAGAAGCAGACACGAGCAAGGGTCAGCTGATTGGACACATGGTCTTCTGTTAGAGTAATGACGTGGAAAGATAACAGTGTATGTTGTGACATCATACATGCCAATCAGCCACTGGGTTCTGAACAACAATGGTCATGTGCCGAGAACAAATGCAGCCACACTTTTGCAGAAATGTTGCTAGGCATTGTCCATACTGTACACATACAACAAATAAGGCAGCACTAATGGGTTAATTAAAAAGTTAAGCAGGATCTGGCTACACCATATAGTCAAACAAAAGATATAAAACATTCAATGTATAAACATAAATGACAATATCTTAGAAACTATGCCAGAATTCATTTCTGTCAATGAACAAACATAGCTCATTGTGTTTGCCTAAAATATCATGCACAAAAGAAACATTCTCAAACTACATTAGCAATTACTAAACTTCATCTACAGGACAGCAAATAAAATGAGACAGTTTACCATTGACAAAGTCAAATATAAACCAGCTTGTTTAAACAGATGCTTAATTAAAACAATACAAAGTCTTGTCAATCTCTTCACTGAAACCTCAAGAAATAGCAATTTTCAAACCTGTTTACAGTTTAAATAATTACAAAGGGCCAAGCACAAAGTTGTCTGGCTATGGATCACAGTGAATGTTCTGCATTACAAGACAATTATGTTATTTGAGCAACTTCCAAAATTTACACTTTTAAAGCAATGCCTGCTAACAGCAGACACCAGTGCAGCTAGAAAGGTCACAGGCAGAAACCAGCGTACTTTAGATCTGCATTGCTCTGTGACCTTGGCTCACTTTATAAATTTACCCAATAACAATAATAATTACTTCACAAGACTACAACTTTGCTACTTTGGTCAGCATTGATTGTGCTATGATAACGATACTACAGAAGTTACTAGATTGAGCAAATAAATTTGTGAATACAAGAACATTTACTCATTTCACAATATGCACGCAAACAAAATTTTAGATTGTTATGTATAGTTTTTTCCAGTTTGACAAACTCCCGATCTTAATCCCTTGCTTCTCAGCTACAAAGATCGCTGATCAACCATCTTACATCAACATAATCCGAGCTTTTCGGTTAAACATACATCTTTCATTTGGTACAAAACAGCAGTACAAACTAGAAAGCAATGTCTGGCAACAGCGGACACTGGTAAGACACAGAGGCCTCACTACAGTTTCTGCTTTGGCTAATTTGTATGTCGTAACGAGGTTGTGTTATAATGAACCCATGTTCTCAAGGTGAAGCAAATCTGGGATCCCTGCCCAACTGCAATGCATCACAGTCTGTTTTATAATAAAGCACCTAATAATTATGTTTCTGCATATATAGCTACATATATTCTTGTCGTCTGCAGTCAGAAATCTTTGCTTGGCTATCATAGATAGCACTACCACTTCTGCAACAATAATCACACTTGCATGGATATAGGATGCAGTCAGTGCCCAATAACCACACACAATATGCCCAGTGCTTTGGATAAATCAGTTTTCATTTACCAGAGATTCAACATATCTGAACATCTCAGGTTTAACTTAACTTTAAACATACATTTCCTCTGAAGATATACTAATGAGGAAACTCAACTGGAGATATATTAACAGACCAACAACTTAATGCTTGCAGCCCTAAGAAGACCACTGCAGTTCATATGGTTGCTTAAACCAAATCTGACCCACCCCAGTAATTATACCATAGATGTACAAACATTATTTGGGCACAAGGTTACTTTGAACTAAGCCTTGCAGACAATAATGCGTGATTTGACAGGAATGTTTTTGAGAATATTTAGATAATAAAAATCTCTATATATCACTCTGTGATGTAAAAATTAAACCAAACTACGTGAGGTGGTTTGGCATTTATTTACAATCAGCAGAAAGATAACTAAAAATAACAAATCTTTTGCTGCTTTTGCTCAGGCTGTGTACGTTGATGAAGTAACTTTGCCGCCATGTCCTGTCCAGTCAGTGTGGACGAAATTGCCAGGGTCGCTGAGTGTACTGTAAGTATGGGCCCCAAAGTAGTCTCTCTGTGCCTATAGGAGAGAAATACAACATACAGCTAAGAAGCTGAAATATTCAAAGCAAATCTAAGGTCTGGGGATTTCAACACCTGCAAAAAATTATCAGCCATAAATGTAAAAAGTCACAAAATGCCAAATAAATGATGCAAGTTATTTCCAACTTTCTATTTCTCAATACTTAAAACTTAATTTTGTTACATGCAATATACTGACATCTTTAACTTGGAGATCTCATTCTGTCTCACTGCCTTCAGTCTCTCTCTCACTCTAATACCATTCTATTTATAGCCTTCTTGTACCCTGACCTCACCTTCCATCCTCCGTGAACTTTCTCAGGCTCTGTTCACAATTATACATGACTTGGAGACAACTGTTTGTGACAGAGCATGTAGGTAATACTTATGCATCATACCAAGATGAATTTTTCTTAAAGGTGTATTTGAACCAATATCTGCTTAAAGTGAATTCGTGAGTTTCTCTTGCAGCAAATTGTAATGCAACAGCAATGTAACTTACAATAAATCATTGCAAATTTCCTAATAATTCACAAAATGCAAAAATCCAAGTGCTGTTTGTGCTTATTAAAATAATGCAGAAAACTCTGTGTCCTCTTAAATTGTGTCCTCTTGAGCCTCCTAACTGCAAATGATGTATATCTGCAAACAGAATATATGGTAAGTTGATGCATTCAGGGCAAGCAACAAAGCATTGCTATTGTTGTTGTAAGCAACTGACTTTTCTGGTGGCTCAATTTGACACAATTTGTCTACCTGAAGCAAGTTAGCAGGTAGCCAACCAGAACGGTAACCATCGTAGAAAGCAAGTGCAGCTCCAAACGCAGGTGTAGAAATTCCACACAAGACAGCACGAGCAACCACTTGTCGCCATGAATCCTATAAAATATTAAGAACATGGTATAACATTTTTATGTTGTGTCAAAGTCTACTACCTAGAGCAAGAAATTCAGTTAAACTGAGTTGCCATTCAGCTAAAAACGAACAGCCAATACAAAGGCTGTCAAATATATTATCGATAATCACAATTCAAAGAACCTGGAAATTTCTGAATGTGGAATCATATCATTGAAATATTAGTGACAGCAAGAAGTATTAGAGGCGCAAGATTGCTATACCTGGCAGTCGTCAACGGCAAGTTTGAAGAAGGGATCCAGAAGTAAATTTGGCAGGTCTGGATTATTGTCAAATGCTCTTTTTATTTCACCAAGAAATTTGCTGTAACAGAACATAAACTAATAAACATAATGCTTCTGGACCAATCACAGTTATTTCTAAAATAAACAGACTATTTAACTTCAGTGATCATATAACAAAACAGCATTTAGACAAATTCTGAAATGATTTTGTGCAGACCTAAAACTTATCCACGTAAAATAACTACTCGTTAAAATTTCATAACAATGATATAACCAATTTTAACAAATACTTCCACAAATTTAATAGAGAGTAAATAAATCGGCTTAGTTCTGTAGTGACTGTTTCTGAAAATTGGATAAATACTAATAATCTAAATAATAATCTAACTTATAATCTAAATCAGCAATATCAACACCTGCTTTGCTTCTATGCGGGCATTCAAAAATCGGCAAATTTTACAGCTCTGAACATTGACAACAAACTTACCTTCTGATAATGCAACCTCCTCTCCACATGAGTGCAATTCCACCCATGTTCAACTGCCAACCAAATTCCTTTGCCACTTCTTTCATTAGCATGAACCCTTGTGTGTATGAGATTATTTTGGAAGCATACAGGGCCTGTTTAGACAATTATAAACACATGCATGTTAAATGTCTATGGGTAAGAAAAATTAATGTTTAATAACTGATAGAGTAAAATAAAAACTGGAAATGTGTAACTCTACATAATGTTATTAAACCAACAGGTTATTTGCCCATTTTAAAACCTGAAAAATACATGCCTAAACACATGTACAAGCAAATGTGCAAGGTAAGTATGTATATGTTTACATATCCAAAAACAAAAAGTGGCTTAGCCGCAATTTTTCAAGTATGCAAAGACTGCCTGTTTCACCAAACTGGACACTTTAGTTTCAATAATTCTAGACATCGCCCCAAACCAGGATTAAATTTCTTCAGTCTTCTGCGGCTTGATGCCTCTTTTGAACTTCCATTAACTTCTTTACAACTTTAGGGAAAAGTGATTCTAAGTCCGTTCTGTAACGCCACTATGAGAACTGACAGATCTAGCCATACAAATCCTTCCTTTCTGTAGTTATGTTCTTACCCTTCTGATGTGAGATGCAAATCCCTGCTTCTCAGAGGACAACTTCTGAGAGGTTGGTCCATTCAACAGTGGTGATACTTTGACCCTTTCATCTTTCAGAGCAGAAAGGCAACGAGACAACACTGCAGAAACTGCAATTCAGATAGAAACATCGAATTTAGGTTACCAGAAAAACTGCTTCACGAGAGAACAAGCGAAGTTTATGTTCACAAATCAGTCTCTTAAAAATCACATTGGTTTATTTTCTTACACTGACATGGCAACACCACTTGTGTGTCACACAGAGATTTAAGTAATAGGAATTGCCAATGTTCAAGAATTTAGGCTTGCTGCAACCGAACACAAAATTACAAATGTTTGGTCTCTGTTCAGTTATATTGAACAATTTGATCTCATATGATTGCTTCTGTCACTAGGCAGCAGTTTGCTACCTGTGTAGAATGAGAAGTGAAAAGCAAATCTTCAACAAGCACATTCTTCATGCCTTAATACAGTAAATGTACAACTCTGCAACCTAATCCAAACACACCCACTAACCAACTATAATTTAAGGATTTTCTAAGATACAAATACCATTTCAGGTGAAGTTTGAACCTGTTTAATCAACACGATAAGAGCAAAATTTAAAACACAATGGTTGATAACTTGGGGATCATTTAAACAAACTATCATAGTCCTATAAAGTCCAATACTTTATTATTAAACAAAACGAACATCTGCTCACTTATCAGCGTAAGTGGAACTCCATATTCCAAAGCACAAATGGCAGTCCATTTCCCAGTACCTTTCTGTTGAATACAGAGAAAATGACAGGCAATAACTCAAAAGGGAAACTGAGTTTTAAGTTTAAATATATGAACATGTTTTTTATTATTAATATTCTAATTTCTTTAAATAAAATTTTGACTTGATACTTTTTCAGTATAAGTAACTCCAATTCAATATACTCTTAAACAAGATGCACTCAATTATCATTAATTATCAAACCCTGTGAAAATATAACTGACAGAAATAACATAAGTTGAAGTGATTACATGAATTCATCAAATGACAAAATCTTTTTCTACTTTTTGCACTGTTTATATCACCCCGTTTTAGTTGTCATACTCAAACTGTGAAGGAAATCCCAAGCCAACAGGATTTACGAACTTATTATCATTAAATTAGTAAAAACCAACAAAACTAATATTAAAATACATAGAAACAGTGTTCTGTTAAGCTATGACCAAGTGAAAAACAATGCAAAAATGACATTCTGTATCAGTTGCCCAAAATTTTATGAATAACATAATTCTTATTATAACAGTAATGATTATATCGAATTGCCTACCTGGCCTGCACTGTCACGGATTTTGTCAAGAAGGAAACTTCCATCAGTGTCCCGGAATTTAAGAATGTTGCTCGTAATTTCTATGAGAAAAGACTCAAGTTCGCCTCGGTTCCACTCATCAAAAGCCTATATTTCAATACACATTTTAAAGACCAAATTAGTAGCTGTTTGACTTTTAAAAAGCCTAAGTACAATTAATGAACTGACATGTGCAGTCAAAATTGAAATTACTGGTAGCAGATTTCTATGCTGTTCCTAATCACCTGCTAAGGAGCCATCACACATTTTCACATTCACTTGTAATATGCAGCAAAAGAATATTCAAAGAAACAGCCCTTAACACACAGCTGCAAGAACATCACATTATACCAGTTAGTACAATCATCATCACCACCACCATAATATTAGCACCATAGTGACAATATTACAACAGACCATTGGGATTTGGGATCCTTATCAAGTATCACATTGAGGAGAAGGCCACATTAAACGGAAATGGTATTTTGCACCTGTGCATGTCTAAGTACCTGTGTATATGCAGGTTATAGTGGGCTAAGGAAGAATTAAAACTGCGTACAATGCATATTATTACTAGGGAGTCTGATACAGAAAATCTGTACATGATCTAACCTTGGACATTTCATCATTGTCCATTCCTAGTCCAACTTTCATCAGATGATATGCCTCACATATCAACTGCATGTCACCATATTCGATGCCATTGTGAACCATTTTCACAAAGTGACCAGCACCTCCATCACCAACCTGATAAACAACATTAAATCCAACTGAGTACATGTATATAACACAAACACACCTTAAATATAAATATAACCTATAACAATACAATACGAACATAAATACAGAAATATATATGAATACATTTAATAAAATAAAATAAAGTCGTTAGAAGTTCTCAGCAGATTTAAAACTGTCATCTAATTAAAAATCAACAGCACGACAAGTCCTAGACGTACTATGATGACAGAGGATTTGGTGCATAAAGTAAAACTGATGATCTGCATCCTTTCAATCATAAATAATCACTGAACCACGTTTCAGTTTTAAGCTTGAATTTTTAACAAACAGATACTCCACAGTTTTAACTTAACCCAATACAGACGTGTAGGTAGTGATTGGTAGAGTAGGTGTCACGACGAGATGGTAGTAGTTGGTAGCGGGCATTTAATTAATAGGCGTTTTCCAGTAAAATCGCTCATCGTCAGGGCCTAGGCGGAAAAATTTCTCTGATCGGTTAAGGGTTAAACTCACTGACCCAGCACACTAATAGCCAGAAACCCGGAAATTTTTTTTACTGACTATCAGTATAGCAAACTCAGACAAATTTATTGCATGCTAAGAAAGACAAATTGCATTAAACGGCAAATCACTGTTCTTGCGCATTTTGCAAAACTCTTTCTGAAAGAAATCATCATACAGTAAATAAAAGTACTACACATAAAGATATCCTGTACCCAAAATATCATCATCATCATCATCATCAATAGCGTTGCCGTTTCCACAATTCTTTGCCAACCGTCACGGTCCTGAATGCAGCCCAAGGTTCAGCGACCGAAGATCCGCCTCGACCGTCTGGGTCATGTTTGTCTTTGTTTTCCAACTGGCCTCTTCCAGGGATTCCCAAAATATATTCCCAAAATATGGTCTACACAAATTACCTTGGGGACATTTTCTGTTAAAGCTATCGCAGAGCTGTGTTGAATTTATGCACAAAGTATTGCTGAAGGCAACTTACCCATTCACAGCAAGGGTCACCATTTGCCTTTGCAGCAATTGACTGGAAGATGTCTTTAACAAATGGCCTTTAGAAGAAGATATGCAAAATTAAAGTAAACCATATATAACCAATATAACTGAAAACATTATATTAATAAAACTTTTGAAATCTTGTTTTCTACTAAAGAAAAAAAGATATTCTCAGCTGTGCCTGAACATTAACACAGCTGATAAGCGGTTTACATACCCTGAATTACACGTATAGTTGCAGGATAGTTACATGTATAGCTAACACTGTCCCAGGCATTATTCATACATCCATCATAGCATTTATCAGCACAACTGTCAGAAATTATCACACCTGCTGGACAGCATATTTTTGCTCAAATATAAAGCAATGTACAGAGTGAGCTACTCTCACATGCTAAAAATCAACATAATTTTACATACTAAGAAGCAATATAATTAAAACCAAATAATTCATATTTTCTTTCCTCAAGCTGAATGCTTTTATACTATGACAGCAACAAGACATGCGTCTACAATAACTCCAATTAATTATAACTTTATACTGTCACTGTGTAGCATTTAACAAGTCATTAATTATTGAATGATGGTTTTTTTATAACAGTGTTGAAGACAAAGCAAAGCAACTTACCAAGCCTCCTTAGATCCACCAGGCATCAGAGAAGGTCCATATCGGGCCCCCTCTTCACCACCACTAACTCCACAACCAATATAAAAGAGGCCCTTCTGGCGCAGTTCTTTTTCACGTCTCTGTTAAATATTAAATGTCAAGTATTATTAAAATCTAATATAAATAAGAAATCAAACATCACCATTTTTGACTGACGATTGGTTGGCCTACATCTGATCAGTTCAGTGGCCTGCTTGTTGGTTGTGCTAAATTTGCATCTAGTTTAGTCAGAGTATTTCAATCCCACATGTCATTTTCTGACCATGTTCGGGCCACCTGCAAATCAGTTTACTTTCACAAGCAGCAAATTCATAGATTCAGATCTCATCCCTTAAACTGTCTTGGTTTCCAAAGCAAATTCCTTGATTTCCAGTGAATCTGACTAGGCTAACTCACTTCTCATTGGTGTTGATGTTTACTAAATTATATCAGTATATTAACATTAACTCATATTAACATTACAAGATTTTAAATCAACTTATAAAAACATTAACAGTACTTTAAGTACTAACAGTTGTATCAGTATATTCTGAGTTTCCCCCGTCAATGATGATGTCACCTGGCTCCAGGAGTTTTACCTAAACAGTGTAAATACAATATACATAAATAATAAAACATTCACAAATTTTACACATTTTTCACAAACTTATGCAACAACTTCTTGTGAGATTCTTAATTAAATCAATTTGCAAAATATATAGTGGACAATCTGATTTATTCAAAGCTAGCAAAATCTTAGGAACAAGAAAACTGGACAAAAATTATGCATAAAATAAATTATTTTCATGATGGACTGATAGAATGTGATTAAGCCAAAGACCTACACCTAAACAATACAGGCTGCATTGAGGACAAGAGAAACTAGTGGTGGGATAGGTAGGAGTGCTTGTGGTAGGGACTTTGTAGGTCAAACAGTATAATTAATTAAATTAAAATATCAACTGCTTCAAAAACATGAACAGCAGCCACGAAAATTAAACCTTGTAAAAGAACTCACTAATTTCTGGATGAAATCGTCAACTGCCTGGCCAGCCTTAACAAGCATCATCACTCTTCGTGGCTTTTTCAGCTGGGCTACCATTTCTTCCAAAGAATGGGCACCAATTATTTTGGTACCCTTAGCTTCATTCTGGAGAAACTGGTCAACCTTCTCTACAGTCCGATTGTAAGCACAGACCTGTAAGCAGAACATGTACCTGCTTGATTTGCACTGAAGAAATAAACAGTAGATCATTTGGCTTAAAAACAGTAAATAAAGTTGTTACCATACTTCAAGCATATGTCCTATCAAACTCATGTAACCCAACTTGATTCACATTTTCTGTTTAATAAAAATAGCTGAATGTCCTAATTAATTATTTCAAGAATTTTAAGTATATTTGTTCTTGACAACATTACTTATTGAACGATGCTTCAAAAATAATTCACCCCCATCAGAAAGCATAATAAAAGAATGCATAACATATTCTTAACAACATATTATAAAAAGCTATCAAAACAAACCACCAATAGGCAATATTTACCAGGTGAGCCAATTTTATTTTAAAACTAAAAAATTTTAACAATGAAGTTTATGTATCAGTGCTAACAAACCCTTAGCATACCATACCACAGGTGCAATAGTGTGACATCAGAAAACTTTCCATGCGTGCCAAAGGCACAAATTTGTGACAATACAGAGGCGCTTACTAAAGCGGTTGATAGTTAGGGAACCAACACTTGTCCTAAGGCAATAAACAGGCTACAATTTTCCCACTGGTTATATATATATAAACACACATGGAACAGTGGCAAAGATCTCACATCTGAGTCAGAGGTCTTTTGTTTTGTGATCGCATTTTACGACCACGTTGGCGAACAAAGGTGAAATTAGGCGCATAATTTTCGGTAATTTGGAGTCTGAAGATTTAGCTAAAAATGATTTGGTACACTTCTGGGCAGCAGGACCAACAGTACTGTAAACACCATTCATGCTAATGACCGATGGAACTTTTCAAATGATGTGAAAGTTATATCACCAGTGACGTCTGCATTCGCTTCACCATCTAGACCAGGGTTTTCTGCAACCTCTGATTAAAAAAAAACTGGCGGAAAATTTACGAAGAGTTGGCTGCTTGCAAATATAGTATCATAGATTTGTCAGAGTTTTATATATTTTCGTAGTGTTATGAAGAGAATCATTGCTGAGATCATTTCTGAAGCTAATCGTGATGCTAATACTTGCTTAGCAAACGATGTGAATTTAATCCTTTACGTTCTGCTCTAGGGCTTTTGTAAAAATGACTCCGTGATAATTACTTGATGACATAAATTAACCTGAAGAGATGCTTGGCTTGAGCTCTATCAAGTTATGCAAAAAATAGGTTGGAGATAATTTTGAACTTTGTTTCACCTAAATGGCAATCCCATTTCTTTGCCCTCTGGCCTTCCAAGCATAACTGTATGCAAAGTTATGCTCCTACCTAAGATCAATGACTGTTGGGCATTCACCTACCACCCAGATTATGAAATGAGCATTGCAGAAAGCATAGATGCGTTAAAAAACGGTGGTTTTACCTACCAAACCAGCGATGACAAGAACAGTTGCCTTAACTTGCTTAAACTGTGACCTAATAATAATTGAAGAAACACTATATAAAAGGAACAGATATTTACTGAAAACACTGGCAGAATGTAAAAGACAATGTGATGGAACACATATGCCACACCAC
Organism: Norana najaformis; assembly: GCA_964023275.1. NCBI lineage: Eukaryota > Metazoa > Annelida > Clitellata > Crassiclitellata > Hormogastridae > Norana > Norana najaformis. The sequence continues at coordinate 12,604,572 of OZ029919.1, read as the reverse complement.
TGCATTTAAATTGCCAAATCAAAAAATACAAGCATATACTAAATATTAAATGACAAAACCCAAAAAATCTTGCTGAGGCCAGAACAACGGTTAAAGATCTGGCATGCAAAGGGCTAACAATTTAGGACAGTAATTCTTAGTCATACAGAAACTTGAATTTTTCATAGCACGTATTATGATACAGACTCGTGACAGACACAACACATAACGGCAACATACTAACAGAACACACACACAACAGATCCATTCAACCAACTGGACACAAGAAAACATTCAAGATACAAGAAAACATACAATAACTGAAAGGTCATACCACAAATCCATGATCATTCATGTTCAGAATTAAGTTCTGGCCCATCACTGCCAGCCCAATGAGGGCAATATCGGCTCTGAAAACATATTTTAAAATGTTACATTCCGTAAACAAGAAAGAGCTAATTCTAATGAACTAATAACAGTGTAATTGTAATATCAGGGACTGCTCTATTTTGGGCTTTGGCTTTGGGCTTCAGCCGCCACACCACTGAAGCAACGTCAAAGACATGTGTGCTGCGGGCATGGCTTCTGGTAGATTCATAGAAACCATTTGGTAACATAATAATGAACACCTTTAAGACACATTATTATATATTTGGTAGTCTAGACTAGGTAAACTTGCAGTTTTGGCTGGAAGTGGTCAAAATTGTATAACAATATGGCTGCCCTAGATTACAATCAGAATAGAATGCTGCAAGCTGCCCAAAGCATTTGCCCGCTAAATAATTAATCACAAAGTAACAGAGTAACACAAATTTTTTAAAACACTTTTACTGCTTAAAATAAATTATGAAATTGGGTAGGTTGTGTGGTACATATAAGAGTGTTGAAGAAAATCTTCCCATGACAGAATGCACTTCACCAGATAAATTCCTGCAGATACATCAGCAGAAGTGTTGCAGATACATTTAAATTTTATACAGAAGAACCTAACCCATAAACTTTCAAGGTTATCAGACAACATCTGCAACACTTCTGCTGATCGATTAATTTCAGTTACAGTGATTGCATGGTTCCAGCATCCCATAAGCAACATCACATGTAAAACATATGACAATGGTCATATGAAGCCCATGAGATAATATTACCATCCTTCCATATCATGTATAGGAAATATGTAAACCTATACGGGAATACTGTCATGCATCTACATATGTCCAAAATATGATGCTGTTTGGGGAAAGATATGATGCCAATTTTACACAAATTCATAATTTTACAAATTCACATCATTAAACTTAGTTTGGATGTCGATATTTATGCATGAAATGGTGAACTTTAAAAAAATTGTAGAAAATCACCGGGATAGTTTGCGGAAGACGGGAATAGGTGCATTCGAATACTCATGTTGAGAACTATCATTAGGTATAATATCATTCGATTCGGAATTGGTCAGTAAATCCGGAGCCATATCACTAAAGACCAACCACTATATATATTTGATGGCATACTTATAGCATCAGAAACTGCTCTGTTTTGGGCTATTTTGGGCATGGCTTTCGGCCATTAAGCTTAGTGGCCGCTAAAATGAATCTTTTCAAGCTAAACACTATTTACAGAGATCAATTAAGCGTTATTCAATATTTACAAAGCCTTATTTGACAGTAGGCATTAGAATCTATGTTTATTTACTTCAATCAATGACTGGACATTTACAGAAGCCACGCCAATAATTAACGTTACTGCGGCGGGCGACGCCGAAAAGCAATGGCCAAAACAGAGCAGTCCCCGATACTATAAGTATGCCTGTTTGACTACCTCATCACACAACTCTGATCAAAGTAGGAATCAGGTCAGATTTGAAGAGATATGAATTGCCTGGATTATGGATTAGTGCGAAGTCCTAAATTTTTGTGGTTAGTGCCTGGTCCGGTTAAGATTGCTGAATAATTCGGTAAAATACAAGCAAGTTTTCTCACGCCACTGCCAGGATCATGTTGTAGGATCATGTTGTACACAATGACACAACAGCGATCTGACCTAATTCCTGCTACGCATGAACTGAAGTCTATGCTGCTGGATGATATTACAACAAATTCATAACTACTTGTATTTTCCATTATCACAGATCCGTCAATACTCTCCCTCAATTTTTTAAGATTCCAAGCGTCTGAAAGCGTAAACACATAATCGGTTTTAACATTTAATAATACTCACTTGCCACTTTCAGCCATTGTACGAACCGCTTCTACTAGGCGAGACAAGGATGCCCGAAATGAAGTAGTGCAAATGCGTACGCAACGTGACTGCCCCAGGGATTCTGTAAATCAAGGTGCATTTCAAAATAGATGCCGAACTTTTCAACGCTCTCAGTTTTGTAAAGTCTTTGGTCCGTGATGATCATTTCTTCTCCTTAAGTGTTAAGCACTTGAGAAGTTTTCTGCCCTCCATTCACACTGCTCCTGAACATAACTTATCTTTACATTCCATATTCAGGCTAATTCAAGCATAATACTAACTCAGTAAGCTACATCGTAGTACACATGATAAAGATGTCTATTTGGTGTCACCGTAAGTCAATATAAGGCGAAATTCTAAGTAGTGTCTAAACAGCACGTCTATTTGACGTCAATATTAGGTGAATGTCTAAACAGTACGTCAATTTGACGAGTTCTAAACTCCTTGTTAGCTACTTGGGCTAGCATGGTCCGTGCACGGGGAACCGAAATGTACACGTTTTTCTAAAGCGACCGTATGGCCTCGACCCTACTCATTTTTCAACGAATAACTTGAGTATGGTCCTTCACCACCGCTTCTCTGTTTAATTTTATAACTTCTTGCGTTTCTAATTCACTCACTCACTCACTCACTCACTCACTATCTCTCTCTCTCTCTCTCTCTCTCTCTCTCTCTCTCTCTCTCTCTCTCTCTCTCTCACTGTGTCTCTCTCTGTCCTTTCAGTAGGCATAGGTAAGCCTATATTTCATTACCCATATTTCATCAGGATACCTTTCGCTTACAGTCTACAGTTTAGCAAAAACAAAAAACTTAGTAGGCCTATACAGTTTGTTTCTAATATAAATCTACACTTTACTGATGTTCTACAAAGATATAAAGAAAGTCGATGAATTGTCAGCCAAGTCAGTGAATCAGTTTGTGAGTTGATCACTTGATGGATGGTTACTGGAGGCAATTTATGTACAACGCTGACTCGAGTTCCTTCGGTCCATCCAGCGTTGGCTCTTGTGCACCGTACCCTGACAGTCTTCGCCTCATCTCTTCCTCTGTCTGCTGCTCAACCGCTTCTCATGCAGACCGACCGACCAGCTGCAGCGCTGGATCCGCTGGGAATCAAGAGTTCGCCAGAGAATTAACTAACTAATTGATCGCCAGTCGACTCAATTTGTCTCTGTCTTCTTATACCTCAAGTATTCAACGCTGGCTTTTCTCTTTATCATCTGTTTCTCGAAACAGATTTATCCAGACATATTTCAAACGTTCATCGTCGTCGTCGTCTGCTCTGCTTCTTCTTCTTTTTCTTCTTCTCCTCCTCCTCCTCCTCCTTCTTCTTTATGATGATGATGATGATGATGATGTCGATGATGATGATGCTGATGAACTTGCATTTCCCATTTTGTGTTCCATGCTTTTCTTTCTGTTTCATTTCTAACGCTGCTTTCAACGTGTTTTCTTGCTGCGATTTTGATATTATTCTATGATTCTGTGAATAGATTCGAGGTTGAGGCACTTTTAATTCCGTCTACCAAATCCGTTCTGCTACACCACTGTAGTTCTTCTTTGAATGTTGAATTTATGGACCTGCATTAAAATCTGTTTGCTATCCGTGAATGACCCTACGATGTTTACAATCGATCGAGCTTCGAATCGTAGACTCGCCCGATTTGTAGCGTAGCGTTAACTCGAACAGACCCACAGTCTTTGATTTTCTACTAGCACATTTAACGAGATCAACAGTTCACACACGACAGTACTTTTGTCGCCAGTACTATAATTCTACACGCATGAATCTACGAATTGCTATCAGCAGCAATTATCAAAGACATCTGTAACCCAAACATCAAGATTAGGTAAGTCAGATGGTCTGGGCGGTACCTCTGCCTAATCCATTATGACTAGGTTTTTCCACGTGCATGCGTTAAGTTGCCGTCAAACTAATCAGACCAGCATTAAAGCAGCTGCATGCATGTCCTTCCACAACAATATTCCATTATAAGGGAACTCTAATTGTACACTCTATTTGTACACTAAACTCCGTGTTAGAAAGGCTCTGCATAAACGATCATATATAAACTTACATACGTGGGCACGAACATGCCTAGCATGTAGGCCTACATACATTCGTCGATAGATAGGCTGAAATCCGTGAGGCGATCGGAGGAGAGAAAGCGAATGATGACACAGAACAAGATTGTAGTCAGACATTTTAAATGTTGACTCTGCTTGCAGATACAATTGTTATTGATAGTAATTGTATTCAGAAATTTGTATGGCGCCAGTTGTGATAAACTAATCAGAGGCGCTCTCTGCGCTAGCCAAAAATTTGTGAGATGTTATTAAGAACAGGAAGTTTATAGGCTAATAAGCAAACATTGCGAACAAAAGCCGTCCAAAACGCAGAAAATTTGTGTTGGAAATAATTATTTAAATAGTTCCAAAATTCTGACCCGGCAACAGTAAAAGTTTAAACATGCCAGAATTATCGAGCAAATTCCACATTTAGTCGAATATTTCCCAAAATGTTAATTCAAGATGAACTAACGATCAAATATGGCCGCGGACATAGGCCTACGCATAAGCTAATTAAATTGATAATAAAAGTCTCCTTTGAAAACCCTCAATGAAAACTCTAACCGGATAACAGAAAATTTATCTCACCCTATACATAGCGCTAGTAACAAGCACTAAGAAAATTTAATGGAAATGACCTTTTTTATCTATATATGATCCAGGTCAGGGAATTTCTTACGCATCTTTGACTATATTTTTTCTTTAATTGTAAGCCTCCTTGCAGTAGCAGAGACCTTCCGCTGAAATGAAACATATCTCTCGAAGCTCCTGTAGACCCGGAGATGGCGTTAGCGTACCGTGTAAGGGACGTTCAGTGAGCGATTGAACCACGAAGACCAATACTGAAACCACACTGGAAAACGCAAGTGTGTGCGCCGCATTGCCCTGCGTGTTCTTAGATCCCTGTATTTCTTTATATAAGTTTAATTTACACTAATTATTCAGATTTTTCGCACAGTCGAACCGACAGATGATATAGCTTTGAAATTTTGAAACACTGCAGTTCTGAAAGTATAGGCCTAGTGTCTATTAGCATCAAACACCAGAGAGATATAGTAATTAGCAATCGTTGTCAGGAAACTTTGTGGCAGTGGAAGTGGTCCATAATCCATTACTAGCAGTGTCCCTTGAAGTTAACCACGCTGTAAGTTACAGTGATATGCTACCAAACAGTTTATGTCCTTAGTAAACGGTGGCCCCATTTTAAAACGCAGATGTGCATTTAGGAGTCTATATTATATTAAGCGCATGCATGCACGGGGCCTGCGTAATTAGACTGTTTAATTTTGGCAAGAGACGGCGGATGTTTGAAGGGAGACAGATGAACTGGTCTCTCATAAACAATGTATGCTAATCGGTTATTGTCGTGCAGTTAAAGTTACCGATCGGGCGAACTGCATGGGTTAAATCTAACTCATTCATTGCTCCATCACGCATGCGACGATACAAAGCACCTGCAGTCTCCCAAGCAACACAGCAAAAGGGGCAGCAGCAGCAACCACTCCAACCTGTTACCTGAGCTGCGGGAGACATGACACGGGGTCATTTATCACCGGTTCACGTGCGGTTCGGTTCCAAGAAGGGGGACGGTGGTTAAGCGTGGAATCGGCGACAAGATTGCCTTTGCAGCATCTGGAGTTGTGGCCAACTAATTACTAAGCTGAATTAAATAATGCAACGGTTCGAAGCCAGTCGACAGTGTTAGGGTCGATAAGCGACACCAATTGTAATCATTAGCATTATGATCATTACGCAGACGGTCGCATACGCGAGTTTTTATTTCGCGGATTCCATTTGTTCATAATTGTTATCGTTATAATGCACGTGTGCTACACCTTTGAAGGATTCGGTCAGTCGTGAATGCATGCAGGGGAAGCCACACTAATACTATGGAATAATAATTTTTAAACCGTAATATCCTACTTTAATTAGCCTAATTATGATTAGAATACGTATATCTATACAAAGTTCTACATATTACATATATCATGAGACAGAGTGAAATGTGACTTTGAAGCGAGATTCATGATTACGCTTTTAAAGAGACGTGGAGAGCTATTAATTAGTGCAGAGCCTACTGTTAGCAGAGGAGGTCATATACGGCTAGTCAGAGCTTTGAATGTTGGATAAAGGTTCTGGGTGACATTTAAAAGGTGATGGAAAATAAAAAGTTGTTCATATGGACTGACCATGTAGGCCTATACGCAGTCCATATGAACAACTTTTTATTTTCCAACAGCTTTTAAATGTCACCCTGAACCTTTATCCAACAATCAAAGGCTCTGTTTAGCCGGACATGATCTCCCTCTGTTAACCATGTAGGCCCATGTACAAGAGTATTCTCAGTGTAGACTATAGTTCAGTGGATCATTTGGTGACTGTGATATAGGAACATTCGAGATTAACGGGATGGGCTATAAAGTAGGGAACCAGTAGAGTTAGGTTAGAAATTAGTCGTAGGTAGAGGATGGAGATAGGCATTCGCTATCTAGGGCTTGACGAGAATATGCCTTAAATACAAGGACGTTAGAACAGGGCCTATACTATAGAAAGAGAATACAACAGTGACAACATTGCACAATGAATGAAAGGTTTTCCAGTGTATTTGACAATGACACGCCCCGCATTTCAGCCGAAAGAAAGCTGATCCAGGATTACAATTCAGTTAGGATGTCCGTCTCTTATAGTCCTGCTACTGATATATGGAATGATCGATTGTTCTCTCATTTCCTTACATTACCTTGCCAGATGAAAATTTGCCATAACATCCAGTATTTTTCCTATGTAAATGAACATATATGATCAGAATTAAAATATAAACCTGTTCAGTATCGTGGCACTCCTCGTGCAACCAAAATTCTTTGTAGGCCTAATATAGACTTTCATGTCCGATGATAGCACATAGGGAGGCTCACAATTGTTTTTTCTGGGCCCATAGAGCCAGAAATTGGCTCATGAACTTAGCTCCTTCGCATGCACTGGTTACTCTATTTTTGTTCATCTTTTGAAAAATTAAGGTTTAGGTTTTTAAAAAGAGTATTCTATACTTCTCCACATACCGCTGCCTCCCTTCATGCTTATCAAGGTTAGCAATAACTAAATGCAGATATACCTATACAATGCATGCTTACTATATTCACGTAAAAACAGGAGCTTAAGTCAATCCGTTTATAGCGGTCATCAAAAACCGCAAATCTGACATTTGAAAGCTGCTTGCCTATCATCATCATGCACTAATTCAGCTGTCAACTTTTTTTCTGAAAGCCTTTTACGCAAATTTATATACGCAAATTGAGGAACGATTTAAGTGGATTATTTATATTTAGAAAAAACAAATTCACAAGAGGCCTCTTTAGGTCCATTTGAATCTTAGTTTAACTAGCTCTGTCTGTATGTCTGTCTGTCTGTCTCTCTATATATGTCCTTGTCTGTCTGTCTGTCTCTCTCTGTCTCTCTCTGTCTCTCTTTCCATGCATCATTTCTTACTGATAGCGCATATAGCTAAAATGAAGTTGTTAAGTTAGAAATTAGAATAAGACAACTGCCCTCCGTATATAGGTATAGTTTATGTTACTAGTACGGGCGTCGGCAGTTTAACTTGGAGCTATGGCCTCACTCTAAAGCAGAGGTGCTTTTGTTCCTCCCACTTTCGACCCTAAGGGTAAACATTTTTGTTTCCTACTTTTAGGATGCGCTAAAGACTGGGAGGACTCCAGGGGGGAAGTAAATGGGAAAGATACAGTTTTGGAAGGAAAGAACTCATTAGCCTCCCTACACCCTGAAACAGAAACGACTAGAAAGTTATCAGATAAGTGCTGATGGCTAAAAATAAGGTCGTTGAACATTTATGGCCATAAAGCCTGAGGCAATAGGTCTCCTCTCTTTATTTGGTTGGCCTCATTTAAAAACTGCATAAGCCAATGCCCTTCCCACTCTCTAAACGGTGCCAACGTCCTCGAATATATACAACACCGGAATTACATCTGTCTGTGTATATAAGTAAGTAAGTAAGTAAGTAAGTAAGTAAGTAAGTATGTATGTATGTATGTATGTATGCCAGCTATGGTGGTCCAGCACATAGCAACTTTCTGTGGGCACATGTGTCGTGAAGACATGGATTCGATAGAGTTTCATGCAGAGTCGTTGGCTGCAGGAGTCGTCGGTTCTTATGCTTCGAGTCGCTTCTGTTCGCGTTTCCATTTCATTCTTCTGTTCTGGAACCAGATTTTGATTTGTCGCTCGGAGAGACCGAGCGAATGAGCGATCTCAATGCGTCTCTTTCTCGTCAGGTAGCGGTTGAAGTGGAACTCTTTCTCCAACTCGAGGCTCTGATGTCGAGTGTAGGCCGTCCTTGACCTCTTGCAACCAGTCGAACCAAGGTCATCTCCACTCCCTGCACCAATCACAGGACACACGCTCAGTTATCTATGCTATAGTATGTTTTATATTATGTTACATTACGACTTGAGCATTATTATGAGAGTGGTACTAGAGAAGTTCGAAGACTCAGTTGAACACATGTCATTCGGCACATTATATGCTTACTGTCTGGTGACTTAGTTTACATTGTAAACAGATAGACATATTAGCTTTTGTTGCTATAACGAAACTAAAAAATTCACGTCCAATATTGCCCTTCCACTCTGATATTTGTATACAGGAAGATCAACTCTACGATGAATGGAAGACCTAAACGAAGACTAAAAATCTCAGACTAAGCACAAGGAAACACTGGTATCGACAAACGACAGACAAGAATCGTAATCGTAATCCCGAGATTTCTACAGCGCCCAACGAAGCCACGTCACGGGAACCAGCTTATTCACAGGTGCTCAGTCAAAACAAAATTGATAGGCAAAAGTGTTCGGTTCCCGGTCAAGATCCAAGAGTCAGGCAGAGAGACAGCGTGGCAGCTACGGTGGGTGGGTGATGTTTGGGATTGGAGCGGAAAGAAGGATAAGAGGAAGAAGGGGAGTCAGGATAGGATCTGCGAGAAAGAGGAATGTTTTCAGTCTCAGTGGAAGGCCAGTGCAGAAATTGCAAGCGGTGGAGCGTATAGGTGAGTTTCTATGATGGGATTAGATAACTGTGTGAAGAAGATCAGAGGTCACTATTCCCGGCCAAAACGGGTGTAGTCTGGATTTGATAACGATGTTGATGATGACTATGATGTTGTTGTAGATGACGATGATGATGTTGATGATGATAACCATGGTATTGTTAGATGCTGGTGGTGGTGATGATGATCGTGATGTTGTCTTTGGCACTTGGTTTGATGATGATGATGATGATGATGACGACAACGATGATGATGATGAAGGGAACTGTTGAGTGATAAGACTAGTGATGCAGTTCTTCTTCTTTATGTTCTCTGCCCCTCGGCAGGTTCGTATGTCCAATGACGCCATCTTTCTCTGTTCTGTGCCTCTCTCTTCAGTCCACTGTATCCCTCCTCTGTCATCATCCAGTCCAGCAGCATTGCTCTTGGTCTTCCACGTGTTCTTTTTCCCTCCATTCTTCCTTCGATGATGTCTTTTAATAGGGTGTCCCCTCTCAGGATGTGGCCGATCCATTTTCTCTGTCGTCCGCGTATAGTGCCTATCAAGGATCTTTTTTCCTCTACCATCTGCAATATTTCTTCATTGGTTCTTCGCTCCCTCCAGCTGACTCTCTCCATTTTACGCCAAATCCACATCTCGAAGGCCTCTAGTCTTTTAATGTCCTCCTTCCGCATTGTCCACGTCTCTGAGCCATACTGGACGACACTCCATACCAATGTTTTAACCATTCTCTTTTTTGGCTTCCTGCTTAGATTGCCTCTGAGTAGCTCCCTCCTTTTATAAAATGCATCCTTTCCCATAGCTATCCTTCTTTTTATTTCCACTTGGCACCTTGCATCGTCCGTAACCATACTTCCCAGATAGCAGAACTTCTCCACCCTTTCCAATTCTTCTCCATTTAACGTGATCTTTACATCCTTTTCATTTCCTTTGCTTACCCTCATGACCTTTGTTTTCTTTACATTTATTTTCATGTCGTAGTTCAATGATATCCTGTTTAATCGGTCCATCATCCTTTGTAGGCCTTCTTGGCTGCCTGCTATCATCGCTTGATCATCCGCAAATCTCAGTGCTTTCACCATTTCCCCCCCCCCCACTTTTATCCCCTCATCCATCTCTTCCATCGTCCCTCTGATGATTTCCTCTATATAGATGTTGAATAGAACCGGCGACAGTGGGCATCCTTGCCTCACTCCCCTACCGATTTTTCCCGGTTCTGAGAATTCTCCATCGATTCTTATCTTCATTCTTTGTCCCATGTATAGATTTCCTATCAATCTTCTTTCTCTCCATTCCACTCCCATTCGTCTCAGTATCTTCATTAGTTTCCTCCAATCTACTCTGTCAAAAGCTTTTTCGTAGTCAACAAAACAGATGTACACGTCCTGACCATGTTGGATGCTTCTCTCCGTCAATACTCGAAGTGCCGCTATGATGCAGTTATATAGCTAATAAATCTATGTTGGTATTCTAATGAGAACTCTAAGCACTTCAGGACTGAACATTCTCTATCCTGTTGTGCACACCTACTTGACGTTACCTGCTTTGTAATTAATCTAGGGTTTGATAGTTAATTAAACCTAACACGAAACAATGACTACGATGCTTGTAATCATAATATTACGCTGCTTAGTCAGCAAGTTTTAAGCAGGCGTCTGTATAGCACTGACTACTTCACTTGCTTGCATTCTATAGACTTATGGCTTACATTACAGTCTTATTTACGTGGTAACATCTGATACAAAAAATGTGTTAAGGTTGCAGACAGTTGTAAGCCAAACGGTTTAGATATTAAGGAATATTTGAGTTTAGGCAACACATTGCGTGGATGACACCCATGTCGAAGGATATATAGTGTGGTTGAGGATAACGCGTCTTATAAGGATGAATAACATCATAGCCGTTTGTATGGTGTTTTTTGATACGACGCCGAAAGGCTCAGTGAAGTAAAGCAACGGTTTAGTATATATATACATATATATTATATATATATATATTATATATATATATTATATATATATATATATACTTGGCTGGGTGATTGTGGTTGTCCGTGGAATACTACGTCACCTGACGTCCATTTAGCCCTTGCAACATTTAGTGGAGATGTTGCTGCACGATTAAAGAAATAATTCGGTCTACAGTATATTGAAAATAAGACTGTCTGCCCCTAATCATGTCTCCTTTTAGTAGCTACAGCCTATAGACATGACATTAATACCATATTCCACATGTATGGAAAAATTCGTGGCAGTTACCGGAACTGGATTGCAGCTTCCTCATCCACGGGTAGACAACGGCAATAGAGCGATTAAGAGCAGACGACGATGCACTTGGAACTGCGGAAGAGCCTCGAAGGACAGTCTTCTCGATGCGAGGTCGGCGACAGGCTGACCCATTTGCAGAGCTGGTTACTTGGTTCGTTCGGCCTAAGGGGAACGACATGCTTCGGTTGTCATCCACCGACAGTTCTTCCTCCTCATCATCACCTGACTCATCTATCCCTCGCCTCAGGCGTTTTCCTAATTCCGCGACCCCGACAGATTTTCCTGCAGCGTCGTAAAGCGGAAACTGCTCCCTGTCGCAATCGTTCGGTCCATAGAACGTCGCCGAAGTGTATCTGCAGGGCAACGGTGCGTATGGCTGATGGTCACTCGTCCACTCCCTCGTCCTCCAGTCGAAGGCAACTAACCGCCGCTTCGAACCACGATCTTGGTTGTAGTCTTTAGACTCCGTGACCTGTACTGGACGTTGATAATAATCAGGCCGGAAGTCAACTAAGATCCGAGTTCTTGGCTGATAGGCAGCAGTCGCGTAGTCTCCACAGCTGCTGCTGAAACGATACGCGTTGCCATGGTACGGTTCGATTACACCGGGTGTTCGAGCTATTTCGTGACCCACAGGAAATTCGCATTCGCCACGTTCTGGGCCGATCAACTGACGATACCCCAAGAAAAACGAATTCATCATTTACCAGTATATTATCTAATCGCTTAAAAGTCGATTTTGGTTTATATGGGAATTAAAATATATATTCAGGCGTAAGTTTCGTTAATGAAGCTGCACCATCGAAAGCGTGCGATATCAACTTTTATCCACGATATGTGACATACTCCATTTCAACATTATTGGCGGCTTTAGTCGTCAGCAAAAACCCGATGCAAAGAGTTAGTAGCCTACTCGAAGAGAAACGAGTCATTGACCGCTTTATCGTCCAAGTTACAATAAGTCTATTCATATCGAAATCCTGTCGCTATAGGGAGGTCTTCAGTTGCAACAATGACCACACCATGCGTAACTACTACATTTTACGTATTTTCCTACAGCGAACCATTTGCATTTTCTGCTCGTTTTCTCAGCGGATGAAGACGATTAAAGCCGACCCAAGAGAGGCCAATGATATCCGAACGAGGCTTATCCTCACAGGAAGAGCGCGATCGGCGCAGCCTATTGGTCGGTGCACGTACCTTGGCACCGCCCACGCATGACTGACTCCATTCCGGCGACGCAATTATTAATTGGTACCTATTGGTGTAAAGTGGTGCCGTGCTGCGGCCTGTCGCAACAACGTTCAATTGCGTATCGCCAGTAGGTCTGCGGGGGCTCCAGCGACGACGCATAAGTTGCGTGTATTTAATTAGCGTGGATAATGAGTAGTCACCGGGTCAACAATACGACACGTTGCATCTTCCAGAATAAAACAAGACAATATGAAAAAAGCAGCTGACAACTAAGTAACTTATTTTGTATATAGGTCATTAACTTCTATATAACGCAATGTAGCAATCGAAGACACTTCAAGACAGAGAATATTCAAAATTCAGTTTGTGAGTGGATGGATGGACGAAAGGACGAACGGATAGATGGATGAATTATTTGAAGGAAACAAGTAAAGAAGGAGAAAGAGGTGAAATAAGAAATGAATAAAGAAATGAAGGAAGGAAGGAAAGAAGGAAGGAACGAAGGAAAGAAAGAATGAAGAAAGAACAGGTGGACAAAGAGACAGACAAGCAGTCTGTAAGTCATAAGTTACATTTAAAGCTCCGAATTTTTATCTACCTATGACACAGAGAGTACCGAATGATATAGCAATCACATATAAATAAAAATTAAAATCATACAATAATCATATATTTCTGACCATCTAAGCGGCAGAATGCATTAGTTTTTTGCTTCTTTTTTCTGAGTTTTTTGTTATATAGGACAGTGTAATGCAGCGGACTTCTATATAGTTTTATTTTCAGTTTCATTTACGTACGGATTGTACATAACTTATTTAGTTTGCTTACATAATGATACTTGCTTTGTTTACATTTCGATTGCCATCTTACGTCACTGATGTTAATAGGTGACCCTATTTAAGCGGGACCCTGGTCCCTTCTGGGTTTGCCTTTTGTATCCTGGCAAACTGTACGTTTTATGTGTAACCTGATATGTTGAATTTGGGATCAATAAAGAGTCAATCAATCAATCAATCAATCAATCAATCAATCAATCAATCAATCAATCAATCAATGTATATTTTAAAAGTGGAAATTCTCATACAGGAGCACTCACTGTGGAGTGCTCCACGGATCCATAGTGGGGCCCCTACTATTCTTATTTTATATGAGAGATTTATCAGCAACCTCTACTTAATTTTAATTCTTAGTGTTTGCAGATTATACCAATGCTTTCATCTCTGATAAATCTTTGGACTCACTCCTTACAAGAGCAAATCGAGAATTGGTAACTATATCCTATAATGGCTCAGAGCTGATAAACTCTTCCTTTAATTGAACAAACAATTTCATAGGCCTACTACTCCGCTCACACCGGAAAGTTTCTTCTACACACGATACGAAAGTACACTTATTACACGAGTTACATCATGTAAATTTTAGGTGTATATATAGATCAGCGTCTTGCATGGAAAGAACACATTGCTCTCTTTTTTAAAAACTAGCTAAGAACATTAGTATTTTATATTGTATTAGATATTGTTTTCCTAAACACTTTCTGCTATTTCTATACTGTATGCTACTTATTAATATTTTCTTACTTATCTTACAGTAATCTTTCCTGGGGTTCTAATTATGCTTCTTATTTGAAGTGCCTGTTGACAATCCTTTAGAAACATGCAATCCGAACAGTTTGTATGACACATTGGAAGGATAACACCAGACCAGCCTTTCTTACTTACAATATTTTAGGGTTGGAAAATATAAACAAATTTCAGTGGTGTCTGCATGTTTATGTACCGTTTTCATAATAGAATGTTGTTTTCATGAATTAATAATTATTTTCATAGGAGAACTACTGTGCATAAACATAATTATTATAAGAACCTCGCAAAACTATTTATAGATTAAACAGTCCTCGGAGAAATGTGCAGGACCAGCATTATGAAATAGTCTTCCATCTGACTTGACCAAGTTACCAACCCTAAGTCTAAAGACCTCACACATAACCAATTAAAGTCTTAATAACTACTGATTTTTCTTCTGTCTTTCTTCTGACTTATGAATCAGCAACATTGACTGTTTTGAAATTTGTTGTTCATCACAAATATATCATAACTTAAGGAGATGCCATCTATTATTAAAAACGCCGCCTCAAATGTGTTGATGGTAAACAGAAAACCAAGTTGCAGTGTAACTTGTTCCTTTTGGGCGCACGACCTGTTGAGCACTAACTGTTAAACTTCAGTGTTATGAAGTGGTATGCACTGTTCTTGTTGGTGCATGTTTCAAAACGGATCTACACGAATCTCTAGAGTCATGGTCTTGACTCCAGAGGGATCCAGACACCAGAATCCCCGGCCAGCTACACCACAGAAACAAACGTATACATACATAATACATACATATATCTGGAATATTATAGGCTATAACTTAAATACACATTGTCGAAGCCCCCAGATAATATGTCAGCTTATTATATATGCCTAATGAGTGTGCTTGCCTCTGTATTATTTTGTGAAAAATGCAGGGCCTCCTGCACACTTATGACGTTCGAGAAATCCTTTTGTAATTACGGCTGATTGTTGGGGAATATAGGCTTTCTCTGTTTGTATGCGTTTGTCCCCATAAATTCGTTGGTTTGGATTGCATGATGACTAGGGCAGCACTTGATGTGGATTCTATACGCAGAGCATTTCGATCGATTCTCTACTTTAGCTATCGGTATAGTAGCGCCACCTTGTAAATGACTTTATAGCGCCTTCGTCGTGCATTAACAGTACGATGGTGATTACAAACCTTGTTTAAAACCCACCCTACGATGCATCTTCGTCATTGCTTCAGTTTTTGAACGTCTTGGATGGCTAGTATAACAAGCTTTCCCTGAATCCTTCAAAGACTGAATTCCTGCTTCTAAGCAATAGCCAACAACTTCATAATTTTTTTACCTCATATCTATTCAGCTGGATGGCTTGCTTGTCAATTGTACTGACTGTGCACGCAGTCTAGGTGTAATATGACTCCACTGTGTCATTTTCTAATCATGTTGGCGACATGTGCAAATCAGCTCTTTTTCACATACGGGATATTCGTAGAATCAGATCTCGTTTGCCTCATACTAGCTAATGCATCGGTTTCCAGCAGGCTACTGAACTCACTTTTTATTGGCATTGCAAAGAGGTATCTGCACAAAGTGCAAATGCTTCAAAACTCTCTGGCAAGAGCCATAGCAAAAACACCTAAAAGTATCAACATATCACTCCAATAATTAATCCATTCCTTGCACTTGTTGCCCATCGAACAAACAATCCAGTTTAAAATCTGTATTATAGTTCACAAAGTGCTACATCTGAATCAGCCGGCCTATCCCTGTTCCATGCTCAACCGTCATACCAACAATGTTGCACTTGATCAGTGGTCACTGTGACTCTTGTTGTCCCTCGTACCAGGACAGTGTTGGGTTCCATAGCGTTCTCGGTTGCTGGTCCACGGATTTGGAATTCGTTGCCAAGTTCTATTCGTTCGGTCAGTTCTGTGATGTCAATCAGGTCTAAGCCAAAGGTGCATCTCTTTCAACTCGCTTACCCACCGTAGCCTGGCTTCTGGTTTCTCTGACCCATCGGAATTCGACCTGGCTTCTTCAACGGTATATGATTTTGACTGCGATTTTGACTTGAAGCAACCATCGACTGATGCTAGGGCTTATGCTAACGGTGCTACAGACGTCATTAGATTAGATTAGATTAGGTTGTTAAGCATACTAAGGTGATGCTCAGTAGGGGCCTAAGAGAAAGCAACGATAGGCAGTAGTTAACTCATAGAGTTAACAACTAGTAGTTAAACCACTTTTTAAGCAGTTAAGAAGTAACTGTTTCCAAAAACAGTTGCAACTGGTTTTTATCCTACAAAATGTCAATTTGTGGTTAACAACTTTTTCAGCAGGAGAGTGTTTATAGTTGTGTACTTGCCAACGTATTTCCATGGTCTTCAAATTATTTTTCTGTTACAGTTGGCAATATTGCTTGTTAGGTTGTATTTCCGATTAAAGTATAGTCGTCTGATACTGAATTAATTAAGTGATAATGTATAGTTTAACAGTTCATCATTGCTACAAAATGCAGCTAAAAAGCTACAAAATTTAATGCAGACGAAAATAAATTACAGCTGTACCCTTTTAAAACTCAGTGAGTTCATCGGTGCTTTTAAAAGTGACAAATCGTCATTTTCTTTAAGAAATTTATAGAAGGGATGCTTGCAATTTAAGAAAAATTCCCAAACGACTCAGTAATGAAATATATTGTATTATATATTATAACAGCATTTAAGTCCCTCGTATAGCTTAATGGGGTGATTCCTTGCATATAGATCGTGATAGCGGAAGCTACAAGAACGATGTATGCTAATGGTAGTCGTTTGATACACGTGAGAATTTGGCGGATATTATAAGCTCCGGGTTTCTTCTCGGTTGAAAATGCTAATTTGTCCAAATCTGACATACGAGGTTCCATCTGTAGCTTTTCACAATTCCACCCATGCGCAGTGTTACGGATGTAGCCGCAATCAACTCACCTGAATAAATCAATAACGGAGCTCGTGTATGCGTCTAAGCGTCGACCATTTCTCATCCGTTCAGTTAGCCTGAACAAACGACTACATGCAACGAGCTAGGGATGTTGATGAAGCGTGTTTTGAAGATGGTTCATTTATCATCTGCTACATCGGACTGATTTGACATCGATTTACCAAAAGGTAAGTTCGCACTTGGGCAAGTTGCGTTTGCGCGGGTTCTATCACGAAATCATCTCATTTCTACTGCATACAGTTTGCACAGCAACACTGTGGTTGAAAAAGGTCGCACAGAATTGTATAACTTCTAAGGGAGTTTTTACGGAAAATAAAGACGTCCTAAATGCGATAGTTGCTTGATAATGATAAATAATGGATAAGTAATAACAACTGTCATCAGTCGGTAGGCTTGGACAGACCTGTCTTTGCTTTGATCTGTCTCCTCCGAATTACAATAGGTTTATTAAAGGCCGGTCGGCAGTTCTATGCTATTTCTAAATTACAGAACAAACTAGATAAAGAAATTGGGATTAAGAAATATGGAGATTTATATGAAATCTAACTTTGAAGAGATGTCAAGGAAAGGAATTGCGTTTATGCAATTGATTATTGTTACTATGTCTGTTGTTTCTGTAAGTAGGCCTATTACTTTTATTAATATTATTCGGCCTAATATTATTATTACTTTTACTAATAGCGTTAATAGTGGCAGCTCCAAGCCTGCGAGGTTAATAGGGGTTAAAGTACTCGAAATTGTGACCCAGCCTCCGCAAAGGGCCACTCCAAATGTACAACTTTTATGTAATAGTTGATCACTCTTGCAAATTACTTTACCAAAAGTGGTGTAGTTCTCAATCTAAATCGCTTAAATCTGTCTCTAAAAATATCTCAAAACCGCTGGCTGCAAGGTCTTCGCCCCGATCCTCCTGATAAGCTCAGAGCAAGCGCAAGTAGTGGGTGTTTTCTATCCGGAAACCTTTCCATGCATGTGATCATTGGCAATTCACGCATACAGGTAAATACTCCTCACCAGAAGCACCTCATAAGCTTCATCTTCCGGTCAAAGGATCTTTTAGCTGAGGCCCAAACACAGGCATGATAATCCAAAGACAGGACAGCTTTATGCCTTCTACACTTGCTTTGGAAATGAGCAGGAATTGATTGAAGGCTCATGAGTGGGCACCATGTGGCGTGTGGTGTTCAGTCTAAGGTCACTAACTGGGTTCAGCATTGCTCAACTTCACTCTGCCTTCCTGTGACGTCACAATCCTCCAACCTGCCCCCTTTCTTTGGGTCATGGTCCTTTTGGTACCGGAGTTCACTAGTACTGGCTACACTATAGCTCTACCACAGCATATAATCCTGCACATTTAGATTTTGGATGAAATTCCTTGTTATTTGTAGACTCGAAAACACGGTGACTTGTATTCAACTTAAAAATCAACTGTTTCCAGCTTGCCTGAAATTTTGTGCATTTCGCCTTTTAGATAGTTTGTGCCTTTCAAGACATTTGGCCAGTAAATCAAGCTGGCATAGATTACACCACCCGCTTCATACGTATCTCCTGCGTATCTTTCTAAATTGCACGGGTTCGCTTCTGACATGCGCATTAGTTACTTGTGCTCCATTGCTCAGATGTACAATTAACACGAATTTATGCTCTAAATTAGCCAGACTTGCTCCTAATATCAATTGCTTTAACTAATCAGATCTCTGACAAAAATAAGCAAATTCTTTTGCTTTAAAGTAGGCCTACTCAGATTTAGCAATAAAATGCACATGAAGATTGCAGCTCTACCCTTAAAGCTCAATCTGCCACTATTTGTCGGTATTGCTCTTATATTTCCATCGTTGTCACGTGATCATACTCTGCAGGAGAAATGATCTTCTGTGCATAGTGTGCACAAAGAAATTCTTAACAAACACTTTTAGTCGGCTGGTTCTGTGCAGGCCGTTTTTGGTCCTTTCGGCAATCCGGGGCACAACATCATCAAAGCCTAAAATTCTGATGTTGCTACTGAGCGTTATCGCTAAACTAATAGGCCTATGCAGCTTACAACTGCCATTAACCAAATTCAGTGCTGTTAGTTCCACTACTAACAGTCGACAGTTTCTAGTGTTAGGATTATTGTTATTAGTATTAGTAGTAGTAGAAGAAGCAGAAGCAGTGGTAGTAGTAGCTGTAGCGGCCGCAGTAAAAGTAATAGTAGCAGTACAGCAATAGGAGTGTGCATTTTATTAGAATATATAAGGTGATGAGTTATATTAACATTTCACTCGGTACAAGGAACATAACTGTTGGCTAGCGATTAATGCCTAATGTAGCCACCCATATCCTCCGCATCTGTTTACCCATACAGTAACGTAGCCTGCGTCATATTATTGTATTAAGGTAAGCTTAGTAGCAAAGCGTGCAATATCTCAGTAACGACTCTAGGTCACATGACTGAATTCGATTTTATTGACGCAAACACAATAAGAATATAAAATCAAACTTGGCCATCTGTTCACTCTGCACGGCCCATCGATCAGCGACCAAGGTTTGGTCCATTGATGTTGCGCATGTAGTTGAAACACAAAGCACCCCTGGGGTCAGCCATCAGCTCCTCAGACCGATAACAGAAGCACGCGAGCGAACGAGCGTCGCCCGCCCATCGCATCCACAAGAACCTGACGGCGTGGGGAGCCAGTGCAGAGCTGCTGCATCAGGATTACAGATGAATACCTGAAGCGGGAGAGATCAGTCATCAGTGGTCTTCCCTTCCTTATTCGAATGCATCATTATAATGTATAAATGAATTCGTATCTTGTATTAAAGGCAAATAAATGTAGTTTAAATAAATACCTGTATCTTTGAGTGCACATATATATATATATATATATATATATATATATATATATATACAGATAGACACCCAGTAGCAAACAAACACACAGAATTATTTATTCAATTATGAATATCAATATAAATGTAAATAGGCTACATGCAGTAACATGCTGCGTAGAGCCTGCATGAATAGAGATGGTGACCTAGAACTTCTGGCTTCACGGTTATCGATGTTATTGTTAGCGTGAGTTTATGAACAAAAACAAGCACACACACTCATACACACACACAGACAGAGACGATGAATCTATAGCTGACTCATATGCGCAAAGAAACGCTCGAATATGCAGGTGAGCGCGCAGTTCTTACCAGCTGCTGTTACTCCTGCACGACCTTCCTATACGGATCTACGTTTATGCACTCGTGCAATAATTATGTTTTATAGACACACCCATTTGGTGTTGACCGTCAATGTCTCTTAAAGCATGTTTATGGATCAGCCGAATACAGTGGGACAGGTCCGTTATGATTATTAATAATCAATAACTTTTATCGCAACAGTGACTAATGCACAAGGCATCAACTGATGACGCACGAAAACTAAGCCACAATCAGGCCAATATCCAATAATCACTCCGTTAAGACAGAGAGGCAGTTTATGGTGGATACGCTGTTTGATAAGGGTGAATTTTAAGTCGGGAATGAAATGACACAAGCGACTGAGCAGAACAGATACATGCAGAGAGTTCCAAAACCTAGGTCCAGCAGCTGAAAAAGGTCGTTCACCGACACCAAGAACAGTCATAGTTATAGATATGACTAGTGAAAGGCAATAAAATGACCTGGCTGAGTAACGAAAAGTCTGGAGGATGAAGACTGACATCAAATATTGTGGTTGGTCAGAGAGTTCAACGTTTTATAAACTATAAGGCCCAATTTGAAGCAATTTTTTTCTAAACAGGAAGCCATCGCAGAAACATAAGCACAGAGGTAATGTGTTCATAATTCTAACCAAAATGTTCTGAACTACTTAGAGTTTCTTTATGTTTGACTTTGTCATATCGATAAGAAGCGAGCTACAGTAATCATGACGACTGCAGACCAATGCATTCGCGAGAGATATATCAGAAGACATGGGAACATAACGCCTATAGATTCCTGTCTATATCACGAATATACTTGAATGACGACTTTAAAATATAAATTACATAGTCGGTTTGACACATAGTAGAATAAAAAAAACCAAGTTACGAAGATTATCAGCCAACTCAACAAATGAGTCACCCAATTTTAAAGATTTAAGCCATTCAAACTTCTTAAGTTTCTGTGGAGTGCCCAGTAGTAGAAATTCAGTTGTTTTCGACTGGTTAAGGAGCTGTATATTAGCCGCTACTCAAGACTGCACCTCCTCAAAGGCAGTGGACCACAGCTGCAGAGAGAGAGAGAGAGAGAGAGAGAGAGAGAGAGAGAGAGAGAGAGAGAGAGAGAGAGAGAGAGAGAGAGAGGGAAAGAGAGACAAGACAAACCGTCATGTTGAAATGTAGATTTTAGTATATCATCAGCGTAGAAATAATATCCTAGTGAATAAATGGCAAGCAGTAGACTTATTGGCGTTACGTATAATGTAAAGAAAAGAGAATCATGCAGATCCCTGTGGGACCCCATATGTTGACAATGGGCACTTGACGATTGATTACCATTTAGATATATTGACTGAGTGCGTGGACTAAGATAAGGCGAAACCAGAACCCCCAAACCAGTACTGGAGACGATGCTTACAAAAGAATGATCCACGGTATCAAAATCAGCAGACAAATCAAGAAGAACCAACACCGTCACCCTATCCTTATTCAAAGAACACATGTTATCATTATGAATAGCAAGAAAGGTGTATTCTGTTGAATTAAGCCTACTGTATGCAGACTGAAAGGAGGAAGATCCCTCTGGTCAATATATAATGTCGTTGATCTTTCGTAGTTGTCAGTAATCGGGCTTCGAACCGACTTGCACGATTCGTGGAGTAACTGCTACGCTACGAATCGGGCAAGTGGGTGGTTTCGAAAATCAAAGACTGTTCGTCTTTACTCGAATTTCGGACTTCAGTCGTTTTATCGCTGCCTTTCCGTAGTTGACTGAAATCGTCCACCAGAGTCGGATTCTTCCGTTGGGTCTTCGTCGACCAATCTCTTTATGACCCGGGGATATGCGAATCCCACTACGCTGGCCACAATATAATGTCGACGATCTTTCGTAGTTGTCGATGATCTGGCCTAAGTCCAACAGAGATCAACGGTTATTGTCGAATAGGCTACCTATATTTTAGGCAACATATATGTGCAGTGCCATGGATTTTCATAGGCCTACTTGTTGGTAATTCTTTATTATTAATAATAATAATAATAATATTATTATTATTATTATTTCTGTTACATGAAAGAGAGGCAGGCAGACACACAGACAGAAAAAGACGGGGAGAGAGAGCGACGAAGATAGGAAGAAGGAGATGGAGAGGGAGATAGAGGAGGGAGGCAGGGATGGGAAAGGTAGGGGATATAGAGATACGGACGGAGAGAGTGTACCTGTGGTTGGTAACACGTGTTTCCATAATGTTGAATCAGTCACAATAACAATGCCTAGACATATAGGCCCATATAGAGATTTTTCTATATGTCGACTGAACAGTTGTGTGGCATTCTATACATTTGTGTTTCTCCGGGTCTTGCTGTGTCGAGAAATCACAAAACGGGTTCCCTTGAAGCGTCTACGTCAACTGTTGTCGATATGGTGGATGGTATGCCACGCAGTCTTTTACTAGGTTTTACATATAAGCATGTACAGTTGGATGACGGAGGAAGCGGTCTTTGTGATCTAAGTAACTGCATGTTGTGCTAATGACAGCCTATATACAGGGCTGCTACTAAGTAGGATATCAGCGTATTTCGACATTTTAGCTTAGCTGCGAGAGTGTGTAACATGATAATCAGATTTTAAATTCTGTTATAGCCTAACGCGCTAAACGTTCAATTGTCTTTTCTCCTTAGCAAAATTTTGAACTGGCAATTCTATAGGCCAACTATAGTGTCGTTTACATTGCAGGTACTTTTTCATGCATGATAATCTAGCTGAATATTCCAAAAAATGCCTGAGCCTGTCGGTATAAAGGATTGTATATGTAGATGTAGCATAACTCATGTAGGCCTATAATGTCTGTGTGACTGAGTATCCAGTCAAGTATATGCAAATATATTGATGAAAAACGTTGTTTTTGCTGGCGTAGATTTTTTAAAGTGGATGATTATGCGTGTTTAGACTACTAGATATCGCATGCAAACTGTCAGCGTCTGTCTGCATATATGAGTCTTATGCATGTGTGTCTATGTTTTTCTTATGATAAGAAAAAAACCGAATATACTTGAATGACGACTTTAAAATATACTTGAATGACGACTTTAAAATATAAATTACATAGTCGGTTTGACACATAGTAGAATAAAAAAAAAACCAAGTTACGAAGATTATCAGCCAACTCAACAAATGAGTCACCCAATTTTAAAGATTTAAGCCATTCAAACTTCTTAAGTTTCTGTGGAGTGCCCAGTAGTAGAAATTCAGTTGTTTTCGACTGGTTAAGGAGCTGTATATTAGCCGCTACTCAAGACTGCACCTCCTCAAAGGCAGTGGACCACAGCTGCAGAGAGAGAGAGAGAGAGAGAGAGAGAGAGAGAGAGAGAGAGAGAGAGAGAGAGGGGAAAGAGAGACAAGACAAACCGTCATGTTGAAATGTAGATTTTAGTATATCATCAGCGTAGAAATAATATCCTAGTGAATAAATGGCAAGCAGTAGACTTATTGGCGTTACGTATAATGTAAAGAAAAGAGAATCATGCAGATCCCTGTGGGACCCCATATGTTGACAATGGGCACTTGACGATTGATTACCATTTAGATATATTGACTGAGTGCGTGGACTAAGATAAGGCGAAACCAGAACCCCCAAACCAGTACTGGAGACGATGCTTACAAAAGAATGATCCACGGTATCAAAATCAGCAGACAAATCAAGAAGAACCAACACCGTCACCCTATCCTTATTCAAAGAACACATGTTATCATTATGAATAGCAAGAAAGGTGTATTCTGTTGAATTAAGCCTACTGTATGCAGACTGAAAGGAGGAAGATCCCTCTGGTCAATATATAATGTCGTTGATCTTTCGTAGTTGTCAGTAATCGGGCTTCGAACCGACTTGCACGATTCGTGGAGTAACTGCTACGCTACGAATCGGGCAAGTGGGTGGTTTCGAAAATCAAAGACTGTTCGTCTTTACTCGAATTTCGGACTTCAGTCGTTTTATCGCTGCCTTTCCGTAGTTGACTGAAATCGTCCACCAGAGTCGGATTCTTCCGTTGGGTCTTCGTCGACCAATCTCTTTATGACCCGGGGATATGCGAATCCCACTACGCTGGCCACAATATAATGTCGACGATCTTTCGTAGTTGTCAATGATCTGGCCTAAGTCCAACAGAGATCAACGGTTATTGTCGAATAGGCTACCTATATTTTAGGCAACATATATGTGCAGTGCCATGGATTTTCATAGGCCTACTTGTTGGTAATTCTTTATTATTATTAATAATAATAATAATATTATTATTATTATTATTTCTGTTACATGAAAGAGAGGCAGGCAGACACACAGACAGAAAAAGACGGGGAGAGAGAGCGACGAAGATAGGAAGAAGGAGATGGAGAGGGAGATAGAGGAGGGAGGCAGGGATGGGAAAGGTAGGGGATATAGAGATACGGACGGAGAGAGTGTACCTGTGGTTGGTAACACGTGTTTCCATAATGTTGAATCAGTCACAATAACAATGCCTAGACATATAGGCCCATATAGAGATTTTTCTATATGTCGACTGAACAGTTGTGTGGCATTCTATACATTTGTGTTTCTCCGGGTCTTGCTGTGTCGAGAAATCACAAAACGGGTTCCCTTGAAGCGTCTACGTCAACTGTTGTCGATATGGTGGATGGTATGCCACGCAGTCTTTTACTAGGTTTTACATATAAGCATGTACAGTTGGATGACGGAGGAAGCGGTCTTTGTGATCTAAGTAACTGCATGTTGTGCTAATGACAGCCTATATACAGGGCTGCTACTAAGTAGGATATCAGCGTATTTCGACATTTTAGCTTAGCTGCGAGAGTGTGTAACATGATAATCAGATTTTAAATTCTGTTATAGCCTAACGCGCTAAACGTTCAATTGTCTTTTCTCCTTAGCAAAATTTTGAACTGGCAATTCTATAGGCCAACTATAGTGTCGTTTACATTGCAGGTACTTTTTCATGCATGATAATCTAGCTGAATATTCCAAAAAATGCCTGAGCCTGTCGGTATAAAGGATTGTATATGTAGATGTAGCATAACTCATGTAGGCCTATAATGTCTGTGTGACTGAGTATCCAGTCAAGTATATGCAAATATATTGATGAAAAACGTTGTTTTTGCTGGCGTAGATTTTTTAAAGTGGATGATTATGCGTGTTTAGACTACTAGATATCGCATGCAAACTGTCAGCGTCTGTCTGCATATATGAGTCTTATGCATGTGTGTCTATGTTTTTCTTATGATAAGTCGTGGACAATGACAGAAGTGAGTCTTTCTGTTACTACAGATCGCATGATTTTCACTATGGGAAGCGACATCTGTAGAGTTAGACCGAGTCTTGAAATGAGCAATGCATGGACCACGTTGGGCGCGACATTTGCCCTCTTATCGTACGTCTTACTCGTAGGGCTCGTGTCCGATGTGTCGCCTCAGAGAACCTACCAGAGAGCCTGTGACTGTGAGTACATGTTGAACGGCAAGTGCGCCTATACTCTGCTCTTGCCAACCGGAAGCAACGACGGGACCTGTCCAGGCAATGGCGCTGGGTCAGAGGTCATCGATGAGTCCCTGCGGAACATGACGAATCGTGTGAACAAGCTCTATGAGATGGCCGCCGATCAGTCTATGATTCTGGCGCGCGTCCAGGATTCCATAATTGACCTTCAGCGGAATTACCAGCCGTCGCTCAACGACTCAGGCGGGCGAGATCGACCGGAAAAGACGCCGGCTTCCTTCAATGCCACTCTGCAGTCTATAGCAGAGGAACTGGATGGACTGAAGAAAACGACAGAGATGCTGGCACGCAACCTCAGCACCTTGAGTGACCTCGTTGAGCTTAAGTCGGTCGAAGCCCCGGGTAATCGCACGATTCCCGATGAAAATCTAAATGCTAAGATTTCGCAGTTGTCTGAGACCGTGAGGTTGCTGAAACAGGCAAGTTGCGTTCGGAGAGCGGCATTGTTCTCGGGACCGGATCAACTGAACGGTGCAAACATAACTGTTTCAAGTACCTATAACAATGACACAGACGGGTACGGTCCTCAACGACTGGCTATCGACAACAGCAGCGCATGGTGTCCAGGTTAGTCTTTACTAGACACTTTAAACTTCCTGCTTAGAGCAGCTGATACGTCTGGCAAGAAAGCTTATAAACTCTAGTTATTTGGTCATAAAGTGCAGCTTTTAGCTAAGCAGTTAACAGACAATTTATCAGATGACTGTCGACGATTTTCGAAATGTCACACGACCGGGCTTCAAACTGTCGACTCGCCAGATTTGCAGCGTAGCACGAATTAGAAAAAAAAGTTTCTGATTTTCGAATATATAATCGAATAAACGAATAGTTTTATGGCAACAGTACTTGAAACGTCAATATTCAGTTCTAAACACACGAATATAGCAACGACATGTGTAACTTGAAATACAAATTTAACAAACGATAGTCTATAGCTATACACAGTCTTCTTTGCGCTACTCTACACTGCATTTGCACCTGTTTTATAGGCTCTTTCGCTCCACGATAGCAGATCACTTCAGAATGGTTTGGACACTGGTAAAATACGCGCCAGCCAATGTTGTAAAAAATCCCAAGGCGGGCTCGTCAGCCAATAACAGACAAGTTAACAACCCGATGAGTCATGGGCATAATATCACGGAAACTTAAAATATAAACGCGCGTTTAAAGTATCCTGAATCATCATCGCAAAAATTACGTTCACATTACCTTCATACCATTCCGAAGTTAACAGATCAGCTTCAGATGATTGGTAAGCGTAGCATAATAGGGTCAACTGTAAACCACAGACAATCATGTCTCCAAACACAACAAACTTAACTACGAAACAATCAACTACAAGTCTGAGAAGCAATCTGCCACCATATTCAATTTACCCTTAACATATCTCACGTCGAGATCAAGGGCTTGACGAGCTTCGCATATTTAGACATAGTAACAGCCAAATGTGTCAACTGATTATGAACAGTATATAAAATAATATGCAAGCCTAAAATAATGCCTTTTAGCTTAGCCAACGCCAAAACAACAGACTGCTTCTTTCTTAATTGTTGCCCATTTCTTTTGGTTTGAGCCAGGCTTTGACCAATAAACACAATAGGGCTTTCTCGACCTTCACTGTCAAATTGCTATCACAGTACAAACTACATCATCGCCAACACATATTATAGCCAAAATAGAATTTGAGCACAATGTTTTAACATTGCAAAGCATTTGATGTAGGCCTACATCTGTCCAACAGAGATGCTCTGGCACATTCTTACAAGTTAAATCTGACAACGGTTTACGAATCAATGGATGATAAACAGTCGGAAATAACCGAACAACCGATGCACGTATTAGAATTGTTCTTAAAATATTGTCAAAGGCTTTACCTGTTGATAATCTGACACCACGGGCTCATACTTAGTTTCAGACTCCATCAGTAATTCACACAATTCTCGAAAATAAAAGTCATTATTCACAATTAAGCCACATGTCAAAAGAACGCGTGATATACTTCGGAATCTTGTTGGCATGAAAATTTTCTTTTATCACCGCTTGTGTCAATTATATGTGAGGGGTTTGTAAAACTGTACACTGCTCGTACCAACGAGGCATCAGTTTATATTTTTGTGGAAGCCGAGTAAAACACAATCACGGTTTCTCCCGGTTCAAAAGATTCATCTTTTGTCTTCTTACTGTACTGGGCTGCATACTAAATTTGTTTTTCTTCAGCAGAGGTTTCCACAAATTTTATGGTTTCCGACAAATATTTATGTAAGGCTTTCAAATAATTTGTTGGTTTTCGTCCCAATTTAGATGGTATCAAATTTTGTTGGACCATGTGTCCTTTAGAATTGTCAATGGTCCCAATCGTTTCTTCCCATAAACCAAACAATAAAACGGGAGCCTCCATCGTAGCTCGGTACCCCCCCCCCCTCAGCGCTCATACCGCAAAAGGTAACATCGTACGTCATTGTCTTGAATTTTCTACGATCAAGTGGTGAATTGTGTTTTTCAAAGATTGATTCCACCTTTTGAGTAATCTTGATTCTTCAGGATGACCTGATGTATTGAATCGTGGACTATGCCCCGTCAATTTAATAAATTCTTGCATTAAGATGGTCGTGATATTTGTGCTTTGGTTACTTATAATGGCCGACGATATTCCAACGTTCTCAAATAACTCCAGCACTGCATGACAAACAACTCTTGCTTTTAAAGTAAAAACACCGTGGTCCAGCTCGTACACAAACCAACAACACAATAGCAACATCTATAACTTGTCTTTGGCTCAGTTGGTCCAATGCAGTCCATGTTAAGATGGCTGCGCTGTATATTTCCCATAGGATCGGTGTGACTGGGGACCAGATCCGTAAACAATTGTAGTGATTTCAGCTGGCACTTTTCACCTTACCGACACCTTTCCTTAGTGTCCTTCCGCTTTCGAGGCCATGCAGAAGAAATTTAATTCATTCTGGTGTTGCAACCGACTGGGGGCCATGGCCCTCGGCCCTTTGGATCCGCCCATGCCGATATTGCGATATAGAACAACCGAGGAACCGACTTTCACAGAAATACTGAGAAAAAACCGAAAACCGATATCGACTTAAAAACCGATACCTACCCAGCTCCAATAATTTGTGGTACAATTTACGAAGTGTATGTTGCAATATTTGTTTTAGGAGAGCCACCTAGGAATGAATGGGTGCAGTTTGACATTGGTCGTGCGGTGCTAGTTTTTGGAATAGCCACTAGAGGTCGCCAGAGATACAATCAATGGGTGGCAACATATTCCATCCAATACATGCCATCTAGCAGCAGCGGAACTGCGTCAGGCGGAGGCACTTCAGAATGGGTCTATTTTAAAAACGTCGCTGGTGAAAATGAGGTCAGCTTTTCAACTTTCACCTTCTTCTTTGTCGGATATTTTGCGTCTTATTATTTCTTGCCACATGTTGATGCAAGCAGCATATCACACACATATACGCAAGGTTTTGGGCTATTCAACGCTATCAATCTAATCTAATCTAATGACTTTTATAGCACCGTTATCACGACGTACAAGTCGTCAATCGATGGTCGCCTCAAATGAAAGCGTAGTCAACAATCAAGATCCGTTGAAGAAGACCGGTCGATGTCCAACAGATCGAGGAATTAAATACCTCCAAACTAACGACAGACCGACTCATCCACTTTTTTAGTGTGTGTCGTTCATTTCATTTAAATATATGTTATTGGTTATGTGGTTATTTCTGATCGGTTTTCTCTCGCTGCCTGATCTTCCCACTGATAGCGTATGGCAAGTGAACTCATTAGGGCTGTACCGAACATTCGCTTCGTATTCGCTTTGGGGCCGAATAGTGGGCCAAAAAGCTATTCGCTATTCGGCCGAATAGTAGCGGTCGGACCGAATACGAATAGTGGTCACGTGACATCCATTTCTGCATATGCGGCTGCTATAGCGAGTGGACTGAATTGACTCTCTCATTAACATAATATATGCTGTGGTTGCAGCCAGGCGTTGCCTACTGCCTGGACCGCGGTATCGCAGTGTCAGTATCTCATTCTTTGTGTACAATGACTGAACGTTAACGTTTAGCCTTTGAGGCTTGAACAGGTCAATTGTTAGTATTCGTATTCGTATTCGGCCGAATAGTTGGTCCAATTATTCGTATTCGGCTGAATAGTGATAATCACCTATTCGGTACAGCCCTAGTACTCGTTATAGTTGAGTTGGATAGGAAGCGCATGTGGAACCAAAATCTCGAAACAAATTTCTTTTCCAGGCTGAGATTTGAACCCCGACCTTTCGATTGACAATCCAGCAGACTATCCACTAGCCTATAACTGTTCGCTAAAGACGAATACGTATATTACAATGCTCGTGTAGTTTCATGGTTTTGAATAGCTATATTTCGACTGTCGTGCAGTTGAGAGCTTGTTATACGTGAATGCATTATGTCTTAGGTATTCCAAGGAAACGCGGATGGTGCATCTATTCAACTGAACATGCTTTGGCGACCTATATTTACGAGATACGTTCGAATTCTGCCGCTGACTGGTGCTAATAACGGCAACGTTTGCACGAGAGCAGACATTATCGGCTGCGTCGACGAAATCTAACTTGTCTACAACAGGCAAGGAGCAGTCGGCAGAAACCGAACAGCAGCAGATAAGCATGAACGACTTAATGACTTCCGTTGTTTAATGCAGAGAACTTCGTCTTAGATCCGCAGCATTCATGGCAGTTGTGGCAAATGATTGTGACGTCATGAAACAGTCATTATATTATAATAAAACAATTTTGCAAGCAAAACAGTCAGGCTTTAAACAAGAACAGCGGATTAATACGTCATTGTCAAATGAGTTTATTTTGCTGGTTTATTTTAATATATATTATCAAGACATCTATAGACTGTTAACACATCGTTGATTGTTACGCCATTTCCAAATGAAATAAAAATATATGCAACCATCTGAATCCAAAGCTACCACTGCAGGAATAATTGTACATTGGAAAATTCAAAACAAGTGAAGATATAATGTATGTATGCTTGTATGTATGTATGTATGTATGTATGTATGTATGTATGTATGTATGTATGTATGTATGTATGTATGTATGTATGTATGTATGTATGTATGTATCCAAGCACTTACATTGCACATTTTAAGAAACTCTCAAAACGCTGCAACATGACTTTCTAACAGTTTTTAATAGGTCCTTCTTAAGTTAAACCGAGAATGTTTCTTCGGCTGTTTGGGGAGGAAGAATTCGAATTTTTAGATGAACATTGTTCCAGAAGGACGGTCCAATACAAAGGAAAGCACGGTGAACCCGAGCTGTCGTACGGTAGCGCGCTATTATCAGATCTACATAGGCCGCAGAAAGTAGAGTTTGTCGACCCGGCTGGCCCGAGACGAAAACAAGAAGCTCTCTGATGTACTCTGAGGCCGACCTGACTATCAAGACCACTCCCCTATATGAGAACCTCAAATCTAATTCTCTTCTCAACCGGAAGCCAATACAATGTATCTCGCACGTAGATCGAGATATGCGAAAACTTTGTCAAATTGGCCAATGCTCTTGTAATTTAATTTGTGGACCCTCTAAAACCGGACTGCAGCTGATTTGCGTGTGTATTCAATGTCGGAGCTTCTCTGATCAGTGTCCAACAGTAATCAGCCAGCATACTAGTGCTCCACACACCCTGGTATCGTTTCTCCACTGTGGCAATGTTATGATGAAATCGTTCGCCATGTTCATCGCAGACGTCACCAAGATCTGCTGGGAAGAAGTCCAGATGGGAATGCAAGAAATGTATTTTAGTGACATTTTTACCTCCATCAGATGAAATGCTTCAAGCATCTTCTCAACCAGTTGCACATAATTTTATCAAATCGCCATGTCGCTTGCAAAATACAGAAACTTTAGTTCTTTGTGCCAGCAGATTCCATCCCTGAAGCCGAAAGCCCAGCAATTCCGCTTGACTCTTTGATAAATTTAAGTCCCTGACTGGGTCATTTAGTTCAGGTTGAGTTATCAAATGAGGCTTACAGCATTGCAGTGGTTGGAAATCAGGATCAATGGAGTCTTCTGTTTCCTCCGTCACAGTCTTATCAACGTCATCATGTGGTAGCGGTCTCATTGCCGATGGAAGATTAGGATATTAATAGATTTCTTGCTATTCAAGGAATGGCGGAGTAAATTTGTTAAGCAGAAATAACAGTCTGAAACATGATCTTTATGCTGCCGCTATATTTTTGGAACAGTGAACGGCATAGACGGCCGAGAACCATTAACCCATGCTCTGAGATTGACTGCTCAAGATGTACAATAAATATGAGGTGCCCAACCTTTATTCTGATCGCCAACTTTACATCCAAAATACAATTCATACGCTTTCTTAACAGCAGAGTCATTGTCTTCTTTTAAGATTTCAAAGTGAACTAATCGCATATGTAACAATTGTCTTCTTTTGAGATTTCAAAGTGAACTCACCGCAGATGTAACAAAACGTATTTCGGCTGTTGACGCATTTACGTGACATTTTGGACTCACCGTGATACTTTAACTTTTGAAAAGCAAGAAAATATTAACATAATGGTGAGTCTCAATTTTGTTAGTGACTCAGTAAATATATTCACTACGTCACTTACATAATTTGTAAGTATGTCAAAATTATCATTGAAACATTAGCAATATGTCAATTACGATTATCATTGAAAACCATTATGACACAAACTTTCGGCAATTTCACAAAAACTTCTTGCGATAGAGAAATTCCGTGTTCATTTCTAGTTTCCGCGTTTGGAACACTGCTAGAATCACCAGAATTTATTGAGAGAGCAAAATCAGGTTGACCAGTGTTATTATTTTATTTATATACCTTACTATAATTCTACTTAAATGATTAAATACGTAAAAATAATAAATAATTAAGAAACTATTTAAAAATTATTACATTTTATAACATATTGTTATAGCCTACGAATGTTTTTAGCTCATAATATAAAAGTACTGAGTAATGGAGCAGTCTTGACTTTTATGAGGTATTTCCAGAAACCAACATAAAGAATCAATTCATTTACATAATGTTGAATCATCAGTGGTGCATTTCGATAAATTGTACTCCACGTGTAGCTTGTTCTATAGATGGTTCAAATAAACATTAGAAAGTGAAACCAATGCAATTAAATCTACTCTATGGTACAAGTACACTTGTGTGGGTTCAATTTTTTGTCAAATCTGAAGTCTCACCCTCCAAAAAGCTCCTTTGTATGCACATAAGAATATGCGTACAATTTTAGCACAATGAGAAAATATTTCGAGGCCCTGAACGCCTCCCAGTTTCCAGAATTTTCGACACTTTAGCGCAAAATGTGTATACTTTTGGAAAAGCTTTTAAAAGTATAGGCATAATCATTAAGCTCATTATGATATGTTTAGTATTGTTGGAAAGGTAATAATATGATATTTCTAAAATGTGAGCTTTTCCATACTAGATGATTAGGGTAGCAAGCAACGATTATCTGCAAAAACATTAAAAAAATTTATTCCTTTTCATTGCCTGTTGTTGACTGTTTACTCACCAATGCCGATTAGCTGACAGTGATTGAAGAAATTAGTTTTATGAAGTTACAGCAGGATTCAAGGACTAGCTGCAACGGACCTCTAGAGTCTAGACTAAAACTTATTATTCGATAGAGGCGATCTGCAGAAAGATGTGAACAATAATTTGCCAAACGAGCTGAAGCATGCAGCGACCTCAGCAAGGCATCTGGCTAAACATAAGACAACAAAAGTGGAAGATCAACTTTTAACATTTCTGCTTTTTGAAATCATAAAGTTTTGCAAGACGTTGCGAGTATTGAGTATTTAGTGTTCATTGATGTTTTTATAATCTACAGACTTTCTAACAATACAAAAGACGTCCTCAGCAGTTCGGCAAATAGATCATGTAACTTTGTCTAAAATGGGTAATATCATGCAAATGGAAGAATGTTTTAGAAATTAGGACCCTACAGACATTTTCCAAATTTCTGAAATTTTTTATGTGGCATTATTGGGCCAAAAAAACTTTTTGGAGAGTCATGTAGATCTAAATGAGATTTAGCATTTTCCTCCAGAAGGATTTTGGTCACCCTAATGTACACTACCGAAATTTCTCAGTGAATTACGATTGGGAGATTAACTTTCGTCAGTGTGTCTGTGGCCTTGTCGCTAGAAGCCCACGGAACTTTAAACGTTTTGATTTCATACGTCATTATTATTATTATTATTATTATTATTATTATTATTATTATTATTATTATTATTATTATTATTATTATTATCACGAAAATTTGTAACGCGCTCAAAGACACACAGAAATGTGAATCGGAGGCGCGGAAAATATCATTAACACGACGATAGTTTGCCAGTAGAGAATTGCAAGTTGACATGTAAGCAAGGAAAGTTCTGCATTAAACTTTTGAAACATTGAAGGTGACAGAACCATTGGTGCCCCTTCAACCTACGAAGAATAGCCTCCTGCTATCCACCGATAATATGATATTTCTAAAATGTGAGCTTTTCCATACGATTGTTAGGGTAAAGTATAAGATAATCGCATAATCAGCAACATTTTCTCGTGTTATTTACTCCATAAACGTTTTGTGACATTTTACATTTATTCTAGCCCTTATTTTGTTGCCTAATCGAATTTGATCAAACAAGACACTGCGCCTTAATTGATCAAACAATAGGGCCTACGAACTGCCATAGGTTTTTTTATACCTTAAATTGTGGTAAGACACATCTACAAAGGGTCATGCCATTTTCTATGATATGCTTAAATCAAGCGTTTGACAAACTTATTCAGAAGAACAGAGCTTTCGTTGGGTAAAACAATCAGCGAGAAACATCCTTATTTGTCAGTTCGAGAGCCTTATTTGTCAGTTCGATAGCAGAGTTGACTTAGTCATTAGTCGCATGTTGTTTATCGCGCTTTTAAATATGCACTTTCTTCGATTGTCTTTCAGATCAACTACTTAATTGCAGGCTATCAAATACCTGCATGTATCTCTCAATCTCTTTATCCCTCTCTCTTCCTCTGTATGTATGTATGCGTGTATGTGTGTATATAGGCCTATGTCTTGTTACAATCAGCGCATCCGCCGTTACTTTAATTCGTCTGAAGGGAAATGATAACTGATCTGGGTGACGGGCTTCCAGTTTTTATGTTGTTGGATCGTCACAATCCGCGATGAGCTCCAGCTAAAGTTAGCAATCCGATAGAGGCAAATTACTTAGTGCAACTACATGTTATCCATATACGCCCAAGTGTTCAATTCACTTACACCGCGCGAACACGAGACGCTGGGGAGCATTGCTTGAAGAAATATCTGTCCCCCGGATGGAGGATGATGCTATACGTGAAGAAGCTAAGGACAGCCTTTTTATCGAAAAGGTTGCACAACGTCGATGGATATAGTTGCTTTAATCTCCGCTGAAACGGCAACTGACAGATATCCATATGCTTTGACGGTTTATCGGGTTCTAGGCTGAAACTCAACGTGTGATAAAAGATGAAGTGGTTATGCAATGTGAACGGAACATATTGAGTTAAGCTGCTAGCTCACCGATTTCTGTCCGAGGAATTATCTTTCACGGTATACTTAACGCACGGATAGTCACGGTTAAGGCTGCTTTTAGGGTGAAATAACTTGGAGTTATTTGATTTGATTCAGAGAGGTACTCAAGTAGAAATTAGACTATAATTTGAATTAAATTAGGCCTAGCATTCTGAAACCCAGTTAAAAGAGATTATCTTTGCTTTGCTTTGCTTTGTTTACATTTCGATTGCCATCCTACATTACTGATGTTAATAGGTGACCCTATTTAAGCGGGACTGTGTCCCTTCTGGGTTTGCCTTTTGCATCCTGGCAAACTGTATGTTTTATGTGTAACCTGATTTGTTGAATTTTTGGGATCAATAAAGAGTCAATCAATCAATCTTTCCATTTTCATCGGTGGTTCAGAAGAGAAAGAGCAAGCCAGTACTTTGTTGATTTTGTGCATCAGGCTAATGCCTCCAATCTTTTCCAATCTCTTTATCTAATCTTTTCCCTGTAATGCTGTGTAATGTAACTGAACGACGTTTATTAAAGACTTCACGATCGAACAATTTGTTCATTAGGAAAGATTCCATGTTACCCAGTTTTTCTGATAGGCAGATTTGGTCTTAGTCTGTGATCGTTCAGTGACGAGACAAAAATAGCAAATGACAATGCGCCAGAGTAGACGAAACTTAATCAAAGTTAATCTAGTATATTTCTCGTCAATCTCGTCAATTTGTCCTGTTTATCAGCCTGGTGGAACACATGCATAAGTGTTCCAACATGTTTAACAGACGAAAGGCATCATTTTCTAGCTGACTCTACCAAAATTCAACTGTCCAAAGTAATCTTTTAACTGCAACATTTGACGATCTTTCACACTGAGGTCTGTAACAAATATGTAGTGTCAAAACATAAATTAAGTAGGCTAAATTATA
Organism: Norana najaformis; assembly: GCA_964023275.1. NCBI lineage: Eukaryota > Metazoa > Annelida > Clitellata > Crassiclitellata > Hormogastridae > Norana > Norana najaformis. Next base: position 12,567,967 of record OZ029919.1, on the reverse strand, counting down.
GATAAATGCATATTTAATGAACATGTGCTGCAAATACCACCAGCAATAAAACATTAATCTACCATCTTCACTTTAATTTATAAGCGTTGACTAAGTTTTAAATGCCAAGATTTTAGATTAATTCCTTTGCCCTTAACAGGATCGATGTAATTTAGGCAACTGTAAAACATGAGTCTTTTACATAACATAAACCAAAGTAAATAAGTTATGACCTGTGATGCAGAAACAATACATCTGTGACCGTCCGCGGTCTGACCACAAGGCTATGATGTAGGCCTATAGGCCTATATGGTTTATGAGAATCAATTCTGTTATTCTGCTCCATGGTAATTATGCTCTTATATACTGCAGTTGATATTTAAGTTGTTCTTTTAGTTTGTTTATTACATTTTAATAATATATTTTATTGATGTTGTTGAATAAGTAATCCCTTAATTTCTATCTGCTCCCCACTAGTATAATAGGCCCTTAAAGAAAACATTCTCAATCAAAGATGATGAGTCAATGCGAGATGTTGGGTGCTAAGTGCGAAGGAACTCTTCCCACGCCATAAGTATACATGGTATGGAGACAATTAAGGGGAGCCAAGTTAGAGAATAGTGTCTTACACTGCTGGGCATTTAATATGAGATGAGGGTAGTTTCTGTTTAACGACGCTGTGTCATGACGAAGATGATTAGCATCGCCCTCCTCCTTTACCCCGGCTTGGGTCTGGCACTATCCGACACAGCAGTGGCGGAGTTCAATCTGAGATGACAAAGCTGCAGTCTACATATACGATGACCCAAGGAATCTGATATCAGTATGTTTTCTGGTTACATGTCAGTAATATATATCCCTCCTTCACATATTGTGTTGCGTGTGCATTACACATACAGGTCAAAGTTCGGGTTCAAGTTATAAGATATAAACGAACGAAAGTTCGTTCGTGCAAACTATGGATGGAGTAAGAAACTCTACAGGTGGTATTCATTGTCGGATTGAGCAACAGCTAAACTAATACCGTCGGTGGCGAAATGACACTTGCCTGCAGGTGTAAGAGAACGAACCCTCTTCTCGAGAAAGGCCATTTTAAAAACTTTGCCAAAGACCGATCTCAAAACAGAGCATTATAATTATAGCGATCACTCCTGTAAACAGCTTGTTTGCTTATTTAGTTATTTTAATATATATTTTTAAAATAATTTAATTAAATGCAACCTATAATAAAACGATTCGGAACCACAGGCATAAAATATAAAAATATACAGAAGCAGATTGACTGACTATTCTTTTAATTAAAGACAAAATCTAGTTAATAATGAAATATTTCACCTTGGTAACCGATGAGGCCTACGACAAACAAAAGTAAAAAACGACTATTTTGAAAAGAACAAACGTTACGGACGTTGAAGTTAGTTGAGAAGATTCGGTAAACGATTGAGGTAAACGGTTTGTTAAAATTAACTTGACGGATTGGGAATAATTTCAAACTCTGCCATCGAATGCAGCCGAAAACTGTATTGCGATATAGTTGAAGGAGACGTTTATTTAATAACATCGTCTTGATTAAAAGCTAACAATACGAACATAAATCGTTTTAACCTTATATAAAACCATCGTATTCTTGGTACTTCGGGTGTTTTATCCTCAAACTGTTTGTGACCCAGTGAATATTGCAGACGGATTAGCAATAAGGGATTAGCAATAAGAGCTTCTGAATCGTTGTTTTCGACTCGTCGACTGCTTACGAACTACGGCACTCTAATCTCTACATTACTATTATTATTATTATTATTATTATTATTATTATTATTATTATTATTATTATTATTATTATCATTATCATCATCATCATCATCATCATCACCATCTTCTTCTTCTTCTTCTTCTTCTTCTTATTATTATTATTATTATTATTATTATGTTGTAACAGTTTAATTAAAAATAAATTCAGTTAATAATCGCCATCTTCAGAGGGTCCAGAGCATGATGGCAATGTTCCGGAGCGGCAGATGGCATTTCCTCGTTGAACAGCCAACGACATCTTTTGAAACAAGAACGAGGTCTCTAGAGGATCATGGTTGCATCTGTTGTCCGGCTTCCCAATTCTGTGATGAATTCCAGTCCTTCCTTGCTCCAGGCTCCGCTGGTATCCAAGGCCACCGCCACAAAGGCGGGAGAGCGAGTGATGATGGCGTACTTCATCCTTTTGGACGAGGCTGCGCGATCGGCAGCTTCACCTGCTCTGACCGATGTGTGAGGTAAATGAGACGTTGCATAGGTGTCCGGTATTGTGACGTCCCATGCTAGGCACCGACCACCAGACCGAGGGATGAGCGTCACACCGTCTGGTCGTCTTCCATCTTCCCTCGAAAGGCCCAGAGGTTCTTTCTGTGCAGGAATTTTGGCTCTGTTCATCGCTCTCCAAATGACGTCGTTCAACATACTGTGCCGCTGTTGTTTGCCGCCTCCTGCTCTGCAAACCAGGCCGTGTAATCCACTGACGTCGACTTTTCCTCCGCAGTGGTGGCATAAATGCGGTTCGCAAAGTGTTGTGCCCAGTCTCACCCCAAATGCCAACCGTACCTCCTCGTCCGAGAGACGCAGTCCCAAAGCAGATACAGAGGGAGCCAGTAGCCAATCACCAGAATGTGGTGCTCGTGAGGCAAGGAGGCGAGCGCGATCGCACGGACTGGTAACGGACTCAAGCCGATCCGTGCAGCCCTTGCTTATCCAACGAGTATCCCAAACTTTTTGGCGGTGTGATGCTGCTCCCATTGGTGACTCTGCACCTGTCAAGGCCATCCATGCATTGAGTGCTGAGCTCACGAGTTCGTATTGCATCTCAGCCGATTCCGGTAGCAGAATGCAAGCCTGAAGTTCGTTGGTGCTCGCAGCAGAAGCCAGAAAGGCGTATAACGCCAGCGTAGATGCACAGCGAATTCCCAGACCACCATCTCTCACCGGCAAAAAAGCCTGTTGCCAATGGTCATCACCAAGGTCCACATTTAAAATATTTGATAGACCGTCTCTCAACAAGTGGTCGAACCGAGTCAAGCTCGGGGACTCAGCACAAACTGATGTGCGCATAACGTATAACAGCTTTGGAACACTTAGACTGTTCCGCAGCAGAACCAGAGCGTCAGGTGCGTGAAGCAGAGATAATCTTGTAATCGCTCTCTCAAGCTCGTCAGCCTTCATTCCAGTTGCCCTGTCGACAGCTGGACCTGGCATCAACGGCGCGCCCAGCAGAGTCATCTCCTCGAAAGTCATGCTCTTAAACCCGTGGAAAGCAGGGTCCTCATTCAAAGCCAGGATATTATTATTATTATTATTATTATTATTATTATTATTATTATTATTATTATTATTATTATTATTATTAGTATTAGTATTAGTATTATTATTATTGTTACGTCACTTCAATTATGAAACAAATCTATTCTTGCTGGAGCAACTAGAGCTGCTGTGGCGTCTAGGCTGGCACATTGGAAATAGGTCGACTAGCTGCACCTCCGAATCTCGTGATTTTGTCTTTAAGCGCCGTAGTGAAGAAGCAACCCTGAGTTAGCGGTCGCGTAAGTGTAGAGCGTTCTGTGGGCGTTTCTTCGATGGAGCGCGAGAACCTCCGGTGTGGATCGGACGAACATCCAGCACCACCAACTCCCTCCTCTTCATCGCCGTCGTCGTCTGCTTCGAAAGCGTCTGCGTCGTGGGCTTCACTGACCCGAGCGTCGACGTCTTCTCGACCTCAACCCGCCGGCTGACCTTCGACAGGCGGTGTGGCTCCTTGACCCAGAGGATCGGTTGGGGCCCGTGGGTCTCGACGACCAGTTCCAGGTTCTCTCCTTTTCTTTAATCTTGGCTTCAGGCACGCCCTTCTCTCCTTCTTTGATTATTATTATTATTATCATTATTATTGTTGTTGTTGTTGTTGTTGTTGTTGTTGAGAATATCGTATCTTCTTTTCGAGAGTTTTACTTCGAACGATCAAGCTGGCGACTGACAGAACATCAAAACGCAAGGAATTCCGCTTGGCATTTGTTACACCGGAGGCAAGAAACTCTCGTAACGAAGCCTATTTAAAGAGGATCGGTAGTGGCTGAATGTGTACATACGGTTACTATATTTTGTGCATTTAACTTTGATAAATAATAAAATTAACATCGTTTCTCACATTTTATTTAATGACTGATGTGTTTTCACTAATGTCATTTCTCTTGATGTCCTTTGAACGGTCACTACATAGTTAGACGATGGTAGACGATAGGCATAGGCCGTTTCTCCTACTAAGGGATGCGGCCCGTCCTGAACTCTCTTCTGAGCGAACAGAGGCTGCTCTGAGCAAATGTAGTGCAGGATAGCCATTCTTCGTTGGAATTATTAAGACGTACTGCCTAACAACCTACCTCACTGCCTCTGAGTTATTATGGTCAAACACTGGAAACAACAACTCGTATGGGCAGAGGAGGCGAGCCCGAAAAAAGTATCAAGCGAACTAAGCAGATGAAAAACTTAGAAGAAGAAGAAAGAAGAAGACGAAGAAGAGCAGTCCCTTCCGCTAACACTGATTCAGCCATTGGCTACGGTATATGAAGGCAGATGGTTAGCCCTCTCCCTCGCCGCCTGATCCTCCCACTAGCTGTGTTTTGTTGTCAGTGTACTCACTACAGCTCAGTTGGCTAAGGGCGCAAGTGGAGTCGAATTCCCGAAACAAACTTCTGCCTTGGCGGGATTTGAACCCCGACCTATCTATTAGCAATCAAGCAAGCGAACTAATAAGGACGCAAACGTATATATATATATATATTCGGTGTCGGTGGGATTACATCGATAATCCGATCGCTTTCAAAACATTTTAGGTCGAGATCTCGGCAACATAATCACTCCATTAAATTTTAAGTTAATCCCTTCAGATTTTTAAAAACATTTCTACAGAGTCAAAAAACTTCTTACCTGCAATTAAACCACGTGACCGTTAAAAATGTATGTATGTATATATGTGGGTGTCTATCTGTCTGTATGCATGCATATATGTATGTATGTATGTACGTATGTTCTTATGTATATATGTATGCATGTATAATATGTAAACATTTATATAGCGCCTTTTGGGAACATCTCAAAGATGCAAATCTGACTTGTATGTTATTCTAGTCAGTCGTTATCCTTGGATATTGGACTGGGCGCAAGAACATCTTCAGTAAATATCTTGTGTGTTGCTCGGCTGGCGTCGAGTGTTAATTAGGGTCTACTTATCTGCTGCGCTGTTTTATTGCACGTTTGCGTGTTTTTCCCCGATCCACAGAATCAGGCAAATAATTCATCGCTGAACCATCGACGTGCAGTGCACAGAAATGGTGAAACTCTGGATTTCAAAACAAAAATCGCCAGTAAGAGTTCACTTACCTAAAATAATGTCAATATTCTAAAACTGTAATAGGAAGATGTTGTGCTGATCTGTGAGCCGCCATTTTCTTTCTAGCTTTAAACAGACTCGAAGAATCGGTCTTATGCGCGTGTGTGTTCGGTCGCTTTGTGTTCGAGTCTACGTTTCTGAAGTTAGTTCTTGAGCTTCCTTCGAATTTTGTGATGTTTGAATGATATTCAAACAATAGTTATTGCCAGCGTTGCCGGCCACGATGATCCACGGGTTCGTTTACGTCAGTTCCTAGGAATTCCTCTAACTAGGCTCATCTGGACAGTACTATATTTGATCACATTCGTTTTAGACCGGAAAATCATGAATTCGGTCCTGCAATGGCAAACTTTGGGCTGGCATCAACTATACATTTCGGAGAGATTTTCGTCCATCGGCGCTCTGCGATTTCTTTGGGCAGCACAAACCCGGGGGTGTTTTGGGCTTCTGAATGCTTGTCGTGCTCTTAGAACTGTGTCGTCAGTTACACTAGCTATCGCATTAGCGACACCGCTAATCCGATGGCTCTCAAACATGTGCGCGCGAAGATCTCGCCAACATAGTAACCTCAATCAAATTTCGATTCATTCAGATCAGGAGTTACGAATTTATTGCGGGTTAAGAAACCCGTTACCCATACTTTAGCTATATGGCTGTTAACACAAGACCAGACTACAGTGTCAGTCTGTCACGAACATTTGAGTGCTGCAAGCATAAAGGTATTGACTGACAATGCATCTCGACTAATCGTATTGCTATATAGAATAATTATATTATTTCCACAGATTAGGGGAAAAGACTTAAGGAAGTGCAGGTTTGGAAAGAAACAGATTTGCATCTAGGTCTTTTAAGGTAAATTAAAAAGTTAGTACTAAAAACATATAGAGTCATTTAGGTGAATGTTGTTTACGTCCATTATATTTATATCCAATCCGCCACTGTGTATATAATGTATAGTTGTAGTAGTCTGCGTCTATGTGCCAAGCCTAAGAAATTGAACGAGCTGCTTTTTCCAGCAAACCGCCGCCGAAATCTGGAGAGACGAACTAGAAAGATGCGTTTCCTATTGCGGTATATCTGGATAGAGATCGTTCCTGTCTTTCTATCAGATAATCATCAGTGGATGTGGACATTAACAATGGATTTTATTATTTTATATCCATATCTATCCTGTGTAGATATATAGACAACCTCATGAGAGACACACTGGGCTCGATGCCCCCATGGAGTGGCTACTGTTGCTGTAGATCAAGTCAAGTGCCAGTCAAGTGCCAGCAGAAAACTTCCGGCGTTGGCAAGCACGCACGCACGTAGCCTAAGCAAACCACTGCAAGCATCGGCGTCGTTTTATGCGGGACACGGAACAGGAGGCTCACAAATGAGGAATTCCAGGCCTGTCGTTGCTTTTGAGCTAAGAAACCACAAGGGAGAAACAGACGACGGATGGAGTCACAGACCGACCAACCGTCCGACCGACCGATCGACTCACCTACCAACGCCACAGTAGCCTACACAACACGATACCATACGACATGACACTAAATACAACGCAGTCCAACTAGTATGCGCCATAAAAAGATAATAATATTAATAATAATAATAATAATAATAATAAGAATGTTGATGATGATAATAATAATAATAATAATAAGAAGAAGAAGAAGAAGAAGAAAAAGAAGAAGAAGACGAATGTTGATAATAATAATAATAATAATAATAAAATAAAAAGGCCAAATATCACCAGATTTTCATCTCAACACTATGGTGGAACATTGGTGTGCACTCACCATGACTCCACAACCTAGTACTCATCTCTGGCAGAGACAATCCCAGTGGGATAAACCTCTATACGAGATATCGAAAACTACACTTATTACCAATAATAACGACGCGTACCACCAGGCACGTCTAAAGGCGGTGTCATCGCCTCATGCCGGGGATTGGCTATTTGCCCTCCCCATTAACTCAATCGGTCTTCGCCTGGATGACGAAGCCGTACGTATAGCCCTAGGTCTCCGTCTCGGAGCTATCCTATGTCAACCACATAATTGCACATGTGGAGCTCTGGTGACTGCTGAGGGGTCGCATGGTCTCTCTTGCCGTTTGGGACCCGGCAGAATGGCACGTCACGCTTGTCTCAATGACCTTATTCACAGAAGTCTGACGCGAGCGGGCTTCCCATCAGTGAAAGAACCTACGGGTCTTTCTAGAACAGACGGCAAGAGACCGGATGGCCTTACCCTGATTCCTTGGCGTTCGGGGCGCAGCCTCCTATGGGATGTCACCGTGATTGACACGGTTGCACATTCTTACTTACAGGCAACCTCTGTTACAGCAGGAGGCGCAGCTGAACTGGCGGCCGATAGAAAAACTTTGAAATATGATCATCTCACTAATGCATACCACTTTGTCCCTCTGGCCTTTGAGACTTTAGGCCCTATCAATGGTTTGGGTATGACCTTTCTCACAGACATGGGGCGTATATTGTCCCTCATATCCGGAGATAGTAGAGAAACAGGTTACCTTTTTCAACGCTTATCTATAACATTACAGCGTTTCAATGCAGTCGCCTTCCACGGTACATTTATGGTGCCGAATCCAGACGAGGATTAGCCGTTCCAGAGTCCCTCTCTCTCTTTTTCTCCGGAAATTTTTGAACAACCAAGGGATTATACTTACCTTGATATAAAAAAAAAATAAAAAAAATAAAAAAAAAAATAATAATAATAATAATAATAATAATAATATTAATATTAATAACGAAAGACCTCAAAATACCATAATAATAATAATAATAATAATAATAATAATAATAATAATAATAATAATAAGAAGAAGAAGAAGAAGAAGAACAACAACAACAACAATAACAACAACAACAACATCAACTGCAACTGCAACGAATAATGGTCATTCCAGAAAATAATTGGTTCCTAATTTTTAAATCTCGATGGATCATGTGTACTTTTGTTAATATTAATAATAATAGTAATAGTAATAATAATAATAGTAGTAGTAGTAGTAGTGGTGTGGTAGTAGTAGCAGTAGTAGTAGTAATAATAATAATAATAATAATAATATCCCAGCATCATTTAAGTCGTAAACAAAACGCCTTCATGTCATGACTTTCACTGTGTGTGAGATAATTGACCCAGTTGCAGAATGTTGCCTACAACAGACGTAATCATTGTTTGCATAGACGCCAAATACTAATTATTAAGTCATAACTTATTTAAAGCTATCTCATAAGTCAGTATCTGACTTCGTGCTCTGGAGATGGGTGACGGGTTAATTAGTCCAGTTGGCAGAGCCCTCATTTTTGTGGATACAATATTATCCATACTCATAGGCATTTATATAGCGCCTTTTAAGAAGAGCATGTTACATGGCGAACGATGCGCATTCCGTGTCTTAGGTGAATCGGAATCGCCATCTCACAGTCTCTCATACTATATTGGTTGTAAGATAAGGTAAGGCAAGACAAGGTAAGGTAAAGCAAGGTGTGATCTAGTTGTTACACGCCGCTGTTGACTCTGCCGAGTGCGACACGTGGGTCTGTGTTCGAAAGATGGCGGTTTCGCTTGCTGAGCGGATTCTATGTAACGATCTGCGTTAGCTGGGAATTAAAGGCAAGTCCTGCGATGCACTGGCCTCGTGTCCAGGACGTTGGGAGTCATCCATTGCCGACCAAGGGTTGAAGAGCAGGAAATGAGGGCCTCTTCTGTGTTCCGCTCTGGACATAGTGGCTTTACGTACTTTATTCTGTTGACAGTAGGCCTAATACTATGAGGCGAGATTCTGGAACTGAAACTATTTCGGCTGAAGCACTTGCACGCCAACACCAAACTGTAAGCAGACAACCTCTCCTTGCAGTTTTCGTGATTTCGCCAAAATGTGAATTTCTCATGAAGATTAGCGAATCGAGTCTCAAGGTCAGAGGTGAAAGGCAGAAGACATCAGCAATCTGCTACCGTCCAGTGATATCTCGATTCAATAACAGCGCAACATCCTGACTTAATGAATAAAAGAAAAGTAGGTGTATGCAAACTGTTAAACATTTCAACAGCAACAACAAGAACAATGACTTTAGAGCAGTCAAGATTATCATACGACGGAGCATTTACACGCACAAGAATAGAACACACACACACACACACTGGTTTTCACACACGCGCACGCACGCATGCACACACACACGCACGCACACATATATGCATATTTATGTACAAACATAATAAGCGTAGTGAGCTGCCATCATCCTAGGTAGTGCTAGTCTCGAAACGCATCCATCTGCTGCAAATGCGTCATTATCCATCTTCAACGGAGCATGGATCAGTTGGAACTGTCACCAGTCAAGGATCCGTTGGTTTGGTTCTAGGTGTGTGCGAGAGCCTGCCAATAGAAACATTTCCTGTTATTCGAATACCTTCACATGGAATAAGCTTTTCGTTCTGAGTGAACAAGCATCATTTAGGATCATATAGGATCAGCATTTAGTATCCTCAAAGGCGCTAAATAAATGCGTACGTACACATATAAGTAGGCCTACACATCCTTTTAAGTTATGTAATATGCAGGTACCCCAGACCAATGTGGTAACTATTCTAAGGGGATCGTAAGCATGTCATGCTTACTTCACTTTAACCTACAGCTAGACAATTATGCCTGTTTAGGAAGTAAGTCTAATCAGACATAGGGTGTCTACGCCGCAGAAACTGTCGTCTGGTAATTTATATCTTTAAATTGCTTTTTTGGTTACACTGATTTTAAAAGTAACCAGCATATCATCGTCGGTATCTGGAGTGCTATGTAAAGTCGGCACACAGAGGGCGCGGACAGGGTGGAGTCAATAATGAGATGCTCGTATTGATAAACGGGTAAATTATTCTGGTCGACTGGAGTGTACGCGTTATCTCCAGCCAAAACATGAACCTCATCGCCAGAGATATCCTTGACGACATGGGGACATAACGCCTAATTCTGCGTAAATCACGAATATGCTTGTATGAGGACTTACAAATACAATTTACATAATGGGTTAGATACAGTGCAGCAATGTTTAGCGGCAACATACGTTAAACAGAGGAGACGGCGCCTTTTGCACTCTGTAAATCCGACGCCTTAGAACCAACTGACTCGAAATTTGATAAGAATGAGTATGCAAGCGATTGGGTTACAGGTGGAGCCCCACTGACACCCAACAAGTCCGACCTACATGTCATGTTTCTTCTTTCGTCTTGGCCTTTCTATTTCTCGATACATCCCACATGACGTGGCAGAATTTTGCTCGATGTGCAAACGTACTGAATGAACGATGCAGACACGTGTGACAAGTTAGAAAATATTCCAGCATTCGAAAACCGTAGAAATGTAAGATTTGATGCAAAAGCATTTATTTACTAATTTGACCAAAGGTTTCGTTTGTGGAAACATCTAAAACATCTACTGTGGCAAATTTCTTGCCTAATAGCTCAATAAATTCCATAGTCACACCCAGAACGTTAGTGAAAATTTATATCCTTTCCATCCTTCCTAAAAATAATAATAGTTTCAATGAGCAATAAAAGCAACTGGGTCATGACCTGCTTTCTACCAATAGTGTTCTTATCAACATAGCTATAGCGGCAGTCGCTATTCTTTACAGGCCTGAGACAAGAATCACGACCTTAGTCTCTGGTCAGCCGTACGTCTGCTCTTTCGTGTCGTCTGCCGATTATTTGCGCGTTGCCTCCGTCATTCATGACTGGCATCTTCTGCCTGGTATTTGCCAAGAGTTCATGCGGGGGATGGTCGATAAATTTTCCTTTTTCTGCCAGCGCTTCCCTAGCGACAAACGAGGTGTCAGAAGCGGCGATGAAGAGGGCGATGGGTTGAAGGGTGGTTAGCGCAATAACAAGAACGGCTGAGGTAAACTGAGGTCGAAGGAAACGGTGTGTCCAGCGAGCGAAATCTGCGTTCGATCGGCCGGCAGACCAGATAAGACTTCAGCCTTGATTAGACATGAATGTTTGATGACAACTGGAAAGACGGAGCACCAGACACGCAACCGGGATCGTGTCAATCGGTCGGCGAACGTCCCTTGCCCGTTCAACTGATCGTCGTCCGAGGCTGTCGCTTGCGCCGAGGTGATCGCAGGCAGATCCCGAGTGCATGTTCAGACTCGATCGATTGACCCAACCACGCACTTCTTCTTTTTCTTTTTCTTCTTCTTCTCCTTCTTCTCCTTCTTCTCCTTCTTCTTCTTCTCCTTCTTCTCCTTCTCCTTCTTCTCCTTCTTCTCCTTCTTCTCCTTCTTCTTCTCCTTCTTCTTCTTCTTCTTCTCCTCCTCCTTCTTCTTCTTCTTCTTCTTCTTCTCCTTCTTCTCCTTCTTCTTCTCCTTCTTCTCCTTCTTCTCCTTCTTCTCCTTCTTCTCCTTCTTCTTCTCATTCTTCTTCTCGTTCTTCTCCTTCTTCTCCTTCTTCTCCTTCTTCTCCTTCTTCTTCTTCTTCTTCTTTTTCTTCTTTTCTTCTTTTCTTCTTCTTCTCCTTCTTCTTTTCTCCTCCTCCTTCTTCTTCTTCTTCTTCTTCTTCTTCTTCTTCTTCTTCTTCTTCTTCTTCATCTCTTCTTCTACTTCTTCTTTCTGTTCTTCTTTGTATTCTAGTTCTAGTTCTTCTTCTTCTTCTGTATGTTCTTCTTTGTGTTCTTGTTCTTCTTTTTTCTTCTTTTTGTTCTATTTCTTCTTGGTGTTCTCGTTCTTCTTCTATAGTAGTTAACAATAAGAGGGAGAGATGGCCACTACCCTCATATATCGAGGCTAAAAAAATGAAGTCGCTAAAGCATCACACCAGTGGCTGCCTTTAAGTGCTAGATAAAGGGACTGCTCTTCTTCTTCCTTTTCTTGTTGCTTTTGTTCTTGTTCTTTTTGTTCTTGTTCTTTTTGTTCTTGTTCTTTTTGTTCTTGTTCTTTTTGTTCTTGTTCTTTTTGTTCTTGTTCTTTTTGTTCTTGTTCTTTTTGTTCTTGTTCTTTTTGTTCTTGTTCTTTTTGTTCTTGTTCTTTTTGTTCTTGTTCTTTTTGTTCTTGTTCTTTTGTTCTTGTTCTTCTTGTTCTTGTTGCTCTTGTTTTTGTTTTTCTTCTTTTCAGTAGCAATTGAGTCGATAGAATGAAGAAACTTCAAATAGGATGCATAAGAGGTTACAGGAGGCAGAGGAGGAAGAGAAGCATGATGAGCAGGAGAGTGTGAGGAACATGAAGAGTTCTAAGTTGACAACTAATGTTGAGTAACATGAAGAGTTCTAAGTTGACAACTAGTGTGAGCTCACTAGGCGTTGCCCCATGAGGCGAACTGTTAGTCGGTTGAGATTCCATCCCTCCCTCCCTCCCTCCCTGCCGTCCGATGCGTGATGCTCTTCCCTCTCCTTCGTTCCCTTCTTGTCCGTTACTGCTATGCATGTGTGGCTCTGGTTTTCGTCAACGCCGTCCTATAAATACCAGTCAAAAGCCTTAACCGTTCGGCAAAGATCGGAACCGAGCGTCAGCCTCGAACTCAGCCTGAAACGTCTGAAATTCATCGAAACAGAAACCACCAGGTAAGTCTCTGTAGAGAAGCACTTTCCAGCTGATTATGAGGCAAACCTTTCCGTCACTGGTACACCGTTTGCAGTCTAGAGTGTTTTATGCTCTTTAAAATGTGCCTTTGAATCTGAGTTTGTGAAATTAGTTTGTAAAGACTTAGGAGTCAGTTTGCTGTTGAATTATTTACATCTACAGCAGATCCGTTGGATGTCAATGGTTCACTCATTTTGATCAAATCTTAAGCGATTTTACTATGAAATGCCTACAATCCTATCGAAACCTAGTGTAAGATCGGCAGTATCTCGTAAATATCTTGCATTCACAGCATACTTCTAAAATATGTTCGGCTGCAATTTTCGGCTGTAAATCAGGGAGAATTATTCGTTAGGTTTTTGCCAGATATGTCGTTAAATAAACTAACTTTTAATTACCATGAACTAAATTAAAATTCTGTCGCAATTCTTGACAACGAGGGGCAATAGCCACTCATCACGCTAGTAAAAGCCTCAAATGGGTTCTATGTCTCATAACGCCTACTGTAGGCTGTGCGCGGCTGTGTTGTTTATGAATTTAACGCATAATGCTATCTAATAGCAGGTCAAATTCGGAGAATAGGACTTTTTATAAATTACTAAAGAAGATGACACAGAAAAGGACCCTATGTCATGCTCCAGTGTTGTTCAAAGTACCGGCCCAAAATACATGAGTAAAACTAATTCTAACTTTAAGTACTTGAGTAGAAGTATTTTACTCATAAAGTACTTTTACATAAAAGTAAATACACTTGCTCAAAGTAAAATTGGTTAAGGTACTGTTGCACCATTGTTACTTAGTGATAGCGTTTCTTTTCCTGGAGCTTAACTGTGACTTTTTCTTAAAACGCTTAGCACCAACGTCACTTTGTGGAAAGTGTAGATTTTTACTTTACCTCACTTTCTTGTGACGATTATTGGCCAACTAAGTCCGAAAATCTTCACTTATTTTGGAAGGAAAGATGGCGGACGAAGCTTTGTTTGTTATTTGTAAATTATATCGAGAAAACTAAGACAAAACACAAGATGCTAAAGTTGATGTAGGCTGACCCTTTCGATAAATACGACGACAATAAATTCCAATAGCTGAAGAAGTGAAAGTTTCCGTTATAAAGCTACTTCCACACATGTTAAGCAATCGCATAGGCTTATCATCTATACAGCTGAAAGCCTATTATGTGCATTAAGGACGCGAGAGGCGTTGAGTAGCGGCTTAAAACTAAAAATATATACCGCCTTACGTGCATAGCATGTAAACAGAAATAAAACCATCGCCGCTATAGCTGTGAATCGGGTTATATCGGGTTACAACTAACAGGCTCATGTTGACGGTTCTTTCACTGAACCTTTCTTTCTTTGATTCTTTTCTTTCTTTCGAACGTTTGCTCTGACGACTCTGGCTTTAGTCTGCTTCTTAATCTATCGCTTAAGATTTACGTCATTTACGTCATTTCCACTCAACAGGCGTCGCCGAAATTAGGTCGCAGATTATTACCGTTCAGTTTGGTAAGTAGGCTAGTAGGGCCTAATGTTTTGCATTTGTCCAGCGGACTGTGTGTAAGTGACGATTTATTGTGAAACTTGAGGTAATCGTAGATTATGAAATTAGTGATTTAAGGAAAGTTGGAGCCTGAATCCTTTGAGAAAAAAGGCAAATCATTACACCTCTGTTGTCGTGGTTCGTAATTCGGATATAGGATTGCTTGCTAAGTCATTTGACCACATCTCATGTGTGGCTTTGCCAAGGATCTCTCTCCACAGGACGGCATGGGTGATGAAACGCTGCGCCCGCTTCAAAGACCATCTACCTAAATCGATCGTCTGCTGAGTATGCCCCTTGTCCAATCGATCACCGTTGGTTTCCTTCAAGCGTATGACCAGCCGGATACTGATTGGTCAAAGAAAAGCATGTTTGAGTCGTTTTCGATTCACTTCGTCGCCATACAAACATAAACTCTTAACTGTTCACACTCATCTGTTTCCAGTGGATTAGATGACAACAGAATGGGTAAATTTAGGAGAATAAATCTGTCAATACGGTATGATGGCCAATTGTTTAATTTAAAACAAGTTAGTTTTCCTTTAGCGCAGTGTTTCGTCACTCATGCCGTCCAGTGGGAGATTCGTTGGATTATATTTCATTCGAAAAGTCTATGCAGGCTCTAAGAGTAAAAAATTGAGTTGTTTATATAACGACAGTTGAGGTTTCAGTGATGGCATTCAAGACAACCAAGATGACTCAGACGTAAACTAAAAGAGTTTATCGTTTACTGCTAACCACAAAGCCACAATCATTATGGTGCTGTATATGCAGCCTGTATACCTGTATCATTATCCCGCTGTAATACTAGCGCTTCAACGGTAACATAACGCCGCGTTGTGCTTCAACTCGAATATCAGGCACTGAAAGCCCATTATGGTTTAAGGCATGTATGCTTGCGGGTTATTTCTCTTTGGCCGCCTTTCCGTCGGATTAAATCCGCCCTCTGAAACTGACCGAATTACCGTTAGTTTTTGCGCAACAACGTTCGATATCTTGTGCATTTTTTGCTCCCAAGGAAGTGAGCATCTAATATTAAATTAGAAAGAGAAATTCAAAAATCGTGTTATTAATGGCCGCGGACTCTAATAATTTTGATTTGGACCCTTTCTAGTGTAGACCTATTCATTTGCTAAGTAGTTTTGAGAATTTCCTTTAAGACTGGATTTATGCGGATCTCTTGATTTTCATGCAGCGGGGCAAGAAGTTCACGTATTGACCTTCTGATAGCGCAGTAATTATTATGAGCATTTTCATCTGCACAAATCGATATTTGTCCAATGGGTTTTACAATGCCACAAGTGCCACGCACATCAAGGGATCAGTCGTTGACGAAATGTCGCTTTGTCGCGTAATCGCATCATCCGGAATGAGCGTTGCGTTTAGTAATTTGCCGCTTCTGACTAACTGTCTAAGCCTAATTAAGGTTGGCCTATTGACAAACGCTCAGTGGCTGAACTATACGCTCAGTGGCTAACTCAATTATGCGACGTCGGTGGCGGCCTTTGCGCAGATTAAACAAACCACCGGGTACGTTTTAATTTAGGTTTCGCTTTCTTCGCCGTGGGTGGCCCAGTTCGTCGCTTCCTCTAATCCGAACCTGACACCCGTTTGTGCACGACAAAGACACCGTGACCTAAGAAGGAATGAATGACATAATTAATTATGCCATCGCAAACAACTGAACCAGCGCATTTGCGCATTTGATTTTGTCGAATCTGATCTCTTCATTGACACATGGTCAACTCATTGTACCGCGTTCTCGTACGTCTGATCGGGCGGGGCGCACCTTCTCCATTGTGGGGCCGTCTCTCTGGAACACTCTTCCACCAAACATCCGATCCCTCGCCTGTTCAACAGTTCAAGAAACATTTTCTGCCCGTCTCAAGACGTTTTTATTTATAGACCGTTAGGTAGCCTTGTGGCAGCGCTTTTGTGAGTTACTAAAAGGCGCTTTACAAATTTAGTGATACATACATACATACATACGAAAGATTTCTAATGCCGTTGCGACGTTTCTTAAAAGCTATTAATATAAAGAAATGCATTTAAACGGGACACTTGCGCAGTGATATGATGTAAAAAACTTCAGGAAACAGATGTTGAGCGCAGAACAGCGAAAATAACTCAAGAGGACGTGATCATATGTAAGCAAGGAATGGCAAGAAGTTCGATTAGTGTTTGCTTGTCTTAATTTGAAATCATCTGAGGGTCACGAGAGTTTTTGCATGCGCTTCAGAATACCTGGCCGCAAAGTTCTTCTAGATCCGCCAAGCAAATTAAATTCATATCCAACGAAATCTGAATCTGGCGATTACAGGACCGGGTGATTGTAGCCCAGTTCTTCCCCCACAGCCACCCAAATCACTGTCCCTTCTACACAGACCCCTGTTATGTATTTACTTATTTTTCACGAACATACTTTATAATTCCTGCGTCATTGAAATAAAATTATCATTTATAAATCGCGTGTATTTAGCCTTGCTGCAGGTCCGCCACAAATCCATAAATCGGGTGGGCCTAATTATGTGTCAAGACAGAAGTTCAGTGCCAACTTTATGCTCAAGAGGCAGCTGCTGTGACAGGTCTCCAGAAATAAGAAAGTAACGGTAGGCCATATAGTCGAATATAACGAATGTGTAGGTTGCATAATTCTGCTTTTGATAATTAATCTGTCCAGGGTAACATTGTACCCACCAATCGAATAAAGGAAAGCGCTGCAGGGGATGTACGCCTCCAAGCATCTGTAAAATGATTTTGTCTCCAGTTTACTGTAGCCTAACTCAATCATTTGAATATATAGTTACTTAGATTTGACTACAACCGTGCAGAAGACTTATTGCTATACAGTGACGGCAGTCCTTTTCTGGAAAGCTCTTAAATCAATTGTTACATAGGATGGGCTGCACAGACTACGTAAGATGCATGGCACGAAGAAATTCGTTTATTCCGTTCATAGAAGTCAGTGGACATTTGATGACCGGTTCTGAATTGGTCACAAGGGTGCAATTCTGCCACGATAACACGTGGTTATGACAAGAGATCGGGTCAATAATCTGAAGGAATATTTCGTTCACCCATCCGCTGAAAACACCCGGCTGATGAAATTTCTTATGGGGGTCTGTCACTGCGGGACGCATCGATGCAAATCTAATGCTAAGCCGCTGCCATAAAAAGCAAACTTAGTCTTCGTACATCCGACAAACCAACATCGATTGTACACGACCAGCCACACGAAGCCTAACGGTTGACCTTTGGTCAACCCATGCATCTTCCGTAGGGTAACGTTCTTGAGATATCCTTACAAAGCCACACATGCATGCATGCATGCAAACACACATACATACATACATGCATGCATGCATGCATACATGCATATATACTGATATGGGTCGACATATAATGTTCCCTCTAATTTTCTTTCGCTATGGCAACACTGGCCTACCACGTGGGCAGCAACATTTGGGACCTGCGTTCTCGTCTGAGAGAGATTGCACAAATATTAGGCCTAAACTAAACCCTATAAAATCGCGTTGTATAAAATTAAATGATTAAGGACAAGTTAAACTGGTATTAGATTGGCTCACGTTTGTCTTTATGCGATTGATAGCGAGCATAAATATATGACCTATAGAGTTAAATGTCTGACAACAGTCCAGAAAAGTCTTGAGTCTTAATTGTCAGTCAATTAGGTGGTCAGTCTGACTCTGACAGCCTGGTTCGTTCTTTGGGCCCACATTGGAACGTTAGCTGCCAACCAGTACTGTTGCCACCAGTGGCACACTATAATCCAGGCATACGGACCCAAGGAACGTGGCTGTTTAAGGGAAGTCGATCCTGTACTTTTGTCTTCATTGCATTACTGAGGCTGAAGCCGTGTTCATACTCCACACTGACAGCTGGAAAGTGGCGCACATAGTGCGAGCTGTGCTGACTCTATTGCTATTTATTAAGCCCATCAAATTTTGCGCCTAAAACGCGGGTACCCCAATCAATTACAAACATGTCCACATTCCGATGACTCACTGGTGTGACGTCATACACAGTTTTTATGCCAACTCGCGTTTACACAGTCGAAAAGCATGTTCACACATACATAACTATATATGCATACATACATATATACTGTACATACTTGCATACATACATACATGTTGTCATGTGAGTATAAAAGTTGGAGAATTTGCAGATGCCACCAGGATTTGCAGCAGCGGGACAATATTGTATTGTATATGGACTTGCAAGCAAACTGCAAGCAGTTCAATCCAAAAAAGATAGATAGATAAATAGATAGATAGATAGATAGATAGATAGATAGATAGATAGATAGATAGATAGATAGATAGATAGATAGATAGATAGATAGATAGATAGATAGATAGATAGATAGATAGATAGATAGATAGATAGATAGATAGATAGATAGATAGATAGATAGATAGATAGATAGATAGATAGATAGATAGATAGATAGATAGATAGATAGATAGATAGATAGATAGATAGATAGATAGATAGATAGATAGATAGATAGATAGATAGATAGATAGATAGATAGATAGATAGATAGATAGATAGATAGATAGATAGATAGATAGATAGATAGATAGATAGATAGATAGATAGATAGATAGATAGATAGATAGATAGATAGATAGATAGATAGATAGATAGATAGATAGATAGATAGATAGATAGATAGATAGATAGATAGATAGATAGATAGATAGATAGATAGATAGATAGATAGATAGATAGATAGATAGATAGATAGATAGATAGATAGATAGATAGATAGATAGATAGATAGATAGATAGATAGATAGATAGATAGATAGATAGATAGATAGATAGATAGATAGATAGATAGATAGATAGATAGATAGATAGATAGATAGATAGATAGATAGATAGATAGATAGATAGATAGATAGATAGATAGATAGATAGATAGATAGATAGATAGATAGATAGATAGATAGATAGATAGATAGATAGATAGATAGATAGATAGATAGATAGATAGATAGAGACTAACAGACAGACAGACAGACAGAACAGAAGATTCTTCAGGTGGTAAACGAATTGCGCCGTAGTTCTAGAGGAACTATTTACTGCAAGCCAATCAGACGACAGTCAGTCTGAGTAATGAGACACGAGTGATACATGAGAGAGACACGAGTGAAAAATGAAAGAGACGGCTGTGCACTTGGTTCTGGGATCTGTTTAAAAGACCCTCTTCCTAACGATGCTAAAGGTGTCTGATTGTAGCCACACTTCATCCGGCGTTGTGTTGAAACTCGGTGTGGAAACGAAGAATAGTGGAACAGCAAGCAGGTGATAATGAAACACATAGGTACCCTACGAACAGTTCCAGCACCGACTTAACAATGGCACAGGATTGCAGAAAGATGCCATGAATAAGCAACTGGTCCAGCATCTGAAAGGAGCCACGTCGTTCCGTGTTAGGTGGAACGCGTGCAGGTAGCAATGCGCTTGTTTGATTCGACGGATCTCCGAGTCAGTTCAACGATGAATTGGTCGTCTGTCACGTGATAATTGGCTGATAGGTCGTCTGTAGATCATTTCCATGACTGCTGGACAGAGTAACTGTCAATGAAAACAACTCAGATGAGAAAAGATACTCAAACGACCTGAGGCAACGCTGTTTTGAAGGGTGCCATTTTATCGATTACGATTATAGACAATAATCCTTCTACATTTCTCTTCCTTTGGATTCCTTTGGATAAGTTGACTGCTAGGCCTGTGTACTTTATGGCCCGAGAAACTACCTGACATTTCGTCCTATAGACGGATCATTTTCAAATAAATTTCTTGATCGAATGAGGGAATATTTCAAACTACGACGCTCCACGAACTCAGTTCTTGACTTTCTGGCTGACTATCTGTCTCTTGCGCGCTGTTCTTGTACATTTCTGCAGCCTGGTGTTGTTCGCTGTACTTTTTTATTTGCCTGTTGAGTTAGCTACACACTGTAGATGGCCAGCAATGGCGTCATGTCGCATATAAGCGCACACAAGGTTATGTAAAAGGCCATATGCACTGTATAAGATCCCATACAAGGAGAATTTAACGTTCGCCACTTTAAGCTGAACATCTCCCATCGACAATAGAGCGTTGCTTTCTGCCGCATCTAACTCTACAGCGTATGTTATCCGTGTTCAGTAGAACCGCTTCTCCTCTAAATGTTCAACCATGCAACTAAAATTCTGCTGCAGCTGATGATGATGAAGGCGACGACGACGACTATGATAATGAGGAAGATGACGACGACGAAGACTATTATTATCATTGTTTTCCTTAGTGTTACTAATTTGGTTTGTTTTTGTAGTAATGAGGTCAATCTCGGCTTGTCTCTTTCTGACGCTCTTGAAGGTGGCACTCCTCTTTTCTTGCCTAGCAGAACCGGAAAGTGGAGAACCAGGTAGGACGCCAGGCGAGCGAAATGGAATTTAATGCCGATTGCTACTTTTTAAGCTCATAAAGATTCGAAATCCAGGTGCTTTGAGGACAAAGGCGTCTTTCAGAATAGGCCTACTACCTCTCAGCCATCTGTCTATGCATAGGTGCTGGCCTATCTTAAGTAGACCTATCTGGTTTAGATCGCATGTGTAGGCCATGTGTCTGTCTCCGATTATACTGTAGTCTCTCTGCTTCGTCTCTGGACAGATCTTGTGACAGACTTTGAGATGCAAGTATTCGACGGTCTCACTTTGATATGAAATGCTGTTTACGGCTGTAGTGTTATTTAATACCAAATGCATCAGAGTAAACAATTCTTTGCTGTAAACAAATTAATGCTGTTTGTAGAACGCAGGCAGGAACAGCGTAGTTAAATAATGTTGAGTCCGATTAGTACTCGGATGGAATACTACGTCACTTGTTGCCTCCTCATCGTCTGGGCTTCTCCTGGAGTTTAGAAAAGTGTCCTGTTCTTAGAATGCTATGGTCGTGTTTGCGCCTCAGTCGAGAGATCGTTCGCTCTTGTTACCACGCTTCTGGAGAGGTTCTTTAGAGGTGTGTAAATAAGTGTGCGTCCGTTTTTCTATTTATGCCAACCTTCACCCTTCATCTTGAGTGAATGTTTTGAAATGAGGCTGCTACATGTGAGCCTTTACTTAAAAGTGAAGCTATGGGATTCACTGCGTCTGTCTCCGAATTGTTGATTTGTCAGATATTATAATTCCCAAACAGTTAATTAATAACTAGGCATATTTAATTAGATAAGCTACATTGTGTTATTGTCGGCAGCTGTTTACACATCGGCACTGGTCTATGGGGCTGCGTAGCCCTGTGAACTAGGTCGTATTTTGAGGTAGGCCTACTGGATAAGTGAACGAATGTATCATATTTCGTTTACTGAATTTGTGTGAGTTCAGATCAGTTGAACTTGGAAGAAGCAGTTGACAAGCGTTACATGAGATTCGGTCGTAGCCAACAGTTTCCGCCTGCAGCACAGGACGAACTGATCGCTAGGAACCAGCTATCATCTCTGTCTTCTTCAGCGGACAACGCCATGCCCGAGCTTGCAGCCGAGTACCTGCTGCAGCAGCAGCCATCTGGTGACTGGACGATGGCCAAGAGGTACATGAGATTCGGCCGCAGGTTCGACGACAACGTGTTGCTTCCTTCCGATCAGGTCGACAAGCGATATATGAGATTCGGAAAACGATACATGAGATTTGGAAGATCAACCGAAGACAAGAGAAATCCATGAATCTGCTTCAGAACAGCTCAAATATTTATATTTATGTATACATACATACATACATATAAAGAGAAGAACACAGTCAGCTGTAAATTCTGCCATTTATTCCTTTTATTTATTAAATGGAAAGCCGTGAATCGATTGACTTCAAATTGACATGAGTAGATTGAATGATTATGTTATGAATGTCGTTATGCTGCCCCAGGCAACAATTCGCAGCTGCCGGGTTATCGATAAGGCACCATCTAACGATAACTCGACAACCACATACAATAAATAGGGTAATATTTATTTTACAATTTGAAAGTTAATGTTAGATTTTCTGTTTTTTAATATTCGCTTTAAAAGTAACGGCAAAGTTTTCACCGACGCTCAGCGGAACTGTTCAGCTGAGCCTACGTGTATGTCAGTGTAGGCTAACACGTAGCAGGACACAACTGGCGCAGACTGGCATCGAAATGTGCTAACAGTTCTGCTCTTCCAAAGACTGTCGCATATTTATCCCACAAACAGGTTGGTGTTGGTGTATCAGACGCTCTCTTAAGAGCATGCAGTCAGGTTCAGTATTGGTTAAACGTGATTTCTCAAATGCCTTTAACAACCTTCACCGAGACCATATGTTGTCTGCTGTTGGTGACATCCTGCCTGAAGTCATGCCTCTCTGCCCTCTATCTTACGCTGAAGCCTCTGAACTCAGGTTTGGCCAGTTCACCCTGCTATCTGAGGCCGGCCCTCAAAAGAGATATCCACTTAGTCTCGTTATTTTGTTTTCCTCTTCAGCCAGTTCTCTCTCTTTCTCTCTCTCTCTCTCTCTCTCTCTCTCTCTCTCTCTCTCTCTCTATTTCTGTCTGTCTGTCTGTCTGTCTCTCTGCCAACAGTTTATGGCCTAAGACTTGACGATGAAGCCATTAGAATAGCTATTGGCTTTCATTTCGAAACCGCATGACGTGAGCCATATACCTGTAGTGCCTGGTTTCGGCTGATGGCTCGCACTGTCTTTTCTGCACACTCAACGCTGGTCAAACACACAGCCGGACATGGTGCATTTTAAACGACCTCATTCGCTGTCGCCTCAGCAGTGCAGGTTTTCATACCAACCCCCGAAGAGACGGCAAGAGACTAGATAGAACTGCGTTGATTCTCTAGATGGCGCTCACGGCGTAGTCTGAAATGGGATGCCACGGTAACAGACGTCTTGGCTGCTTCCTACTTGCCAACAACTTCAGTTAGGGTTGGCGAAGCAGCGAAGCTGGGAGCTCCGATGGTCGAAGCTGGTCGGATAGAGAGGAAGTAGCCGTCGAAGTAACTAGACGTATGACTTTTTGGGCTATGTCCCAGCGCCTGTGAATAAGCTGGTCCCCGTGACGTGGCTTTCGTTGGGCGCTGTAGAAATCTCGGGATTACGATACGATTACAGTTACTTTGAGTTGTACAGGTTTTTACAAGTGTTGACAGTTTGTCAGCGGGGAGTTTTACCCAAGGCTGAAGTGGTGGACCAAGGTCGAACTGACTGTCCACGAGGAACCTTTTGGTTTCAGTTGTCGCCCAGCCATCGGTCGGTCGGTCGGTTGGTTGCGTGATAGACCTCTGTGCAAAAGTGTACACTACTATGAGAAAATGAAGAAACTGTCGTTGGACATTTCTTCAGATCCATCTAGTGGAAACGAAAATTCCACGAAAGACCCGTCGGGTGAAACTCGCTCAGTCAAAACAAAACCGATAGGCAAGAAGGGTTCGCTTTCAGGTCAAGGCCCAAGAGTCAGGGAGGCAGTCAGACGGTTACGGTGGGGGTGTTTAGAATTGGACCTGAATGATAGATAAAGGGAAGAAGAGGACAATAATCATAATTGATGAGAAAGGCCATTTGGTTCAGTCTTTCAAAAACTAAACCAAAACAGTCAAATAAGAAGATTTATGCCAAGGCAGGCGGAAATGTTGAGAAAAAATTTCGAACAGATAAAGACAATAAAATGGTAGCGATAAATTAAATCCAGAGGAGTAAACTGCTGAAAATAGATGTACAAAATAGTCATCGAGTTTTTCCAAACCTGCCGTAAGCTCTGACGAGACCTGTGGCGGTTGTGGTCTAGGCATAACTTCGCGGGGAGGAGTGAATGCAGCTAAGTTCTACTCCCAGAAACACCCATGTCACTGTTCCTTTTACTCTCAATAGACTATGGAATGGCCGTTCTGTATTATCTCTGCCCATAGTGTCCGTTCTCTCCATGGAAGGTTCAGGAGTGGCCGCTTCCTTAATAAAGGCAACACTGTAAAGATGTCTCGGGATCCGACTCTGCCTCTTCCGTGATGGTCGAACGAGTTACGTCCTCAGGAAGTCCTTTTCTCAGAACAGGGTTCCTTCCTTTAAATGCATTCGTCGGTCACGTTTTGTGTGACCTCTCTACTACGGGCTTTCTCTTCACCACCATTCAATATCTCGTAACTCTTGAACTACCGCCATTAATATGAGGCTCCAGTCGTTCCGTCATTTCCGGGGCAGGGAAGTCTTATGACTAGTCTTTCGATCTATACGCCATAGACACATGGATAGCGGGCAACTCATCTTACCACGCACCATCACACGTCCCTCGCTCCATTTCCGTCTGTAGGACTCCCTGCCTCACAGCATATTTGTCAAACACCACAACTTACGTTTCCCCTCTTCGCTCTTGTATCGGGACTCTATGTTGGCTATTCTTGACCAATACAGTTAGCAAGTTCTGCTGCAGAAGATAGGATAACTCTAATGAACTCTGGCTGTGAAGTTTCCCTCTCTATTACCTTCGTTATTTGCAAACAGACCGTCGTCCCGACCTCCGTACGAGAGGACCCGTCCCCGCACTTCAGTCAGTTAGTTTTCCGAGCCGTGAGTTGTGAGAAGTACACATGGAGTCGCTATCAACAGCGTGGACTTCTGTTCTACCTAGGTAATCCGATCCGAAATCTAACGTATCGGTTATTCTCTTGTTCTTATTTAATCTCTCTTTTATCTTGTCAAGTCTATCTTCACCAGGGAGCTCTGACCCGTTGTATGTTCCAGTTATATTTTCCCACCCTATGGATTTCGACAAGGAGTAATGCGGGCGTGTCTTTTCGCAAGCTCTACCATCCAATCACCCCGTCTACCCGTTCATCCGCTTACCTCACTCAAGATTACCCGTTCGACAGAATTCAGACGAAACATCTTTAGATTCAGAAGAGTTTCTGCCCATCAAAGGGTCAGTCAATAGAAACGAAATGGTTCCAGCGCTTGAATCTCGGTCATCTGGCGTCGGGAAATTGGCAACATGCAGCGCCTAAGTAAATAATGTTAAATGTAGACCTACACGTTTTCTATAGCAACCGTTTGTCTCATTTTCGGTGAATTTATCGGGTGAGGACCTTCACCACTGCTGCTTATTTAACTGGGTGCCACGTCATTTAAGATCCCCGTATACGGACCGTGCTCGAGATTAACATCTCTGAAATTATAGCATCGATCGGTATTCCCTCGTTGATCGGTTGGCGAACGGGCATCCTCGCGCAGAGGCGCCTTGACGTACGCGTTAACCAGTGTAGCTAACCAGGCCATTAGGCCTACAACACTAGCAGATTAGGCCTATATAAAAAGTAAAAACGTTTTATCGCCACTTTGTCGTTTACCAGGGCATCACCGCTAGCTGCAGGAATCGATGTGGTACAATTTACAAGGCTTGTTCGTAATCGTAAGCTTGAGATTTACACAGAGGCCAACGATAGCCAAGTCTGGGGGAACCAGCTTATTCACAGGCCCTCAATCAAAACAAACTCGATAGGTAGGAAGGGTTCGGTTCCTGGTCAATATGTTGTTCATACGGTATAAAATGTAAACAAACGTAAGCCACGCCCTCTTCTGAAATCCTGTTCTGACTTAATTTCATAAATGTTCATCCCTTCTACTGTAGAAGAGGAAAAAGTAGAGTTCAGAAGACTTTACCAATACTAGAAGATAATCTTCTGAAAATGGGAAATGCTAAAACACAGCTTTTGAGCTGTATAGTGCATTGTTCAGGATAACTTTGGTTTCAGTAGAGGCTAAAAATCTAGCCTATAAAGGAGACCACATATCTCAGGTTGATGTTGGCGTGGGAGTGCTTCCTGTTACTGCGTAAGTTAGCTGTTTAAAAAGTTATGGTTACTGATTGAAATCTTTACGTCGTTTTACATCTTTACGTCTGAAATTGGGGGCAGCGGGTTATTGGTAAAAGCAAGATGTTTATTTATTATTTATTTCTTTAAAGGCTTTATTACGCGCGCAGTCAGTTAATCGGAATCGGAGGCAGTCTTGAATAGTCTCTAGGGGCCAAGGACGGAGTCTTGCACAGGCCAGAGTAAAATAAGTTTACAGGGTCTTTAGACTCAATACAGGTGATTCAAATGATGATAGCGAGTAGGCAAGTCGGACCATTTGTGGTAGACGATGCCAAACACGAGGGGTGCAGCAACTGAAAGCGCGTGATACCGCAGTTAGCCTGAACCGCATTGGCACTAATAACAAGCCAGTTTCAAAAGAACGCGAGTCTAAGAGGATGATGTGATGTTAGCAGTGATTGAAGATATGATGGAAGGCAGGTATTTAACGTGAAACTCGATGACATTCAAAAGAAGCCGAAACCAGAACCTTCTAAAGCCAAACCCAAAGTCAGAACCAAGACCACATGCCTCTAAAGCCAGACCTAAAAGTCAGAGCCAAGACCATATGCCTTATAACCAGGCTTTGAATTAATCAACGCTTAACAGACTACAGAGTGAAATTAAATTGTTAAACAAGAATGTGAATGATTCTCAGTTGTGTTTAATTCTGTTTTAATTTATATGTCTGCAACTGTGTTGCCAAATTGTGACCAGTTTGCCAAAATTCTTGCTGTTTTGAACTATGTGCAATGACTCTTCTAGCTATCTTAGCACAGTTTGCTTATTGATTAACATTTGTTCTGAATGACTTTAATAACATCTAGGCAGTGCCTTTGTGAGGTACATAAAAGGTGCTATAGAAGGTGTCTAGATACATACATACATACATCTTTTGCAATTGACTGGGCATGAACCGCTTATGCTAGAAGATCTACTGTTGTGTAATCCACTTTAAAAGCTAATCAGTTTGAGCTATCTGTTTGTTATTCTGTTAGAGCTATCTCTTGAATGTCAAATTATATAAGTATGGAAAACTATTACTTGATGACTTGGTTATCACTTTGGAGCTTAGATATAAACCCTGTGAGAGCATTTCTTTGTACTGCTGTTGAGTTTATATCTCAGCTAAAAGGTCTCTGCTGCACTGCTAGATGACGTATATCTTCACAGCTAAAAGAGGAAGATGTAAAAACTTGGAACTTTTATCTACTTCTTAATTAATTAATTGTAGCTGTGTCACTATGGCCTGGATTGGAAAATGTGTCTCGTACATACGGAGGCACATGCCAGTATTTGCTGGGCTGGGCTTGACGACGTCAGTTACTCTTTCAATGATGCCACAAACTGCTTTTTTACAAAGATACCGAAAGATTCTCGCTCATACCAAAGGAGACGGTGAAATGCCATTAGATCCTCACACCAGGTCTTTGATACAGAAGGTTATGTCTGATTTATTTCTACTTTTATTGTTAATATTTTCAGCTCCCACTGTGGCTTTAGCTATCCATAATTAGATCCCTTTGCTGGATCAAAGTACCCCACCCTGTAGCACAATTATCCCTGAAGGTTAGCTAGGCCTTAGTACTCTGTTACACTGCAGACGTCTGTGAAGGGGATGGGGAGGGTAATGCCAAATACAGACAAGGAAGGAGGGAGGGAGTGGTTCAGAGAAGGTAATTTTTTGCAGGCATCCTTTATGGACAACCTGTAACCATAAACTGTAGTTCGATGGTAGCACTGAAAATTACTGTGATTTATTAAGACTCTGTTGAACAAAGAAACAATTATTTGCTGAATTTTACTTTGTGCAAGATGATGCCAAAATTGCATAACTGTTCTTAGGATTTGAAAATGCAAAAATTAGCTGTCATTTCGTGCAAAAATTGAATGTGTATTATGCTGTAGTACATTGTCAGAGTTTCCTTTCTTTGTTTTCTCCGGTTTCTATTAAGACAATAAAACAGCCCTACAAGGGCCAATAATGTGACCAGTCAACCATGCAGGGGACTGTTGCTTAAGAATTACCATGCCTTTATAATTTAAATCTCTTAACTTTTTCTTTGGCATGCACAGCAGTCTTGTGATTCTAGTGCTGGACTGTCAGATGAAAGGTTGGAGGTTTGAACCCTGCCAGGCCAGAAATTTGTTTATAGACGTTGGCTCCACTTGCCCCCATAGACCTCCATACACCGACTGTACATAGTCGGTGGAAAGATGAGGCGGTGGGGTAGAGGCTTGGCCACTGACCCTCATATGCTGAGGCTAATAAAAATGAAGTTGCCAACACTTCATAGCCACGGCTGCCTCTCAGGGCTAACATAAGGGACTGCATTTCTCCTTCTTATTTTTTGTACTGTTGTATTACTAAGCATTATGGTTGTTGATATCTGTTTCTTAGTGAAGTCCTTGATAGACTTTTCTGTTCATTTTAGGTCTTGGAGCGGATGACATTAAAAGCAGAAGAGGAGGCTGATTTGCAGTTTTTTACCTGTTACGCTAGTGAGCCACTTCACAAAGGATCTCTGAGGATGAAGTTTGGAGCAGTAATAGGATTACCCAAAACGTTTGCATACGTAAATGTTTCTGATGTAAAAAATGACAAACTATTACTTGATCAACATCATGTTGATTGGGACTCTGAACATGGTGAAGCTTTACTGAAGGCGCTTGTACTAAGTGATAAAGCTAAAGCATTTGCAATAGCTCGTGAAATAAATTATGCCTCTTCTTACCATCTGCACATGGAGACATTCTTTCGCACTATGTTTGGAGTTTTAGCCTACACCTGTGGTTTCATGATGAATCAGTTGTTTAAGTTTAACCAGAGGTTAAGACCTTGGGCCAGGTTTGGTGTGTACTCCTCTGTTGCCTCTGTGTGGTTTCTTTTGTATTTGGTCTTGGCTGATACATATCACTGTTGGCGAGATAACTCTGCTGATAAAAAGGCTGCTCTGCTGAACAAGTTGTATGCTGAAGGCGGTTTTGAATACTACACTAAATTGCTGGCCAGAAATAAAGTGCTTAGGGCAATGATGGGTTCAGAAGGACCAAAGAAATTCACTGCTTATGGAAATGTTGTAAGCACTTGGAGAAGAGATCATGTACAACTGACAACAAGAAGGGACAATGTACAGGCTTATCTCCATAATTATGAGCAATTGAAACATGAATAAAAATGTGATGATTCACTATCTGGATATGTTGTTTTTAAAATAAAATAGGAAAAGAAAAAGAAGAAATTAAAATCTTGACCAGTTGTTGTGAGGATAACTTAATGTATGTATGTATGTGCATTTATTTGAAGTAACATAAAATCGGGTCTTATAGCTGCAGCTTCTGCAATTTATACAGTGCAGTGATGTATTAGAAGTGCTGGTGATTAGCATGCAGGATATTGGGGTTTGTAATCCCTACCCAAAGATAGTTCAACATGTTTTATTAGAACCCTGTAGTTCTCCAGACACAGATTCACCAATTCTGCACCAGTCATCTGGACTAGTCGCCCTGTTCACATTACTCGCAGCATCTCGGTAGACATATTCATAAAGTGGCTTAAGACCCGTTTGTCTGACTACTGACACATCCACGCCTATGATTCCTCACTCAGCTGATGGACACATTGCATGTTAACAAATGTCTTACTTACTAAGTTAACTGGCTATATTAACTCTACCATTTCACGGGAGGCTCAGGCCCTGAGGGATAGCACTAGTACATGTCCTTTTGGTTAAAACTCAAGCCGCCACAAACCACGTGCACACATTCATAGGCAACAGGGTTGACAATGGCAATGCCATTTTTGCAGACTTAATTCTTTCCTGCATTAATCAGCTTAAGTCCGTTTTAAAAGCTGCTGCTCAACTGATCGGAGGTTTACCTAGGTTTGAGCGTATATCCCCTTCATATTGGAAGAGCTGCACTGGTTACCTATGCAGAAACCATTGAGTTTAAAGGTCTTGATGCTTATGCATAATTGTCTTGTAGGTCATGCCTCATCGTAAAGGAGCTTACGTTTCAGTCTCTTCCATTCCTGTTTGCAGATTTTTTCAATCTGCTTGTGCAAGGTGATTTGGTTGTTCCACTGGCCTTAAATTCCATGGTCCAACGTAGTTTTGCTATGGTTGGTCCATCTTCTGGAATAAGTTGCCCAGCAGCCTGTGATATGATCGTCTGGGCCTTTCTCTGCCTCTTTTCCATAAGCACTTTAAAACCATTCTGTTTGATAATGGTTTCATGTTGTCAGGTCAGGAGTGCCTCTGTTGAGTTCCTCTAGAAGGGGTGCTATACAAATCTGCAATTACAATTACATCGCGTGGTTATGAGTGAAGTTGCTAGCATATCATACTGATGGCTGCCCCTTAGGGCTGGCTTTATCATAAAAATGATATTTCTGTAACATTGTAGTAGCAATCTACATTAGGGTGCCTTACAATGTTGGTTATCAGCAAGAGCTACAAGTTAAATATTATATAGAATTTCAATTGTTTTGTGATGGAATGAACACTCTTGGCCTCTAGAATAGATGTTGGAACACCGTTCCACACAAGTGGGCCAGAAGGCTCGATCACCCGTTCAGTCTTGGTTGTTGCAGTCTTGAGAACTGCAATTTTGTGGACAATTGTGGTGGTGGTGGTGATGATGATGGTGGTGGTGATGATGATAATAAACCAATTTATTTATTTCTTCTGTAGCACCATGGTAATAGTGAATAAAAATGTCATGATTCACTATCTGTTTTTAAAATAAAATAGGAAAAGAAAAATAAAATAAGTAAAAATCAGTTGTTGGTCATTACTAAGCAGTTGTCATGCCTACCAAATTCCAGAGTAAGTCCAGTCAAAAGCCAAGTAGGAAATCTGAGAAGACACAGAAATAGGAGAAAATGAGTCCAGAAAAAGATGGGTTTTTAGTCTAGAACTAAAAGCTAGAAGAGATGCTGCTGGAAAAGAGTTCCACAGCCTGAAGCCCTATTATATTCAAAAGTGATATAAATTTATTATACTGCAGTATAAATTTGCATGGGTAAGTGATATAAATTTATTATACTGCAGTATAAATTTGCATGGATATTTTGCTGCATAGA
The DNA here is from genome assembly GCA_964023275.1 of Norana najaformis. Taxonomy (NCBI): domain Eukaryota; kingdom Metazoa; phylum Annelida; class Clitellata; order Crassiclitellata; family Hormogastridae; genus Norana; species Norana najaformis. The sequence continues at coordinate 12,536,478 of OZ029919.1, read as the reverse complement.
CATAATGCAAAACCTTTATTTAACTAATGCATAAAAGACAGAGAACACCACCTTCTTCAGATTTCTTCTCCCGAAAAAAACTTGTTACTAAGCTGAAATACAAAGAAATTTAGTCTTCAACGCTTTTGACTTAACAAGCACTCTTAAACTAATTTAGATTTTCAAACAAAGTCATCCTCTGATCAACATAATAACAGGAAAATCTTACACTTGAGTACACTTATACTTGAGTACACTGACTTGGTACTTTGAACACAAAATGAAAAAGAATTTTAAGGTCATGGACATAGAATTTCAACTGCTTCATTACCATAGCAGCTAGGGTAAAAAAAGCAGTTACCCGTCACTGTTTCAATGTTTGATAGCAAAAAATAGCCATAGCAAACAGTTAACCTCTATGTGTGCAATGAGTGCACCAATTTATCCCAGAATAAATCTAGCAAAACTGCTACAAAAACTATCTGAATATATAAAAAGCAATACTGCAATGTGTGTTTGATATAAGAAAACTACATCAACAATTCTTTTGAGTTTACGCTATGCCACAAACAGAGCAAGTCGACGGTTTGAAGCCCGACTGACTGACACTTCGAAAGTCACGGAATTGCAGAAAACAGCTAACAAAGAAAGCCTACATCAACAGTTCTTCTAAACACTTTCTGTAAGAATCTGCAAACTGCAGAAAACATTTGAGTAAAAACAAAAACTGTGATATGCAGTGGCCAAGTACTGCAAAAGGCTTTCACTTCTGCTTTGGTAGTTTGTAGACTGTGCTTTGCAAACCAGTAGGAGCAGGATATACCATTACTCCACTCTGTAGCAGTAATCTTACTTCAACCTGACAAATGTTTCAGCCAATGACCACACACTAAGACTCGTCCATATTCGTGGAACTCACTCACTGGGTGTGGAGCAGATTACCTTAATCTCTTCATATCATACTAGTTAACTAACCTCAAAAGCATGGAGAAGGTAATACTTCAAATTAAATTTCTGCCACTTTCAGGATTTAACTGTATGTCTTTACAGCTTTAGGGTCATGTTTGGTACTTTCCAACCAGGGGTACCAAAAACCCTAATAAAACCAGTAAACTGCTTCTATGACAATTATTTATCACATTTTTCAAGAAAAATGTTTATGTAACAGGCCTCAGCTACTCACTAAAGCATTTAAAACTTAATTGAAAAGCCACAATGAACCAAAAACTGCTCATTAATTGTGCTGTGCTGCAGGATCTTTTCCAAAAGTTCAGACAATAACAAAATTTTAGTAATAGTCCAGCTGGCAGTCTTTCACATTAGACGGTTCAACTTTCTATTTTGCAGCAGTGAGAGGTAACGCAATAACACTCGGCCATTATGCCTTACTAATCAAGTTTACTGCATATAAACTGTTAACTTTGTTAGGTTATTGTCATTAAACAGTGCAGTGATTGCAGCAGGTGAACAGATTTTGCTTAATTCACTAGGACAAGAAAATGCAAGTAACAAAAACAGCAAAATAAAAAATACTGCAAAACCTTCTCTGCAAAACTAATCATCTATTAGATTAACTAGCATAATTTGCAGATCGAGTATTCACTGATCTACACATCTGTGATTTTTTTGTAGATGAGCATTACTGCAATAAAAAATCAATCCTAACTAAGATGAAAGATCAACAAAAATTAGCAGACATGCATAGTAACAGTATAGAATCGAAGTAAATAAAATATCCAAGTAAGTTTAAACGCTTTATGGTCTATTGAATTTTAGACAAATTCTGCACGTTTAGCCAGTTTTTTGCCATTTATTGCTGATGCATATTGTAAGGACAACACAAGAGCGCCTGAGAGGGAATTGACTGAGTGAAGTTAACCTGGAGGCTAATAGTCACTACATTCATACTGTAATCTTACAAAATAGTTATGCATACTTGATAAAAAAAACTATTAGTACAAACAGTAACTATTTCTGAATAAACATTTACTAATATACAAAAAGTCCAAAAAATACTGTGTCAAATAATCCATATACATATACTGCAGTTAAGCATTACGGCATACAGTTACTAATGTTGTAGCCGGTATGACCAAACGATTGGCTTCTTGTGTCTGAATGAGCCATTCTCTGATGATGACTGTAGTTTAATAACTAATTAATTTGCATTTTAAAATTGGTTTGTTGCCATGTTGGAGGTTGCACTATTTCTAAGCCATATGTTGGGACATCTATCTAGTTCATCATCGTCCATGGGCCAGAACTTGGAAATAATATACATGTATATTATTTGGCAGCTTTAGTTGTCTGGGCATGGCAGTGCAAGACATGCCTTCTTCTGTATTCTGCATCATGTTCTTTCACAAGACTTTAAAGCTAGACAAACCAATCCAATGTACACTTGGACAACTGCTAGTCATACAACAGCAAGTCTGTCCAACTTAGCACAAATGTTAAGTCTAATGATGCTTTGTTCATCATCCCACACTAGAACTAGCTAATGGCCATCACAAACTCCATTCAGCTACTTGCCCAGACACCCTTAATTTTCTTCTCAGGATACCTGTCAAGTTAATGACAGAACAAATATATAATTAATTTATCACAAATGACACATGCAGTCCAAATTAAGCCAACCCCAACATCATTAAACAACAGGCGTCATTCCTGCTTGGTTTGCCAAAGACGGCATGTGACCATAAACTCCATCTGCTCAAATTAATATATGCCATCAACCAACCGAAATATCAATAAAGCATCATGAACTGAGGATGATAAAGATCGTACAGATGACTTGCAACAAGTACACAATAAAAGTTCCTCTTATCAGCGAATGGCTGGAAAAGCCTAAAGATCTGTTCGACACTTTTTGTCTTTCGGTGCAACTCGTTGGTATCCGCCTTTGCGTTTGGCTGCAAGAAAAGCAAAACCACTACACAGAAGAAGGCAGGCTCCTCCACCAATTGTTGTGTAATATGCCCAAGACATCTTACAGGAACCTGAAATCAAACCACCATCATAATCTCACTCAAAAGGAAAATAAAAGACAGATAAAAGTAATCATTCAGGTAATGCACCTGCACAATCAGCAGGAACCCTGAGATCTAGGGTCCCTCAACAACAAGATAATTACTTAGGCCTAACTGCCAGTTTCCAGCAGCACACAAAATTCAAACTCAGTAGCCTGTGACTGAGGAATTTAATGATCTGACACCAATTAACATTTAAATCATTATTTTTAACCAGTTGAGGAATATTATGACCAGACGCCGATGACCACTAAGTTCAAGATAAAAAGATTAACACAGTGACCACCATATTTTGCCCCTTGTTAGACAGTGGTATTTGGCGTTGTTTAGTAACCAGTTGCAGGTCTATTTAATAGTTAATATTCACTGACCATAGTTAAAGCTATGAACTTGAGGTCCACACGCTGCTTGAACTTCAACATTATTCCATCCTGCAGCATAGGAAATGCATCCCGCAGCAATACAGAAACCTACCGAAAAACAAGAAATTAAAAAAGCCAATTAGGCCTATTTTGAAGACAACTCTATGTATGTAACCCTCCACGTATGTATACCAACAACTTAATGAAGTGGTTTATTTGCTGGATTACAATTCACCAAGTGAATGAACATAATCTGAAGTGATGCAAAGGTGATAACCCTTTTTCATCACCTCTCAATTAAACTCTCAATTACTTGGTCACAGCTGCTTTCATCTTAACATACATAATCAAAGAAACTGGAACTCCAGGCCAGTAACTATGGGCGGTGGGGCACGGTAGATGATTAGTCACAGGAGTGTAACATGGAGATTATGGGTTTGACCCTCCCCTGAGACGGTTACTGTGTAGGGACCTTGAGCAAGTCTTTCACTCACAACTGCTCAGTGCCACCAACCGATGCTTAGTGATTAGATAGTGGTGCTTAAAAAATACACAAATGATAACCACAGAAGCTGGGACTCCAGGCCAAATCTACAAGCCATCACAATAAGAAGTGGCTTAACAACACAACATCTAAGCAATCTTAAACAATACTTATCTAAGCACATCATTCAGTGTAGCCATATGTTGCTCCACACCCCGGGGATACAGGTTCCTTGATCATCCCAGGGTTTCTGCAGCATCAGCCCTGAATGCATCATCAGCAGAATGCTATGGAGGAAGTATGCTCATCCCTTATAAAGACAATCTGCAGGCAAGAAACCAGGCACCAACTCCTTTGAAGTGCTTGCTTCCTCTGCAGCATCAGCACATGGCCCACTAATCCTTCTCACCACTGACTGATTGGGCTCTGCATCACTGTGGTCTGTATGCTTCAGTAAGCTCTGCTCAATTATGGATCAGTTTATAACCTGCAACACCCAATCATTCTTTCATTAGCAGCAGGATTGACTACTGTAGTGCCATCTAAGCGACCCTGCCTTTGGGGTTCATTGGGCAACTTCAGCAGATGCTGCAAACGGATGCAAGGCTTGCTGGTGGCATTTCCAAGTTTAGTCATGTACCACTCTGTATGCATTATTTACTTCATTGGCTGCCAGTTTTGCAGTGCATTGAATTTAAGGTTTTGATTTGGGTCTGACAATGCCAGTTGGGGATGTCCTTTCCTACCGTGTGAGCTTTGTTGCTCTGTTCTGGCTTGGCTGGGTGCAGAAATCTTTGTTCCAAGGCTCGAGGTGAAATACTGATTCCTTTTACATGCACTTCAACATTGCGCCTTTTCAGTGGTTGGGCCTTCTACATGAAATGGACTCCCTTTTGATCTGCATGTCCTGGCTGGAGATGAGAGATACACCTTTCATCAACAGTTGAAAACTGTTCTGTTTCACAGAAGCTTGGCTGGCAGTGCCTCTTTGTGTATAACTCTGGGTGTATAACTCAAAGGGGCATTACAGAAATGCTCTGAATGAATGAATGAATGAATACGAAATGGGTTAATCACACAACATCTAAGCAGTCTTACAGAATATTTATCTAAGCAGTGTTAAACTGAATTCATCTAAATGTTCTTTCGCAGTATTTATCTCAATATTCAGTGAGAAAACTTAATCAGGACACAAATTAAACAGGAGAAATGACAGCTATGCATGAGACAGGTTTAATTAAATGTTCTGTCACTTAACAATTCATCAAGAGTTCCAAACAACTGGTTGCCAATAATGATTTTCAGACCAATTACCTTAAATAACAGACTGAATTTTCTGTTTAGTTCATCCAGTGCCTTCCCACACAGGCATCACTTACTCATCAGAGATAAATAATAACAATAATCACATTGTACTCATCATTTTCGGAACAATCATAGCCACAGAACCGAGGCCACAGCCACAGAACTGAGGCCACACAGCTCTATTATTATTCCTCCCGCATGTCCCGCATGTCAACACTGCTGGCATCAAATAATGATGTTTCAAGGATTTTCTCAAGGCTCCTACGAATGTGCTGTCTCAGAGGAGGTTTGAATCCAAACACCTCATGTTACAAGACGTATGTTCAACAAATCAAATAACTTCTCAGGCTACCAAATGCCAAATGAGACCACCTGCATCATAATTCATCAGAATGGTAAAGTTATTAACATATATCAGATTCACAGAGACAGTACTGAACCAATAATGTAAGAGTATTCTGGCAGAATACTAACCACAGTCCAGACATAACATAAAAGTAAATGAACAGATGCTTCGATAATTTATTAAAACTGGCTTCCACATAAACAACAAATTCAAGCAATGTGATCACAATAGAAAAAGGACACAAGACTACAGAAAAAGGAGAGTAGTCCTATCCTGCAGCACCAGCAAATCTTACTGTATTCTTAGATTGTCAGTAGGTCCCAGACTGCTATAATCCATGTGTTGATGGACATGCTAGCCATTTTCATGTATCATGTTTTTTCACAATAAGTTCATTATTTTGCAGAGTTTTCTCAGCAATTATCATATAATCCGAAACGACTTACTGTGTCCTAATTTGTGTTCAGGAGCTTTTCCTTAAGCATACCACGGATTTCATGCATTCTTGTATGGTGTTTCAACATCTTCCATCATAGAAGCCCAAGGGCCATTTTGAACCATCTACCTATCAACAGGTTTGACTGGTTCTCATTTGGACAACCGGTAGGCATAGGCCATCGGCGGCTGCCACATATAGAGTATACATCTGCATGAAATTTGCTGGCAGGGTGCAGGTGTCAGTCATGCTTCCAAGCATCAACTCAAGCCTGTTGTGCCTCCTGTATTGGACTTGTGGAATAGTCTTCCACTGTACATACATATACCTGTCTGCTGCACTTTTGTTCCCTAGCGAACTCCGCTATAAAATGAGTACACCGACAACATACAGCCACTGAAAAGATAAGGTGACAAGTCAGAGGTCTGTCCACCAGTCCTCATATGCTGAAGCCAGGGAAATGAAGTTGCCAAACCTTCACACTCTGGGCTGCCTCCCGAGGGGGGTCTAGCTAAAGGAACTGCTCTGCTTCTTCTACCACCACAGACTGTCTTCCAGTCGCTGGGGTCTCATAGATCTCATAGATCTCAACTGTTTCTGCCCATTGGATTGTGATTTCCAAATCTGGTTTTTCTTGGAAGCAACCACCGATTAATTGCCAGATCCATTATGATAAAAGTGATATAAAAGTTTCCAAACTAGATTAGATCAGTGATGTCAACAACTGTAGTTAAATATTTTTAAGTAGTTAAAAAGTAAAAATTACCTGTCACACTTTTCCTACCCTATCCTGGCAGAAATGACATGTGACAGTTTCTCTCAGTAATAAGTTGTAGTTATTTGTGTCTTGCAAGAAAACACAGTCAACATTACAACCAATTGTGTTCTAGTAAGAAAGCAGTGCATCTAACTCTACTACCATCTACTGTTGCATCATCGTCCACACTGTCTCTGCGAAACTGCTGTCTGAAACGGCTTCGACTCAGCTTGCAATCATCAGTTGCCAGTCTTCTTTTTGCATTGACAGGTACAGCATATACGGTCATGCAGGCCAATTCGAGAACCTTCTAGACATTTCCAGAAGTAGTTGAAGCCTACTGGATGTCATTTATTTCTACGCTTGATTGTCTCTCGACTATTCATACTATAGCCATGGAAGTCTATAGGCCACTAACAATTATTGTCTACTAGTGCATCTGTTCATCTATTCTAGAAGGTGCCAGAATGTCCTAGAATGTTCAAGACGATTATATGTAATGACATCTGGTGAGGCCGGAAGTTGGTCTGTAATGATGACAACTCATGACATCTGGTATTTGTAAGAGTTATTGCATTGACGGATAGCCTTGGCCATGACGTTATCTACTTCTTCTCAAAAAGTAGTTGTAACTAGAAGTTAAACAAAATATCTCAATTTATAGTTAACTACTTTTTTCTAACTACTTTTCCAGCAGAAGAGTTTCTCAACTGCATAATTACTAACTTGTCTGCAGAGTCTCCAAATTATTTCCTGTCCCAGTTGGCAACAATACTAGTTATGTCGTATTTCCATTTATAGAATGTTAAAGAATTAAGAGTTAAAGAATGTAGCACGCTGTTTTATTTTGTGGTGAAGATTAACTATCATGTACATCTGTTCTCCAGCAACTCAGTCCCCATCTTATGGAACAAAACTCTTTTAGTTCCAAGCCTGGATAAAGAAGGAGGGCGACGTCAACGGCCTTTGATGCCATAAGATGTCATTAAACATTGGAACTACTTCTAGTTATAAAAGTCATTAGAAAAGTAGTTAACTATTTTATTACATTTTAAACTACTTCAAAAGTAGTTCTAAAGGAGTTGTAGTTAAGCTAGTCAAAGTAGTTACTGCCCATCACTGGATTAGATTATCGGTAGATAAGATCATAATAATGTGACCTCTAGTGAACTTGATGCCACTTTTGTGGAGAAAAATCAAGTTACTACAATACTTCAAACCCATGAGTGCTTGGTTGCCTTAAAGAACTAATCTTATTCTAGAATAACAGACAAAAGATAGATTAAATAATAATTTAATGTCCAGTCCTACACTATCATCTATAAAATTTTACTTTGTTCTAAACTTAATGTAAATGCAAAATTGAGACTGGCCATATTCAAAATCTTCCATGGTGATGGATTAACTCTCAAATGTTTGTCACTCTCTTAGATGATTAATCTGCTGTTCAACTAACCGGGCTGAACTGACAGGTTCTGGCTGCTCTTACAGAAACATAATAGTTATCAAATCAGATTAGATTAGTGACAAAGGCCTGTGATAGAAAAGATCATAACATACACATTGCAAATTGAACTGATTGAATTTAACCGATAAACTGATTTATACGAAATGGCAAATATGTTCTGGAAATACCTAATTTTGATGATCATTAAAGTTTGCATAATTCACCACTTAGTCAGTTGCTTAATTTTATTTCAAAATAAATTAATCAACTGTAAGTTAGCACTAAAATTCCATCCATGTTTTTATTTATCATCCATCTGCCAATGCTCTACAGACCTAGGTCCCTTGGTTTGCATCATTCTTTGGGATATCATAATTTCAAAGACTTCAACTGCATGAAAATAAGTGCAGCTTTTCTTCATAATAAATTGCAGATACTCCCCACATAATAAACTACAAGCTATAAAATGAACCACATCCGAAATTAGCCTCTTGATAAGGACTGTCAGGGACCGTTTCCTGCCACCGAGCACTGCCAACAAACTAAATACAAGTCCCACGGTTTCAGTAAATCCTAGATTCAACTCTGACTCATGCGGTCTAGGCATTTCTTCAATTACACACATGCTTAGCTACCCAGGGTTTGCTTTTACTTAGACTCGCCTCGTCGTTCTTTACTGAGCACTATTACCTTGCTCTGGTTGTTGATTTCTGGTGCTGTACAGGCTGATTGATGTATTTGGTCTCCCTTCTTTGTCCTCAGTGGGGTATTTAGAAGTCTTGTCATGGACTGGCAATTTTGAAGTGGGAAAAATTTAGACTTTGGTGAGAGAGGCCTTGGCACAAAGGCTCCTATTTAAATATGCCACTGATTGGCAGTCTCTGATTTCCAATATACATACATTTATTCATGGTCATCCTTCCAGGCAGATTGCCCATCTCCTCTAGAATCCATTATAAGGCTCTTTCACTCAGTGACTGATGTCAGTCCCCACCTGTCTTTGCAACAGCCTTCAGCCACCTGTTTTCAGCATCCTCCCTTGGCCTCTGTTATTCTGGTATTTCACATGGCCTTGTTCCTATGCTGTACTAATCATAGTACAACTTGCCCGCAGACATGCAACCACATGGTCTCACTCTCTCAAGTACAGCTTTTTCACATGTACTACTTGTACTGCTTCGATTTGGCCTGACGCACTACAGTCTGAAGTTGAATGCGGTTAATCTGCTGCATTGATTCTGCCTTTATTTTCAGACATCCATGGTGATCCTGGAATGGTCAAACTGTTTCACAGTTTTTGAATAATTTGCAAATCTTAAACTGCATGTTTTGGCAATACATCTGCATGCAGCCTCAGGTTCTGGCTTTTAGTGCCACTGCAGCAGCAGCAGCAGCATCACAATCAGCTGGTCTGTATCTCCAAGCAAAGAAGTTGATCACTTTCCAGTGAGGCCATGCTATGGCAAAACATTCCACTGATAAGTAAAACTTCTGTAAACATAGGCGCCATGATAACAACCACTGATAAGCAGAGTGGAAGCGATCTGGTGAATAAAGAAGATCTGAAAATACATCCCGAGAATGCTTAAAGAAAACTGTAAATAATGAGTAAAACATTCTAAACAGCAGTGCTTATTTTATTGCCTTTGATTTATTCACTGATTTATATACATTTTATATGCATTTAGAGACAAAATAAGATTTAAGTAAGGGTTTTAATAACCCTCTCATTAACTGGTGTTGTTTAGATCAACTTGTTTATCTGTGCATTAGTTCCAATCTTTGCCAGAAATCATGGCTTTAACTCTGGACTGTATATAAACTGAATTTTGCACACTAACAAACGCATTACTTTCTTGCTTACTTGAATGATCTTGTATTCCGATCAGTCTTCTAACATGACTTTAATCTGTTTTAATATGTGCGCCACTTCACAATAAGTACAAGACATTTCACAAATTAAATTACCTATTTTGAAACATGAAAGTTATTATTTATAAAAGTTCCACTACCCATCCTTAAGGACATCTGATCTCAGGTTATTATGACTCAGACTATGTCATGGACTTGAAGCCCTAGACTTGAATTTGACTTGGGTTCTGAGTCATGATAGCCTGAGTCTGAGTCCAATTTCCCAAAAAACAGACTCAAGTCTGACTCTAGTCCTTGGAGTACTACACAACAGGTGCTGTTACCATTGATACCTGTTTACAAAAAGATGAAAATACATTATCTTTTCTAGAGAACTGCCCCAAGTAGTCTAGAGGGAGATTGTACAGTTGTCATATTAACTGTTCCTTGTAATAACACATTATAATGTGGCCAGACAGTTCAAATGCTTGTAATGTCTGGTTACAAATCACATCCACTGTGGCCTGAAATTAGACAATTTGTGACTATGGTGTACCACAGAAAGTCAAATGGTGCATCTGGCTATAGGATATTCAAACTGCTTTCTGTCACATATAAGTATTATGACCAAATTGGTATCTTCCATTCCCAGAAATTAATTTTTAAAACATTTTTAACATGCTTGCAGTCTGGTTTTACAATTCACAGACAACTGATGCAAATTCAAAGCAACGATTAATATTTACAGATCTCAAACAGAAAGAAATATACACAAAAAACTACTAAACCTGATAAATATTAATTATAAATATTAAATGTTTCTAATATGAAACTAAAGTTGAACAGTGTTCAGAATCACTTGGGCAAATCTAGAACATCGAAATTTAATCGACTGCATTCTGACACGGCTGAAGATTGACATTGGACAGAACAGAAGACTTTCTCTAAAGAGCTGCAGCTCCTGTTCAAAGCTTTGCTCTTTGACCAAAGACATAAACCGCCTCAGGCCATAATGGATGTCTTTTGCTACCAGAGAGTATATACATTCTGAACTGTCTGGCCACTTAAAGTGTGATTTAAGACTACTCTACGCACTTTACTTAATTCCACTGGTTTCTACCGTGGCCAAGAGACTGACCAATTAGCCTAATTAGGCAGCTTTGAAAGAACATGCACTTTAACTTTTGAAGCAAGAAGCACTAATTCATAAGCCAACAGTTTTCCAGTTTTACCACTAACTCCAGCTTGTATTCCAGTACATCGAGAGTGTCTGTTGTTGATTAGCCCCCTGCAATCCCCCAACCAATGAGTTGTTGTTTATATTCTTTTATCTATCTAGACCATTTGCTCAAAAATCAGCAGAGTCCTCACTTAAGCAGTTAAAATTCCAGGTCAGAGGCCCCAACCAAGCAGCAGAATTCTGTTCCTTTCCATATATATTCAGCAATCTAGTTACATGCAATTTATTTGGGACTCCACTTGCTGTTATGACAAACAAGTTACACCTGCCACAAACAAAATCCCAACTACGTTCTCTAAAATCCCCTCCATCCTAAGTGTAATAAAGTTCCCAGCTTTTCATTGGCCTACTACTTCATGCCATGTAAATCAATCTAGTTTTGTGCAAGCCATAATTCTTACAAATAGTTTTATTCTTGGTACATTACACATAAACTGGTACATGTTCATTTATGCCTTTGTGATTTCTGATTAATAGCTTAGACCTCGTTACTGTGTTCCCATAGGGCACAAAATGAAGTCTTAATGCTTTGTCATTAGTTTTTTCTGGCGGCATTTACATATAGACAGCCTTAGTTACAAATGCAGGAATTCAACAGCTCCCCCCCCCCCATCTGTGGCGGCCAGTTTATTGTTGTGTTTGAGAAGACAGAAAGAACTGTTTATAAATGGAAAGGAGAGTTAGACTGCTATCATAGCAGGCAAGTAGACCACCAGTGGTTTATTACACTGAAGACTTTCACTGGCAGTTGGCAAAGACAAATAAAGACAAACATAGTCCAGCAGCTCTCAAGTCTTATATCTAACAACTGTTTACAATCTGCGTGTAGGCCTTCGCTGAGCATTAAGGCAGCAGAAAGATCTTATTCCAACCATTTAGAAGAACATTCTCACTATCTGAATGGCTCTGAGTAACTTCCATTACCCTCAGAAGGCTATTACCATCACAAGGACATTACCCTCAGAAGGCCATTACCATCACAAGGCCTGGACTGATCTACTTCAATCTCCAGTAGGTTAGTGGCTTAAAACAGTATATAAACCACTTAACAAGTGCCACATCAGGCAGGGCACTAAACCATCAGGCAGAACTGAATCTCTCAAACCATCTTATGATTTTATTATAATACTTTCCACCACACATAACACAAATACACATAACCCAGCTGATCAAATGGTTTCTAAGACTCTGTGTGAGAATATCAAATACATCTCTCAGCCAAAATGAATGCCAAGTCTAACCCTCTAGTTGCAGTGGCTTATAGTGTCATTGTCAAATCTGATCCAATCTATAGAGACTCAGCACCGGTCCATCCCACACTTTTCATATTTGATCTGCATGACCAAAGTTCATTCTTCTCTGGCTTCCACAGCAGGAAATATAGGTTGCTGTATGGTTATTATTTTTCATATCATCCCATTGGCCACTTCCATGCACTACAGCACATTGCTTCACTCCGTTCTTCTCCAGCCCTACATCGCCAAACCACGCAACCGACCTGTTTGTGTCTTTCTTTTATCCAACTGACACAAACCAAAACATCACCTTTACTTTGAGGAACCCCCTATTCCTCTGATCTAATCCAATCTGAAAATATTTACACCAATACATGCACCTGCTCTACACCATATCATTCAAAGGTACTGATACATATATCAATGGTACAAAGCATGACTGACTGCATTTTGTACAACGTCCCATCATATTTCTCTCTTTAGCTGTAAGTCCACTTGACTTTGGTAAAATGTTGGCTATGACCTAGGTTTTACTTGGTATTTTCATACAAGGAGTATGTACTATTAGGAGAATGTGCTATTAGAATACTCAAGTGTATAGAATTTCCAATAACTCACAAAACAGTAAACATCCATCCATCCATCCATCCATCCATGATCCATCTAATCTTTTTAGGTTCTTTACCCTCACTGGTTCTGTCTAAAGGACTGTGATTCTGGAATGCAGAGTTTTGCTTAGAAGGCAACCATCAATTGATGCCTTGTAACAATGCTACAGAAGCTTTTTCGTAATACATATGATCAGATTAGATACATTCATCCATCCACCCATCTACCTGACCATACAGCAAGCCAGCCATACAACCATCCACCTACCTAATGATTCATCCATCCACCTACCTACTCATCCATCCATCATTCAAAGCATTCCTGCAAAACTTCTACTTAAAAGCGTTCTTAGGCCACCCCCAGTAAGAAGGAACAGTTTTTGTTACACAAAAACCTGGACATTACATCTTTTCTTTTAGGCGAAGATCACACGCTAGCATTACACAATAAATATCAACTCTGGAATAATCCCCCACCTCAATTCCGCAAATTCTCTGTAGCTCCACCTTCCTATTCCTTACCTAACATCATCTGCCTCAGTCCTCGCTCTCTATCACTCTTCAGGCTTTCATTCAAAACTGAAGTCCCACCTTTCAAGAAATCTTACCTTGATCCATCCTAATCCTCTGCCTTCCAATTTCTCTCAATCTAAACACCACTTACCATAACATCTCCACCATATCCTCTCTCTGGTCATTTGGCAATCGAATTTTGTTCTTCATATGGTATCTCTGGACAACCCCTCTGACTTGAGACAGCACTCATGGATTACCTGGTGTGCAGCTTACCTTTTAAGTAGCACATTAGAAAGCTTCGAGTTTATGAATACTATTCTGATCACACGATATTTAAAGAAATCATGAAATATTTTGGTAATCACCTGTACTGTGAAATTAACTAACCTGCGAGCAGCTGTACTACGCCTGCTATCCTGGACAGGTTCTTTGACATCGAGTCTTGAATACAGCAGCAAAGAAGAGCTGAAAAAGCCACAAGGATGCCCAGGCCACATCCAACACCAATTGCCACAGTGGCTGCCTGCCACCACATGCTTGGTATGTCCCAGAATGTTGCATATCTCCCACACTGCTCTACCACCACGACCACCATCGGTTTTCTGGTGGACGCTTCAGAGGCCGCTGGCATTAGGTAGTTACACCGCCGAAACACTCCAAAATGCGTCTTATAGTCACCATCCATGTGGTGGATCACACCCTCAAGCCAGTAAGGCATGAAGAATCCAACACTAGCGGCAGATGCAGCAAGAAATGAAAGTAATGACCAGAATCTTCCAACACAGCTTAAACCTGTCTCCATGACAACAGGTGGAATATTTAACCACAAGACAACAACTGTGTGGTAGAAGACAGTCTGTGGTATCACGACGTTACATAAAAGTTTTATGTGGTCACATTAAGAGTTTACATCTGTTTGGTAAGGACCTGTAAACACAAAGAAAGACAAAATACATGTAACATGATTACAAACTTTAGCTGAAGAATATCTGTTGAGCATTGTTATAGGCCGTTCATTTTGAACAGTGACTGCCATCATGAGTCTCAGCTCTTGTCTTGAGCTCTGCTGTGTGTTTTCTTCATCACTTTCTTAAAACAGGTCATCACTTGTCACCTGGTTAAAACTCGCACAACCATTTACTCTAAAAAGCGTGACCAGGACAGGTATCTACATAAACACATACTGATAATTACGTATACAACAATCTTAACAATAACATGCTGCATGGTAAAACAGCACAACCACTGTGGCTTAAGACCAAACAGAGTAACGCAAACACAACACAATACATAAGTATAAGCACTATCTGGTCATCGTCAACAGAGGCAAAGCTTCTTACCAGACATTGCGAGCACTGCAGCCACAAGTCGCAAGTGTATGCTTCTTATCTGACATTATTTTTAATACTGTGCCTATATAAGTGAGCGGAAATAGCCTCTTTTACAGCGCCTCTTAGGCTTCATCTCACTGAAAGAAAATGCAGTCATACAGAATGAATGTCTAACAGTCTCCTCTGTTCAACCAATCAAGTTCAACCAACATTTCTGATTTTAGAAAGTAGAACCAACTTTTATGATAAAACAAGTTTAACCAATTGCTGAGTTTGTGCTTACAAAAAAGCACAGTCATTCATTGTTCATTTTTAAGTCAATTCCAAGAGGCAGCCATGCCTACAAAGTGTTAACAATTTTTCAGACATCTGCAGCCTATCTGGTCAAAATCTAGGTCATTCTACACCAGTCTTTTACACCTTAAAAACAATTCAGATAAAAGAAGAAAGTTCCAAAAGCATGTGTGTTTGTTTGTACCTGGCTATTCCTCCAGTGCCTCTAAGAACCTCATAAAAGTTGTGCTAACAAACTCAGTCTGGGCGATCGGCTGTAAACTTGATTAATGACACAGGAAGGAACAGGTTCAAGCTTTTCCTGTGATGGTCACATGGCGGGAACTTTGAGAACTTCCTCTGTTTGACATGATGAAGCCAAACCACCAACTGCAGGTGATGAAATGGTCCTCCAAATGTAGAATGCTCCATCAGTTAGTGGTTAAATGGTCCGCCATCAAAAGGTTAAATGCTCCAATATTTTGGTGGAATGGTCCATCACTCAAATAGTGGAATGTTCCATCAGTTACTAGTTATTGGTGGAATGTTCCAACAAGGAAAAGATGGAATGCTCCACCAGTTTTGATGCCAATTTAGCTACTTCCATGAGGGTTTTCAGCTACTTGTCAATGATCCATTTCTGTAGCTTCACAGGCAGACAATTTGTAAACTGTTCAAGTTGGAATAACTTTAAAGCTCTGCTTAATTCATCAAAAGCTTCTTCCACTTTCAACCACCTTTGAAATGGCAACGTTAACCGGAATGCAACATTTGAAATAGGTCTCCAATTAACCTTTCACCATCATTCTAAACCGTGTTCTATATTACTCTGGTACTCGGAAGTACACAGTTATCAAAGCCTGCTTTAGTATGCTGTATTCCTCACATTCAACAACAAACAATATGAAGACCACTTCTGTGCCTTACCCGTCACTTAAGTATGCAATAGAAGTCCATTTGTCTTTTGAAATGGTCACAACCTTTTGAAATGGTCATAGCCTTCTCAATTGACAGTAAGTAGTTTTTGACAGCAGTGGCATCAAATTTTGGTACTAGTTTGACCGCTGACCGAAGCTGACCACCACCCCGAAGTTTCCACACCATCTAGGCAACTCAATTCCAGCTCATACTGTCTGGGCTTCTTCTATCTCAGCTTGTAATTTCCTCTACTTTACCTCTCTTCTGCCTTAGCCTCAGCTTTTACCTTTCCTTCCTCTACCTCAGCTTTTAACTTTCTTTTCTCTGCCTCAGTCTGTACTTAATCTTAGCCAGCTCAAATTCTCGATTCTTCTTTTGTTGCTGTCTTTCAGCCTCTTCCATTCCTTCTGGGTCCTAATTTCCAATTGTTTAGGCTTCAAACACCAATCCTCTATACCTCCTTTCTATGGTGACAGTAATTTAGCTGAAGTTTTCTGCAGCTGTACTTTTTCAGACCTTTCATTTCTTGACCCATTCTCTCAAGTTCTATTCTCAACTTCTCAAATACCTCATTGAGTGTTACCTGTTTGGCTACGACCTGTTGCATAGCCAGACAAGCACAACCAAAATGTACAATTACCTCAACATTTCAGTACAACAACAAAATCCAGAACCCAAGTCTCTGGTAACCTTGACTATTTTAACAATTGTCTAAACCCAGTAAAACAGTTTTAGATGGACCCCACATGTTACAGGTTATCTAGGGATATGGAAGAATATATGGTTTATTTCCTAAGCTATTTACAAACCTAACATGAATCAAACAGAAACAAGATATTGACTTCAGGAGGGAAAAGTTAAGTCTGAGGGCTTGGGAATAACACAAATTGTGGTTCCATCTAAACCGCGTGCAAAGTTGCTTTTTGCTGCGCAGAAATACGGCACAATATTTCTGCAAATGGTTATTTGCGGATGCAGAAAACTCTAGACCGCTTATTGTGACAGTTCTGGTGGTATAGGATATGTCAAGCTGTGAAGACATATTGTTGCACCTGTGACATATGTCAGACACAAAGTAAGAATACGAACACAACATGTGCTCCCTTGGTAAACTTCCCAGTAATATCTGAATCATTCCCTCAGCTTGTTATGGATATCGTGGGTCCTATGAATGTGTGGGATAAGTCTAAGATTTATTTTGAGTCACTGATATGATTACACATTACCCTTAGGCATTTCCATTGCCAAATCACATGGTTAGAGATGTAGCCAAAGCTCTTATTTCTGTCTTTACAGTGACTTTTTGAATGAAATGTTGCCAGGATAAATTTGCAGGATCGCATTTTACGTCTGACTGGATGCAAATCTTCTGAATGAAGGTCAGATTGTTCAGCTCAAAACTAGTCCTTGCCATCTGCAAACAAATGGATGCAGTGAAAGCAGAGTTTCCATCGGATCCTGCAACAATATTCCTCGAATATTAAACATCACCCTGAACAGTTTAATGTCTTTCAAGACATTCTTAGTCAACCACTGACTTTAGTACTGTGTCAGCTCAAATGGTTGGCCATTTTCTTATCAAATCTATGAATGTTATATTTCTTGGATATCACTAGCATAATAGCTTGCATTTATTACAACTGAACATTTTCTGATCATGTCTGTGACTGACAAATAGTATTCAGTAACCTTATATATTCCCCTACCCTCTGGTTAGGAGGTATGTTACATACGATGCATAGGATAGGACCGAGCAGGGCAAGTTGTACATTGCATGCCTTTTGTACATTTTGGAAGTGAAGCCAACCTTCTAAAAGATGTTGTGTTTAAGTCTGGCTCACTGGATTTTGATTTTGGTCTTAGTTACTGTTTTTTTACTGGTCTCTATTGGTCAGTGATGTTAGCGTCCCCAGGCGTGGATGACTTGTGTGGTTCTTCTGAATAGTTTCACCATCTTGGTTCTTTCTGAGTCATTTTCATCACCATCTTTTGGTAGGTGTTGTGTTTTTCTTCTTCAGGGGCTGTTCACCGGTTTTTCCACCCGAGGTCAACATTGTATTTCTACATGAATCCTGTTAGATTTGTATATAGTTTAGGAAATAAACCATGAGGGTAAGCAAAGGAAATGAAAAGGATGTAAAGATCACGTTAAATGGAGAAGAATTGGAAAGGGTGGAGAAGTTCTGCTATCTGGGAAGTATGGTTACGGACGATGCAAGGTGCCAAGTGGAAATAAAAAGAAGGATAGCTATGGGAAAGGATGCATTTTATAAAAGGAGGGAGCTACTCAGAGGCAATCTAAGCAGGAAGCCAAAAAAGAGAATGGTTAAAACATTGGTATGGAGTGTCGTCCAGTATGGCTCAGAGACGTGGACAATGCGGAAGGAGGACATTAAAAGACTAGAGGCCTTCGAGATGTGGATTTGGCGTAAAATGGAGAGAGTCAGCTGGAGGGAGCGAAGAACCAATGAAGAAATATTGCAGATGGTAGAGGAAAAAAGATCCTTGATAGGCACTATACGCGGACGACAGAGAAAATGGATCGGCCACATCCTGAGAGGGGACACCCTATTAAAAGACATCATCGAAGGAAGAATGGAGGGAAAAAGAACACGTGGAAGACCAAGAGCAATGCTACTGGACTGGATGATGACAGAGGAGGGATACAGTGGACTGAAGAGAGAGGCACAGAACAGAGAAAGATGGCGTCATTGGACATACGAACCTGCCGAGGGGCAGAGAACATAAAGAAGAAGATAGTTTAGGAAATAAACCATGTTAACCAAGAA
The DNA here is from genome assembly GCA_964023275.1 of Norana najaformis. NCBI lineage: Eukaryota > Metazoa > Annelida > Clitellata > Crassiclitellata > Hormogastridae > Norana > Norana najaformis. Next base: position 12,517,572 of record OZ029919.1, on the reverse strand, counting down.
GCTGATATATTCTTCCATATCCCAAGACAGCATGTAAGAAATTTAAGTAATCTAATTTCTGCACATCACATACATCATCACTGTCATTGTATTCATCTTCAAGATCATCATTGTCATCATCATTGACAACAACTACAACAACAGTTCCTGACATCAGTAGTTTGGTAGTGCACTGGGTTTCAATAAATAACCTCAATCTTATTCAACAGCTTATTCAAATGTTAATGGTGAACTGCATTATAACTATTACAACAACTGCTTTACTACATCACAATGTATACACCTGCATTATTATTATTATCATTACTTAATTTGATAATTAATGCAGTAAACTGCAGTCATACATAACTTCGCAGAGAATGGTGTCCGAAAACGGCTGAAATGCGTCAGAAGTCAATACTTCTAAGACCGTTACAGACGCCAACTAACCTCGCAATTATTTTCACAGATTACTATTAGTTAATTTTACCAATTCGCATTACTCATTCCCGGTGGCTTATATGGCCAGCAATAAGAAATAGCCGAACATAGGCTGGGTGTACATGGGCCTACCTCAAATAGCACCCGGTGTAGTCAATCAAAGGTAGACGTCCACATGTGCGCCAGTCTTTTAATAAACTCTGAGCTCATTCAACTGTCGAGTGCGAACGCCATTCACAGCCAGGCAATGCATCCACGTTAAAATCCGAATCATCCACGCAGCCTCATCGTCTTTGCATAGTAACTACCATCCTACCTCGCAATGAAACTTCGTAAGTTCAGCAATTCCGCCGCTGCCCACCGAAACATAAAGTGCCTGCCACACTAACCGTACAGGATCTGCTGAACGCGGTTCCAAGGACCCTCAATTGAATGGAACGATTGCACTGGGTTGGGAAGGGTTTCGCTACGTTAACGGAAGGCAATGGATGCGGGAACGAATGCTATGATTGTGTCCGAACCTGATACAACGTACGTTATGCACCACACAGAAAAATTCAGAGAGGCACCACTATACGCTAGATAGACAATATAACAACGACATTACAAAACTTGGACCACGCATGAGGAAAGTACAGTATTTGACACGTAACTGAAAAGATTCGAGATTGCAACAATCGCCATCATATGTATGGCATCAGGAACTGATGACGATGACCATGACGACGATTACATGGATGCTGATACGTGTGGCTCAACAACATTAAAGAACGTTTGGCTACTACATCGTACGACCAGGACTACTTCTTACATTACCAGGTGTGATTTATCTGTTTGCAGCTGCTCTACGTAGCCTGACTGTCGGCCTTTGGTTTCGCTCTGTCAAGTGGAAAGGTCCACTTGCGTCTCAGGAGGGTCAGGCATTTGGCATCAAAGACAACAGTGTCTGTCTGTCTGTCTGTCTGTCTGTCTGTCTGTCTGTCCAGATCCTCGACCATGTAGGTCTCTGTAATATCTCCTTGCCTCAGCCCTGAGATGGGTCTGCAACCTTCAACCTTTGCCCTTTGCTACTGACGATTACCACACAGCTGTCACTGCTCGTTGTGTCTACTATATAAATGTAAACGTACAAGCTTGTTCTACAGCGATGGTATGACCTCGACCCTGCTCATTTCTCAATGAATTTATCCTAGCTCTTATATTGTGCCTCCCGCGGGATTCTCCACAGTTGCCACTTTGTTGGTATAATCGTGGGCGCCCGCAGAAATTTTTGCAAGAGGAGCAAAACCAAGTAGCACCGAAATTATGCAAATGTAAGCTGCACGACAGTAGGCCTATTGCTATTAACTGTGGCATCAGCATCTTTGGCATATTCGCTGCCCTATAGTAATGCTTTCTGATTAAGTTAGGCCTATACTCGCCACTAATCCCGAGATTTCTACAGCGCCCAACGAAAGCCACGTCACTGGGACCAGCTTATTCACAGGGGCTCAGTCAACACAAAATCGATAGGCAAAAGTGTTCGGTTCCACGTCAAGATCCAAGAGTCAGGCAGAGACACAGCTATCAGCTACGGTGGCAATGTTTGGGATTGGAAAGAGGAATAAGAGGAAGAAGGGAAGTCAGGATAGGAGCTGTGAAAAAGGAATGTTTTCCATTTTGAGTGAAAGGCCAAAGCAGAAACTGCAAGCGGTGGAGCATAGATGAGTTTGTATGATGGGTCAGATAACTGTCGCAGTTCTGGGAGGAGTTTATTCCAGTGTGGTGAGGCAGCTATGGCTATGGAGCGATTACCAAATTTTAAGGATGAGGTGACGCACGGGCGGAGAAATGTTAGGGCAGGAGAGGGGAGGGTTGAGCGGAGTGGTTGGATTGTAAATTACTCACGAGGGTAGGAGTGTTGGGAAGATTGAAGTGTGCTGTAGGTAAGTGATAGGACTTAGTATTCGATTCGTTCAGGTATTTTAAGCCAGTGGAGTGATTTAAGAACAGCAGTTATAATGTTTGGGGGGTTTTGGTGACAGCACGAGCAAGAGCTGGATGGAGAGATATAGGCATTGAATGGCTTGAAGAACATCGAGTCTATATTCAGGAAAAGTGAATTGCATGTCAGAAGGGTTCGGATCCAGGTCAACATCCAAGAATCAGGCAGGCAGGCAGGCAGGCAGGCAGGCAGGCAGGCAGGCAGGCAGGCAGGCAGGCAGGCAGGCAGGCAGGCAGGCAGGCAGGCAGGCAGGCAGGCAGGCAGGCAGGCAGGCAGGCAGGCAGGCAGGCAGGCAGGCAGGCAGGCAGGCAGAGGGCTAAGGTGGGTGCTGTTTGGAATTGAATCTGTAGGATAGATAAGGAGAAGAAGAGGAATCAGGATAGGATCTGCGGAAGAGGAGTGTTTGATATACTTTCTGTCCGTATATCCATCCTCGACCAAAGAGCATGAGGATAATGAAATAGACTCCAAAAGAATTAGTATGGGTTTATTTACAGTGAAAAATCATATTAAATTAATTAGATAAATTCTACAAATTTCTTAACTTTTATTTGTAATGAGTCTAGCTAATTTTAGCACCGGAACACAATAAACCGATAGCAAAGACGTATACTTTTAGCCTATGTTACGTAAAGTTTCACAGTCTGAAATTTTATCGTAAAAGGGTGTGATTGGACATAAAAAATTCTTCTTCAGCCTAAGGATTGCAGAGCACTGGAACCGGTTACCAGAAGAAGTAATATCTGCATGAAGTTTGAACACTTTCAAAATACTTGACAATTGGATGGAGAGATAAACGCACTGAAAGCCAATATAGTTTACTTAGTCTATTAACTGTAACTGTATAAACTTCATCTAACTTTTCATCGGTAGCGAATAATTGATTATAATAGAATAAGTGCGTCTTATTCGGATCTTCTTATTCTTCAAGTTCTCTGCCCCCCCCCCCCCCCCTGTCAGGTTCGAACGCCCAATGGCGCCATTCCTGACGTTGTTGGGCCTCTTTCATCAGTTTACCGTATCCGTCCTGCAGTCTAGCAGTATTTGTCTAGGTCTTCCTCTTCTTATCTTTCCTTTCATTCTTCCTCTACAAACCATGATATTACTCGATATTACTCGGTAGGACTTTTTAGGGTCACTGCACGCGGCTTTGAGGTTGTTGTTAATTGCGCGCGTTATAAATGTCTGTTTGATGATGATAATGATGATGATGATGATGATGATGATGAATGATGATGATGATGATGATGATGATGATGATGATGATGATGATGATGATGATGATGATGATGATGATAATGATAATAATAATAATAATAATAACAACAATAGCAACAACAACAATAATAATAATAAGATCTGGCTATTTCGTGAATACAGCGGTGAAGAAAAAAATTGGAAACCTCTGCATCTGTATTCAGCGCTATAATGCCATCGCTTTCTGGGGCTCGTTTCCTGATGTTGCTGAGGACGAGGCCTGATTTCCCAGACAACCCTTGAGTAATTTTTCAGTTCCTGAGGAATTAATTATACTTACCTCGGACAAAAAAGCAAAAAAAAATAATAATATATTTTTTCAGCAGGGAATCACCTTTCAGTATATGTCCAATCCATTTCCTCTGTCTCGTTCTTATTGTAGCCATGAGAGCTCTTTTCTTGTCCACCTGTTGAAGCACCTCTTCATTTGTTTTATGCTCTGTCCAGCTAACCTTCTCCATCCTGCGCCATACCCATAACTCTAAATCCTCCAGTCTTCTTATGTATTCGGATACGTAACCATATATCGCAAATTCTAGGCTAGATTACAATGTCTAATGTAAAGCATTTCGCGCTGTTGACCCGCGAGACCCGACGGTCCGGTGAATCTACAGAAGTGGAAGAATGAGAGCAATCCCTTAACCTAGCCTTGAGAGGCTGCTATGGGTAGGGCCTATGAAGTATTAGCGGCTTTATTTTTCTTAGCCTCTGCATATGAGGACGAGTAGCCAGTTCTCTCTCTCTCTCCATCGCTCTCTGAGCCTCTCTGTCTGTCTGTCTGTCTGGCTCTGTCTCTGTCTCTCTCTCTCTCTTAGTGGACTGATGATCTGGATATCGACCTTAATGCGGATTAAATCTGAAGCGCCATCAGTTGATGCCTTGTGCATTAGACACCGGCGCTCTAGAAGTTTTTAATTATTATTATTAATAATAATCTCGTGTCACCTTATCATCTTATCTTCCCACTGACACTGTGTGGCCGGCATACTCATTATAGCTGAGTTGGTTGGGTGGGGGCACAAGTAGAGCTGAAATCTCGAAACAAATTATTTTGACGGGAATTCGAACACCTGACCTCTCGATTGACAGTTTAGCACACTGACCTCTAGACCACAGCGCACCCCACAAAGAAGTAGAAATGTGGATTATTCAAAACTATTATTACTCATCATTACGTACTGTACTGTTGACCACAGCAGAAATGTAATCATATGTCTGATAGCACTAATCTATTATGTCCGCACAGCTATCCACAGATCATGTCTGTGTAAAACATCTCTGTCGTAACTTCTGCTAAACTTGATGCTTGGCCGACCGACACTATTGGTCTTCATCCGCTGTTTGTTTTAGAGGATGGCAACTTTCATTTAAGTAAAATCGCTAACGAGTACTTTTACTTAATTATGTACTTACAGTTAGAAGTACTTTGACTTAAGTAGACTACTTTGGTCCGGTACTTTGAACGTCACTGCCGTCACCTCACCCTAAAAATTTGGAAATCGCTCAATATCCATAGCTGCTGTACCTCTCTGGGTTCTGGAGTGAAATTCCTCGAGAATTACAACAGTTATTTGACCCATGCTACGAACTCACCAACACTGCACATCTTTCAATCTCTGCTTAGTTCTTTCACTCAAAACTGAAAACACTCCTCTTCCACATATCATATCCTGATTTCTCCGCTTCCCATTTATATTTGTCACCACTCCTATTCTGAACACCATTCGCCTAAGCCGTCTGATTGCCTGCCTGCCATACCTCTGAAACTACTTGACTTGAAACCGAATCTGACCCTACCTGCCTGCCATACTGAAACTACTTGACTTGAAACCGAATCTGACCCTACCTGCCTATCGATTTGTTTTAACTGAGCGCCTTTGAATAAGCTAATTCCTGCGACTTAGCTTGCACTGGGTGCTGTAGAAAATTCGAGTTTACGATTACTGTCCTAGTTAGTTACATTTGTTAAAGCATACGTCAAGGCGCCTCTGCATGAGGATACCGGCTCGCATACCGACAGTAGCTATCTTTCAGATATTTTAATCTCGGGCTAGTACTTTTATTAAACGGGGACCTTAAATGGAGTGGTACCCATTCAAGCGAACAGCAGGTGGGAAGGGTCTCACCTGATAAATTCGTTGAAAAATGAGCAGGTTTGCAGCCGTAGTAAACCGTACAGTTACATTTTACGATAACGATGCCACACGGGTCACTACTTTCAATTGATGAAGAAAACTTGGGCTATAAATGGGCTAAAGAGTTTAGTGATTGCGCAAGTTAACGTTTAACGACGCCAGTTACGGATATATGCTAATATCAAGCGACAGGAAACACGGCGGCGTTTCTTTCTTTGTTAATTTGGAGTGGATTCCACTAGGTGTGTAGATATTTTTACTAGGTAAATGCTGTTACATTTTGTTATCAGTATGACCTTTTCGGAGTCACTGCTTCCTCGCTGTTGCGGTGACATGATGATGGAGTTTTAGTCACTGCTTCCTCGCTGTTGCCGTGACATGATGACGGAGTTTAATAGATGGGGAAATAAAGCTGGGGAGGTTTATACCCTGAGCATTGAATGGAGTCGTTGTAATTTATCCTATAGGTTACGTGCTGATTAGCATAATCATGATTTGTATTATCATCAATGGAAACTATTGTTTTTTGTTTCTTCATTTCGAAACCTTACAGGCTTAGTCCTTTTGTGTACAGGGTAATAGATGAAAGTGATACCTGTATCTCAATAAGAGTGCGGGCTGATGAGCTTAGATCACGTGCAACGATAGAGCTCGGTAAATCTAGCGGCAAAAGCATCGCGTTTTCCATTTTCCGACTTCTTATGCGATCTAGCGAAGTGCTAATGAATTATTATTATATCTGTAGTTTCCAGTGCGTCTTAATTTGTATTTCCCTCAAATTTTGCATGTAGTGCATTATGGCTAATATACATTGAGTATTACAATTGGAATATTCTGAGGCTTTTGTTAATTTTATAGACAGCCATCTGTCAAGCGTTTTGCTGCGGTATTGTACTGTCATGAAATACGTTAAAATCTGGGCATACTTATAGTATCGGGGACGCTCTATTTTGGGCATGGCTTTCAGCCGGGCTTCTGCCTACTGTGATTGGTTGTTGTTTGCCGCTAAGATGAACCTCATCGAGCAAAACACTATTTGCAAAGATCAGTTAGGCGTTATTCAATATTTACAAAGCCGAACTAATCCTAACTTTAACCCTAACCCGTATTGGTATGAGTCGGTTTTACTCCACAAGCTACAACAGTTCAATACAGCCTCACATCCTGTGTCGACTGCTTACGCATGACAAATGGCCGCCGCCGTCGATTTGTAAGTACCAAATGTGGTACTTTAAAATTTGTAGAAAATCATCGAGTCGTTTGCCGAGGTTGCGGATAGGCACGTTGGATTACTTATGTTGAGATCTATAATCTGGTAAAATTTCATGCGATTTGGTGCTTTTGGGGTAAAACCGACTCTTACCCCCGCATTTAGCAGCAGGCATTAAAAGCCATGTTTATTTACTTCAATCAGTGATGGAATATTTAAGAAACCATACCTATAATTAACATAACTGTGGCGGGTGACGCCGAAAAGCAACGGCCAAAACAGTGCGGCCCCCAATACTATAAATATGCCAGAATCTGTATGCTTGGAAATTAGGAATGTGCTAGAACCTTTAATCTTATACTAGGTTAACAAACTTTGCAGTACAACTTGGTTTTAAACCACAGGTACCAAATCACGTGCAATTTTACTCGATGACAGATCTCAGCTTAAGTAATCCAACGTGCCTGTTCACGACTTCCGCAGACAACCTGATAATTTTCTACAAAATTTTAAAGTTCCAAATTTCTGCAGTGCAAAACAACATCAGCCATGTGTCATGCAGAAGTGGTCCGATGCAGGATGGAACTTGAAATTTTAAAATTTGAAACTTTAAAATTCTGTAGAAAATCACTAGGTCGTTTTATACTGAGATCTATCTTCAGGTAAAAATTCAGGCGATTTGGTACTTGTGGTTTAAAACCGAGTCATGCCAGCTTTGCTTCAGATTTCAGACAGTGCTTACTAGCTCTACTTCTAAAAGTTTATATATATATGTGTGTGTAATTTATTAAATATTACTAGAAGCCTTTGTTTTTAGTAAACGCAGGACTGCAGTAATAGTACACATGAGCAGTTAATGGTTAATGGTAATATTATTGAAATGTGATGTTCCTATATGTATACAACATATTCTGAATGAAAACTTTTTCAGAGTGAAAGATGTCACGCTACAGAGACGAAAGTACAGAAACCAAAGTTTACATAGGTGACTTGCCTCGGGATGCCGAAGAGAGAGAAATAGAAAGAGCCTTTGGTCACTATGGGCCTCTGAAGAGCGTCTGGGTTGCACGCAATCCTCCTGGCTTTGCATTTGTCGAGTTTGAAGATGTTCGAGATGCTGAAGATGCAGTTCGTGCTTTGGATGGAACGTATGTTTTGAAAATTTATCAATCATCATTTCTACAGGGTCATATGTAAAATTGGAATGTTGTCTGGCTTGTGAATTAATGAGGCAAATAGAAATTTCTGCATTTTAGAAAGAAGGGTACAAGTCCGGATTTATGAACTTGCACCAAATGATATGAAATTTTACCTGGTGATAGCTTTTAACTTAAGTGATCGAATGCACCTACTCCCGTCTTTTGCAAAGGATCCAGCGATTTTCTATGATTTTTTAAGTTAACATGTAACTCACAAATTGACATCGTCTCCTATATATGAAACGGAAGTCGTCTTACGCAGGATGGACCTCAGTTACATGACTTTCAGGTTAAATTGCCAATCTTCGCCTTGCAACAAAATAATGTGTGCATGCCCAGAGACTACCACATGGAGGTGTTGGGAAGAAGGTCTCCGAGGCTCATTTTGCTTGCAGCTGCGTGAACTCTGTAACAATCCCCAGCTTAAATTTTCTTTCCCTTATTCAAAGACACTCATGCAGAAAAAGTGGAGAAACAAGACTTGTCTCGTATGCACATGACCAAATTTATTCATTTTTGTTTAAAGATCTGATTGCAGTAACTTGGAAATTGTTTGAGTTATTTAAGCCCATGAAAAACTACCAAAGTTGATTCTGTGAATCCGATTATGTGAGGCTCTTATTGTTGCTGTGTATTGCCTTTTTTAAAAAATATTCATGAGTTGAGAAGGAAATGAAGAAACAGACAAGATTTAAAATTACACTTAAAGTTTAGTGTGCAATATGCCATCTTATTGTAGCACAATATGTGGAGTCCGTGCCAGAGTGGAGCACGCCACTGGGAAGGTTAGACCAAAGCCTTGGAATCGTCGTGGTGGAGGTGGGCCACCTCCAGCACGCTATGGTGGAGGTGGAGGTGGCGGTGGTGGTGGCTCATCACGGCGCTCCTTCGATCCAAGCGATCGTTGCTTTGTGTGTGGGGAACGCGGTCATTATTCATATGATTGTCCAAAGTCTGGCGGTGGTCGTAGTTCAAGCAGTAGAAAGAAAAGGTGAGAAGAAGTTTCAATTAGGCTTTCTGTGTCTTGTGTTCTAGTTTACTGGTTATTAGTTAAGGTGTGAGGTTAGGGAATAATTACAAACAAGTTAATTCTTAACAAAATTCGTTTTCTAGCTTAATTTTTACCCCCGAAAAGCTTGTCATTACTAACAGTAGTTTCCAGTGAATTACTTTGCCGTAAGTATATAAACGGAAAAATATGTTAATACATTTTTTATTTTGATTTTAATGTTGAGGGTTCTTTCAACTAATGGCTGAAATGTGTTAGATGAGGGCATTAGCACTTTATAATGCTTTATAGTTTTGAATGGGCATTGCATCTTGCACACAAACTTACAGAGAAAGGTATGTTCTGTTTTGGTTTAGCTTTTAGTTTTATCTGAATTTTGTTCATTTGGATTTAGGAATTCTTCTTTCCTTCCTGCCCTTTCAGCTTTATGGAATTTTTGGTAGCGGTTTTTGATCAGATATCTTTTTTGAAGAGCTCAGGTTAAACTGTTGTCTATGAAAATGCAGATATTATTGCTATTTTGCTATACTTACAACTAGACAAATTGTACACTATGTAATAAACAACGTCTTTGAAGGTTTTGATAAAATATAAAGTTTATATCAAACAGTGGTAGTTTCAGTCTTTTCACTTGTGAAATTTTAGCTTTGTGTGCATTTGCAAATGACTTATGGATGAATGATGTCCCAATTTTGAATACTTTATAGTTATTTTTGTGCACTTGTGAGAACAGTGCACTGTTAAAGTTCGTAACTGGTTTAGGTAACATTTTAGTCATGACATTAAAAGCAGGTTAGTTGAAAGGTTACATATCACTTATGCTACATCGCATTTGCTGTTTGATGATGGGTTAACCCTTTAATGGCCAAGCTATAAAAAGCATTCTTTATAGCTTTGGGGACGTGTAGTAAAATGCTTCAGTTAAGGTTGGTGGTTCCCAGTTTTGCTTGTATCAGGTATCAACTATATATAATATAATGTTCTAAAATAACTATGCTGGATTTCCTTGATATGATAATTAATCACAGTAGGGTCTGAAGTTGTTGTTACAGAAGTTCTAATGTTGTGCAGTTTTGAAGTACTGCTAAAAATTCTTTCACCATGAGATTCAGAACATTTCTCTTATTTTTTTTGTTGACCATTAAAGGGTTAAATAATAGAGAATTGTAATGCCTGTGTCGAAATATTTGTATATTGTCATATTTTGCTTATAATTTGTATGGTCCTTGAATTTTTGAATGAATTTCTTCTTTAGATTTTATATGACGCTTCTATCGAGGGAAAGCTGTATAATTTTATCAAGTTCGAATTTGCAGATTTGGATTATTTGGGCTTAAAGTCACCATTCTTATGCAATAACTAATAATTTTCTATCTGCCAATACTTTGTAGAATAATGTAGCATCAACAGTTTTTGCGCTCAGCATCGGCCCAGCTTGTCTTAGATCACTGACTCATCTTTGAATTTCTTCGACTGAGCCAACCTTCTACCCACTTCAGCAGCGCCACAACAGAGGGCACTGATTCTTCTGTCGGCCCCATCCATCAAAGTCTGCGTCTAGCACAGACCCACCATCTAGTAACAGCCTTTAATGCTATACTAAAATATTCAGCTACCACCACCGAGGGAAGGGATTTTGCACCACCATCCGATTTTGGCAAACGCTTCAAAAGCACCTTTACATCAGCCACCAACAGATTTTGTTGAATCGGCTGGATATTTGCGGCTGCTATCGTTAACATCTTCATGTATTGTTTCAAATCTGCTTCATCGTTTAATACGTAAGTGTTGTGTGTTAAACTTGGCTTGAACTGCCAGACTTGTGATTTGAATCTTTATCAACACTGTAATTTAGTAGATGTATTAAATAGTTTAAGAAAATTTGTTTTCAGAAACTCGCAATTTTAGTATTGGCAAGTTAATAGTTCGGCCACAAGCTAGTGCTAATTATATAAAGCAGTAGCTAAATAAAAATGTTTTGGATGACTTGTTATGTGATTTGTCCCAAAATCCTCGTTTCTGACACAACTATTTAGAAAATTATGATAGTTCTTGATCTTAGGTTTCTTCTAAATCTCACAACCAAAGCCTTAAAAATACTAAAAAATGCTGCTTCGATTGATTAATGAAACTACAGAATGTACTTTGATATGCAGTCACTCTAAATTACTAAGCCACGCATGAAATTGGATTGCAAAATGTTCAGAATTGTCTTTCTCTCTGCTAAGTAATATTCAATATTAATATTATTACAGAATGATTTTCTATGCAGTTTTTTAATTAAAATTCTGAACTAAATTTTTCCAGAATGATAAAATGTGGACAATTACAAAAACAAGTCAGCTTTTTATAAACTTTCACATTAATGCTGATTTGGTATGCAAACTTATTTGTTTTAATATTTTGCCTGTACGAGTCCAATATCCAAATTTTCAGTTTGTGTAGCCTAAAAGATCAAACCATTTCCAAGTGAAGGTTATTATTATGTACAATAAATCTGGAGTTTTGTACATCACTGTAACTGTTTGGTTTAAACTGTTTTTAGAACACCATCAAGATCGCGCTCTCGTTCACGTGGACGCAAAAATAGCTACAGCAGAAGCGCTTCAAGGTCAGTTGATTAAGAATTGATTGTGGCTGATGCAGCTGCAACATGAATGTCAAATTCTTTCACTCGTGTGGTGTTTGAGTTTTTTTGTGTATCTTTGTTCTGGATACATGATGTAAGCAATAATTTGTTCAGTTATATAAGTATGGTCTTGTTTGACCTTTCAGCTTATTATTCTGTTCCTGCAAACAGGAGCAGGGGTAATTTCCATACCATTGTCTGGATTTTAGTGGTTAAGCTGGTTTATAAGAAAAAATGACTGAATGACAATAAACCTCATCATTTGGCAACTTTGTCCTTTTCGTGATATGCCCTGTCAGTATTCTTATACAGTTGTTTAATTCTTTTCTGAATTTTCATAAACTAATTTTGTATTGGTGGAAATTGGGATTTTAAAAAGGGTGTGATTTTGTTGCTACATGTTCACGCCACAGGACTGTGCCTGTGAAGAGTTTCCGTATTGTCATGTAATAGGTAGTTAGAAGTCATCCATAAAGGGCATCACAAAGAATGACCTATTTTGGACCACTTCCTTGTCTGCACTTTGCATTACCCTCCCTTATTCCCCTTTGCAGATGTTGTGCACACAGTCAGTGTACTGAGACCTAGATTAGGCAGTCCTGTTGCAGTCAGAAATTATAAACCGTTGCAGAAGTCTGGTCGAATTCCCATAGGTCAGAGAAACCAAAAACCAGGCTGCGATGGGTAAGTGAGTTGGAAAAGATATATATTTTCAATTTAGACCAGAATGACATCAAAGAATTGACAGAACAAACTGAACTGGGCAGTGAATTCCAAAGCTTTGGACCAGCCGCAGATAAGGCTCAAGAGCCCTACACTTTCAGGTATAGGGCACAGCAGCAGGCACAGTGTTCACTGATTAAGTGCACTATCTATTTGTGTTAGAGGTGAGCACGGAATGTAGGTCGGCTAATTTAAGTGCACTACTTTGTGAACTGTAAGACAGATTTTGAAATGAATTCTTTGCTCATTGGGCAGCCAGTGCATTGAATGTAATATTGGCTTATTATGCTGATTATTTGGGGATCTTTGTTATGGCTCTGGCAAGAGAGTTTTGAATGATTTGTAGTTTGTGCAGATCTGCCTTAATAGTACCGATAAGAAGCAAGTTACAGTGCTCAAAACCATTGCATTAGCTAGTTGGATTAAGACAGTTTGAGGCAAAAGAGATCGGATTCTACGAATTTCTTGTATGTGAAATTGAGCTGATCTGCATATACCCTGAACATGGCTGGAAAATGACATGGTGGAATCCAACATCACACCCAAACTGTGTGCACATTCAGTATGATTAATAAGTAAGCCACCCAACTGAACAGACATAAGGCAATACAATTTATGGAGTTGTTGGCTTGTACCTACAGAGGAGAAATTTAGTTTTAGAAGGATTCAGTCAGTTTATTACTAGCCATACAAGTGAACATCATCAAAAGCAGAAACAAGAAGTTGGAGGGCATTAGATGTAGAGGTGTTGGATGAAAAGAAGAGTCGGGTATCATCAGCATACAGATGTTAGGCAAAAGAGCTTTTGGCAAGTAGTGAACTGAGTGGAGTGGTATATAATGTAAACAGGAGTGTGCCCAGTACAGAATTCCACTTATTCAGGACATTAATTAGGCCCAGACATGAGTTGATATGGACTGACTGAGTACGAGGGTGCAGGTCAGATGCTAACCAGAGGGGACTGGGAAGACCAAACAAATGTTCGAGGCGATGGAGGAGTGTGTTGTGATCAACAATTTCAAATGTGGCAGATAGGGCCAAGGAGAATAAGAGCAGTTACTTTTCCCTGGTCCATGGAGTTGGACTGAAATAAATGCGAGTACCAAATCTAGATGCATTGGGTGTAAATTCCTCCCCTTGTCTGCACTAGGGTTACCCCTTCTTGCCTCCCAGTTTTTCCGGGTGTCATTAATGGACAATCCCTTGCCTCTGTAGGTTCCAGTATCTTCCTGAAATTGGCTGAACATCTGGCACAAATTGAATTGATTTTAGGCTCCACAGAATATGGAGAAGAATGGGTAAGGAATGCCATCCAAGTCTAGCAGTCAATGAATTGTTGGTTAACTAATTGGATTAAGAAATTACTGTGAAGCATTAAATAATTTTTATTGTGTAGGTCAAGATCGCGCTCACCAAGGAGAAGCAATTCCAGAGATCGTGACGCCTACTAAAGAAGCACTGACGAGTATGATGTGCGCTTGACAAACATCTTTTGCTTTGAATGCCAAGGCGTAAAGCGCTTACAGCGTCTGGAACTTTACTTGTTTTTAACAAGTCTTTTGTATGCTTAACTGACTGATTCTAAGTTTATTGTCAGTTGTCTTTTTCAGTAAAAAGTGTTGAACTGTATAAACTGCAAACATTAAAAAGAGTACACATAACTTCGTTTATAACCTATAATAGTTTAATTCAGTTTCTATTTCATCCATGTTGGAAATATATAATTGTGTACGAAACTTTAGTATTCCATTGGAATTGGTTTTCCATTCATGAACTTATGGTTCACATCCTCACGTGTTGCAGCCTTAATGAATTATATTACAATGTCTCCTATAATGTAATGTTGTCAAGTTGCCACTGCTCTGTTGTTGCTTGGCAATCACAAATATCTCTAGAAGGAAGAACTGTGCATAATGATATAGAAATTGTTGTGGCATATCAAGAATACATTTGCCACGATGAAGCCTTTCCACTGGAATCTTTATAATGGAGCAGTGGTTAAACAAAGAACAGGCTTTGAAATCCGTTTGTAAGTTTGGTACCTACGTTCTGTACAGTAACAATCTAATAAAAATATGTTGCTTAGTGCTATTTGCTGTATAGTGCAGACCAAGTTCAAGAATACAACTTTGTGTAGATCTAACAGAGTTCTGTCACAAGAGTGTAATTTGTGAAATATCGATGATGTGGCTAGAATCATCACAACACAGCAAAACAAATGAATGTTGATGGCAGCTGAACAGGGCTTGCCTAAATTTTCAGTTTTCCTCATGTAGTTGCATATGTATTGTGACATAAAGGGGGAAATTTTTCAAATGGGTCACTCTCAACTACCTCCTGATGTTGCTGCTAAAGGATGACAGATGAAAGTAAAATATTTTTCACATTTTATTTAATGAAACAAAGGAATAGTTGAAATGGCAACTTTCAGCATTGAAGTCTATTTGGTAGTACTTACAAAACTGCACTAGTGTTGGATAATATTTTTCACTGCATTGATTCAGGCCAGAAGACTGGATTATTTGTCTAATGGGAATTATAATTTGTATGTACTCGCTTGGATCCTAGTATAAGACTGCTAACATGTTATATGACATGCAAATCTGTTACAGGCCGTAATAACACCTTCTGAGGTCTCTCGAGCATGTAAAATGACTGTGCAACAGATTTAAAATGTGACCAATTAAATTAAATAGGATAACATGAGTGTGGGTGAAAAATTGTTATAGGAATTACCAAACTATTAATGTATAACCCGTTTTGCAACTGTGTTAAATGGAAAGGAGCCTAAACAAGATGTTACAAAGTTCTTGGCCATTGTAGTGGTTTTATCAACTAGTCACGTTTGTGTCGGAATTAAATGAAGGAATTTCTGCACGAGTACTGGATTCAGTGTGCCAATTGGATCACATATGGTAATCAAGGTCAACAGAGCCGATGTGATGGATTGAAGAGAGGATGGCTCAATACCGAGTTTGGTGAATACAGTAGGGGGATCATCCATAAAGGACGTCTGCAGAGGGAGGGTTGGGTCGTGCAAATGCGGACAAGGGAAGGAGGGTCTGCACATAAATTTGATATATGTACACAGCTTTTAATACAACCCATGCTTTAAACACTAACTTCAGTCAGATGGCAACACTGTTCTGCACTGGTTCATCAACAGTAACATTCCGTTGCAGACGGCTAAAAAAACATTTCCTGTTTTTAACTTATCTTAAGTTGCATCTATTTAGATCTGTTAGCCATGTTTGGTGCCATTGTGAGGTTCTTTTAAATTAGAACAAGTATTTTATTAATGACTTCATGATGTTGATCTTTTATTTTCCACTGATTTTGGAGACGTCTGCAAAAGGGGCAAGGGGTGGGTAAGGCCAAATGCAGACAAGGGGAGGGTCCACAGTAGGTCATTTTTTGGAGAAATCCTTTATGGACAACCCTAAGGTCAAGTCTGCAACTAACCACTGGTGACAAGCTAGCTGAGACAGAAGTTATGACTAAATTTTGTGGTTACATACGAGTCCAGAAAGAAACCAGTTGGATCAGATTGTACACACTGAGAGAGAAGAAAGAGGATAAGACAAGCTATTAACATGAGTTGAAATCATCAGTGAGGGCAAATTCACAAAGCGTGGTGACAGAAATACCTTATGAAAATCACTATGTTTAGCAGAATAAGTTCATGGTGTAGGACTTTGGTAGGTATTTTATTTTAGATTGAAAGTACTGTACATATATTCCGAGCTACAAGTGACAATTCAAGTCGTGCAGGTGGGTGTGTGGCCAGTCTTCTGTGGCTGCCAGTGTACTTTTTTCCTCTGAGTTTTGCATTTTTAAACATACTGTATTGGTATTTGTCCTGGCAGGGATTTTAACTGCGGACCTCTGGGTTGACAGTCCATCACACTCTTGCCACTAGAATAGGTATTAACTGCCACTTAGTTGAACAAATCTTGAAACATTCTATCATGGCAGGTATTTGAACTGCCAACCTTTCAACCAACAATCATTTCACTTTAGTAAAGTCAGCACCCTTTACCATATACACCCTGGTCAATCTTACATGTTCTGTAAATTGAGTGGATAGCACTCACGTTATTATACAAATCTAGGCTCAACCTTGCTTAGCAGAAACTATGGGCAAGTTATGCAGACAATTGTGTCCATTAACAAGCAGCAAAATCTAGCACTATCACAAGCAAACAGCGGGTCTTAATACATCCTTGGTGTAGTGTGAGATATATGGTTTGGCTTCACCTGGTACCAACATATCAAATCATAAATGCTGTCAACTTTAGATGACTTCTTTAACAATTACCAATGTTAATGCCTTTATTTGTGATGTCAAGGTCATATTCTAAAGCAGATTATGGTAACAACTCTCAGTAAAACTTATCCACTTCTGTAACAAAGGGTCCCCTATTTACAGGCAAAGTATTGTCCAGATAATAGCACTCAAAGGCAGGAGAATAGCAATTACAAGAACATTAAAGCACTTGTACCACTGTTGTGTACCCCATTACATAGCATAAAATGAGTAAATCCTTATTCTATGTTTTCAAAAGCAAAAACACATGATGTATGACATTTATTAGTGGTTTTCCTTCAAAAACCAACACAGAATAAAGGTGTAGTACACCAGACCACCACAAAAGTGCCTTTGCATTCATCATCTGACCACCGTTTATCTCTTTCTGTGCATTTCGACTGTGTTGTTGCGTCTCCAGCAGGCACGACGAGATCCACCAATCGTCTTGCTGTAGCCATGACCTTTTCCAAGGCCACGGGACTTCCGATTGGCTGAAGTAAGGCCACGCATTTCACGGTGCTTGGCAACTGGCTTGCAGATCCATTGGATTTCTGGATCACGACGAATGGCCTTGTGGAATGGATCCACACAAATAACCTCGTAGTACTTGTAGGTCGAGTCCTCGGCCACCCAGTAGCTGTTCACCACACGCAAAGCCTTGCAACGACGTCCAACACGCTCCTACGTAAAGCAACATGTAATTTTTTTGGGAATTTTGTTCCGTAGTTTATTGAAACATGGCTGTTAACTACCCTTAACTCACACTGGTGTTTCTTTTACTAATCTTGAAGTATAGGAATAATCTTTAAAAGTTGATAAACGATAACACGCTTGCCTAGATGCTTTGACAGAAAATACCAAGAAGCATGACTCCACAGTATGAAGTCTAAACATGAAAAGGGCATCCCAAACACTAATTTAACATTAAAAATCATTAGAAAACACATGGACCTGAAACAATGGTTTTTCAGACACCCAAAAATAATTACGAAACACATAAGCAATGCTAACTAATAAGAAAAATTACACATTGCACAAATTTGTCTTTTACTAAGTGGCTCAATAATCAGCAAAAATTATATCCTATGTACAATTATGAGTTCACAAACTGTACAATATTATGGTGAAGATGACTGCAATTTCTTGCAAAAGAGTAAGTTGTTAAAAGGTTACAAGTGGCCCAAATTTTTTATAACAGCAGGCAGATTGATAACTGACAGAATAAAATATTGATATAGTGGGAGTTTTGGACAGCTTGTTATTAACTGAGGTCATGAAGGAAATAAATGTACCTCAGCAACGGCCTGAAGAGATCTCTGGTTCTTCAGCTGGTTAACTCCACAGCTCTTAGGCTTTCCATAGACCTGGCCCTTTGGCACTGGCTTCTTACGACCACCACGGCGAATGCGAACACGGTAAACCACGAATCCTACAAAAACAAGTCAAGCCACAGTTAAAGCACTCTGTTTGAAATCCATCGAAGCAAAAGCCTATCTTGCAGAATAATAATACAAAAATTCTTGCACCTATTTGACAATCTTAAAAAATAAAAAATGGTGTTGCAGTCTCACAGAGCCTATGGTATAATGGTGGATTTCACCAATTAAATCTGCCCAAATATAAACAATGTGGTCAACCCAGACTGCAACAGAAATAAGTAGCCTTTATCAGTATCTGACAAGCACACATGCATTACATCATATAGATCAATTACATACATATTTAAACTACATTATAACATGCAACATGGTAGACAGACTTGCACAACTAAATATAACTGAAGACACATCAATTCACAAAACTACTTTGAAACAGTTTAGATTTAACAATAGGTAACATGAAAGGGAGTCCTCTCTTGCAAAGTAGTTGTTCATACAAAGAGGTGGGAAGAGCTGATGAAGGCAGTGCCTGGAAAACTGAATTCTGAAATAGCTTCCTGTCTGCTACAGCAATCAGCTCCTCGACAGTATAGTTCTTCCCACATATTTGCCATCTTTAAGCTTTAAAACAGAGGGCTGTGCTCCCAGTGCCAATAACACCAAATCTTTTTTCAAATACTTTTTTGTTCCAAGCAATAATGACAGAAAAAGTTATTGACATACATAAAAGAAAGTTCACGAACACGTTTTCACTACAAAATTTGCTGAACCCCATGCAAAATCCTTCTAATACATCAGAAACAAATAGCGAATTATGCCAAATCGTCTTTTAACTGTGCACTTAACACACATCCACGTGTGTAACTCACTGTCAGTCGAATCTATGAAGCTGTGTTCATGCAAAAAATGCCACTTTCTGAGTTTTCCATATTGCAATAAGTTTTCCATTCATCAGATACACTACGAGTCCCAAGGAGGATGTTATATTACCTATTTTTTTATTCAGTACCTGCACTGGAGTGCAGCACTTCATTTTCTGTCGCTGACTGGAATGGCCGGCATACTTATAGTATCCGGGACCGCTCTGTTTTGGGTGTGGCTTTCGGCCTGGCTTCTGCCTACTGTGATTAGTTGTAATTGCCGCTAAGATGAATCTCTTCTAGCTAAACACTATTTGCAAAAATCAGTTCACTTTAACCCTAACCCTTACATAAAATCAGGCATTAGAATCCGCGTTTATTTACTTCAGTCAGTGACGGAACGCTTACAGAAGCCACACCTATAATTAACGTGACTGCAGCAGGCAACGCCAAAAAGCAACAACCAAAACAGAGCGGTCCCCGATACTATAAGTTTGCCAAATGGCCATAATGTTCATACTGAGGCAATTCAATAGGGTGAATCCATCATTTTAATGAACCTACTCACCTTGTTTGGCTTTGTAACCCAGTCTCCTAGCTTTGTCCGGGCGAGTTGGACGAGAAGCACGATGAATCGCAGCTAGCTGACGAAAATGCCAGCAGCGGATGCGCAAAAGAAAGCGCATAGCATCACTCTGTTTTTTACGGTTCAACTCCTGCAGATATTTGCACACACCCATCGTAAATCTGAAAAATACATGTGGAATTATTATTATTTTGCAATTACTATGTACGCAAAGGTGAGTAAATCTGAATATGAGGTGTGAAGCAGTTGTGAGTGAAGGACTTCCTTAAGGGCCCTACAAAGAAACTGTCTAATGGGAGGCTCAAATCCGTACTCTGCGCTCTATCTACTGTGCCCTAAATATAATAGTTCATAAAATTAATATTTCAATTATTTTACCATAACATTTAGGAGACAGTTGATTATACCATACTTAATCACTTGAAATTTGATTGAATTTCGCTGATATTCAACAAATTTCTCGCAGATTCAACACAGATTTTGGTGTTGAATTTACAAGTGCAACAGTTGAAATATTACTGGTGTTCAATGCTAACAGTAAGTACTGCTTCTGCAAAGTAAGGAGTAAATTAATTGAAATTATTGAATATGTAAAGGTTCCATAGTATGCAAGTGTAATACAATAGCGCGATGTTAGAGTCTAAAATCCTAATAGAATTGGAACCCACATGGTACAGCCGTCACCTGCTATAAAGCTGTCTAATTAGATCACTAGCAATAAAATTCTGAAACATTAACATACAAACTGCAGAGATGGTTTAACCCACATGTATATTTGGAAATTTCAAGAAGAGTTTCGGTAAGATATTGACAACGTCCCCCAAATGATCGCATCACATCCCACACGACAAAACTGCCATACAAATTGGTTCAGTAACAGCCTTTTGTATATAAAATCGGTTCGAACTTTCGGACATAAAAATAATAGCAAACTTTTACGTACACACAAGAAACTGTATTGCGCGATCGTCACAAACAATCCTAATTTCAAGTGGATTATAATTCTGTAAATTACGAACAAAACCTCAGCAAGTCACCTACCTTGAAAAGAAAGAACGAAATCTCTTTCCGGTGACGGAAGTCGCTTAGGCAGTTCTGTAGCGCTGTTCCAGATAATAGGCGTAATGGTACAACACAATAATACAATACAACTTATATTTATAACGCGCCTTAATAAAACAATGTTTTACTCAAAGAACGCGTTACAACATAATAATTAGTTATAGTACTGAGAGAATAAACGAGTCTTGAGTTTTAATTTAAAAGTATCTATTGAAGAGCATCTTCGAGTAGATTCAGGTAAAGAGTTCAACTCAGCTGGACCAGCTACTTCAAACATTCTTTTACCAAACTGTAGGTTAACTCTTTTGACTTCAAAGTCCCCTTTTGAAGCCGAACGCAATCTTCTTCTGGACTCAGTGGAAGTACAAGGTTTAACTAGAGAGGACAGGTAGGACGGGGCAGAGCCTGGCATAATTTTGAACATAAATAGATTTTGAAAGATATGCGGGCCTGAATGGGTAACCAATGAAGTTGTTTTAAAGAATGAGTAATGTGATCTCGAGGGCCAAGGCTTTTAACTAGGCGAGCTGCAGCATGAATAACAGAGGTAAGCGGTGAGAAGGTAGATTTAGGTAAAGCATAAAGCACTGGATTGCAATAATCCATTCTGGATAGTATAAGTGAATGAACCAGGGCATGAACGCAATGCTCATTAAAACAGCGCTTAATCTGATGTATCCGTCGTAGGTGGAAGAAACAGGCTCTAGATATGGAGCTAATATGGTGAGACATGGAAGGTTTGCTATCCAAAAAGACACCAAGGTCACGAACTACATTCGAGGGTAGTATGGAACAGGAATCATCTATTTTCAGAAAAAGAGTCTGCAAATCTAAATTTGATCGGGACCGACGATCGAACCAAATCAATTCCGTCTTATTGTGTTTAATTTCAGGCGCATGGAAGCACACCAGGATTGTATCTCATGGAAACAGGCAATAAGTTTAATTTTTGAACTTTCAAGGTTATAAATGGAAAGTTTTACGTAAAGTTGGGTGTCATCAGCGTAAATATGGATAGAAATACAAAACTTAAGCGCAATCTTGGAGGTATTGGAAGTGTATAGAATTAAAAGCAGTGGATCAAAAATGGAGCCTTGGGGGACACCAAAAATTAAATTAGTAGGCCTAGTCTTAGAGAATTTGCCACCAAAGTAAACATTTTGAGTCCTAGAAGAGAGAAAAGAAAAGATCCAAAGAAGTGCAGATGATGAGATACCAAATTGTAATTGAAGGATCTGAAGCAAAATGATGTGGTCAACGCAGTCAAATGCGGCACTAAAGTCGAGGAGGAGAAGAACTGCTATAAAACCAAGGTCAAGAGCCTAGACAATGTCATTGTAAACCTTAAGGACAGCAGTTTCAGTAGAATGATATCGTCTAAATTCAGATTGGGTGAGAGGTGGTAGATTATGAGATTCAATAAAGTTAGAAAGCTGCCGATGAGCAAAACGTTCAACAAGCTTAGAAATAAAGGACAGATTAGAGATTGGACGGTAGTTAGCAGGATCTGATTGGTCAAGTCCAGGCTTTTTATACGTGGTCGGATAATGGCCTGCTTATGTTTACCAGGGAGCGTGGACTGAGAAAAAGAGGTATTAATGAGAAGGGTTAATATGGGTGCAAAGACTGAAGAAAGAGTTTTGAGGAGCCAAACAGGTGCAGAGTCGAATTCACATTGTTTTGTAGAAGTATCCCGAGATTTCTACAGTGCCTAAAAAAGCCACGTCACGAGGACCAGCTTATTCACAGGCGCTCAGTCAAAACAAAATCGATAGGCAGCAGTGTTCAGTTCCAGGTCAAGTTCCAAGAGTCAAGCAGAGAGACAACGTGGCAGCTACGGTGAGTGATATTTGGGATTGGAGCAGAAAGAGGGACAAGAGCAAGAAGGGGAACGTAATACCTTGATAGCTGATTTCGTTTAAGTAGAATTACGAGCGTGAAGAAAACAATAAGGAGAGAATTAGTTAAGCGATCGATAGTTAGATTATACATACATCATTATTTGCTGGATTCTACACAGTCTATATATCATTATCCTAGCTTAATGCAATTCAACTCCTTGGCTAGAGCCATAACAAATACTTCTAAATATGAGCATATAACCCCTGTGCTTAAATCTTTACATTGGCTTCCTGTTCAGCAAAGGATTTGTTTCAAATTAGGACTTACAGTTTATAAAACATTGAACTATGGCCAACCACAATACTTGAAATCATTCCTTATTCCCCAGACTTACCTTGATTCTGCAAGGTCATCTGATTGTCTTTCTCTGGTCATACCTTGGGCTAGAACTGTTCTTGGTAAACGAGCATTTTCGGTTGCTGGACCAAAATTTTGGAATTCCCTCCCTGTGTCTGTTCGTTCTGCTCAGTCGCTCCTGTCATTCGTTCTCAACTTAAAACTTACCTGTTTCAAATTGCTTATCCACCATAGGCTGCCTCTCTGTCGTGTGGACTGACCTTCTGGATATCGACCTGATTGTGGCTTGGTTTTGGTGTGCCATCGGTTGATGCCTTGTGCATTAGACACTGGCGCATTAGAAGTTGCTAATTATTATTATTATTATTTCTTCCCTTTTCTGGTTCTCTGCCATAAGGCAGGTTCAAACGTCCGATGACGCCACTCCTATTGGTGCTGAGCTTCTACTTTCAGCCTGCATCCATCCATCATTCAATCCAGCAGCATCAGTTCTGTCTGTGACTTCCTCTTGTCCTCCTCCTCTCCATTCTGCCCTCATTGACGGTTCTCAAGAGTGAGTCCCCTCTTAGTATGTGGCCAGTTCATTTTCTCTGTCGCCTCTTTATTGTAGCTATCATAGATCTTTCTTCCCCAACTCTTTTCAGCACCTCCTCATTTGTTATGTGCTCCATCCAACTAACTTTTCCCATCCTGCTCCAAATCCACATTTCGACGGCCTCCAATCTCTTGATGTGCTCATTTCTCATGGTCCAAGTTTCAGATCCATACAACACGACGCTTCGTATCAGAGCTTTAATCATTCGTGTCTAATGCACTTAGTGTACAACAAGGTAACCATGCATAATTCTGCCAGTGCAATGGGTCATTTTCAATGTCCCATTTCTACCCGTAAACTCGAAAATTTCTAAAGCGTTACTTAGAGATAAGCTATAAACACTGCAGTTTATTCGCTAGGGCTGCGTAAAATCAGAAGGGTTGCCCAAAGAAGTGAATGTAATGTAGGCCTAACTATACTTCCATAATGTACTGAGCGCCTGTGAATTAGGTGGTCCTCGAGACGTGGTTTTCGTTGGACGCTGTAGAAATCTAGGGATTAAGATTAGGCCTAGCTGTATCTCGTGGATCAGCGCCAACAGGGACGTAGCAATAGATTGTGCAGGCCGTGCAAAGCACAATGGCCTCAAAGGGCCAAGGCCCGATTGTTCAAAGCAAATTAGCCAAAGTTCAGCTTGCATAAGGGCCCTCGGAAGGCTAGCTACGCCCGTGATCAGAGCCACATAAAAATTGCGTCAGGCTTATTCGACATTGATGGTTTATGAAATCAAATCAACTCCGCAAAGGTCAGATTGACTAGTTTCGGTGTCAAGTCACCAGGCTGAGGAGACAGCGTGGTGTTAAAGTGGAAAGCGATTACGATGGCAACACTGATGTCAAGCGATGATGCAGGATCGGATGGGGCCTGGATGTGATGGTTTAAAAAGTGCGATTTTCAGTCTGAAGTGATACGCTCAAGAGGATAGGGCAAGCTGAGGAGCTGCAACAGATGCATCAATGCCCTAATTAGCTACATTGGTTAAAGCGTAGGCCTACTTCAAGCTTGAGGGTGCCAGTTTGCATACCGATAGCTGCTATAGTGGTCATTCCAGCTCAACTCAACCAATTTTGACCCGACCACCTCAGAATTGGCTGAAATTTTAGCCACATGTTGCAAGATGTATTGGATGGAAAAGCCCAAAACTTTTGTCCAATATTTAAGATACTTTCCAAGATATCGTTGATTCCATGACCCCACCCTCCGAAGACATTTCGTGAAACTTCGAGATGTCCACTTTTTGAGAATTGATATCTCCAGAGCTGTTAGACCAATTTAGATGATTTTTTTCTTCCTATACAGTTTCTTGCACAGATTACAAAATTATTATTATATTTTTTTACCCGAGGTATATATGATCCCCAGGATTTAAAAAAAAATTATCCGGAGAATACAAAATTCTGGGACGGCTAGAAATCGTCAAGATCTGGCGGAGCAAAAGTACCGTGGAAGGCAACAGAATTGAAGCGTTGAATTGTGATAGCAATGCGTTGGAAAAGATAACTGGTTTCTCTCGTGTCTCCGGTTAAACGAGAGAGAATGCGCCCTAACTCTGTTATGAAGAGTAGGCCACTGCTGTTGATTGGGCCAAGCGTCTCGAACGCCAAAGGTACGAAGTGGTAGTTTTGTGCAAGAGTGCTGTATTTCTGGCGTTTCCTATCTGCTGCCAATTCGGCTGCGCCTGCAGCTGAGGTTGATGTATTATTGTTATTATTACTATTATTGTGTTTCCTATGATTTCAGCTGTATTAAATGTCAAAAGTGCCTTCATATTCATTTTATTTCTAAATTTTGCAACATTCAGTGATCAATATCTTCACATGTACCAGGCACAATACATTCAATTCAATTTTTATATGTATACTATGTGGTATACTGTTATATGTATATGTATACTGGCAATTACTTGGCAGAGTTTGACTTGATTACTTATTCACATCTGCTGGATATAGGAGGTCAAAGTTCACCAAATCTAACAAGGGGGGTCAAAGACAAAAAAATGTTCCCAAAAAGGCCCATAAAAATGTTACTTTTTATTGCATTTTTTTGATAGAGCACAGATCAAATGATAAGTGTTCCAAAAATCCCACTGGTGTTTTTTTGTTTTAAGGAGTTTACAGAGTGTCAGATAGGGTCTTTTTTTGGTATCGTGAGTTGCAATTATGGGTGGTATTAACAGACTTGTTACCCTAACATATCATTATAAAAACTGTGAAACAAATGTGATCACTTTTTAAAATGTAGATGCAACATATCTAAGCA
Organism: Norana najaformis; assembly: GCA_964023275.1. Taxonomy (NCBI): domain Eukaryota; kingdom Metazoa; phylum Annelida; class Clitellata; order Crassiclitellata; family Hormogastridae; genus Norana; species Norana najaformis. The sequence continues at coordinate 12,491,757 of OZ029919.1, read as the reverse complement.
ATTTTTATTTAAAATATAGTTAACAAACATTTTTATGTCATAATTAAAGTGAATTTATGAACAAAATTTTGTGTTAATTGGAGGTCTATCAAAGTACATATGATGAAATATTCTGTGGAACTGCCAAACTTTTTGAAAATTTTTCTGTACACAAGATGAAACTTTTGTTGTGACAGTGTTTCATACTTAATAGTTCAGCTGGTACTGATGTGCACTATTACTGCGTGTTCGAGGTGCTGGCACAAAACGAAGGCATGTTGGAATGGAACCCAGCATATGATATCATGTCTTGGCCAAGTCAGATGATAGCTTCCCCGCCTCTGTGTACTTGTCATGAATTTGACAATTGTATCTTCTCCGTCGTGTGACCAGTCTGTTGTCACCCCAATGTACCATGTTTGGTCACATATTGCTGCCACGTGCTGCCCTTGTTGATAGATAGTGGCATCCAGTCTGTCCTCAGTAGCTTACTGTGATTTCTCTGTGACATATTCCAGTTCGTTACAATCATAAATGTCGTTAACTGGTTCAACAGTTGCAAATGAGTCCAAAGCTATTCTTCACATCATTATCAAACTCCTTGACACTGAGACAAACGCATGTTGGCTACGGGTTCCAGAAATTGGCTTGGCTGCACTGTACCACTCATCCAACTTGAGGTCCTTTACATGTTGTTCACCTTAGGCTTTTGTAATCCTGAAGAAATGGATACTTTTAATGTTTTCATTTCCAAGTCATATAAAGCATGTGGGTTTAAATCTGATCCTTGATGGCGGCCCTCAGACTAGCATGTGTAACCAGGTGCTTCAATGTTCCCTCTAAACCATCACAGAGACTTTTCCCATGCGAGTTGCAAAGAAGTGCAATTCCGCATTGTAATCAGTCAGCTCATTGGTGTGTCAGATTAATAAAGTTCTTGTTCTTGTACTGACCAGCACATCCATCAGAAAAGTAAAGTACTTCATCAGTAAATCACGAACAGCATATATTGACAGACTCAAAGAAAATCTTGAATCTGAGCAGTGCATCTGGTGACTACAGAAAATTATTCATTTATTGTCCAAGATGTTGTGCAAGCTCACCATTGGGACAATTCACAGGCCACTCTTCATCCATTTGTTGTATATTATTGCAACAGTGGCGAGGACATGAGCAGAATTAGTCTGTGTAATAGCGACTGCATGATTCATGCAATGTCAAAGTGCACACCTTTCAGAAATTCATTTTGTATTGTCTGAAGACTTAACATCCTTCTTGGAAGAAAGTAATTTATTTTTCTGATGGATGTGACAAAAGAATCACTACAAGCAACTGAGGACAGACTGGATGCCACTACCTATCAACAAGGGCAGTATGTGGCAGCAATATATGACCAAACGTGGTACATTGGGGTGATAACAGCCCGGTCAGGCAAAGAAGATACATTCGTCAAATTCATGACAAGTACACAGAGGCGGGGAAGCTATCATCTGATTTGGCCAAGACATGATGACATATGCTGGGTTCCATTCCACCATGCCCTTCGTTTTGTGCCAGCACCTCGAAAACACAGTAATAGTGCACAGTTTGGTACGACTGTAGATTTTCCTACCAACTCCGATTCGTATGATATTATACCTGATGATAGGTTTCAACATGACCATTCCAACGCGCCTATTCCCATCTTCAGCTTACTATCCTGCGATTTTATACGAATTTTTAAAGTTCGCCACTTCATGCGTAAATATCGACATCTGCCATTCGGAATCCGGGAGTATTGATCGCAAGCCGGAGGTAGCGCGCAACGATGCCCAGAGTGTACATCGCCAACAAGAGGTAACACGCAACATACAATGTATAGCATTACATTCATGTTAAACTGCCAATCTTCGCCATGCAAACAATGAATGTTTGCATGCCCAGAGACCACCACGAGGAGGTGTTGGCTAAGAGGTCTCCGCGGCTCATTCGTCTCCAATCCTGCGTTTTATGCCGCCAGATATAATTTAAAGACTGCCCAATTTGAGAGTTAAGAAAGTTACGAAATTCGCCCCCAAATGAAAAGAATTATTGAACCGAATCGTTACACCAGACGAATGGGCCACTGAAATGCATATACAAGTCAAGTTATGCATGCACTGCTGACTTTATCCTGAAATAACAACACATTTAAATGTAACACAAGTTATGCATGCACTGTTGACTTTATCCTGAAATAACAACACATTTAAATGTAACACAAGTTATGCATGCACTGCTGACTTTATCCTGAAATAACAACACATTTAAATGTAACACAAGTTCTGCATGCACTGCTGACTTTATCCTGAAATAACAACACATTTAAATGTAACACAAGTTATGCATGCACTGTTGACTTTATCCTGAAATAACAACACATTTAAATGTAACACAAGTTATGCATGCACTGCTGACTTTATCCTGAAATAACAACACATTTAAATGTAACACAAGTTATGCATGCACTGTTGACTTTATCCTGAAATAACAACACATTTAAATGTAACACAAGTTATGCATGCACTGCTGACTTTATCCTGAAATAACAACACATTTAAATGTAACACAAGTTATGCATGCACTGTTGACTTTATCCTGAAATGACAACACATTTAAATGTAACACAAGTTATGCATGCACTGTTGACTTTATCCTGAAATAACAACACATTTAAATGTAACACAAGTTATGCATGCACTGCTGACTTTATCCAGAAATAACAACACATTTAAATGTAACACAAGTTATGCATGCACTGTTGACTTTATCCTGAAATAACAACACATTTAAATGTAACGACACATGTGCTTCGCGTAATGAGCGATACCTTGTTCGTTGTCGTACTCAATATCGGAGTCTCCGGGTGACGGGGTTGCAGTCTTCTTTCTCTTCGCGCTCTTAATGGGGCTTTCCACATCACTTTCTCCACCTAGATCACAAATCAAATCAACGTTTTCCGCAGGCTTTGGTTCACTTACTTCAGTGATGTCAGCGTCTACACTGTCGAGCAAAGGAAAAGTCAAACCTACCTTGCCGGGGCCAGGATACAGAAGTCTGATGTGATACAAGAACAATGTGAACTGGTCATCAATCGGCAATGGGTCCATATATATATTGTGAAAGTACCTGCGACGGTATTCAGCTTCAGCCAGATACCTGCTTATGGAGTTCTCATCCCTGAAACTCAGAATGCTTCTTTTACGCCATCGCCACGTCACCTCGATGTTGTTCTTGTAGACATTACTGTCCTTCGGGCAGACAAAGTATCGCTTATGGCAAACTGAATAATGAGCACGAAAACCAAACCTTTCGCAACCCTTGTACACCTGTGCAAAATCCGTGACAATTGTGCTTTTCTTATCAATGAACTGCAACAGTAATGGCATAATTGTTGACCGTTTCTTGTCTTCGATACGCACAATTCTGCATTGCTTTGTCTCCCTACAATAACAACCTAACAGCCACACATCTTCACCCTGCAGCTTCCTTCCTACACCATACTTACGCCTGCAAAGGTCAACTTCGACTGTCATCCCTTCTCCTCCGATTTTATCCTGGAATTCGTTCGCTAAAACAACCTCACACACCTCTCTGCAAAAAACATACCAGTCAATAACGGTCTTCTGACTTAAGCCCAACTGCGCTACAACTTGATCCACAGTCAGCTTGGACACGAAACACATCACCAACTTTAAAACATCATGAAATTTTAAATGCGTACCTTCGAAAAATGTGTTCTGCAGAGGCGAAATCTGTTGTAAACATTTTGCCTTAGACCGTGGTTTCTTATTACCACACCTGAAAAAGTACCCTACCTTCCGAGTCGGGTCATTCACAGCTCGACAAAACTTCCCTCTGCAGTGCTGGATCTCGCTATGGATATTTGGTATCAGACCGAATCCTGTAGCAAAAGTTACGCACGCCGTTTCGCCGGGAAAATGATCTTCGGCACAAAAGTTTACTAATCTGACATTCCGCAACTGCTTATGAACACCTTCCGGAAGGTCGTTCTTGATATCAGCGAGGCCGGCTAGTTCAGACATCTTCAAACGGACTGATAATAAACAAGCACGAAAAATACTAAATTACGGTGACTTGCTACATAATAGCAGCCATCACTGTTATAAATTCAACGCATTATCATAAATTCTAGTTCCTGCATTTGCATTGTTCGATTTCAATGGCCTTCATATTACTCATGCGCCCAAAAATTGTAACATGCTGCCATTTATAAATGTTATACACTGTTACAAATTCAACACAGTATCATAAATTCTAGTTCCTGCATTTGCGCTGTTTGATTTCATTGGCCTTCATATTACTTCAAAAATTGTAACGTGCTCCCATTTATCACATATTATAATCGATGTTAAACTTCATACTGACCTCGTTGTCGTGTAAATCGTGCGTCTTGTAAGTCTCGCTTTTCACACCGGTAAACAATATCTCACCAGTACAATTAGCACAGGCAAAAGAAGGAATTACACGCATTACCTACCTTATATAGGCCTGTAAGTGCAGGAAACGCGCTTTAGTCCAATGGTATCTTACAGGTGTCTTATAGCGCTATACGCCAGTTATGTTAGCGCCAATGCTAGGTACAACATAATGCTATGTATGTACATTGTACGTTGCACATGCACATAACTTTGGCGCAGAAGAACCAAAACTGATTGCATTATGAAACTTAAATATGAAACTTAATTGTTAATTAATTATGAAACTTAATTGTTAAAATATTTATGTATATGCCTTTGAATTTCTGTATAAAAAATACTCTCCATAAAAAACTCAATACAAAACCCATGACGTAACTGGCTCAATGCCGTATCTAGTCCTACTACGTCTATGGTTGGGCGCTACCTCCGGCTTGCGATCAATACTCCCGGATTCCGAATGGCAGATGTCGATATTTACGCATGAAGTGGCGAACTTTAAAAATTCGTATAAAATCGCAGGATAGTAAGCTGAAGATGGGAATAGGCGCGTTGGAATGGTCATGTTGAAACCTATCATCAGGTATAATATCATACGAATCGGAGTTGGTAGGAAAATCTACAGTCGTACCCGTTTGGTAGTTCCACAGAATATTTCATCATTATGTACTTTGATAGACCACCAATTAACACAAAATTTTGTTCATAAATTCACTTTAATTATGACATAAAAATGTTTGTTAACTATATTTTAAATAAAAATTGCTTAGATATGTTGCATCTACATTTTAAAAAGTGATCACATTTGTTTCACAGTTTTTATAATGATATGTTAGGGTAACAAGTCTGTTAATACCACCCATAATTGCAACTCACGATACCAAAAAACGACCATATCTGACACTCTGTAAACTCCTTAAAACAAAAAACACCATTGGGATTTTTGGAACACTTGTCATTTGATCTATGCTGTATAAAAAATGCAATAAAAAAGTAAAATTTTTATGGGCCTTTTTGGGAATATTTTTTCTCTTTGACCCCCCTTGTTAGATTTGGTGAACTTTGACCTCCTATATCCAGCAGATGTGAATAAGTAATCAAGTCAAACTCTGCCAAGTTAATTGCCAGCCACATAGACAGTATACATATAAAAATTGAATGTATTGTGCCTGGTACATGTGAAGATATTGTTCACTGAATGTTGCAAAATTTAGAAATAAAATGAATATGAAGGCACTTTTGACATTTAATATTGCTGAAATCATAGGAAACACAACAACAACAATAATAATAATAATAATAATAATAATAATAATAATAATTTTGTAATCTGCACAAGAAACTGTATAGGAAAAAAAATCATCTAAATTGGTCTAACAGCTCTGGAGATATCAATTCTCAAAAAGTGGACATCTCGAAGTTTCATGAATTGTTTTCGGAGGGTGGGGTCACAGAATCAACGATATCTTGGAAAGTATCTTAAATATTGGATAAATATTTTGGGCTTTTCCATCCAATACATCTTGCAACATGTGGTTAAAATTTCAGCCAATTCTGAGATGGTCGGGTGGGAGGCATTGTTTGAGTTGAGGTGGAATGACCCATAGGCCCTATTTCAGAGATTTTAATTTTGGGCTAGATGGTCCGTAAGTGGGAATATAAAATAGCGTGACACCCATTCAAACGGGCAACGGTGGTGAAGTATTTAACTCAATAAATTCATTTAAAAATGAACAGGGTCGAGGTCATATGATCGCTATACAAAAACATGTACATTTAGATTTTACATTTACATTACTTAATAATGGTATCCCTGTAGCAATTATTGTTGACAGTATATGTAATTAATATGATAAGCTTTTTGTTACAGTTAGGTGGAATGGTATCTTGTCTTCTCAGTTCCATGATAGCAGCAGTGTCAGGCAGGGTCAGCTTCTCTGTCCTGTGCAGTTTAAAATCCTTGTGCATGCTATAGGCCTATTCGTTTATTCGTTGCTAGTAGCCCTTTAATGGGTATGATGTAGGCTGTCACATAACAAATATATTCTATTGTTGCTAATTGTATGCAGACGACATTGTTGTACTCTCCCCTCGGTATTTGGTCTTGTTGAAATTTTGCAATACAACAAGCAGTGCACTATTTCTCGAGTTTCTTTAACTGTGCTGAGTCGCATTCCTTGTGTTTTGGTAAAGTTTGCTCCAAGACAATTAATCCTGTTACTGGGTGCACATCACACTAACAGGGTCAACTCTTTTTAAGTATCTGGGTGTGGACGTAGTTGGTAATTATAATTTAAGATTTATAGAGCGCCTTTTAGAGAATAACCTCAACAGAGGCACTGTTGGTGGCCGTGGTAATGTTTGATGTTGATCCCATGAAACGGTCATTCTATCACGCGTGTAAATTGCGTCTCAACTTGTGCCTCCAATTTGCTTTACTCATCCCAATTTACAGGAGATCTAAGAAATGGGAAAGCGTGAATTGCTTAATTAGGTTAACTGAATGGGCAGATTACATTTTGTATTCTTGTCGAAAGTACAGTGTGCTAAAAATTTTATTCTCATTTGTACTTTTCCTCAAATGTTGTTGTAGAGACTCCTACAGGATCTTCTACAGACATTCTCATTTGTTAATTACCAGAACGATGATTGCCTTTAAGTGGTATTTATAAATAAACACTAGGCCATTAGCCAGTTGCACAGCAAGTTCAAGGACTTGTGCAGAGTGAGCTTAGCTTTTCTGAACAGCGGCACATGCTGTTTTCTTGAGTTGTTTGGTTGAATTTGCTTTGTGTCTTTCTTGCGTTTTGCCTCTCTGGCATATAATGAAAGTGTCAATATGGAGCCATATGGAAATACTGTCATATTCTCACCATATCTTAAACACATGCATCATTCATAAAAAATTTTTTTATACATTTTCCTAATTTCCGCGGTTTATAATCGTTTGCGGGTTATATCCACGTGCATGAAAATACAGTACATCACTTTTAAATTACATTACACAGACATTGAATAGTTGCCTTTACATATTATGTATGGATAGGTTTAAGCTTTTCACAGCCTTTGCATGCAAGTGAATGCCAAATCAACTGGTTGCTACAGTTACCCTGACCACATTTCAAAACAAAATTGACAAGAGTGGAGGTTAAAATAATTTAATTCATCATGTTATATGGTACAAGGGTAAAGCAACATCATAATATTGGCACTGCTGTTGTCAATGCTAACTGGCCTGATTGAAGAAGAAATTACCTTACTTAACAATATTAGCTTCATACAATTAACTTCTTTCCAGTTAGGAAAATTTACATCTTAATCAAGATTTGACGACTTCCTGCTCGAATTTTTGCTACTTATTATATTTTAGCAATGCAGTTGCAGTTCCAACAGAAGCACCGTGAACAACAGTTTCGTACTGAATGTAAGTCTGTCTGTTACAGAGAAGGGTCTTTCTGTCCAGCCTGTAACCGTTTCTTAAAAACCCACTCATCACCAACACGACAGAAATACTGAAAAACAAACACACAGACAGTAACAGCAAAGATAGAGTAAGGTTGATGTACAGCCTAAACAACAACTGGCTGCAGAGGACCAAGTAGTTGTATGACTTCTGTTGGTTATTATTATTATTATTATTATTATTATTATTATCTCTGCATTTATTAAGCACCTCTGTGTAATGACAAAGCATTAATTGATAATGATAAGCAACTGTGTGTGAAGCATTTACTTGAGGTTCCTATGCAGTAACACTAATATTTGATGTTAGTGGTTCCTATGCAAGGTTCCTATGCAGTAACACTGTATCAAGAGAAGTTTGAACAAGCACACGCCTGAAAGGTATCTGAATACACAAAGGTTTAGTGGGTCAGAACTTGTGGGTCACAACAGCCAACTGGTGTGGGGCACCAGGGCCAAATGGTTAGAGTGCTTGGCTTGTAATATGGAGAGTACAGGTTTGAGCTTCACTCAGACAGTTACTGTGTAGGGATCTTGAGCAAGTCCTTCACTCAGAGCTGCTTGGCACCATCAGTTGGTGCTTAGTCATTAGACAGTGGTGCTTAATAAATGCAGAAATAATAATAATAATAATAATTAAGACAATGAAAACGAATGCTGAACCATGTCTGGACTTTATGCACATGAATACGCAACTGGGAAGTTGCATTTCTGTGCCTGCATGTAAACTACTGTAAATGTAATCAAACATTTAAACAAGACTGCTTCAAGTAAACACCCTAGCTGCACTCCTGCACTGACATCACTAAACTGCAGTGAGAACAGATCAATCAGTGACTGAATGAAGACTCAGAAGTCAGTAACAGCTGCACATATAAATCTGCCAATAAGCTGTAAACCACCAAGAACTGACAGTTTAGTTTTAACACACCAACCAACCATATATAACAAGGAAAGTGCCCACCAGGTGTTCTGAAGTCATTACCTTTGTTGGAAATGGAACACGAGATTCTCTCCGTCTTCTCTCACCTTGTCTCTGAATTTCTTCAAGCTGCAAAAAAAATTCCTCGTTATCTCATCACCTCTGAAAGACATCTCTCTTGTCTTATTACGAGAACACATGGCAAGCATTTTCTTCCAGCTGTATCACTAGCCTAGTTAAATGGCAGTTAACATTCACACATCTTAAGACTGAGCTGTCAGAAATACTTAGAGCAGGACAAACTGACCTATTGTAAAGAATTTTATTATCGACAGTTCCAGCAGACTAAAATTTCCACTACCTATTCCACAATTCATCTCTACCGTTTCAGATTTACTACCTATTTCAGACTACAGTATGTATATCTGTAACATTAGCAAATAAATCATAAGTCTTTCCGATATGTGGCACTTTTATATGACAAGTTCATCACGCTTCAATGTCTGTATGAACATCACTTACAAAGTCATCAGATTCCAATACTGCATCAGAACTGATTACTGACAAAACAGCACATAGATGAGAAACCAGGTTTAAATAGCAGACTAGCCAGGCTACAGCAGACTAGAAAAGAATAGATTGAATCAGAACACAACAAAGTAGATTAGATTAGCTGCAGTAACCATGCAAATAAGGTTGATGCTTAAGCTGGAAATGAGGGGTGGAAGTATAGTTAGCAAACCTGTTGTTTGTGTTCAGTGGCTCTAGAGATGTCTCCCTTTTGAAGGTTTTCTGTGACATTCCTCCATAGCTTTCTCGACTCCATTTTGCCCTGTGACTTCAGTGGTCGAACACACTTTCTTATGATGGGCAGTTGTGACGTATCCACAATTTTTGAATGGCCCTGCAAATTTTCAACAAACACACCACTGTAAACACGCAAAGGACCACACATTGATGTTTAATGGTCCAGGAAAGGATAGGCAAGGTAGGTCGGCTCCTTAATTACACAGTTGTATCACACAACACTTTCTAGGATCAAAGGATCTTTTGGCTGAAGCATACATAAATTAACAACTAGGATCCTCTCCTAACAGGCTGCTATGGCATAACAATGAATAGTCAAAAACCGAGTCCCAGGAAAAACTGGAGAAAGGTCATAACAAACCGTTAATATTCTACCGAATCTTGTGACCTCTGGAGGCCACGTCCACCTCTGCCGGGTCCTACAACCTACTCCTCTGCTGCGTCCTGTGACCTCCCGCAGCAGGCCCAAGAGAAGGGGTGTGGGACGCCCTGCTAAGTATACTGGCAGCTTTCTTGGAAAGGGCGACAAAAAAGGGGGTTAGGAAGTCGCTCTGGGCAGCACGGGGTTGGAAAGGCTGAAAGTTTGCTGGTATTCTTCCCTCTATCTACTGCCGCCTTTCTATCCATTAATATATTTGAATATCATTGGATGCTTTCAGCTGGCTGGATTTACTTATAGAACCAAGTAATTAAGTACTATCAAATCACAAATAACAACAAATGTTGAGAATCTTTAATTCACAAGTGCAAAAATAATTTTATTTCAACAAAGTTATGTTTGAGCAATTATTTGCTAATGATGACCACATATTTATGGCCAGCATTAGCACACAAGCTTATACGCAGTATGACTGGAAATCTGCGTATGGGTACGTCGTGTATACTAATGCGACCTATATACTGACTTTACAAAAATTTTGCCGTTTTTGCATCACAGCGTCTTATACTAAAGTGCAACTTATAGTCCGGAAAATACGGTAATATAGCTACTGTAGAACAGCTATGGAAAGCACCTATGATTTGCAGCCTCAGAAACTTAGTTTACGTAGGTAAATCATACTTTTTATTAAACCTGCTCAATACAATATACTTATAGTTTACATAGGTAAATCATACTTTTTATTAAGTACACTCAATACAGGCAGACTTACAGCCATATGCCTGCACAGGCCGCTATATCAATGCACTAATTTACTGCACAAAGAGTTACGATGAGACGTCAGTAGCTAGAATAGTAAAACTGCATTAAACAGATAAGTATGTACATGTAGAATTGTACCTATTGTCAGTCCACAGAGACGCCTAGCTGCCTTTACCAATTTTTCAGTTTAAGTATTGGCAGGGGTCCCCTTCTCAAAATATTGCCAAGATCAAGGCCCCCTGTGATAAATCCCCCTGATTTTAGTTATGATTTTACATTAGAATGCTATAAAGTAATCAACTGTATTCAAATAATTGTACCTACTGTGGCTTTAGAAAGCCTCTCAAACAAAGGTGGTAACATAATGTGCTACACAAGTTTTTACATCAAAACATTTCTACTGCATATTCTGAAAGACTGTAAAAGTTACCTCTTACAAGTAACAGGCAAAGCCAGAGATGAGAAAGTCTGATTGGTTCATTCACTTACATTTGCATAATTGAATTCCAGAATTCCATTCCATTCGCCTGAGACTTTGCAAATCAGTTCGCCTGAAGGATTCTTCACTTCGGCAGTCACCTTGTGAAGACGACCTCCATAAAACGGCTGCCAAACAAAAAACAAAATGCACTGAGTTCAACTACTTATACCACATTTGCTGATTTTCCTCAACCACTCTTGGTTCCATGGTTGTAATAGCTTGATTTAACTTGATCTAGTTTACGCAAGCAACACAATAAAGCGTACATATACATATATACACACATATATTCCAGGGTTGAGTGTGAAGGCTTAATCTCTTTTAAAGTTTCACATTTAGAGTTGTATTTGGCAGTGAGAGATTACCAATATGCCTATTTTGTTACTTTTGTGTTGTCTTCCTAAGTACTTTCTTTAAGGGCCAGTCCATAATGGACAGCCACAGGGTGCGGGTGAGAGTCCAATGCCTGGGTCATTTTTCTGAGGCCAAAGGTCGTTAAATTAACCAGTATACACCACTGCTGTGACAGAGACCTTCAGAAGTGAGGTTAGTTGTGGTAGTGCTGCTAGAAGTAGGCCAGACAAACCTTTCTCCTGTTGACAGGCACACATCAAATGGACCGTGATTTGAAGGTCATCTATAGCAAAAGCCAGAGCCTTACCCTCTACAAGAATAAAATGATCCTAAATTTTTAATTGTTCTTCCCTTCTTCGGCCTGCTTACCTAATTGAAACTATCAGCACAGGATTTCTGGTGCTGCTCAGAAGCCACCTGAAACCTCTTGGTGTGCCACATAATGGCACACAAGCCACAGGCTAACGACACCTGGTATGGTGTAATGGTAGGAAAAGGTAACTACTCATTTATTACATGTCTCTATCAGCATCATATATCAGAGGTGAGGTCTTTTGGCAGAAGGACCTTTAAGCTGAAACAACAACCCAATAACCAGACAACCTTTCCTACCCAGTTGTCAATTTCAAATTATGCAGCAGGATTCAAACTCAAGATGGAGAGGTGAAAGGCATTTTTCAATCTGTCACTGCATCATGCATCATCTATAATGTGAAACTGATGTATCTGGATATTACCACTGTGATTTCAGCAGTAATGATGGGCAAAAATGGTCCTTATTTCCAAGGGAATTGAATTGGATCATACAGCAATTTGCGATATAGGGACACAGCTGCATAAACAGTTTTTTTAAATTAAAAGAATTATTTTAGGATGGCACAGTGGCTCTTGCAGGCAAGGATCATACATAGATGGGAGTGTAGCACTTCCACACTCCAAGCTTTGGCAAATTTCCTATATTTACATCTACGTACAGTGATGCAGCAAATACGTTAAATGGAGGTCTCTAACCAGCCTCTAACCAAAGCCTCCTAAACGTGGGAGACTCGGAGGAAGAACAGATGATACAGAAAGCAAAGACAAATCACACAACGATATATGACACAAAAAGTGCATAGAATCACACAAAATGTAGCTGGCTTCAGTCAATTAACTGGAGCAAACAGTGGAACATTACCATCAGAACAATATTAATCACTGATTACTAACGATATTAATGATGCTTAAATAGCAGATGAGAAATACACATTGAAAATAATGAAAACTTGTAACACATACTTTGTAATCATATCAAGTACCATTTTAATAAAATGAGGTAACCTTCTAAAGTGGAAGTTAATTTGGAATTCACATGTCCAACAATGCTATATCAGGATTCAAGTTACACAACAGCATGCTAGAAGGAAGTTCCGGCAGAACATTCTGACCTTGGTATGAAAGACAACAGCAGCTGAGAAGCCAGTCTTCTCACAGGTCAATGTCACTTTGTCTCCGAGCTCAACCCACGGCACAGTCAGAATTGACCGGGCATAAGCACTCGGCAGACAGAACTCATACTCTTCACCATAACTGAGCAGATGGAGGTGAACTAAATAAAATACAAGGAAATGATCAATTATTAAACAGAGTGTTAGCTCTTTGATCTCTGCATTCAGCTGCAAGCACAAGCTAGGCAAGAAACTACCAAAATTATTTCTAATATGCCATTTATAACACCCTAGAAACACTATGTTAAATTTAATGAGGATAGGATTTAAGTTTAGCACTGGCTGTTGGCCTATTGCTCTGGAATATGTTGCCTAGTGACCGACACCAAGAGCTCCAAAGCCCTTCTGTGTATTTGCTCTGTCAATGGATGAAAACCATTATGACACAGTTCTCCTAAGACCTATCCGTGACGTCTGCATCACCACCGACATCAGACACGTCATGCTGCTTGCTGCACATCAGCGTAGCTTTTGACATGGTGGATCATGGCATTCTGCACACCAGATTAGACAGCACTTATTGAACTGCAGGGCAGACTTTGGAGTGGCTCTGCTTTTTCACAGATGGGAGACAATGCTGGTAGCCATTGCCTGCAACAACTAAGTCTGAGCACCGGTCCCATCTGTTGTTCCACAGGGCAAAGTTCTTGGGCTGCTGTTATATATGGTCGATAATAGTAATAATAATAAGACAATTTATATAGCGCCGTAGCACAGCCGAGGCCGAAGAAAAGGGCGCTGTACAAGGGTTCAAAAATCAAATGCAGTCATAAGATATCCTAAAAAGATGTGTCTTGAGTCGTGACTTGAATGTGTCCAGCGATGGGGCATTCGTCACATTCTCAGGAAGACTGTTCCATGCAGTGGGTCCGGCGACAGTGAAGGAACGTTCGCCGAACTTCGTGGAAGAACGCGGGACATGCAGTTGATTCCTCGGTGAGGACCGTAGCTGATGTGTTCTGGTTGTCGGCTGTTCGAATACAGAAGTCAGATATATAGTCTGGTAGAAGACCATTAAGAGCCTTGTATGTAATTAGGCACAGTTTGTAGGTGATCCGCTGAGGAATACGCAACCAGTGCAGGTTGTCGCGCAGCAGATTAGTGACGTGACTGAATGGTTTCCGACCATAGATGAGGCGGGCAGCAGAGTTTAGCACTGACTGTATCCGCTCTAGCTGACAAGTCGGCAGACCTGCCGATGTAACCAAAATCACCTGTGCTTGCGGAGCCTAGGTTCATCAGTATGCAGATGACGTCCAGCAAAACTTGAAGTGCTACCCAAGTGACAAACTGGCTTGTGTGTCAAAAATGCAGGCAACTGCGATGAAAGTGCAGACCTGCACATCTTGAAATTGGCTTACCAGGACCTAGAAGTGCCTCTGGACAAAGGCCTATCATAAAGGAGCATGTCAATTCCCTTGGCAGCTCCTACTTTTACGAGCTGCATCAGGTCAGAGTCATAGAGCAAAATTTATCCTTAGAAGCTGATGCAACTCTTGTCCAGTCCTTCATTCTGATATGCCAGGACTACTGTAACTTGGTTCTTGTAGGTCTGCTGAAGTTCCAGATACAACAATTTTAGTCTGCTTGTAACTGCACAGCTTGAATTTTCGTTAAATTGGCCAAAATTCTTGCATGTTTTGAGCTAAATGTGAGACAATATGCAATTGTTTCTGGTTGAGGACAGGATTGCATTCAAGATTCCTCATTGGGTGAGGGCCTCATTAGTCAGTTCAGCATCAGAATGCATCAGAGAGCTGTGTGTGCCTTCTCCAGCCAGCCAACTACGTCAATGAGTGTTGGATCCAATGGCCTGTGGGGGGGACTTGTGTTGCGAGTTTCTGCTCCCATATGACAAAGTGGGCATACTGTGCTTTCTTATGCACTGGACAGTCTGTATGGCATTCGTAGAGATGAAAAAATCCACCAACGCATAGCTGGGGTCATAAGTCTTAATCATAGTAAAAAGCAGAATTTCCAATCAATGCTGCCAAATTTAGCACAAGAATTTTGTATTGGATAATGCACTGTCAGTGCTATTACTGAAAAAAATATTAAGTAATAACTGGAAAGACTTTCTATGATAAAAAATTCTAATGCCTCATGATGCCCTATCAAAAGTAACACAGAAATAACACAATTGCCAGTGTGTGTGCGACTGATCCTTGTCCCTGACCCTCTCTCTCCCTGGCCAAGTGAAAGGAGATTACTTTGTTATTGTATTATTCACCAGTTAATGTCGGCATCTAAGGCCATTATTTGACAATATAATCCGTCAGATCGAATTTTTGCTTGTGCTCCAGCTGCACGTACTTAATTATTTATTCACTTAATCTGAGAAATAATACAGGGGCACTACATAACATTCAACAGGGCTTAGATGCACATGCACAAAGCATGCTTAAGCCTCACAAAGCTGTTAATGTTTGATAAAAGACAATTCAGCGTTGTGTATGTATAATTTATTTTCCACTAATAACCATTCTACCAATAACTGGGGGAGAATTCCACCTTTTGAACGGTGGACCATTCCACTAATAAATGGGAAAGCATTCTGCATTTGCAGATTACTCCACCACATGCAGTTTGTGGTTTGGCTCCACCTTACCAAACGGAGGAAGTTCAAGACATATAATGGTGGATCCCAGGGACCACCAAAATTGGTGGAACTTTCCATGGAGTTTTTTACAGTGTACTTACATACATGCAGACCTGCTACATACATAAGTACATACATATCTGTTCCCAGTTTAGTGCTGTCAAGTGAGGTGCACCTCTGAGGTGTTTTTTAAGTGAGATGTATAAATGCTTGATTATGAACATACAGATACTGTAGGAGTAACAACATTGCAGTACAAGAGAAAAGTGAATTTCTAATGTATCAGGTACACCTGAATAACAACAGATCATTGCATTGGGAACAGCCTATGCAAACAAGTGCTATGTAATTGATTAGGTGTTTGTTGTCTCCTGTGGCATGGAGAATACCGGTCTAGTACATCTGAGACACACTATGACCAGCACTTTGTAAGCTGCATCAGCAAAATCTATGTATCATGGCAGTGGTAACACTGATCACTAATGGTGTTTGGTTGCAGGCAGCCATTTTGTTGCTTCTTGAGAAAACCTAAAGACAGAAGCTGCATGAGTAAAAGCTGGGCAGTCAGTTGAGACTAGAATAACCAGATTCCTGAAATAAAAATGCTTCTTCTCAGTAATTTCCATTAGTTAAATCACACTCCTCAATTTCTTACCTTTTCCAATCATGGCAACACCAATGGACATGCCCATGAACTTTGACCTGGTCCAAACAGATGACTCCATGTAGATCTGCTTATCTGGACTTTCAAAGTAGAAAGCTGACACTACAAAAGGATCCATGCGAAAAAGAGTGTACCACTTAGAACTGGTCATAAAAGAGGTAATAATACTAAAAGAGATGTAAGCAGAAAAAGCATTTTAAGCTCATTCTGTTTGCAATTAAGGGCAAGCCAAAATTATGCCTCCTTTACTGGTATTAAAAATGCTTTTGTGAGCAATGCAGCCCATAGGATAAAGTGGTCCAATTTCACACATCACACCATCAAACTCTGATGACTGTAGTAAAAGGCTGAAGGTATACCACAAAGCTAACATTCTATCCAAGTCACGCTATATACGACTTTCATTTTATTATCAATTCTGCATTTATTAAGCACCATTATCCAATGACTAAGCAGCAAGTGATGGCACTGAGAAATTGTGAGTGAAGGACTTGCTCACAGGCCCTACATAGCAACCATCTGAAGGAAGCCTCAAACTCATACACTCTGTGTTACAAGCAAAGTGCTCTAACCAATCGGCTACAGTGCCCCATTAACACTTAGAACAGTAATACAAGGCATTAGAATTGCAAGCTCATTCTAATGAAAAATGCACTTAAGGCAGAAACAACTTAAAACAACTCAAGGCAGTTCAACTTACACAGTATGTATCTAAGGACTTACACTGTATATATCTAAGGACTTACATTATATATATCTAAGGACTTACACTGTATATATCTAAGGACTTATACTGTATATATCTAAGGATGCCATCAGTACATAACACTCTAAGGAACAGCAATAAACCATAACAATTAAAAATCAAAGGTGTGCCTACAATCTTTACAACTAATTTCAAGGCCAATAAATGACGGACTTACCAGGCGGATGGTGTGACACTTGTTCAGCACAGTAGTACAGCTGACACTGATGTGAAATATTATGTGATGACACATTTTGTGAAACGTTGCCATGACTTGGTGCACTGACTTGACCACTTAGAACTGAAGACCCTCGGTCTGTGGCCAGTTGGCTGGGGTCACCTGGAGCAACTTCTTTAACGTTCCAAGAACAATGAAAGCTTTCCCCTATGATAGGATTATACGGCTTTTTGGCTATTGAACCCTAAAACCACAATTTAGGATACGGTCAGCTAAAATAAATTAACCACACACATCTGCATATAAAATAGTACAGTTCTCAGAGACTATCCAGACACTGAAAGAATTTTTTGACTCAGGAAGTAACAAAACAACAGCAATTCCACATTTCTTTCCAGGTTGTATTCCTGATCAACAGATGTGCTTATGTGCACATCCAGTGCAATAAAATGCACTGGATGTACAGAAATGTGGTGGTAGCATTTTTCTTATAATAGCAGTGTTTATACAACAAGCCTTCAATTCTGTAATTGTAATTTAAGATTTATAAAGCGCCTCTTAGAGGATAAACTCAACAGAAGTGCTTCCGACCTGTAAGAGTAAAATCACTGTTAAACAGTACACTGATTCTGATTCCACACTGAATCAGAATTAAAGGCTTATTTCCTATTTGTCTCATATAGAGCTTGGATCAAATCTCAGTGGAACCAGAAACCTGCTGGTTCTTTAAGCAGTCTTGAGTAACGTATCAATGGCAGCAAATCTCTTCAGGTGCTAAACCTAGCAATCTATAGCTTCAGAACCAAATGCAGAAACATTCCTAGACCAAACCAAAGATATTGTAAATTACTGACTGCTCTCCTGCAACTAAGAGGAAACCATTCAGTGGTCAACAAATCTTAAATCCTCAACAAAGCAAGGCTGTGTCTACCAGCATCATTTGAAATGCCATTATCACTTTTTCTGAAAAAGAGGAGAAGGCTGGAGCAAAGGAAAATTTAAAAAGGGAGAAAACTAAGTTGCATCACCCAAATCTGTCAGCTTGGCTTCCAAGATGAATCAAATTAATAGGAGCACTTTCTCAACAAGCAGTCCAATTGTGTACCATAACAAGTCTGAGTTAGTGCGTGAGTTAGTGTGCGAGTTAGTGCGTGAGTTAGTGTGTGAGTTAGTGAGTGTTAGCAGGTGAGCAAGCATTTGAGTTAGGTAACTGTTATTATTATTTCTGCATTAAGTGCTACCAAGTAATGACTAATGACAATCGATGGCACTGAGCAACTGTGAGTGAAGGACTTGCTCAAGGTTCCGACACAGTAACTATTAGAGGTGAGGCTCAGACCCGTAATCTCAACATTACAAGCCAAGCACTATATCCAATCAGCTAACATGCTCCACAGTGAAACCAGATGGTAGCAGTGGAATAGGAGCCCATGCTCCCAAAGAGGCTGGCACATTCAACTGGGGCCTTCAACCAGTGCCTTTGACTGCTCATCCAAGATTAGCTGGCTTAATGAGGCAGACAGACAGGCGAGGTAGCCAGCCAGCAACAACATCAGTTAACTAGCTACTCCATTAAGTACCTGCTAAATGACAGCCAGGAATCAGGACGCATATTTAAAGTAAGAAACAAAAGCATTATGCCACTGTTATTAAGCAACTGTCTACCTGGCGGCGTGTTGTTTTTGTGGCCTTACTGACGACGAAATTCGGCAAATTCTTGATGAATTTGCATCAGATGATGACAGTTTTGACTCATCTGACAATAAAAACCTGTCTTTTGCTACCAGTGAAGAAGATAAAGTGGTTTTGGCTAAAGAACATTCTGACATCGACACCGAATTAGACGGCTACTTATACACGCTAGCGGACTGTCAAACTGGGTCAGGCGGATGACTTGGGCGAGATAGACAGGACTGAACAAGTAGCAGATTTTCCCATTTGACCCCTAACTGTTCCATTTACAAACGTCTGTGGCGGACCAGCCCCTGATGCACCATTTTTGAAATTTTTCTAACTGCTTTTGGATAAGCTTTTTGATGTGCTAGTTGAACAGACCAGGCCTGCATGGTGAGTAGAGTAGGTCAAATGCACAGAAGGCAGGTAAACCCCACAGAATAAAATGGAAACCTACTTCTCCTCTAGCATCTTATTTTAGAGAACAAGATCAAGAATCCCAAAGGCTGCCCCAAGAAGGCTCAATATGAATGTGAAGCATGTAAAGTTGCTTTGTGCAAAGTTTTATGCTTCCACATTTGCAACGAGCAAAATCAGATAGTGGTTCTGTGGAGTGTAAGGAAGGTAAGCAATATAACACATCGATACAACTGTTAAAATTTCCATTCTAAAATGTCGTCTTAGAACTGTTCAGTCCAGTCTATTGAGAAAGAGGAGTCGATTCAGGAGCTTCATCCATCTTCAAGGTGACCATCCAGTGCACTCAGGCATTCATAAAAATGGCCCTTTTGAGAGCTACCAAATATTTGAAAAGGAAACAAACTTCAGTGTGTTTGCCTCTCTGTGTGCCTGGCTTGTTGTAATGTTACTGTTGTCCTGTTGGTGTGCATGCTGCAGTGTTTTTGATGTCGTGGTTGTATTACTGTGTATGTGTTTGGGAGGTGATAGGGTGAGTAGGTAACATGAGTGCCCCAAAATTTTTCTATCAAAAACTGGACTGAAGGATTGAAAGAGTAGATAAAAAGCTAAAGAATGATGTTAACCTCAACTCTGTATGCCAAAAATTACCAAGATCTGATAAGTTAAAAATTTCTTACTTATTAGGCATTTCTTGTTACTCCTCTGGTACGACTACTGTCTGCATACTAAAAATATTATATCTCCTTAAATATTTTCAAACCTTTTGGAGGTTTTGTCTGATATTAATTGCTGCACAGTTCATGTGCTGACATTACATGAGTTGTCCCTGAAAATGTTTTCTATAGGGGTTTGAACATGAAAAAAGTTTTCAAATGGGGTGGGTACAGTTTGGGGCAACTATAAGTACCTCCAAAGATTTTTCTCAAAAACTGGAAAGATGGTTTGAAAGAGGAAATAAAATGCTAAAGAATGATATTAACCTCAACTCTGTGTGTCAAAGAATGACCAAGATCTGATAAGTTAGACATTTCTTACTTTTCAGGTGTTTTCTTATATTTCCTTCAAATTGTACGACTTCATCTTACATACTAAAAATACTGTATCTCCTTCATTTATGAAAATATTTTCAAAATTCTTGTGAGGTTTTGTCTGGTATTGATTTCTGCACGATTTTTGTGCTGACACTACATATGTTGTCACTGAAATTTTTTTTCCATAGGAGCCTGAACATGAAAAAAGTTTTAAACATGGGGTGGGGTACGGTTTGGGGCAACTTTGGGTACCCCAAAATTTTTTGTATCAAAAACTAGACGAATGGATGGGAAGAGGAGATAAAATGCTAAAGATTGATGGTAACCTCATGTCTGTAGGTCAAGAACTGACTGAGATACAACAAGTTGAAAACTATTTAATTAATAGGCGTTTTCCGGTAAAAATCGCTCGTCGTCAGGGCCTAGGCGGAAAATTTTCTCTCGTCAGTTAAGGGTTAAAGTAAGAAACAAAAGCATTATGCCACTGTTATTAAGCAACTGTCTACCTGGCGTCCAGAGTGAAATGAAGTTAAGTACCATTCGACCACAGCCAGAATTCGAGATTCAGGTGTTGGCATATCAGGAATACTGAAATTCCAATGAACATTTAATAAGTCTTTATCAGACCAAATGTTACACAAGTGCACCAGTTACATTACAACTGCTAACACAAAACTAATAAGAAGAAGGTTTAAAGCTCTTGCTTTAGAATCGGCAACCATTCCAACCACATAATGCTTCCACATTGCAAAATTTAAGTGCAAAATGAAGGGATCAGCAACTATCATTTGCAGCTGCAGGCAGAATGAATAGATAGCCAAAGAACACAGCTTCAAAACTTCCTCAGATGTAAAACCACAAAAGAATTTTGAACTAAAACTTCTTACTCAATTTCATTCACACACATGACCAGAGAAATCTGTGTAGCATAAAACCCGAGCTATGTCAACAGCAGGCCCCAATGCTCATTAATTCTACCACTCAACTGCAATATGGCAATCAGAATAGACCGGAGCTTACAAGTCTGCCCAACAGGCAAATACACTGCAGACCCGAAGCATATACAATGCCTAGGTACAAAGTTAGTTGCCCTTTAAGGTTCTGTCAAAACAGAATAACACACATTCGGCCTCTGTTAACTGGAAATAAGTCTTGAAACCAAATGTCATCAAAGACATTTCCAGTTTTTACTGGTCTCCAGTGGACTGGAATCAGTACATAAAAATCACCTTTTTAGAAGGCTGGTGAATATTTGTGATAAAATAAATAAATCTGAAATAATAAATTCTCGAATGGTTACTTATAATAATAAATTCTCTAATGGTTATTCATAACTCAAAACCCTCTAGACATGTGCTTCCACCTGATGTCACATGCAGGTGGGTACAAAATCAGATATACCTAAGAAACAAGTCTGGATGAGCCATGCAGTCTGCAAACATTTCAAGTAGTGATCGTTTCTCCAGGATAAAAGTAGGTAGCACAACCTAAAAGAAAAGAATCACAACAAATAAACATGGATTTTGCCAGCTTTGTATCTAACAGCAAGGAATCACAAGAAAATCAAAGGACACAAGGAACACTACAGGATCACAGCTGTTAGAATTTGCAGTTATTTCTTCTCACGTATTTGCCATTTGCAAACCTTTTTAAAGATGCACTAATGCGTATGTAAGTAAGTAATGCATTTGTTAACATGCTATATGTCCATCAGCTAAGCAAGGAATCGTAGGCATGGGTGGGTGACAGCGGTCATGCAACAAAAGCAAGACGTTAAAAACATAATTTGCAGTTTTTTATGATGAACTATAACAAATATGTTTTTTATTGACAATAATGAATGTCTTAGTAATGTTAGCTATTCAAAATGCTGTATCTAAGATATACATAACATACAAAACAAACACATAATATATATTTGTTCATAATTCCATTTAAAACAAATTTCTTGTTTACATGTTAGCTCTATATTCAGTGGTTGATGAGGTGTAACGTTTTTACCCTTAAGGGGTGAAATGGGATCAAAACCCAAAAAGAAACCTGGCAGATTTCTGGCAAAACATCTGGCCAGCAAACAGTTGGATGTGCAACATAAATATTTCGTTAACTTATGCTGAAATGATATATGTGCATGTAAAATTAATATTAATATTAATTTTATTATTATTATTCAGATACTTATATCACACTAATTATGAATACTTCTCAAACTCGTGGGTGGCCAGAAAAAGATAAGACTTAAAAAGATAAGTGTTTGTGAAACGACAAGGGTCGAGCAAAGCTGGTAGTAGTGAATTCCACAGATGAGGACCAGTGTGCAAAAAGGAACAGAAACTACATGATTACATTACAACATGTCCATGTTCTGTAAATCTCTAAACCTGTAAATCTACCTTATTTTCTATCTTGTGTAACAAACCTTAGTGAGGTCCATCCCAAGTTTCAACTGAGACAGAAGATGAAGAATGACATTCTTGTGCTCTTCCATTCCACTTAGCTCCGTATCCACATACGGCTGAGGATCCTCCACTTCATCACTGTGATTGATGCTGGCCTCACCTGAAGGCAGCAATCAACAGAACATTAATACAATGTAATGTCACTGGACAATCACACTATGCTTCAAGTAAAAAGATACAAATATAATAAAAGCCAGCAGAACAGATGATAATGATAATAAAATTATAATCCAGTTTCTCCCTATCACTCATTTTTACTACAGGAAATTAACACAACTGTTTAGACAGCAATAATACTTCTACTTGAAATACTAATATTGGTAACAATAACATTCAAAATAAGTAAGAAAAGGAAAATTAAGAAAAAAACAAATATGATAATAGTAATTAGATAATTATAATAAACAGGAGAAATATCTTCAACTTTCAATCGAGATAAGCCAATATAAATTAAAGACATGATGGCTGACAGTAAAATTATTCGACTTTACGGTTCTCTTGACAGAGTTTACACATACTGAAAACAAACAAGGAAATGAATAGAAGACTGTGCATCAAAACATAGAATTTCTGTTTAAAGCAGATTCTGCTTCCTAAAGGAATAAATGCTTGTCAAGACTTGTAAAATCTTATGCTGCTCATAAGTTTACTCAGAACAGCTGCAAAGTTTTAAGAGTAAATATACCATCAGTGTTGGCCATACCGTTCTCTGGTAGTGGATTACTGTAGCACGGATGCAGTGGCGAGTTCCTGAAGGAAAGTAACATAATTTCTAATCACTACCAAGCCACTCAATCTAACAAAATGTCACATGTATATAAAAACACTACCCATGGAATGGAAACATCTCCATGAGACAGCATCACACCTCTGCCTCTGTTGGCCTATTATCCTTGAATATGGTGATGGGCAATTTATGACAATCAGTTCTCAGCTATGACTGTTCCACTAACCAATAAACCTCTGATGGATGCCTCGTATTTAATCTAATAACTTCTACAGCACTGAAGGTAAGACAGCCCCAGGCATCAATCGATGGTCACTTCAAGTGTAATCATAATAAAAAATCAAAATCTGTTGGAGAAGCCAGATTGAAATCCAGTAGATCAGGAAATCAGAAAGACTGAACCAGTGTTCCAGGAGATGAAGGCATATGCCATGATCAACATGATCAACAGTATCAAAAGCAGCAGATATGTCAAGAATAAGAGCAGTTACTTTTCGTTTGTCCATGGAGTTGATTATGTGATTGTGAATGGTAAGTAATATGGTTTCAGAAGCATGGTATTTGCGGTAGACAGATTAGAAGGGCTGTGGGACGAAAGGTGACAGATCAGTTACTAGTTTTAAGACAGTAAGGACTAGGACAGAAAGAAGCAACAGAAGGTAAATTAGTAATTCCTAAGTCTTTTCAACCTTGGCATAGATTTAGAGAATAGGGAGTATGGTCGGTGCACAGAACAAGCAGAAAAGCATGTATGTACATTAGCCATGGGCTGTTGGACAAGTTAAAAGGAATAGGCTTCAGAAACATGGTGAAATAAAATCAATGCATTAGTTCCAACAACGACATGAGGCAATGATTGGGTAGACTGAGCAGATATGTGTGAAGCGGACATAAAGGAAGGAAATTAATAGCATAAGCTACAGCAAAGGATGTGACCAGCATCATGTTAGTTAAATCTGCAGGGACAACAACTTGTTGAGAAACTGATGCCATGGCTTAGAGGAATAAAACGGCTAACCTGAAAAAACGAGCAGCAATCATGAAAGATGGAGCCTATAGTCTAATGGAGACAAGCCAAGAATCTTCAGCTACTACATCGCGGTTTACAAAATATGGGTCAGGGGCAATGCTGACGATTTTCATTGAAATGGCATGAGTGCTGTGACTAGATTATATTTAATGATGAATTAAAGCTAGATGATAAATTTCTTGTGTTTAAATTTAACTGAGACTTCATTTTATACAGGTTAATAGGACGAATATTCATAAGCCACTTCCCAAGCAGAAAAAATTTAGCTGCCCATTTCTGCCCACTGCTAATTTGCTGCCCAGTTCTGTTGGTTCTGCTAGACCAGTGGTGCACAACGTCCGGCCCCCGGGCCACATCCGGCCCGCAACAAGTCGTCATGTGGCCCGCGATGTCCAAAAAAGCGACTATTTAAGAGCTGGCATTGACATTAAGTGTACACCTCTAATTTCGTGGTTTTTTACTTTATGCTGCCGTTGTATTGGCTGCGTGTTTACTAATTATCTGTTTAATAAACTGTTATAAATACGAAATGGCCGATAGTCGCAAGCGTTTTTCACACAAGCATGTTTGGAAGCACCTATCGCTGTGAACAGACCTTTTCACAGATGAAGCTTAACAAAAGTAGCATAAGGAATCAACTAACTGACGACCATCTTGAAGAAGTTCTGCATCTGTCAAGTACGAACATTCAACTTGACATCACTAAGCTCATTGCAAAGATGCAGCCGCAACCATCACTCGGACTTGTGCTCTGTGGTCATTGAAAAAACTATCAAAATTGTAGTAATATAGAAGTACTGTGAGTCCCTTTTCTCTATAACTTTATGTTTACTTTTACATGTGTTTTACTGCACACGGCATCTTCATAAATTATAGTCACACCTGTTTGGCCCCCGAAGGGTTTAAGAAATCGATTAGTGGCCCTTAGCCGAAAAAGGTTGTGCACCCTGTGCTAGACCTTTGATGTAATTCAGGTCTAAACTCAAATCGTAATCGTAATCTCGAGATTTCTACAGCGCCCAACGAAAGCTAAGTCGCGGGAACCAGCTTATTCACAGGCGCTCAGTCAAAACAAAATCGCTAGGCAAAAGGGTTCGGTTCCAGGTCAAGATCCAGGAGTCAGGCAGTCAGACAGTCGGACGGCTACAGTGGATGATGTTTGAAATTGAAGCGAGAAGAGAGATAAGGGCAAGTGGAAGAATCAGGATAAGATTTCTGGAAAAGAAGTGTTTTCAGTCTTGAGTGAAAGAACTGCGCAGAAACTGAAAGAGGTGAAGTGTTGGTGAGTTCGTAGGATTGACCAGACAACTGTCGCAATTCTGGCGGGAGTTTATTCCAAAGGGGTGGGGCAGCTATCGCTATGGAGCGATTTCCAAATTTTAAGGATGAGGTGATGGGAGGGCGAAGAAGTGTTAGGACAGATGAGGAGCGGGTTGAACGGAGTGGTTGGATAGTAAATAATTGACGAAGTTAGACGGGTTGGGAGGATTGAAGTGTGTTGTAGGTGAGGGATAAGACTTTGTACTCTATTCGTTCTGGTATTTTAAGCCAGTGCAGTGATTTGAGAACAGGGGTGATGTGATGGTGTTTGGGGGTTTTGATGACAGCACGAGCGACAGCATTCTGGATAGCTTGTAGGCGGTTTATCTGGGCTGTGTCAATATTGAGGAAAAGTGAATTGCAGTAGTCAAGTTTCGCATGGACTATGGATGTGGCAATGATAGATGCGGTTTTGAAGTCAAGCATAGGACGGATTCTGCAAAGGTCGCGGATATGCATAAAGCAAGAGCGGGAAAGATGGGTGATATGATCAGAAAAAGTAAGGTTCTGGTCGAAAATAACACCCAAATTACGGACAGAGGAGTTAGTATTAAAGGTGTGGGTGGAGGCAGAGTCGAGGCTGACGGAGATAGAGGGGTAACGAATTTTCTTGAGCTGGTCAAGTAGGCCTATAAGTATGAATTCGGTTTTAGATGGGTTCAGGCATAAGAGATTAGATGTCATCCAAGAGGAGATTTGTTTAACCACACAAAAAAGATGATCTGTAGATTCATCGAAACAATTTGGAGAGAAAGAGATGAATAGTTGGGTGTCATCAGCATAGAGGTGATGGTCAACGGAGGATGTTTCAATGAGTGAACTGAGTGGGGTAGTGTAGAGGATAAACAGAAGAGGTCCAAGAATGGAGCCTTGTGGAACTCCGCAAGTGAGAGGGCATGACTTAGAAGAGGCGTCCGAAGTTTTAACAGAGAAAGAGCGGAAGGAGAGATAAGACTGTATCCATAGGACAGCAGTGTCAGCAATACCAAACCAGGTTGAAAGTCGGTGGAGTAAGATATTGTGATCTATGGTGTCGAAGGCTGCAGAGATATCAAGCAGACAGAGGCAAGAAACCTGTTGATGAGAAATGGCAGAAACAAGCTTGTTGTAGAGAGATGTCAGCAGAGTTTCGGTTGAGTGGCGTTTAGTAAAACCAGACTGGTGTGGGTTAATGAGTGAGTTAGAAGCTGAATAGTCACTGACTCGAGACAGGACAATCGGTTCAGTTAATTTGGAGATGAAAGTCAGGTTAGAAACAGGCCGGTAGTTAGAAAGGATTTCCTTGTCAAGAGATGATTTCTTGAGAAGAGGGGTAACAAGAGAGTGTTTGAATAGGAGGGGGAAATTACCCATAGATAAGGAGAGATTAACTGTTTTGGTAATGATTGGAACAAGGACAGCTGCACAGCCTTTCAGTAAGGAGGTGGGTATAGGGTCAAGTTCTATCATCAAAGATCATCTGTTTCCAATTGCTTATCCACCAATAGCTTGATGGTTCAGGCTGAACTGGACCATGTTACTCTTTGGGCGGACAAGTGTAACTTAAAACTTAATCATAAAAAGACATGTGAAATGATAACTCACCGGCCAAGAATGAGAAATCAGCAAATCATTTTATGTTATTCTTGGTTTAACCAGGGTACCAGAGATGACTATATTGGGTGTTATCCTATCAAGTATGTTAAATTTTGATTCTCATATTGATCGGATTCATAGACAGGCGCGTCAATCTTTATATGCCATACGAATTCTTGTATCACATGGCCTCACTGGCCCTCGGCTCTACGACGTTGTCCGAGCCACAACACTGGCCAGGATGCTGTATGCCTCTCCCGTGCGGTGGGGCCATGCTGGGGCACAGGCTAGGGCTCGGCTCCAGGCTTTGATGCAGAGACTTGTGCGTCTCCGCTATCTTCCTGGGAACTCCCCAATGTTCGATGAACTCTGTGGCATAGCCGATGCTTGTCTCTTTAAAGCAATCTTGAACAACCCAAATCATGTCTTACATCAGCTACTCCCACCAGTTAAAACCCTCAGTTATTCCCTATGGCCCCACACCCATGATCGTATTATTCCTCCTGCTGACAATTTAACGCGTAAATGTTTTATTATTAGGCTGCTGTATGAATATTAAGTTTTCTTGTGTTCTTAAATACTTGTAAACCGATGCGCGATTAGCTATTGGTTAATAATGAATATACTTACTTACTTACTTACCATAGGATGCTTTCCAGTCTTCTGACCTACTGAATTTTGCCTGGACTTCAAACAAATAGTGACTGTGGATTCTGGATTCACTTTGAAGCGACTGTTAATTGACGCTTTATGCATTATGATAACAGCACTGAACTTAATTAGATTAGATTAGAAAAACCCAATGTCTGTCAAACATCAGTCACCACAAAAGTGACTAACAACATTCAGGTTCATACGTCAGTTCTGCATTTTTTGGGATCATATTAGGAAATAAATTCTAAGTCACATTCTGAAAAAAAACAACTCAGCCAGACATATGACCAAGCACAAAAATATTTTGTTGAAATACCACAAGATGAATATGTGCAGCAGGAGATGCAATCATCCAATCAAATATGCCATTGTCTGTAAAGGCAGACTCAAGTATTAATCATCAGAGATGATATCACAGCACAATTTAATTTTAGTAATCTAACAACCTGGAGTGTTTTCAAGGTGTTGACAAGCTCCAAATAATAGCAGGATGATCTGATTTAAGAATAAGAATGCATTGCCTGACTTAATTTTATCAGCTGAAACCAAAGCTACAACATGCTTGGAAACAGAACAAAGAGATACAGAGAAAGAAAGAAAGGAACAACACAGGTAAAGCCGCAAGCAGCATAAATGCTAAGAAATATGCACACGTTGGTGCTTAGCCTCAAATAGACTTTGTTAACATTCGCCAAATTACCCAAAATGAAAAAGCCAAATAACAATATTCTTACTTGGACACAACATAACTGTCGCTACAGTCCAGCAATTGACTGCTGCTACTTGAGGGCAGGATGTCAGACGACAGCGTTTTCAAGGGCCGTAAAGCAGGATCTCTCTCCCTGCTATCTGATGCCTTTTTAAAACAGACGGAACAATTCTAAACTAAAGTTGCATTATTTAACATACTACAAATAATGCTGGTAGTATCAATTATTTCAAATATTTTTCCCAATAAATACCTGACTATGATTAAATTCTTTTCCTCTTCTCACGATTGTAGTACTAGTAGTACTACTACTAGTAGTAGTAGTAATAATAAGAATATTTATTATTATTATTATTATTATTATTATTACTATCATTATAATGTATGCACACTTGTATGCCTGTATCTGGCTCCAGATGTTTTTTTGCCCTATACGCACCACTAGCTAACTCAGCCGTAAATGAGTACACCGCTTGCTGTCCATGGAAAGAACAGGTGGCAAAGGTGAGGACCGGCCGTCCACCCTTATATACCTAGGCTAAGAAAATGAAGTTGCTAATACTTTATACCCAAAAATTGGTGTTAGTTATGGATCTGTTCTCCTTCTTGTATAACGTCATGTGATATTGTAACGTAAAGCAATTGTTTTACAATTATTATTATTATTTTTTACCCGAGGTACATATCATCCCTTATTATTATTATTATTATTATTATTGTTATTATTATTTATTTTTTTTACCTGAAGTATATACTGTATGAACCCTCAGGATTTAAAAAAAATTCTCCGGAGAATACAATATTCTGGGATGTCTAGAAATAGTCAAGATCTGGTGGAGTAAAAGTACCGTGGAAGGCAACATAATTGAAGCGTTGAATTGTGATAGCAATGCGCTGGAAAAGATAACTGGTTTGTCTCGTGTCTCCGGTTATACGAGAGAGATAGCGCCCTAACTCTGTTATGAAGAGTAGGCCACTGCAGCATCTCTCATATATAACTTGAAACATTCAAGAAATCTGGCAGGTTAATGATGATTCAGGCAGCATGGTTGAGGATGGACTGAAGCTGCCGTATCTGGAACCAAAGCATTTCCTCAAGGACAGAATTAGAAAAGTCATGGCATGTCAGAATGGACAAGAGTTGCATTGGCTTCAAAGGATGAAGTTTGCCTTGTGACTCTGACCTGATGCAACTAGTAAAGCAGGACCTGCAGACAGACATCTGAGATAAGTCTCAAAAGAACTGTCTTGGGCAAACGGTCTTTTCTAAAGCCAGATTTTAGTTTGGCATTAGGTTGCAAGATTCCAAATATCGCAACAGCTGCATCACAACTACCGTCTCAGTTATCTTAGACAGAAACATAAAGTTAGAGATGGACCAGTAGTTGTATTTATATTTTAAAATATTTCATGATACATTATATTTAAATAATAACAAGATTTACTGTCACTTAATATAATTTATCATAAGATTTTAATGCACAATTCCAAATTGCTCTTTGTTATACTGATAAATAAGTGCAATCTTTAAAAATTACAAATGCTGAACAACAGCAAGAATAAATGAAACACAATTTATCAAGTTTAGTTTTCCAGTTGCTAGTATTTGAACAACCCAAGGCTTTTGCAGGAATAAGTACATAAGAATTCACCACTCAACTGACCACCACTCAACAGCCCCAATGCTGTACACCAGCTAAACGTCTGACTGTTCAATTCTGTTCAATTTTGCTTCTAAGCTGGAAATGTGAAAAAGTCACCTGATGCCCTAGGATCTCAAGACACTTGTCCAGACAAGACAGCGCAGCAGCTGAAGTTGCTTTAAAGAGCAGCAAATCCTAAAATGAACATTCACAACAATGGGGAAAACTGTTTTTGCTGGGTTAATGCTGATGCACCAAGACGTAAATCACAGCACACCGACATGAATTGCCACCACATGGCACAATAAGTTCGCAAATCATGAAATGTGATGATGAATTTGGACAGCATTCTGCAGAGATGGAACCTAGTCCATCTGTGCCTGCATAAATGGCCCTACAGTAGTCAACAGGACTGACTTCTGAAGTGCCATCTATGCAGGCCTCATTTTGGATGCATTGAGCAGCTTGAATGTGTGATGCATGCAACTGCTAGGCTTGTTGGTGGCATTTTAAAATCTGACCATGTCTCACATTACGTGCATGACACACTTCATTGGCCGCCTATTTCACAGCACACTGAATTTAAGATTTCAATGGGAATCTGGTGATGCCAGTTTTGAAATGCCCTTACCTACTTATGGGAACTTTGTTGCTCCATTTCAGGTTTGGCTGGCTGCAGAAATCTTTCTTTCATGGCCCAAGGTGACCTTGTTCCTTCCGCATGCACTCTGACCATGCAATGTTGTGCCTTACCAGTGGTTAGGTAATCCACCTGGAATAACCTCCCACTAGATCTGTGTGTCCCTTTAAACAGGGATGCTGCATGCACTTTCCACAAACATTTTAAAACTATTCTCTTTTGCCGGGGCTGGGCAGGGAGCGCCTCTGAGTAGGGACCTTGGAGGCACTATACAAATGCTCTGAATGAACAAATGAAAGGATGAATGAATGCACAGTATAAAAAAGTCAACAACCTTCATTTAAATCCTTTTAGTCTCAAGTAGATCTAGTTCCTAATGACAGAAACCGCATATAACTAACCCTAATTTACCTTAGATTAGAGATGACTACACACCTATTTGATAAAGCATAAGTAAACACTTATTACTTAGTTCCATCTATCTTTTCTTGATCAAGACACATGGCTTTAGGCTTCGGAAAATGCACAGATCCATCATTTGTGATGGCTCAAAGGGATAAGAATTCCAGTCACCATCGACTAGAGAACAGTTTCAACACTGCAAGACAAAGTTCATTTACCTTATCTAGGGCGTTTATGAGGTTTCCTGATGATGGCAAAGACTACAAAAACAAAACAATAAGAGGAAATAAATACATGATATGGTATGAAAATAAATATAAAAAAGACAGAGGTTATAAAGATAAGCAGAAAGGAAAAAACACCAGTAAGAATAATCGTAAATTATGAAGAGCTGGAACAGGTCAGGCAGTTCTGCTACTTAGGAAGTATGATTACAACAGATGGATGCAAATGTCATAGTGAAATAAAAAGAAGTGATGGGAAAAGATGCCTTTATGAAGAGGACAGAATTAACGAGAGGATGACTGAACAGGAACCTAAAGAAGAGAACGATCAAAACATTGACATGCAGTGTGATCTCATATGGATTGGAAACACGGACCATCAGAAAAGAAGACATCAGAAGACTGGAGGCTTTTGAGTTATGGGTATGGCGCAGGATGGAGAAGGTTAGCTGGACAGAGCGCAAAACAAACGAAGAGGTGCTTCAGCAGGTGGAGGAGAAAAGAACTCTGATGGCTACAATAAGAACGAGACAGAGGAAATGGATTGGACACATACTGAGAGGTGATTCCCTTCTGAGAAATATCATAGAGGGAAGAATGGAAGGAAAGAAAAGAACAGGAAGACCTAGACAAATGCTACTAGACAGGATGATGGAGGACGGATCCAGTAAACTGAAGGAGGAGGCCCAACAACATCAGGAATGGCACCATTGGATGTTCGAACCTGCCTGCGAGCAGAGAACTTGAAGAAAAGAAGAAGCAAAGTAAAGATGAAGCAAAGGCAGCCGTGCTATGACAGGTTTCGAAGTTTAGCCCTCAACTGCTGCAGTTCATAGTAGCAAGTCTGGCATGGCTGCCATCGACAGCTTTTCATCCAACAAAACACCCTGATCATGAACCATTTGCAGCGAGACCCAGTTCAAAGATGCTACCAGAATCATATCTCGATCAATGTCCCGAAGCTTGCGACCAGAGCCGAACCAGGTGAACTGTGTTTTCGCTGGGTTCAGCTGAAGTCAGTTTGAAACTGTGGTGGTCAGTTGAGTGGTGAATTCTGTATATTGGAAACCACCATCTGAACCCTCGAGACACAGGCTGAGGCGTCAGATGGATGGCAGGTCACATATATCTGCACATCATCGGCATATTGATGAACCATCGCAACAAGAGCTGTGACAACCTGGGTTTAGATCGGCAGAGTAGAGGAGTGGCCCAAGAACCAAACCCTGTGGCACACCACAGTGAACTGGTATCCAGCTCTATGCATCCATCACGATCTCAACCCTCATAGTCCTCCTGTCGAGGAAACAGCGTATCCATTCGAGTGTCTGGCTCGCAAAAGCCATACAAGGTTTCGAGATGAGTCAGGAGAGTCTGATGATCTACAGTGTCGAATGCTGCGCTGACTTCAAGGAGAGCAAGCAGCATGACCATCCCTGCGTCGATTGCATCACAGATGTCAGTGATAAGTTGAAGGACCACTGTCTCAGTCAAGTGGCCCTTCCTAAAACTGGACTGACGCTTTGGCATGAGTTAACATGAATCGAGATAGAATACTGTCTGCTGTGCGACTATTTTCTCGATAATCTCTGAGAGAAATGAGAGGTTGGAGACTGGGCGGTAGCTACTGACATCTTCAGGATCCAGTCTGAGCTTTTTAAGGTATGGTATGATGACAACTCGTTTCTGACCGAGAGGTAGATGCCCCTTGGAAAGCGATGAATTACAGAGCTGGAGTTGGAATGGAAGGAGATCATCGACAAGCTCCTGGAGAAGAAAGGCTTGAATCGGGTCCAGAGAGCATGTCTCTGTTGGGGAGGACAGAAGGAGTGACCTGAGTTCAGTGGCGGTTACTATTCTAAAGCTGTCGAATCGATATTGAGTCATGAAGTATTCCAGAGGAGGGGAACTCCCTGTTACATGCCCAACGTCTGCGACCTTCTCATCCAGATAGCGTGCGTAATTGGCAGCAGGGAAATTTGGGTTTGTAGTCTCCACCACGACCAAGCATGGAGGAGGTCGTTCCACAGTTGCTGACTGTCCCCCCAAATGCCGGGCAACTACAGCCTCCCAAAAGTGCTGTTCTTTGCCTTGAAAAAAGTGTGTTTTTCCTGTAAAAGTCTAATCCATTAAGAGCGATCAATGGCTTGACCAGTCCTCCTGTAGAGTCGTTCAGCCCGCCTGACCTTCCTGCTCATGGTTCTAGTCGAACCGTGGTGTGGTCGGACTACGCCGCATGCAGGCCAAACATAGTGGAAGGATGTCATCAATGAAGCCATTGTTAGACAAAGAGTAAATTCATAAAGATCAAACAACTCATCTGAAGAAAGATATTCTTCAAGGGCCGATTGACAGAGTGGACTCTCTGCCACACACCTTTGGAGAACATCTTGGTCGAGCGTTTTCCAGCCCCTGCAGGTAATATAAGTAATGGGTGGGGAAGTGTGGATGAACGGAATGTCATAGCACAAGACAGCATGGTCACAGATCAAAGGTGGTTCGATCATGAGTGAAATCGGCCCGAGGTCGTCACGAGTGATAACTAAATCCAGCCAGCTGCCGTGGGAATGGGTCGGCGAGTCAACATGCTGGTGCAGGCCAAAACTGGAGATCAACTGTCTAACCTGCTCGGCCCACAGGGAGTTGACATCCTCCATGTGGATGTTGAGATCACCCACAATAACAAGTTGACTGTTGTAGCTGGCCAAAGCTTCCAGAAGGATGGTGAATTCTTGTATAAACAGGGCGCTGAGCACAAGGGAGGCAGGTCGATGGCTGGCTGCTTAGTGAACGTACCACATGTCATATGGACGGAGCAGACCAGGACCTCAAAGGTGGTAAATTTGTGTGCAAGTTCAATTCGATTTGCACGAAGACTCTCTGAAGTAGACTGCCAACCCACCCCTCCATGGTGAGCCGTAAGGAGAGTGGTCTCCCCACGAGGCATGACTATACAGCGATAACTCAGTGGTGTGGATCGTCTCAGAGCAACGTCCGTGGAGCCACGATGCCAGGTCTCAACAGCTACTAAAATATCAATCTTGGAGCTATTTATAGCTTTGACTATGGAGGTAGCTTTATTAACAAAGCTTCTGACATTCCAATGGCTAGTTTGAGGCCAGCATGGGTAGCATAGTTGGGCATATATGTGAAGCTAGAGAAATCATGAAGGTGTGTACGTGGGTGCCAGATGTGCAAGGCGAAGAGACGTTTCCAAATACAGCGATTAAGCAGCCGTTTGCAGTTAAGCGAGTTGATAAGTCCGAAGTGTAAACATGGCCAGTGTTCTACCGCTAAGTTACCAAAATAGCTGGCATAGAACTCCGGAGCAATTCAGAATACAATATCCAGATAGCAGTCCAAATCGATTGGTTCGAATTAGACAAGCCGAACCAAGTGAAAAACCAGTTTAATCACAAGAGTAGCCATACTGTGTTTCTTTACACGCCAAAGTGCGACACACAAAATATTATCCTTTAATACTGAATCAAACAGGTCATCAATTATGTTTTGGTGCAAAGAGGAAAACATTACAGAGTCCTCATACTGACATAGAATAAGTGTGCTTGGGAAAGATAAGTTTCTGTAATGTCAGCCCTTGAGGGTCAGCCAACTGGGCCAAGTAGATATAGTGGGCTCCAAAACCTGGTTGGTCTCAATAAGAAAAGGTTGGGCCATTCTAAACATTAGTATCACGTAATCACATTTACACATAATAGTTTCTTCCATCAAAATAAATAAAAAATCAAACTGACCAGCAACATCAATAACTGGCCAAATTCCACCCAGTATACTTAATCTATGGTTTTAGCTCCACACTGACATCGTTGGCACTCTTTTGTCTGTCTTTATGAGTCACCCATGAACTGAATAACTGCTCTTTTCTATATAGGTCACACCACTTTAACTTGCTGTGTTCGTTTTCCCTAGTGGTTCCAATTTCTGTGGCTTTGATCATGACTGTCCCATTATGCTGCTAGTTTTCATACTGTATATTTTGCTGTTATTACTCCATGCCAAATCTGGTACAGACAGGTCTGTTGTTGAATTTACACAAGCATCGTTGTGGTCTGGTCTGTTTTTTAACTTGGCCCAAGCTCATTCATTTTACCTGGTTCTTGGTGTTGTGCTGGTTTTTATGTTAGTATTTGTTGTTTTACTACCACAGTACAGGCAAACAATAGGCTGCAGTAAATGTTCCTTGTGGCACTTTTTCTATTTGTCACTATTTTTAAACTGATTAACAATAATTATCTTTGCATGCTAACATGGCATGACATGCACATTTAGATGAAGTACAGCCTCTGTACTCTATATGTTCCTCATGGGGCGCAGTTTATATTGATCAACAATAATTATCTTCCTAACATCGCATGACATGCAAATTTATACAAGGTACAGCCTCTGTGCAGCCACATGTAATCTTTTTAACAGTCATATTTAATGATGTCATTGTTTCCCAGAAAACAAATCAATACTATAAATCAAAAACAAATAGGTTCAAACAATGTTCCTCACTAATTATGATCAAATTACTTTGCCTTTACTCTACTTTAGCAAAATTTAATCTACTCAAATCCTGTCTACTGTGTTAACATACAATCTAACATTAACATATCTTTATGGCCATTGCTGTTACTGCACGATCATGATCAATAATATCATTGTGAAATTGAAACCAGTTGGCATGGCAGTTGGCTCAATATGCCTAAAATTACCTGAGGCTTAGAAGTTCAGGTTATGTCAATTTTAACACTACATTTAATTGTACTCCAATTTTGCAAAGCCTTGTCACTGGTCCTATGTTTCTGCACTTCAGTGCAAAATTTTTAAATCGGTCCAAACTGTAGACAAGGAAGAGAAAAAACGAGTTTTTATTTTTTCCCCAAAGACAAATTTTGTAATCTTCTGAAAAATCAGTGCCAGAAAGGCAATCCTACACCAAGGGGTATCAAGCAAACCCTGGTGTACAGAAATCAATCAAGACATCTAGGCAGCAGGCAAGCCCTAGAAGCCTCAAACCAGAAAAAAGAAACAAAAAGTGTGTATGGTGTCATTGGGAGTGCCACTTGTATCCTGACGATTTCTAAACTTTTTATACATCGAGATCCAGGCAACATAGTTGCTCTTATCAAATTTCAATCAATCAGTTTCAGATTTACAGAGGATCAAAACTCCATTTCCTACACTTATTCAGTGTTAACAAGCTGAGTGCACTATCACACAGCAAGTGATTCCCATGATTAATAGTGCCAATGCATCGCACAAATGTGTTCAACTTTGACAATGCATGATGGAAAACTGTTGCAAGGGAGGTTATGAATGGGCAGCTGTTACCCAAAAAATTACCCATTATATTTGCTCAGTAAGAAGATGAAACATCCATCATATCACAAGCATGAACACTTAGCGGGCACAAGAGGCGAAACCAAATGACTTCTGCAGAGATAAATTCTAAAGTAAATTACATCAATCCATCTCTCTTTTAGGTTCCTTCGAGGTGAAATGATGGTGCCAGCCAGCCAGCCAGCTGATCATAATTTAACAACCTGGTACAACACTCTCCACTGTGCATCTTCTATGCCTAACTTCATATGATCAGTTTGTCTGAAATAACAGGTTATCTAAAAAAAAACAAATATTGAGGGTTACAATAACTGGACATCTAAAGTCAGATGCCCAATACTAGTTTTGGACTCACCATACTTTAAACAACAGACTCAGTTCTTGTAATAGAAACACAACACTTTATGTAACATATGCACAACACTCCTGGTAATTGTCCTTTTTGGTAGAAACAGATTCAAAACACTTCAATTTCAAATTTCTTGTTGCATTTTACATAAATTTTGTCATTTTAAACAGTTAAATTATCGATTCTGATCTTAAAACTTTATTTTCCAACTAGTCTGTCTCTTTTTTCACTGTTTTGGATAAGTTTTAATTATTTATTTCTTCTTTGTATTGTTTTTCATACTGTTGTGCACGAACACCTACTGACCTGTATTTTCTATGCTTCATAACGTGGACTGCACAGCAGAATCCTAACCACAATCTCAACGTTACAGTTTTTAGCTCCAAACTAATACCAGTCGGCACTCTTTTAATTATTATCTGTGTCTTTCTGTTTGACTGATTTTCTTTGTAAATTTCAATCACTACATGAATATTTGATTTCCTCTCTTTCTGAAATAATTATGGCTGACTTTAATATTCATTTTGATATAGCCAGTCATTTTTCTTCAGCATTTCTCATTTCTTAATATGTTGGAAGGGTTGACAAGAAACAGCTTGTTACCTTTCCTTAGCAAAGGTCATACCCTGGATATCCTGATAACTCGTTCTGATTCATAATAGCTTCATTCGGTTACTTCCACTGAGTCATATCTTTCAGATCACACTGCTATTTTCTCTAAGCTTAATTTCCCTTTTAAACTGCTTCCAAATTGCAAAATCATTAGATTTTGCTCTTGGCATAAATCCGACTTGAATAAGCTAAAGCATGCTATCTTAGCATCCCATTATGGTTAATCTGAAGCATAAATAGCTAATGAACTTGCTCTGCAGTTCCAGTCTACTTCAACTGACTCCTTGACACGCAAATTCCTGTTAGAACTAAGACAGTAGTAGAGTGCACACCACAGCCTAGTCAAACCCTGACATTTCTGAAGCTAGGTATTGAAGAAGTCAGTTAGAGTGTTGGTGGTGCCACTCTCTTCTCTCCTCAGATCACCCTAGGTTTAAGCAACAGTGCAAACTTTTACAAAAAATTGTTTAATCTGCCACATTTGCATATTTAAAAAATTTAATTGCTGAACGTTCTGCATCACCAAAAACTTTGTGAAAGGCTTTTAATAAGTTTTTCCATACAGAGAAGTTAAATTTGTCCAAGTAATAATTCCTGTCAATGACTTACTTCAATTGCAACTATCACTGACTGATGATTGCTCTTCACTGATTCCAACTGATCAGTGCATTCCTTCAGTGAAGATGCAATCGTTTGAGCTGTTGCTTCTGGAACATGATTTTTCGGAATGGAGGGCTTTGGAGAAGTTCGCGTCAGTGTTCTAGTAAACACAGAATTAACAGTAAATGCTAACAACAAGAAAACACTGTTTAAAGCTCGAGTTATTCATCTGTATTAAAAGCACTGGCAAGTTGGAGCGACGTTAAAGCGGTGCAAGCCTGCTCAGTACTTGTATGCTTACGTTCAAGGAGTACCAGGCCATTTGATGATACCTCAGGCTGTCATCCTTTCAGGGCAAATAACTAGAAAGTTGAAGGCTAAAAGGTATCCCGAAATTGGATGATTATGTTTTGTTTAAGCCTCAGTCAAAAATCCTTTGACTTGAGGATCTTACAAAAACTGATCATAGGTACAAGTTTTTAGACAAAACAATTTTCACAAAGCAAAAACTGAAAATATAGCACAAATAGTAGAGACTAAATGGCTCACTGGTTGTTGTGCTGTTTGCAAGGTGAGTCACATAATCAGATGGATATCATGTGTTCTATGGATAAGCGTAGGTGACAACACTTGTTCTCCTTCACTTGTCTGCTGCTTTTGCTACTGTGGACTTCTGCATTGTCTCCATCATTGGTTTGGAGTTGCTGGTTCTGCCCTAAATTGGTTTGCTACTTACCTCAGCCCAAGCACCAAATCAGTAAATTTGAAAGGTAATTTTTCGTCTTTGTTAATACATAATACCTCCAGGGGTCTGTGCTAGGTACCCTTTACACACCACAGCATTAGGTACATTACTCAATAACTGCTCATAGATTATTATTTCTATGCTGATGATACTCAGAACTACATTTTGTTTGACAGTTTGTCTTGTCACTCATCTCTGCAGCTGTTGTCCACTCCTTGAAAAGGTGCAGTCTTGGATGGCAGGCAATAAACTCCTCTTTAATTTGTTGAAGACTAAATTTTTACTGCTCCAAAGCAGCTCAAGAAGTTTGGGTGACTTAAATCTATAAAACTGGGTGACTACTAATCGAGGCGGCTGATGTGGCTCTTAATTTGGGTGTTGTTTTTGATTCTACTATGTCTTCCACCGATTATGTTAGTCGTATTTGTAACTCATCATAGATGTATATTTGCGACATATGCAGAACTAGGTGTTATGTTCCCAAGTCCTCAAGGATATCCCTGGTCTTCAGCTGCCTCAATTACTGTAACTCATTTCTGCATGTTTGGCTTTGTGATACCAGTACTTAGTGGTATCAAAAAGCCAAACATGCAGAAACTCCAAACAGTTCAGAACTCTTTGGCTAGAGCTATAACTGATAAACGTGAGCATACAACCCCTGTGCATAAATCTTTGCATTGGCTTCCTGCTCAGCAAAGGATTTGTTTCAATTTGGGGCTTGTAGTTTTAGAACATTAAAATCGAACCAACCACAGTACTTAAAATCCCAGAGCTATCATCATTCAACTAGGTCATCTGACAGTCTCTCTGATTGTGCCAAAAACTAGAACTGCTCTGGGGGAAGAGCCTTTTTGGTTGCCAGAGTGAAATTTTGGAACTCCCTTTATCTGTGCATTATGCTCAGTCTCTTGTGTCATTTCAGTCTCAGCTTAAGATGTACCTTTTCAGTTGACTTATCTCCCACAGGCTGCCTCTCAGTTTCACCACGCTTACTTTCTGGATATTTACCTGACTGCGGCTTGATCTGGTGTGCTATCGGTTGATGGCTTATGCATTAGACACCAGTGTATAGAATTTGCTAATTACAATTAAAATTGTAGATTTTAAGTCTTGAGTTCTTGGATTTCCTTTTTCAGCCATACAGCCACCAAGGAAAAATTTTCTTGTTGCTGGACTGTTGTTGCTTAAAGATATTTTCAAGCCTAATACATGCATAGCTCAGGTGACAACATAGTATAACTGACAGAGCAAGTACTAAAAGAGCAACCAATTTACCTTTTAAAATTAATTGTAATGATAATAAAAAAACAACAATCACAATGAAGATGATGATCATGCTGACAATGATTATGGCAATGATTACATTAACAACAATTTGACAGATGAGGATGATGACTAAGATAATGAAGATTATGGCAATAATGACAACAGTTTCACAGATGATGGTAATGATGAAGATGATTATGGCAGTGATTATGATGGCAAAAAATTTGACCAATAAAGAAGATGATGGCTACAATAATGATGCCTATGGCAGTGATTACACTGATAACGACAATCTGACACATGATGATAACAGCTACTGTACCTAGTGGGTCGCCCCTGAGTCGCATTTTCAACCGGTCGACTAGTCATCGGCGGTGAATTTGAGGAGTGACTAGTGCTAGTCGTATGACCATTTTTACCAAACCCAGAAGAATTCTGAAAAATAAAATGAAATTCAGCTAACAGTTGGGTCATTTTCTGCGCTCAGGTGCAAAGAAACTACAAATTTATTAAATTAATGCAACATAGTTAAAATTTTAAACAAATGAAACTTTAAGCATTCAAACAGTGAAATTCTGAATTTAACATCAAATACTGCAACCTCTACTGAAAGAATGTTCTGGTGTTGGAGTGATACCTTCATTTACCTACTCTGGCTGAAAGATATGTCTGCAGACTATAGCTGAAGGAATGCCATTACTTAAGCTGCTTTCTTAAAAGCAATGTCTTCTAAGCAGCAGATACTAGAATAGCCACATTGTAAATTATGTTGTAGGTAGGCTGAAGACGAAGAGAACCGACCCTCACATTGCCCCCATGGGAATGAAGTGTTAGTGACTTCATTTTTCTTAGCCTTGGCATATGAGGGTGGCTGGCCGGTCCTCCCCTCAATGCCTAATCTTCCCACCAACAGTATATGGTTAGTGTACTCTGTATAGTTAAGTCTGCTAGGAATGCAAGTGAAGCACAGATCTCAAAAACATACAGCCTGTG
This sequence comes from Norana najaformis, assembly GCA_964023275.1. NCBI lineage: Eukaryota > Metazoa > Annelida > Clitellata > Crassiclitellata > Hormogastridae > Norana > Norana najaformis. The sequence continues at coordinate 12,450,062 of OZ029919.1, read as the reverse complement.
TGCTGGTAGGGATTTGAACCCGAGGCTCTGGGTTTACAGACCATCACACCAACCATTAAACTATCATGCTTTCCTCACAGAATAACTGTCTGGTAATAAAGCACATTCACTGACGTCAACAACAGCTAGATATTATTGAAGCTTTCTGCAGTAATTAGACAAAACTGTCAGGCAGGAGGAGACACTAATGCTACATTTTTGGGCCTCTTCCAAACTGGAACAGAGAGACACTGACAAAAAAGGTTAGAAGAGATCCAGCTGAAAATTCTGGAGATGACCTTGGCCAAATATGGCATAACATTCATCCATCATACAAAATGCCTTTTATCGTTAGTCAGGCATTCAATTTCAGCAGCCACTATTATGGTGTATAATTTTCCCACTTTTTTGCATAATTTTGATGACATTTCTGTCAGTTTTTCAAAATGCTGTTAATATAAATGTAAAAATTCAGAAGATTCAGAGGAAATTCACAAGCATTTTATGAATTCAGAGAAACCCATAAATGTTGCTTGACTGTTTTAATGCCAGACAGTTTCCATCTACAAACATTCTAGCCACACTCTGCTTTACCAGATGTTACTTTTAAAAGCCTTGCAGACTAGCATTATATTTAGATTTCCTAATAAAACAGCCCAAACAAGACTCAAGAGCAGAAAAGAATATATATTAAAAGGTGCTAAATAATAAATGTCCAGATAGAAACATACATTTCCTTACTGTGGTCAGCAAAGGAAATCAAGCATGCTGCTAATTTTGACAGCTTAAAAAGGGAAACACCCCTTATTTACGATGAGTTGTAGCAGCTTACAATAAAATATTAATGGACACTGTAATGGTGCTTTTATTCTATAGTTTCCTTTTTATTCTGTTCTCTCAGTCCAGTATCTGCAAACCATTCAAAACCCTTCAGTAAAGCTCTACGTGTTTACAGGCTGAGACATGCTATACAGTTACTGACCAATTCAGCCAAGGGATAAATCCCCAATCAGCTTTTTGTCTAAGTCTGCAGATCTGGCAGGGCAATCCTCAGCAAGTCATCTGCAAGAACATCTCCTAAATCCAGCTTATCAATAATTAAGTGGGTAGTCTTCATGAACTCAGTTTAGAAGCACACTTGCTCGGTTTATGTCTTGTGGTCCGTTAAGTCTTTCAGCCTATAAGACAATTCTTATCCAACATTCTGTGATAATCACTGGCAGTTACCTTAAAAAGGATTCTGTAATACTTCAATAGATAGTAAACTTCACATAGTTACAGTTCTTCTACTTCATCTCTTTGGGTCGAAGCTTTTCACATTCTTATTATGCATGAAACCAGGACCTATGCACAGCTGCATGTGAATTGTTAGGGACAAACTGACTTAATAGATTTATGTGCAGTGGCTTGCCTTCTTTCTCTTAAATCATTTTCTCTGCTGTCCACTGTTGAGTGCTCAGGTCTACTTTCTCTCCACCATTCTCCATAATTATTAATATGAAACTAATGCACTACCTGCTGTGCCACTTTGAGTCAGGAATGCTCTTGAAAGGAATCACTTTCCTAGAGTACTTCATTTTAATTTATTTCTATTATTCAGTTTGAGTCAGCCCTGTTGTTTTCATCAGTTTCAAACCACAAGTATTTTTTGTCATGTTTCATGGCTTTTCCCATCAACATCCATAAAACAGAGATTTGTGTCCTTCAGTATTCTCAAGACTGGTTTGTCATGCAGTTCCAACTGAACTGATACCTGGCACAATATCATTACAGCCACATTATGCATGCCACTAGACAAGCTGAATAACTAGTGATGACAACAAAAATAATTTTGTCAAGTTCCATCCTCACTAAGCACATTGGACAGTAGTTGCATATTTAGCTTCAGTTCTAACAGAACAACTAAGTACTCTGAAGCATTTAAATTTGTTTGCCTTCTAATCAGTCTGGCCATCAGAAAAAAATTAAACTCAAAAACCTCAAAACACAAGGCATGTCACTGACTTAGTGCCTTTCAATGAACTATTCAAAATTTCCACTCTGGGACGTGCTACAGATGATCTGAATTTTCAGTTAGTGCTCTTTTCCTTCATAAAAGAGCAACTGTATGAAATGGCCGTGTGAATAAACGAATGCAATAACGTGGCAATGGAATGATGAAATTCTCTTTATGGCTGGGATATGCCAATGCATTACAATAACACCCTCACAATGACTGCTTATGTGGACAAATTTTGGGTGAATAACAACTTTTTATGAACAACCTGGTTTCCACTGCCATAATTAATATTGGAATGCTGGTCCATAACAGCCTGACTCAAGAAACATTCTTAGCTTATCATAAGTTGCATCATTTCAGATCCATTAAAGAACCATGTTTCAGCACATTGGAGATGTTCTTAATAGGCACTGTACAAATGGTCAGAAGCATATTCTCTAGACTGCTTTGTCTCTATCTATTGTTGAGCTGATTTCCCTACACTAATGTGGAAGTTTCTTCAACAAAGTGAGGACATATTTATACAATATTAATAATATTGCAGTAAAAATGTGCAATGCAGAATGTAGATTTTTAATGCAACATCATTGTAGCTCTGTATTTGCCTGTAGAGGCATAAATTATTGCCACAAAATAGGCTACAGTGTTTCACCATCTTGGATGTAACTGTGCCACTGTAGGGAAATTTGCTAGAAAATGCTTAAAACAAATACTATTAGACGGCTTTACTCTGGGAGCTGATTATATATCTCAGCCAAAAGCACTAGTGTGCAATCATTGCTTTATAAGTAGAACATGATGACGTCATACAGAAATTGTGTATCTGTCGTAATTAGTTGTTTTTGGTCTATCCGTTGCCTGCTATTGGCTGGCATTTTCAAATTCAAATCTATTCACTAGTTGCTAAAAGTTCTACTACATAAGAGGTCGGTGGTACAGAGTAAGCACATTTTAAAATCAAGTTTTAAGTTTTCTTGAGTACAGTGCTTCCTTCTTTCCATTTCAGATGCATATAATTAGTAATTTATCGTTTTAGCATCACAAATTGTTTTATTTATAATCACAGCACCGCACAACCATCAGATATAGCACACATTCCCAGTAGGATGCGCTGAAGAATTATCCCCTTGAGTACAGCTGCTAGTTGATCGCAAACTTAATTCTGCCATAAAGCATCCAACTCTTCTGTTCAGTTCCACCAAATACCCAAAGTTCTTTACAGGCATAGTAAATTTTATGCACTAAAACGATGTAGGTAATCACATAATTAATTTGGGACACTAAAATGATAAAATATCCTCACAGCTGCATGCATGTATGAAGAATGAAATTTAACTTACTATTGACAGACAATGGCAGTGTTACATTTACATCTCATGTCAATTAAAATTTCTTCTATGCTACTTCATAGAAGATATTCTATGATCCAGTGTCGCATATGGGCTATCTTGAAGCATCAACCAGTATTCAATACAGATGGTCAAGGAATCCATTCATGACAACACTGTGGACTCATTCATACAAAGCAAAAGCTGGGTAAGTTGTGTATCGATTTCTTTTAAATATAATTATGCATATCACCTCAGCTTTTGCTCACACAAATATAGATGACTTTCATATTTTGATATGTAATTACCTTAGCTTGCATATGTTCCGACTTTGACAGTGAGTTACTGATACTATCGTAAGGTAAGGCCATGGGGAGGGTTTACATTATGCTGATGTGTAACTTCTGGGCTGCTTGTGCTCCACCTTCTCCTAGATGATGCATATGCATCATCTATGACTAAGCATATCACTGCCATCTGTACCTGGCCACAGATCCCTTCACTCTTTAGTATAGGGTGATCAGGTTGTCCTCCATCCTGTACTTCCAGAATGCAACACAGAACCTTCGCCATGGTCGGCTCGTCATTCTGGAACAGGTGTCACGCAGTCTGTGACAAGAACTTCTGTCCTTCTTCTGAATTTTGCCATTCTGTCTGGTCATGGTGCTGTGCTGTTAGGTTGCGAGCACCTTTGAGGAGTTTTCTTCAAGAGGTACTATGTAAATGTGCACTTAACATTATGATTACTATCATCTCATTATTAATGTGAACTTTTCAGACGTTCATGTGAAGTTTCCACAACCATGCCTGAAGATGATGATGCTAAATGGATCCTTCAAAAAGTCAACCAACTCCAAGCAACAAAAATCATTTGCTGCAGGAATGGAGAACACTAGACAAAGCAGACACTCATGGAAAACGCACAAACATTCCACAATCACAGACGTCTGATGATGATATCCAACATTGCAAGATATGGAGGATGCAGTAAACAGAGTCTTTTGAAGTTCAGTAGAGCTGAGTGTTCATTGCTGTTTTGTTCATTTTTCTGTCACTGACATTTTTATATGTGCTGAGGTAAAGGTTAGACTATACCTGTGAATGAAGTCATTGCAATAATTTGTAATGAAGGAATCCATCAGCAAAGTTTTTCAAGCTGATTGTTCTTTCTACATGAAGCTTGATTACACTGTGACAAAGCCCCAGAATTTGTTTTCATTTGCTTTTAGGTCTTCAGCATTGAATATCCCAAAAAATGACTATTTTACGTATTCATGGAGAACCTGCTAGGCATATCAAAATTATGTTTCTAGCTGATGTCTGGCAATCATTGCAAACTGCATCAGTTTCCAGTGAATACCAGACATAATCTCCTAGTGACAGTAGTTAATTTGGTTATTTTGGTACTTGCATTGGAATAGCTAGCTTTGTTTAGAGTTATTGACAAATGCTGAGGTGTGCCTCTAGCCAAGTCACTGCAAAAAACTACCAATTTCAATGCAGGTAATACAAGTGATATTGTTCTGTGTTATATCAGATGACAGTAGGTGAAATGACTCAAAAATGAAGGCAATAAGTTTAAATGAACTCTGGGATTTACCTGCAAAGATTCTGCGTGATATTCTGCAGTTGCTCGAAGTCTGTTAACCCAGTGTTGTCTCTCTCTCGCATCGTATGCTACATTGAAACAATTCAGCAGGAAGTCAGGAAAAAGAAACAAACTTGTGGAAATGAATGAATTTAAGCCTAGGACCAAGAATCAATCTAATCTAAGAACCAATGAGCAATATAATCCGGAAAGATATCACCACTAGATCCTGAGGACTGCTGAGCACTCTAATAACAGTATTTTTTATGTTCTTTTGCCAGTAACCATACCTGCTGAGTGACACATATCCAGTTGGGTCTGATAAAAGATACAGTAAGGCAACTGTTCATTTGCTATACACCTCTTGCAACAATCGTCCTCAGAGGCATAGTCCACAGGTGAATGAACTTTTGGCTGAAGCACAACCACTACATCACTACATCAATCCAACAATCAGACAACATTTCCTTACAGATTATATGGCCTGACAAAGTCAATGTCATGTGATGCACCAGGATTTGAACTCCTGACTCTGAGAGAAAAGGCAAACACATTAGCCATTATGCCATTGTGCCAAGGTAGAATATGGCAAACATTTTGCAAGAAGAGAGTGCAAGCATTTGCTTTTATTTTTCCATGTCCTTGTAACTGCACGACCAGTCCAAAATATCTCTGGCTCTTGGATGCAAATGGTAAAGAATACATGCTCAAGCATATAAAGACTCCTTAGACAGAGCAGTAATGGGTTTGGACAGACTAAATGGAAACTGATGGAATAAGAATAATGCTATTACTCAAGAAGAGCATTACTGGATTGCAAGAGAACAAATAATCTGCACTGTGGAAAAAGAAAGGATTGACATTTGGAAGGAGTAAAAATCAACCAGAACAATACATATATTAGATTAAGTCAAAGTAACAGTGAATTGTAAAGGCTTTCAGCTGTTAATCGATAACACTGGCCAACACATAATTTGTTGCCTCAAATGTTAGAACTGTTTCTGGGTATATTTGACCTGCTGATTCCAGAAAAGGCACCAGTTTTCTCCCAGCAGGTCTAGTTTTCGAGATATAGAACATTATGCCATATACCAGTCCTTGCCTCTGCTCGCCCATAAAACATAAGGCTATAGCTATAATTATGTAGTGCTCAATTTATTATGTGATACACTAAATAAACATAATAATACAAATACTTAAAAGAAAATGGTAGTACCTGAAACTGTACTTATATGATACCAAACAGAACAAGCTTGTTATAAAAATTTCAAGTCATTCGACACCGAAGAAGCTCCTTTTGTACGATTTCCGAGTGTGGCATCTGCCGGAACAATCGCGCATAATATTCCAGCAATAGTCTGCCATCATGTGTGCATCCCATCTTCCTTGATATCGATTTTCCATTGTTTTGATGTCTTGGTGAAATCTTTCACCTTGCTCTTCGCTGAAGTCACCAAGATTCTCTGGAAAGCGATCTAAGTGACTGTGGAGATAATGGACTTCAATGCTCATGTTGCAGCCAAGCTTGTTGAAATGAAGAAGCATATCCTCTACTAGTTGTGCATAATTGTCTGCCTTCTTGTTGCCAAGAAAATTTTTAGTTACAAGAACAAACGAAGACCAGGCACAAGATTCGATTTCATTCATTGATGGTATGAAAAGTGGGTCATTCATAAGTTGCCTGATCTGTGGACCATCGAAGATTCCAGCCTTCAATTTTTCCATTGTAATTCCTGGTAACTTGTGTACTATGTATTCGAAGCATGAACCTTCTTAATTCAAAGCCCTGACAAATTGTTTCATCAGGCCTAGCTTTATATGTAGTGGTGGCAGTATGATCCTATCTCGTGCCACCAAAGATTCCTTGATTACATTTTGAGCTCCAACCACCATGTCTTTCCTCGAAGGCCAATCTTTTCTTGTCCAATGTTCATGCTTGGCTCTACTGTCCCAAAGACACAAAAGCAGGGATACTTTGTGTAGCCACTTTGTTGACCAAGGAGGAAATTTACCATCTTCAAGTCTACACAAATTACCCATTGATGTTCTTTGTATTTTATCTTTTCCAGTACTAAAGAGATGGCATTGTACTCTTCTTTCATCCTGGTGGAGTGACCGATTGGAATAGAACCAAATTTGTTGCCGTTATTTAAAAGCACACATTTCAGACTACGTTTTGAACTGTCGATAAAAAGACGCCACTCATCTGGGCTGTAATCCGACAGACCAATTTTCTTCAATAAGTTGCTGATGTCATTACAGAATACTAGGTTGTTGTCTTCGGTAAAGAATGGCAGCAAATCCTTTTCTCTGTTTCTATAAATTGTAATTTTCGTTCCAGGCTGAAGTGCATTCTTTTCCTTTAGTCTGGACGCAAGCAATTCAGAGGACTCTTTGGAAAGATTTAAGTCCCTGATCAGATCACTCAACTCTTTTGGTCAAAACGTTCACTGTGTGAAGTTGATTGGAAATCACTGTCACTGCCCCCACTTTCTTCACTTTCGTCATCTTGTCCGATATTGGACATGCAAGTCTCATCGTCTGAGAGCTGAGGTAGTTCGCGAAAAGGTGGAACTGGTACAATATCCGAATGCGGAACAGGTCTCCTGGCTGAAGGTATATCAGGGTAAGACAACTTGTGACGATTATTTCGATTGATGCCTATGATATTAACCATACAAAAGTAACAGTCGTCGAAGTGGTTTATCTGTTCCCTCCAAACCATCGGTACACCAAATTTCAGGCAGCTTCTCTTTCCAATTGTCCAGTGGCGCAATTGTTCAATACAAGTTTTGCATACTGTATGAGGAGCCCATTGCTTATCTTGATCTCCAAGTTTGACACCAAAATAACCTACATATGCTCTTTTTACAAACTCAGAAATTGGTTTCCTGTTTGCTTTTAGTGTGTATTCCCCACAAATGTAGCAGAATATGTCTGGATGGTTAATGCAGCTCCGTCTGGAAGTAGCCATAACCTTAAGGATGTTCGCATCTGAGGAATTAAATGACTAACCTAAAAAATAGTAAGAACATGTAGTTATTTAATGCTCACATTCACAGATTGTTCTTGCGACCAACTCTTAATATGCCCAAAGACGACTGCGGCTGCTCTAGCTTTCAGGAGGCGGTTTATATAGGCTATAAATGCTGACTTCAGCATAATCTATTTACATAGTTCGAAACCATGAAACGCTGTATAAGCACAAATAAATTCTAAATGAGGCCATGAATTTAGTGCTGAGTAAGCTGTAGGCTACGGAATAGTTATTTCGTTGAATCAGCAATATCTCAGCACGCGGCAAGATATGCTGATTTTACATTATAAGGATGTAGGCATTATATGAATCAGCAAGAATTATAATTAGCCATAAATAAAGCTTATTATGACATTTTAGTTTTGCCAAAGACATCGTTTAAAGAGTGGACTGGGTTTTCTTTACAAAATCGACGATATCTCAGAAACTAGACCTGGTGCACTCAATCCAATGACATTTTCTGAATCAGCGCCCAAAATTACCCCAAGAACAGGTCTAAAACCGAAGGCAACGAGAAAAAAAATTTTTTCTGTTGGCCAGTGTAAGCAGAATGATGATGACAATAAAGGGAAATTCAACCTTGAACTCTGCAGTAACACAGTTCTGAGGATATTGTTAGGATACTATGCGCTAGTAAATGACAGTAACTCTTTCAACCAGCTTACCCACCGTGGCCTGGCTTCTGGTTTCTCTGACCTATTGGATCTGACCCGGCTTCTCCAATGGGCTATGATTTTTCACCCCAATTTTCCTCTAAGTGACATCAACTGATACCTTGGTTATTATGATACATTAGAACACTAAGGAAATGACAATAATAATATTATTCATCTATAATATTAATTATATAATAATAATATCATTATTGTAACTGATAATAAATTATTATATAACAATATTATATAATAATAATCATAAAATAAATATAATATTATTATGGTACATAAAAATAATAATATTATTATTATATCGCATAAAAATAATAACAGTATTTTTACCGTTAACACTGCTTAGGAAAGTAGCAATAACTGACCTTTTAATCGGTAGCTTTCACCATTGGCAGCATTGACTGTAAACGTCTGTGAGTCCTCGTCAGAAGGGCAAACAACGGCACCCTGACAAAGAACATCACTAACATCATCTTCTTCATCATCATGATAAACATAACACAGATGACTATTATGATGATTACCATCTTTCGGATTATCAGCTACCCATTTAGCTCCAATTTAACAAGGCAAGGGAGTTCCTTCTAACTTTTAAATATATCTAATCATAAAACACAGTGCAACCAAGTGAGCGAGTGTCTTACACTCAAACCAACCAACCAAACTACCAAACTACTGAACAGTTAGATGAATACAAACAATGTCCACAAAGTCATCAGAATCTGAGCAGGAAATGCAGCATTCAATAAAACGGATGAAACACAGCCAACCCCGAAACAGAATGAAGCTGAATAAGTGCAAATGCAAAACATAAGCCAGTGCACTGCCATCACTTCGGCTTTGATTTGAAAGGGATACAGCGGACTGTATTTCCAATAAGTCAACATGAAAAACACGAAAAAGCAATTCCTGCACAGAGCAGTTGTATTGATTGGAACAGACAGAAGTGGAATCAGTACTATAAGATCAGTTACAGTACCAAAGGCTTTGGCAGACCAGTTGCCAGGTAATGTAAAGTAATACAATAATTTATTAAGGATAGCAGACATCAGTCATACACACACATCAGACACAATTTCCTTATAGGTTAAGCCAGTGTTGTATGCAAGACTTAAAACTTCAGCACCAAGACAAGACCAAGACTGTGGAGTGCCAAGACTGAGACCAAGGCCAAGATTGTGGAGTGCCAAGACTGAGACCAAGGCCAAGACTGTGGAGTGCCAAGACTGAGACCAAGGCCAAGACTGTGGTGTGCCAAGACTGAGACCAAGGCCAAGACCGTGGAGTGCCAAGATAGAGACCAAGGCCAAGACTGCGGGGTACCAAGACCGAAAACACGAGGTTCAAGACTGAGGTTTTTCGGAATTTATTCCACAATATAGAAAGGAATAAACAATAAGAAAAACAAATGCAACTCTTGTATTAGTTTCCATGCTTGATCCCAGCTTGTCTTAAACCATTACATATTATAAATACGAGATCCTCAAGCATAGTGTCACCTAAATGTGCACGATGAGGACACATTAAAAGTCCGCTATGGCTGAAAACTCTTTCTGCAGGAGCTTAAGTTGCAAGTATGCTAAATGTTTTCTCAATAAGAGGAGACAGAATATCAAACTTCTTGTTTTCCATTATGAGTGTCCATACATTGTCATGTGTGCTGTTAGTGACTGGTGCACAAATTGCGTTCAGATACTCAACAACAGTAGAATTAAACTGTATGCTTTTCAGTATTAGGAAAACTGTCACAATCTGCAGACAAAGAGATTCTTGGTCTCGTTGATGGCGTACAGGAAGCCTCTTCCAGTTTCTCCGAACAATCAACGTGTGACAATAAACTACCAGCTTCTTCCACAATGTCGTTTATTATAGACTGTCTAATAAATTTCTTACCGTCAAGGTGATGAGCGTCCAGCCACAAGAAACCATAGCAGGGATCAAGTGCAGCAGCACGCAGATACACAAAGCCATGATAAGTTAAGGGCTTGCCTGAAGTACATAATGATGAGAGTCCCAAGTTTCTAAGAATTACACTGAAGCTTCAAGACAGTTTCCCAAAATGCAAGAAACGACCTCGAGACCAAGAATGAGACTAAGACAATAGGTTCCCAAGACCGAGAACGAGACTAAGATACCAAGAAACCTGTCTTGAGATGTCTTGAGACCAAGACTGAGTCTTGAGACCATACAAGTCTAGGTTAAGCCATGGATATAGATAGCAGTGAAGAGCCAACACACTAAAACCTGACTATTTATATTTGATTTGCATCTAACCTACAGGGCTCATAACTAACTCAGAATGCATGAAATCGCAGTGGACCAAAGCCAAGCCATTTCCCAATCAGTCCGCATTCTAACGTTTAAGTACACTGGAAAGTCAACTGCATCATCATCACCTCATTCAAACAGTGACCTAGAAGTTTTATTTAGTGCACAAATCTAAATTCTAAGAAAAAAGACTTTTTAGCACAAATCTAAAAAAAACTAGAATGACACAATCTGTTGCAATTTCAATACTGTACAAAAACAGATGAATGGCATAACTAAAGCCATACAACTTAATGCACTGTCATCAAGAATTCCGAATGACTGAAATATCTGCTTAACTTTCCTACTTCTTTGGCCAGTACATGGAATCAACGCAAGTGACCAAAACATCTGACTGGACCTCAATGACCAAAGAAATAGTCCACAGCCATCAGGATAATAGATAATCAGACAATTGGATGTGACAAGAAACGCACTGCGGCTGTCAGATGCTGTTAACGAGTGACATGTACTTATTGGGAACATCTGGCTAACTGGCTTCCACCATTCACAAATATAGAAAAGCAGTTTTTACACCACACAAACAGAACAATAGGAATGTGTGTCCAAGTTCAGCTGTTGTATTTCAACTATCTTGGGAAATCAACACAAGTTTCAGTTTCTTTTTGAACGCCTCTCACTCTGTGGCCAACACCATAATGCCAATGCCTTTAGGGCATACTTTAAAAAACCTATCACTACTCCCCTTAAAAACTGCCATTACTTTTAAACCCTACCACAGCTCCTATATAAAAAACTGTCATTACCTTTGACCCATAGCACTGCCCCTCTACACCAATAACAGTCATTACCTTTAACACCTAGCACTGCTTTCCTAAACAAAAAACTCATCACCACTAGCACCTCTCCAGTACAAAAAACTGTCATTACAGATGTTCCCACAATTTATTCTATACTTTAAAGATGACGTATCTTGATAGATAGTAGACATATATGTACTAAGTACTAACATGGATGTGTGATAGTCTAGGTGCTTGAATGGTCAACTATGAGGTTTAAATCCCCGTCACAGCAAAATTTTCGTTCAACTAGCACTCCATTGCAAACTCAACTGCAAAATGAGTACATTGATTGCACAATGTAAAGATCAGCTGGCGAGGACAGGACTGATCCTACCGTGAATGCCATAGCAAAGAAAATGAAGTTGCTAGTACTGTACTTTGCCCCACGTCTGTCTCTTGGGATACTTATAGAACTGCTCTTCCTCATGTACACAGTAACACTTTCAAAAGATGGCTACAAAGAATGAAAACTTGACACAACAGCATTCCTACTATATACACTGACCCAACTGAATATTAAAGAGAGTCAGACGGAAGTATGTAAAGTACTTACAACAAGGGTTAAACAACCACGCGGTCGGGAGCATTTCTTGTGATCTTCTTTCTGTGATAAAAAAAACAAATTACAAAAACTATCACACCGTAAAAACACTTTGGGATGACACTCAAGTTTACGTTTCTTTTGACAGTGTTGTGTAACTCATCTCTGCAGCTGTTGTCCAACATCTATGAGGACATGCAGTCTTTCATGGCGGCAATGAAGTCCTTCTTAACCCTTTGAAAACAGGGTCTGCCTAAATGACCCTCGGTGCAGTGGCACTGGCGAGGGACTTGCTTTTCATTTCAAGTCATGTCTCCCACTGCACAGAATTACTTTACCAATTCCAACATGCAAGTCATTTGAGGTCCTGCCTGCTACTCTTATTTCTGGAAACACATGGCGGTTTCACTTGTGAATATTTATAGACGACTGTCCTTTCGTATGGCTGATTTTCTTTGTGAATTTCAATAACTACTTCATTATTTGATATCCTCTCTTTCTGAAATACCTTGCATCTCCATGTATAAGTAAAAAATTTTGGACAATTTTGAAAGTCCTAATTTGTGTGGTCAACTTATACAAGCCAAGATCACAAGATTTATCCACCAACAACTACATGACACATGAATGACAGGACATCAATAAACCCATCGGAGATCGCATGATGCATCCATGGGATATTGCATGACACTTGGGCAGTTACGAAATTCATGTATGATGTTATAAAACAGATGATACTATATAAAGAAGGTGTTTTAGCAGAGGATGGACTATGACATGAGCAAAAGCAGACGGCAAGGATCCCTCAAGCAAATGAGAAATTGATGATTCATCTGATGGTTGGATCCAGGACATCAAAGCACTCTTTCAGAAAAGATGCAGGAATTGTGTCACGAAGAAAGCTTTTGTCAGGTGAAGAAAATATGTCTGCAAACCTAGAGCTGCAAGATTTGTTGGCTGAAAGTAGTAAAAGACAAGAGGTGAAAAAGCAGGATGAAGAAATTTACAACAAATTTCAGCCTTATACCAGAAATCTTATCAGCAAAAAAGGTCAAAAATTTACTGTCTAGCTCTTGGGTAGCAGAGAACACAGCAGAGTATAAATTTAACTTCTCTCAATGTAATAACTTATTCAAAGCCATACACATGCCATGTTCCCTCAAAATGACCAAATCGTTCTCGGTGGAACTCAATTCAACACATTCTTAAAATGCACTTTTACACGTTCCAGAAAGCACCCTGATCGGCCAACGAAACCTGAATGAAAGTAAATCATAATTCTTGTTTTAATGTCCTATGAATAAACATAGAAAGCATAATGTGTGAATTTTAATTTGGATGCAAAGTTTTAACACCTGGGCCTGGACCCAATTCTTAGTTGAGGACCCAGTAAGAAAGGTTGTAGGCTTACAGATGACCCAAATGTTCGCTGACTTTAAAACTATGTATATGTGTATATATATATATCAGCATATATACACCAGTATACATACATATATATATGTGTGTGTATATATATGTCAGCATTTACATGAATCATCAAAACTACACAAACAATATATACTACTCATGTGCATATACAGAAGAGGTGTATGGTCCAATAGCCCCCCCCACAGTCTCCAGTCAGGACCAAACAAATAACCTGACAACGGTGGTGCTGAGAAAAATCAATAGGTTTCAGGATAAGAAGATGAAGGACTAGCTCTATACACCCATACGCCAGCAACAACAGCAGCAGCAGCAACAGCAGTTGCAGAAGCAGCAGCCACAGTAGGACTTACATACATTTGCTTTCCTACAATTTGACAAAACATCGCCCTCAATACCGGTGACCTTGCATATTACCGATAAATCTCCGTGGTTGCCTAAGAGTTTGTCCACAGGAACAAATCTTGATAGTCTCTCATTACAGGAACAAAGAACTCTCTCTATCTCTCTCTCTCTCAAACATAGCACAGTAATCTTCTTCCAGACATTAGCATCCCAGGACTGAAAGGACTTTCTTTATCAAGACGCACTTATCACTGGCATCAGTGCCCTATCAGTTACAGCAACTTGATGCATTAAGAGAAGTTAGCCACAACATTTACACTTCTCCAGCACAAGTGGCTGAGAACTGAATGCAGTGATGTACAAATGCCAATGAGTAATTACTACTGGACATTCAGAAAGTAATCAGAAGCCTCTGCTGAATTACAGAGTATGTGAGATTTCGTTGCCACATTTAGCCAAGTCAGGCAGAAAATAAGACCTTATTCAAAGCAATGCTTGGCTACACTGTGTTCCAAGTGGAACCACAAGGATGAGATTATGTTCAGCCTTATTCTGACTGTCAGAACTGATCTATTTAAAACAACCCCTAATCCTGTAGCATTTAATATTAAGAAACATGTACTGGTATCACACTACAGTGCTTTCAAATGAAATGTAATACAATTATACCACAGTTGGCATAATGACATTTGCCAGTTTACTGGGAGCCTTGAAAAAGGCATCAGTATTGTCACTTTACTAGCAGATAGCTGGATAAATGTAAATGTAAAAGTTTTTTATAATGACCATATGGCCTTGCCCTGCTCATTTTTAATGAATTAATCAGGGGAGATCCTTCACCACTGCTGCTCGTTTGAATGGGTGCCATGCCATTTAAGGTCCCTGTATACAGACTGTGCTACCCAAGATACAAATCTCTGAAATTAGCCACAACTGAGATGTGAACCAGTATCCACATGCTCACGCTGACTCTCAGAGGCGCGTTGACGTATGCGTTAACCACTGTAGCTAACCATGCCACTGGATCTGGATAGCACTGGGTATGGATATGGGGTATGACAAAACATTTTGAAGAAGAATTTAAAAACTTTCAAGAATGTTGAAAAGCACATTACATGGCAGCATAAGCCAGACACCACAAAGCCCCAAAACATATACAGCAACCTTCATACGCCTTACTATTCCATGGGCCGTTAACAACTCTTCAATATTTACACAGGCCTTTTGGCCGCACAAAAGACATAACAGCAACATGAAACAGAAGGAGCAAGTTTCTTGCACAGTTCTCTGCTTTGTCAATAATTCATGACAATGAACGTGAAGCGGACCCTAGATACACCACTGGAAGGCCCTGGCTTTAACCAATCAGCCCTTGCGTGGAGCAATGACCTGCTCATCATCAGAAATACCATCACTCCTACCCACACAAATTCCCATTAATGCCCGATGAGCAAGCCTTCTTTATGGCAGGACCAGCTAACGGAAGAAGGCCTTAAGCTGTCAAAGAATGGAGTTTTCATAGCGGCATGGTTGCTTCAGCCCACAGTCACCAGATGTTCATATATCAAAGTAAGCTGCAAGCAGCTTAGCCCATGGAATTAACCATGCAGCAAACGACCCAACATACACAGCCGTCGTCCATCCTTCCATCAGTCTGGGTCAAATTCAAACAGAAACTCTTTCGTCAAATCCACCACTCAGTGCTTTTCAAGTGCCACATCAAGGAAACGGGACTTAAATCTGATGCGAGGCTAGAATAATGAGGAGACAGGGTCAGCAAAAATCAATCCAAGTATTAGGGGGATTAACATAAACACCATCAACAAAGACCAATTTCAAGACAGAAAGCATGGCCAAATGCATTCCACTGATATTCTTCTTGGTGAAATAGGTTGAATTTAACACACTCGTTATGCTCTTTGTAGTGCATATATTGAATTTAATGTCATCCTGAAGCAATTTGTAAAGAAAGGTTTTCCAGTTGTTGCCCTGTTAAATTGTGTTAATGCATCAACCTCAGAACCATGACTCTGCAGACCGTCGTTGCTACAGGCAGCTTACAAAAATCTTACAGGGCACTCGGCATCGATACAAGAAGCTGAGTTTCAAAGAAAATCATTGGCCACTATGAAAATGAAAGGTTTAGAAAAGGAACTAGCCAACACAAGTAATGGCACCGAAGAACATTGACGGATGGAAAATATGTAGAGACTCGACATCTCACAGCTTGTATCTGAATCTAGAAAGAAAGATAATGATAAAACTAAGTTTTCACGAAAACACTCTCAGAATTGGACTAGCTGACACGTACACTGCATTCACAAACCATTCCAATAGCGTCCGTAGGCTGAATCCTGTCAATTTGTCCCTGAAACACGCGTGAACTCAAGGTCACAAGCTAACTTGTTCAAAACATCCCCAGACATTCTGGTTGTTGCTAATAGCTTTGAAACTGACTTCCTGTCAGCCACTGTCTTTGAAACAAGCAAAAGGCAGAAGGAAAAGCCATGCAAAAAAGTGGAGGGTCGACACAAGCTGTCAGACCGATTTCCCAACTAGACACGTGAATAGCATAAAGATTTAGCCAAATATACAATTCCTCATAGATGGCTGCAAACTCTTCAAACCCCATAGGTAACTGTCCATCATCACAGTGAACTAATTAATGTACATCCTGTCTGAGCCAATGCCTCTGCAAGAAAAACTACAAAAATAACACAGGCCTCTCTCATTGCTTATAAAAACAAGACCAGAACACGGTTGCCTGACATTCATAGATCACCACCGGAAGGAGAAGAAACCCGACTGAAAGACATTATTATTCAACATGGTCCACGTAGCGACAAAGTCCAATTATACGTTGTGATAGAATGTTATCCTGTCCCCAACCACGCATGTCTCTGTCTGTCTATCTGTCTGTCTGCATCTGTTGCTCAGCCTATTCACCCAATCACATTCGCTGCGGGCACAAGGGAAATTGTTCAGGTCCAGACTCAAAGCCAGACAGCAACATCAGGAACATTGCCTAGTCATTCCACACTGTAACATTGTAACTCAAATGCCTGGTCACCCTAATATTGTAATTATCTTGTAATATTGTAACTATTGTAATCATTTACCCATACCTTTTCTGCCCTGCCTCCTGGTCTCCCTGAATCCTGAATGGCTCAGTTTTTGTTACTGACTGTGGTTTCAAGGAACTCAGTGGATGTTGCCTTCTATTCAATTTTACAAAATTTGAAAGTGTGAAAGGTTTCATCAGTGGCCTTGCCAGACTTAATTTTGTCAGGTTTCTACAGAAAGTAAGTCACAGTAAATTTTAGTCCCATTTGCACTTCTTCATAAAATTCTGCTGTACATAAGCTACTTTGCACCTATTTAATTGATAATTATAATTATGATGATGGTGTTAAATCAGTATTTGCAATGAACCATGAGGCTATCAGCCAGCTGGTTAGAGATTTCAATTAATTGTGTACAGTGACCTCAAGTTTCATGCACTTGAGCAGCAGTGGTCAGCAGTAAACGTTTTTCTTCTAGTTTCTGTTATTATTCTTGTATCTTTTCTTAATATTCCTGTACGTTTGTGTTGCTTTCTACCAACTAAGACAAAAATAAAGGTGTTCATTAGAGGTGCCAAAATTTTATTAAAATGCAGCCCACGTACTCAGGTCCATTTTGAGTGGGTACCTGGTTACTCATCACTTCATCACTAAATAAATACCGTCATCCTCCAGTGCACATATTTTGGGAAGGAATACTAATCAATATCTTGTCAGCTGAAGCAAAATCTTGTTAATTTATAAGACTGAAAACATTCCTATAAAAAGAATTTATATAGGAATGTTTCTGATAGTAGTGCATGATGATGTAAGCACTAATAAATATGCAGTATTTGCGACTGTGTCTGAGAAAACCCTCACAAAGCTGACAAGTTTATTTGTGAGAAACATGATCAGAAGGTAAGTATGCATAAAATGGGTCAAAATGAGTTCCTTGCATATTTATATTCTCTGTTGTGTGAGCTATCAAACTGTAAGTCCTTATGTAGCAATCCACTGTCCAAGCACCGTATTTTCACACATAAAAATCGCAAACAAACAACACATATCCCGAGGAAATTATCCCAAATAAATAGCTTTTCCAGGCTAAGCACAGCTGGTTCAGTCAGTTGAAGTTCAATAAGAAAACAACAGTTAATGACTTTCAGTCAATCATTGTTTGTCTGCCATATCCTTGTGCTTTAAATGACACTTGTCAATCTGCCAATTCTAAAGCCATGGTATAAATATCTGTATATGAGTGGTGTATATATGTCTTCTTGTGGTACATAGTTTCTGTGCATTAACCATTGATGTACCACCTTTTGGTGCACTCTCAAAAGTGCTGTTCCGCTTGTAGCAGCTCATGAATCATTTTCAACTGATTGGTCGCTCATTTCCAGTCATCATCTCTCAAGACTTCATTAAACTTCTAAAAAGATGTCAAGACCAATGTCCCCTAGTGTCCATGTATATCACAAATGATGTCCTTGGTGGTTTTTTTGTAGAGCTAGGTGACCTCAGTGGGACTTGTGCCCAGCAAATTGTCTGATATATGCCTTGTCCTGGGAAACTAAGATGACCGCAAATGTACTCTCGTAGATGAAAGGTGCATTTCCCCAACTCAGCAGTCTGCCTGCATAATTTTTTAGCTCAAATCATCTTTTTTGGTTTAGCATCGAAAAGTACTTAGTTGTCATGGAATGTAATCAAAGAATAGCTGTCCAAAGCTCTACACTATCCCACTCCAACTTCCTTACATTACAAGTAAAAATTAGAGGCCAAATTTCATATAAAAGATAAGATAGCAAAGTTAATTATTAAAACACATTTTGCCTGGAGTAAAACACTGCTAGTCTGCCTTCCTGCTCTGCCAATTTCTCAAGCTGACTACCCACACACATCTCCCAGTTCCCAAATCACTCTGTACTCCACATCTACACATGACTCTCTAGAAAATTCTTTCCACTCAAAGAAGAGATTGTGCCAAGAAATATACTAGATTTTCCATTATATAGCATTCGTTGAGTTCTGTGCAGCCAAGATTCGCTCTGGTCGTGATGCTACTGCTGGGAGTCCTCCGCCTGTCCTGCTACCGACGGCTAAGCGGCTCTCGGTCCTACATCAAACCTCTTCAGATGAGTTGCGTCGACCCATCCTTGCCTCTCGAACAAAATCCTGGGAACTAGACTCTCTGCCACCGTTCCTCATTCAGCATTATATCGACGTTCTTCTTCCCTTCCTGACCCTCCTCTGCAATCGCTCACCGGGAGATGGTCTTCTACCTCCGTCTCAGAAGAAGTCAATCGTCATTCCGGTTCTCAAGCGTGATGGCCTCGACGTCTCGGACATGTCTAACTTTCGACCAATATCTAATGTTACTTTTATGTCCAAGGTCATTGAGAAAATTGTATCTAGTCAGTTATTTACCTATCTCGAAACTAATGATCTACTACCTGTTTTTCAATCTGGCTTTCGTAGATTTAATTCTACTGAGACACTCTTAACTCGACTTCTGTCTGATATATATGGTGTCATAGATCATTCTCAAGTTACCTTACTTGCATTGTTTGATGTTAGTGCTGCATTTGATTCGGTCGATCATGCTATACTTTTGGAACGTCTGGCTATTTCTTTTGGTTTATCTGGCAACTTTCTCGATTGGTTGGCCTCTTTTCTATCTGAGCGCACGCTCTGTGTGGTTTATGGCCCATCCCGCTCACCTTGGGTTCCTTCCTTGTTTGGATTGCCTCAGGGGTCAGTTTTGGGTCCCTTGCTTTATATACTGTTTACTGCTGACCTTGGCTCTTTGCTAGCTGCGTGCTCGGCTTCAAGCCAGTCCTATGCCGATGATGTGCAGGTCTATGTTCATTGTTCTGCTTCTGATGCCGCAGCTGCTGTTCGAGCTATGTGTTGTGCTTCTGACTCCCTTGTGGCTTGGATGTCTTCAAATCGATTGAGATTGAATCCTTCCAAGACTCAATATATTTGGTTGGGCACTAGGCAGCAATTGACTAAAATCAATCTACCTGTACTACATTCAGAGTTTCCTCACATCACCTTCTCAGTCACTGTTTATGACCTTGGCACTGAGTTGGATCAGGAGCTCTCTTTTAAGGCTCAGGTGCATCGTCTTTGTCATAGTTGCTACTACCAGCTACGGCAACTTCGTGTTGTCTCACGTTCTCTCTCAGTCACCTCATCTAAGACTCTGGTTCATGCATTTGTCACTAGTTGGATTACTGCTCTTCTTTATATGTAGGACTCCCTGATGTACGGCTTTTGTACCTGGAACGGTGTGTTGCGGGCGGCTGCACGGCTTATTGGTGGCATCTCTAGGTTTGGTCATGTCTCTGATTTCATGCGAGATGAGTTGCATTGGCTTCCTATGAGTCAGCGCATCCACTATAGGGTCATCGTCTTTGTTTGAAACTCCTTGTTGGGTATTGCCCCTCTTACTTGAGGGAGCTTTGCCTACCTGTCTGGTCCAATTTGGGATGCGCTTCTCTTCGCTCCGCCCTTAGTGGTAATCTGTTAGTGCCTCGCGCTCGCACCTCGACCATGCAGCGTCGTGCTTTCTCTGTTGCTGGCCCAACCCTCTGGAATGGACTTCCTGTTACTCTATGTCTTCTACCCCGGGATTTTACTTCTATCTTCTATTCTTCTCTTAAGACTGTTCTTTTTCGCCGAGGTTGGTTTGGGAGCGCTTCTGAGTAGTTTTCTTGAAGGGGCGCTATATAAGTGTTCTGTATAAATAAATAAATATAAATTAGTACATTATCTTCCATAATTCTATTTTTCTGATGTCTAATGGCTGAGGGAATGCAGCAGTGTGTTGAACAAAAGCTAAGAAAGGCAAACCAACTCCTATCATGATTTATATTCAAGAACTGACCTCAACAATGCTTCTAAGATCAAACACTGGAAGTACTTAGATAGCACCTGTGTCTGCGTCTTTAATGTGAATCGTTGTATGCAAAAATACATCTGGAAAGGAGTTCTACTGCACAAATATTGTTCCACTACCCAAATGAAAATACATCTATAACATAGTATTCCATTTGTGAGATGGAATTCCTTGACAGCTATGTGCACAGCACTTCTGGGAGGCTGTCAAAAGGTGCTTTATAAATGTTTGGTTACAGATGGAATTAGAACTGATACAATAAGCTACGTTTCAGGTTCATAAGGGCTGGACAAACAACTAAGTGGAAACGACAAGTTAATGGATCTTTTTGGATCTCCGAGGCCTTTAAAGTGGGTTTCGTATATGCTCACAACTTGCCCATTTTGGCAGGTTCACGTGTGTCTTGTGGAATGCCCTTATGGAATTTGACCAGATTGGTTGTTGTGAGATGCTATATGTATGTACGTACGTATCATGAT
The DNA here is from genome assembly GCA_964023275.1 of Norana najaformis. Classification (NCBI taxonomy): domain Eukaryota; kingdom Metazoa; phylum Annelida; class Clitellata; order Crassiclitellata; family Hormogastridae; genus Norana; species Norana najaformis. The sequence continues at coordinate 12,428,612 of OZ029919.1, read as the reverse complement.
ACTTAATATAGTGCCTTAAAGTACCCCAGAAAAAGGCTACCTACTCTAGTCTAAACGGTTTTAAATGTCCTTAAGAACAAAACTTCTACTGTTTAGCAAGCAGCATTCAGATAACTAGAAATGTCACCAGTAGCAGACTCGCACACACACGCTGAGCCCAACCAACAAGAAGTTTCCATCCCGAGTTCACAGGTCACAATGCGTTCAGAGTTTGTTGACTCAGCAGCGTTGAAGTCACAGAGCAACGACAGGCAATAGCATCTGCTGTAAACGAGAGCTGAAACAATTCCAAAGCCTCTCCTCTTTTGACTGCGTAGTTAAGGCAGTAGGTGTGTGCAGTGACCATCAATCAGTAACCTGCCATCCCTTGAGTATATAATGGACTATTCCAATGACAAGAGGCATCAATCACAAGCAGGAAAAACCATTCAAAAACTGAGAATCCACGGTATACTCATGTAAATGACACTGCAACCATAAGTCGATCACAGTAGCAGCCCAAACACGAAAGAATTATCGAACGAATTTCACTTTAAGACAAAGGAAGTTTAAGACAAAAATGGCAAAGGGCAAAAAATAAAACCAAATAATGGTTGCCGAGCATGTGCCACAGATGAAGATGGATGTCTCCTCTGTACCTAAGAAATCTTCGATTAGATTACCATATATACTCGTACAAGTTAACATGGTATAGAAGTCAACCCCTAATTTATAATCTTGGAAAGAGGAAATTTGCCCCTAGCCTTATTGCCTAATGAACATAATAACCAGATTAATTTCTACTAAAAGCAAGATTAAAACCCCATAATAAAGCTGACTAAATTGCAGACACTGGCTGGCATCTTACTGATAATTTGTGTATTCGCCTCTGCTTTGTAAATCTTTAAAAAACTTTTCTACGGATGCAACTTGCGATCTTGGCTTGAATCTTGTATAAGTTGAGCCCCAAACTTTGGACTTTTAAAACTGTGCAAAATTTTTCTGACTAATACATGAGTATTTTTAGCCGAAAGACGCCTATATGCATACAATAAATACTACTAATGCACAAATCCCAGAAATACAGTTTTTATAGTTTTACCTCAAAATATTCCAGCTTGCCTAAATCAGGATTCAGCACAAACCACCGATATTGCCATCCTTTCATGACATTTGTGTACTTGAAAAGTTGTCCCTCAAGTGGCTGCCTACAATACCAAAAGCAATTAAAGTCATCCTGTATCGCTCCGACAATGACCTTTAGTAGCAATAACTGAAAACGCAAATGAATTCGCCAACAGTCATAAATGCAACAACAAAAGCCTAAGTTGTCACACACGTTAATGCTAATATCTGTATATTTATATAGCACCATAACATTGTACATGTATCAATCAAACACTTGAATCAGTTGTATGTTAAGACTTGCTAAATGCCAGAATCCAGACATTCCTTCAAAGAAAGTATGCAATCAACCTACCAGCTACCATGTAAATTTAATCCTCTTTTGACAGTTCTCAACAGGACCAAAGGCAGGAGTAGAACAATGTTCTAATGGTGGAAAGCATTTTAACATCAGAATCTCAATCAGCTAAACAAGCAAAGGTAACCAAGTCTGCAAACTTAAGCAAAAAACATAATCTTAAACTAGCTGGTAAAATAAAACACCAGTTAGTTTTGCATCACAAAGTTGAGCAACTGTAGCAAAAAGACTGCTAAGGATCAGCCAAACACTAACAAAAGTGTCAACCCTGTTTCTTGGCATGCAAGTCAAGTATAGCCAAGGAGAGATGGAAAAGGATGGCAGTAATTTATCACCTGTAAGGAAAATGACAAACACTAAGCTGGTGCAATTTTATAGGCAATCATCTTGCAAAGTGTGTGTCATGATCCATTTATTTAATTTTTTTACAGAAGCAGGACTAATTTTCAGCATACAAGTGCATTTTGCAATATCAGTGCAATGTGTACTAAAACTCTGTCGTGTGCATACTATGCCATACTAAATGGATAAAAAATCATTTTTAGTAATTTTTCCGTGCCTCAGATTCAGGTTTACTGACATTGCGTGCGTTGCAAGTGCTTTAAATAAATAAAAATAAATAAAATAAATAATATTTGTGTCATTATCCACTCGCATTTCCCTCTAAAAGTCATAGTAAGCAAACCATAAATTCACTTTTTTCTTCTTAATTAATTAATGATTAATGACCTCAGGAATTGCCAATACACAAGTCAAACATGTGTGACTGTGCCTGAGAAAACCCTCACAAAGTCAGGAAAGTAAATTTGCAAGAAACGCAGTCAGAAGGCAAGTAGGCATAAAATGGGTCAAAATGTGTTCTTTGTACATTTATATTACTTGTTGTGTTAGCTTTTGAAATATTATTAAGTCCATATACACAGTTTCTCAGTCTTTGACTTTATTTTCAATTCTATTATAAAGTCTGATCAAATACTTAATTTAACATGTCCCCCTGGGGTCCTAATCTGAAGTCGAGTGCATCGATTATTATGCAAATTAAACAAGTAAGTAAGTAAGTAAGTAAATATTCCTCTTAACCAGTTTTTATGGAGATTTCATTGATGGCAGCCTCAAAGGCGTATGAATGTGCTCGAATTTATTACATTCATGGGCATTCACGATCCCCCAGGCACAGCGACTTAGGTTGGGTCATAGTTACAGAAAACTGTAACTCACAATTTCTCAAGATTAGCTATGAATTGACCTACATCTTAAAAAACTGTCTTTCTGGTCCCGCCCTCTGTTAATTTTCATCTTAGTTGCACCTTCGTTCTCAATCAGTTCATATCAACCAACACACTTCTGCTACTACTGTCTTGAATTGCAGTGCTCCACAAGGTTCTGTACTTGGCCTGCTCCTGTTCATATCATATACCACTCCACTAGATTCACCAATTGCTGACAGCTTCTTCTACACTCATGACACACAACTGCTCTTTTCCATTTGAAAGTTTCACATCTAATCCTGCCCTCCAACAACCCGCTTTGGTTTCTGATGATGTTCAGTCTTGAATGGCTGAAGGACATCAGAGATTTAGCTAGTAATAAACTTCTAAATCCTTTGAAAACCAAAGTCCATCTTCTAGGCAGAAGCCAAGAACTCCACAAATTTGCCTTATGTCTTCAGTTAGTGGATTGCTTGTTAGCTGCACTGAATGCAAATGCAGTTTTGGCATTGTGTTTGATTCCACCGTGCCCCTACTATTTAGGTTGAAAAATCTACATTTCCATCCAATTTAATAAGAATGCATTAAGAATAAGTTACCATAGAAAAGTAGATATGCACTATAAAAACAACTGCATCTATGACTGCACCTGATGCAATATATCCAGAGACATTCTATTTATCACCTGAAGCAAGCAGAGTAGACATTTAAACAAATCAACATTCCCAAAGCATTTAAAACATTGCTATTGTACCAAGAGAGAGGTAGAAAAATTCATATTCAATTTACCGAGAATGTAGCAAAAATAAATAGCATGCACTGGTTCAGATGTCTTAAGACATGGGTTAGTGCTTATGGACTATTAATAATAATAATGACAATTTATATAGCACCATAGCATGGCCGAGGAAAAAGAAAGGGCACTGTACATGAGTTCAAAAATCAACAACAGTCGTAAGATGTCTTAAAAAGATATGCCCTGTGGCCTGTGTGGGCCTGCTGGGTATGCATGTGCATGGGCTATCCCAAACCCTTTACACATTTTCCTAATTTCCATAGGTATATATGTGCAGGTAATATCCGTGTGTGGGTTATATGAATGAAAATACGGTACAAGTACATACACATACATAAGTGTACCTCTCTCTCTCTCTCTCTCTCTCTCTCTCTCTCTCTCTCTCTCTCTCTCTCTCTCTCTCTCTATGTATATATATCTATATATATATATATGTTTATTTATTTATATAAATTGTACAAATGAAAGCTGTTAAGGAGATTCCTTCAAAATGTCCATCAGTCATTTAGGCCAGTGAAGCAAAGCAAGGAAGGCGGCTAATCTCTCCGATGTCACAAAATCACAACCCATTACGAGTTAGTTGCTACTTACACCAGTCAATCCTGGCAGAACGGCAACCAATCATCTCTTGGTCATTCATAAGTTAAAAACTACTGCATTTGCTCCCATAAACACATGTGCTTCCAACTTAACATTCATATAAGCTTGAATTTAGAAAGCCCATTTAAAATAAATGGGCTACACAGTGCAATGGATGATCTTTTGCCTTTTGCCATTTTTACTGGAACTGTTATGTAATACTGCTTTGGGTAAGGGGTGGCTTCCCGCTTCTCAAAAAATGCTAATGTTTTTCCGTCACTTAAGCATCATGGTTTTGATGCTAATGACATGGATACTTATCAACCTGTTGCCAATTTATTTTTCTTATTGAAGACAGTCAAGATATAATCTAAAGCACTGCTACCCAATGCTTCACTGTGCATGATCTGGGTGTGTGTCTCAGTCTCTTCCCTCCCAGGCCAAAATTTCTTCACTCGGCAGTACAAGGTGACCTAGCTGTTCTGCCAGCCCAAACAGCTCAGTCTAGCATAGAAATTCTGCTGTGTTTGGTCCATCTTTCTGGAATAAGTTGCTTAGCAACCTGTGACATGAGTTTCTAGGCCTTTCTTTTCCATAAGTGGTCCAAAACTATTATATTCAATTGTGGTTTTGTGTTGTCGGGTCGGGGGCACCTCTAAAAAGTTTCTCTTGAATGCCGTTATATAAATTTGCAATTACTATTGAAAAAATTGCAAATACACATTGCTGCAAACTCTACTGTGGCAGTGTCTACAGAATGCTAACAGATGTTATTATTCAGTGCATGAAATTCCTTCGTCTAAACAAGGTCTATCAGAATTAAGGACAGACTGACCTACAGGTCTTACTCATAATGTTGTTGTAACCTAACATTTCCCCATACTAACAAACCCACAATCATGGGGTGTGAGAAGCTGCTAAATATTTGCTTTATTTATTATTCAGTGCTTATAATGCAAGCAAAAATCAGTAATCTGAATCTGAGGCATAGCTGAATGCTCATCAGAAACCAAGATGGAGATAGCAGAGGCCAGACTAAATTAATTGGTTAGACAAGTAACCAACCATAAGTTACATTCCAACAACGAATGTTTTGTGACAAGTTTTGCATAATCAATAAATGCCACATAGCAACAAAAATTAAGCACCAATAATTTTCAAACCTTATCTGCTTTCAAACTGTTTTCTAAGTGGAGATCTCCACAGTGTTATCACTCACACATCCATTTTGAAGTGATTTGTTTCAAATGTTTCGAATTTACAAACAGAGGATAAAACCCCTGATATTCAGCAATTATTCTTATTTAATTCATGGTATTAATAGTCTCAATCCCATGACTCTGTCCACCTCAATGGAAACATTAGTGTAAATGTTATTATGCACGAATACCACAAAGTACCGATTACTCAGGTAGTTTACACTCTGGTAGTTTCTTATTATAATAAGCGACCATTGTACGTACAATCATGAGACTAAGCAGCACTGTCCATTTCTGCAGTTTGGCAATTAGTAATCAAATGGTAAACGAATTTCTACAGTTGGTCTCTTTTCAAATACAAACACACCACCATTCCGGTCAGAAAGTACCTTTGCATTACAAAATCTGCTATTTGCCATAAAATACAGCAATGTTCTACCATTTTACAAGCAGGCACTAACTAGCAGCACACAAATAAAATAAGTTGCTGGGATATAAAATGTGTAGATCATTACAGGTTTCCAAGAGAAACTAAAAGCCACAAAAATACAGAGACAAATTACACAGCAAGCAAGTGATGCATACTAAACACCTCTGTGCACAGACTCCTGATTTTGTTCGATCAATGGCAGCTAGCACTGTATCCTGAATGCTCAGAATCCCATTTGACTGCGTGATTCATTAACAATAATGTATGTGAAAAAGCAGGCTTCCTTAAATTTGTCATTCAATGCACGACACAATGCCTGCAAAATTATTATTGACGTTAACGCTACATTTTCCTCAGTTGGAAGAAAGAAATCGGCTATAAAGATGCCTTAATCCTTTCGCAATTGCCTGGCCAGCTACTGATTAATGCATAAGACTGCACAACCAACCCAGCCGGCCACATGAGGATCTTCTAACAGGCCATAGAATGCCAGTCAGTGGGAGTAAATGCTTCGGTCATTCCTTATTCTTAGCACAACAAGGGCCATAAACTATAAACCTGTCATCAGTCAGTGATGGATAGATATCCATTGGTTTGGTTCTACACAAGTGCAAGAGCCTGTCAAGAGGTTTTCTCATACACAGACATTTTATTCCTGCATTATTAAGCACCACTATCTAATGACTAAACATGAATGGATGGCGCTGAAAATCTGTAACTTAAGGACTTGCTTGAAGTCCCTACATAGCAACCATGTGAGGCGAGGCTTGAATCTGTACAAGCCCAGAGCTTTATCCATCCTCTGGCTATGGGGTACCATGCCCCCATCATTCAACTGTGGATGAACTTTTCAGTTTTGCTGAACAATACAGTGACATCATTTACTGTGGACAACTATCATTAGGAATGTTTGTGAAATCATTTAGGATGTCAGTGTTAAATTTTCTTGAATTGAAGAAAATTTTTAAAATTTTACACAGCATTAGATGTTCTGTTGGCTGGGTTCTCCTTGTATCTAAAAAGCTGGCAAGAAGCAGAGATAAGAGGTTCTTAGAAGCTGCTAAATAAGTCCAGGTATATATAAATATTTACATTTTGCAAGTTGTCTTAGCTTGATATTTAATTTGGCTGATTGGGGCTACTGTAGTATTTCTGTATTTATCTGAAGCTGAAATGATTTACAGGTTGTTTCCATCAGAGTTGTGATTTCCTGGAGATCTATTGTGACCTGAATGTCATCTGCAAAGCAAAGACTGTTTGTTCCTTAGGTATTCTGTTCATCTTCCTCTGAATCACTCACTGTCTTCCAAACAGTTTCATCAATGCCTTTAGTACTTCAGACAACATTATAAGATGAAATCCAGTAATGAACTTTAGAGGTTTAATCAGGTATTGAGTAGTGATTAAGATGAAGGCTTGGCAAAGTGGAGACAACAATGGAAGCTGCACTGAATTAAGCAGCACAAGCCTGGTTAGTACAAGGATGATGACTGTTCATGGAAAGGCCACCAGGTGTCAATTCAGATTTCCATCTTCTTGGGATTAGTAAATGAGTACATAAGTCGGGAGGTTAAAATAGGCATCCTATAGACAGATTGCTGAGATCTGCACTTCAGCCAAATTATCCTTGACCCCTGAGACCACACTTCTCAGGAATCTCTACATATAAAGGCATGTAAACAAGTGTATTATTTTTACCTTTATCTAGGATGAACAGTTAGCAGATCTGATGACAGACATATACAAACAGGTATGGTGATGAATAGACAGCTACAGTGATGAAATGAATAGCAGGCACACAGTCTCTCTTTGGATATATTCTGTGCAGAAATGGGCCGCATTGTGTCTATGTGTGCACATAAGTTGCATTGTGTTTATGTGCGCACATAAACACAATGCAACCCATTTATCATCATTACAAAGCATTTAATCATGAAAGCCACAGATTCCTGTGAAGGCTGATACTTGAGAATCATCCCTGAGCATTGTCCGAGCAACGGTAGTTCATACTCTGTTGGCCACAAATTTTAATCAATAGAAATTGAAAAAAAACAGTAAAGAGAAGCATTGGTACCGAACCTTTTAGCACTGAATCCAGCGAATTGGCCCATTCGTTCCAACATGACAAGTTACATTGTGGCATGAATCAAAAATTATTTAATAGATCTATCTGTCTCCACACATGGCCATAAGACCGGAAAAATTACAGGGAGAAAAATGGGACATCCAAATGTAGTTAGAAAGAAAAGAAATAAAAAGCCACTCTAGAGTAAAAAAATGAAAAAATGAGCAATCACAAGCAGGTCCCCTACAGGAATCCAGATGTCCATGCAGCTATCACTGCTGTATTTTCTCCACTTAATGACCGACTGTCTTTAGAGATTAAGATGGATTTATCACCAGTTCTCTAAAGGTTTAATTTGGAGCACAGTGGAACAAGAGATTTATGGCACCTCTTCAAGATATCCACTAATGGGCATCCCTGTTGCACTTGGGCAGCAGCTTCAGCTGTCACTAGATTAAATTATATGATAAAATTAACCACCAGCCAGCAGAAGCTCCCCATGTGAGGCCACGATATGGATATCAATTAAGATTACATCAAATCTTCCAGCAGTGTTAGCATCAGGGACAATTATTGCAGCACCTTTACATTTGCATATTTTCAGTACAAGTGGACTTCTGGACCACCGGCTCCACACTAATCTACACCTGTGTAAGATCACAATCTGCTCACTTCTGTACTCATAGAGGAATCCAAAGCAAGATTTTAACTGAATTTCATAAAACACTTCTGCAACTTGGAAGGACTGTTTACTGTCTCTCACAAAATCTTTAAAGCTAAGAACTATGGTGTACTCCATGATCCTGTCAATCAGCTAAGCAGCAATTCACAGCACTTACCACCATGCTAGAAACCCCATCTTGAACTTACGTAGTTACAAACCAGGCTTTAATCTGTAAATCTGTTTTTAAAATTGTGACCGTGTCTTTGTGGCTACTTTTCAGAAATCACGAGTTAAAGTTTACCATAATGATGACTCGACCTAAGCTGCTGTGCCTCGGAATTTTCTCATGCATAGTCACATATAATACTTGACAGGCAAACAGTGCAATATCCAACAGAAGCATTTCATATGATTCCTATTCCTGCTCAGCAATTTAAAAGTAATCATCTCAGTTTGGATATTTGGCTTGGGATCTGTCAAATCTGTCTCTAGCCATTTTGACTGCTGCAACTCCCTTTTGCTGGCATATCAAAGGCTTGAAAAACTTGAAATATAAGAAACAACTGCAAGAACAACATCACCGTTTCCACTGCAAACCTCCACTGAATTACATTGTTCTCTTTCTAGTCTTTGCATAAACTTGATGTACAGACCTTCAAAAATGACATTTACTCACTACTTCTTTCTTCTGACTCAAACCTATTGTGAGAAGCTTTCTCCTGCCAACTATGGTCTATGACTCTATGTTTAAGGAACTGCTTGAGCACATACCTCTTAAATGCAAAAAGATTGTCAATCGTGACCCAAAGCCTTGGTTTATTTCTGAAATCGCTGATGCATGATGTCTCTGTAGCTAACATGAATGCATTTGACGTTGCTCTCGATTACCTTTCTACCATGAGCATTTCACGAAACAATACAAAATCGTTTGTAATTTGTTTTCCAAGGCCAAATCCTCTTATCTCACAAACCTGATCTAAGAAACCTTCTCTTGCCCTAAGTCTCTTTACCGTACTCCATAGGAACACACCACCTGCACTACCTAAGACTCCCTCAGCACTTTTGTGAGGTACTTAAAAGGCACTATATAAAAATGTCTAGATAACTAACCAACTAACTAACAATCTATTCTGGCTGATGCTTTCATTAACTTCTTTGGTGACAAGATCTCCACTATTAGGCTGTAATTCTCTTGTATTCCACTACTAAATGACTTTCATCATCTGATGCCCTCCTGCCCACTCTTGACTGTCTTGCTCCCACAACCACTTGGAAGGAATCCAGTCACCTGCTTTCTCTTCTCCTGATTAACAATGCCTTCTAGATGCAATTCCAACTCACCTTCTCAAAAGCTGCTTTGATATGCTCAGCATCACCAATCCACCATCTTCTTATTAATCAATCTGTCACTAGCAGATGGCTCTTTCCCAACACGTTTCTCCCATGCACCTATCTTTTGTTGAAGAAGACATCTCTGGATGCTCACTACTATTTTTTCAGGCATATATCCTGTGGGTTATATAAGAATTTACAAACCACACCCCCTCTGGGTTATCTCAGTGTGTGGGTTATACCAATTTATTTTACACAGATGGTAGTAGTGCTTTTAGTTGTGCTGACTTAATTATCTGGTAATATTGTGAACACTTTCTAAATTAAAGATTTGTCAGTTTGCTAATGTTACACTGTTATATTTGATTTGAAAACTAAATATAGCAACCAAAGTTTTTGAGTCATTAACATATTTCTCACTATCGACGACATGCACTACAAAAACAAAAGCATTGTATTTCTACAAGATTTCACTGCTAGAGAACTAACTCTCAAGGGTACGTACGAGATTTTGTTCTACCATCATCGCAGTTTGCACAGCTGCGTCGCCAAATAATTGATTTAATTCTCTAGGACAATTGCTAGATCTAAACTCCTGTACAAGAAGGATGAATAGGAATTTGACGACTTTTTATCAATTGCAGCCATGTCTGACTTAAAAACTGCTTTAAAGACTGTGGAAAAGTGACAAAGAGAAAAATGGGATATCCAACTATAGCTAGAAAGAAGAGAAATAAAAAGCTCCTCTAGAGTCAAAATGAACAATCACAAGCAAGTCTCCTATAGGATGGTTCGAAAATCAAGATGTCAAGCCTATAAACGTTTATCTTGCATTTATGTTGTCTGTTGCATTTTGCTTAACAGAAGCAGCACTCCAACAAGATGCAAACGCAACTCACTATTTGTTTTGATAAAGTCAAGACTCGACTAGTTTATCTGCTTGAATATCCAATTAAAGCAAAAACTTCTTTTTATGTATTGTTTCTTTCAAATATAAGCTTACTTAAGGTGTTGTATATGTATTCTATTTACCTAATATATCAAATTGTGCATTCCAGTTCACATGATTTAAGACTTGGCTCAGCACTTGCAGACTATTATTCCTCTATGTCTGTGTGGCCTGCAAATTTACACACTTGTGGGCTATACCAAACTTTTGACATGATTTCCTAATTTCTGCAGATTATGTGAATATGTGGAAGATTTGTGTGAAAATACAGTATGTGTCAAATCAATGGCCAATTTTGAGCTTGAATTTTATTTCTAAACTTCCTAAGCTAAAAAGCAAGGAGGCAAAGATTGGGTCAGTTCTGAATCAAATACAAAGGTCATACACACAGTTATTGTTATAGTCACTTAGTTCCACAGCAATTTGTCATATAATTTGAATTGTACAGTAAGCCGACAACACATTCTTTCAGATTTTGATTTGGAAATCTCATGTCACTGTGGGAAGACGTATGGATAATAAGGCCTGAAAATCCTGACTGGTGAAGAAGAAATGTCCCGTTGGGAAAAGGAAATAAAACCTTGCTTTAAAACTTATCGCCTTCATTGATCAGTTTTCACCAATATCATGTTTTAAATATGTTTGTCACAGGTCTTAAAGCAAGAGATCATGGCACTGAATTTCCAATCAGACTTCTGTTTAGAATGCTGCAGATGTATCAAATACCCTGCTTACTGACATTTTCCCTACTCTGAACTCTTGGTATCTGATCTCCATTTGAAGCATTAATAGATCTACACCCTTATGTACAGTACTATTCATTCTGATTTCTCTAGCATAATCAATACAACTGAGGTCACCCTAAAACAGGACTAAGACAATCCAGTTGCTACTTAGTAATAAATAATAATTAGTAACTTCTAATGCGCCGGTGTCTAATGCACAATGCATCAACCGATGGCATGCCTAAGCCAAGCCGCAATCAAGACCAACATCCAGAAGGTCAGTCCATGAGGCTTGCCATAGGAGAACAAGGATTCAAAGACAGATTTCCACTAGAAAGCTACAGCAAAACCAGTCAGTTACTTTACTACATTCTGGAATTAAGAACACTCAGCTATTCAATTGCCAGTGACTAAGGTCCAGCTGCATAAATAATTTCCAAGCTTCAACTCTCTAAACAAGAAAACCCTTACCAAGCAGGCAGGACACCAGCAATCGGTGCATACCTCCACCAACACGTCATCATATCTTGCAGTTTTCCATTGCCAAGACAAAGCTCTTTTTTAGGCTGACTCAAAGTTGTTGATTTTGAATTTGGCTGGGATGCTGCATACAATGGATTGGGACCCTGAATTTCATCCTTTCTGCACCTGGAATTTTCCACTTTAGAATCCTGGGCTTGATGAACACAAGAAGACTTTGACAGCTGTTCATCAGGAGGGAAACTACTTCTGACATTTGGAGTGCTTGTAGGAAAGCTGTTCATTCTTCCAACTCTGGATGAAGAACTACTCAACGTGTCCTGTGCAACGTGTCGACAGTGACAACGGTTAACACTAAGAACATCCCTGTAAAATGTCCTGTCACTAACTGGACGATCTGATAGAAAAGGTCGAATTTCAACTGCTTGAGGCAGCAGAGACTGATCACGGCTCTGCAGTTGAACCCTCGGTCTTTCTGAATTTGCTACAGACTGCATGGCATTTCCATTGACTGAACTAAATTCACACAAACTTTTGCTGTCTGAATTCTCTGCTGACTGCCCGTTGGACATTTCATCCTGAAAACTATTTCTGTGTTTTGCACAGTAATGCCCAGTGCCATTTTCCATTCTCTTTGTAAATCTGTCTCTGTGAATACAATCTAATGAATCAGAGCCATGTAACCCACCATCAAGTAGCTTTGCGCTGTTGTTTTCCACTCCAACAGAAGTTCCTCGTGTTTTTATCACTCGTGCGGGTTTGAGGCTGTTGCCTGCAAAAGAAGTATTCTCCGAATGTACGTCTAGTCCTCTTCCTCCTCTGCGACGTGGGGCAACTGATGATGACAGGTGACCATGGGAAAGTCGAAGATTTTCCGTAATGACATTCAAGATCGGAAATGTTTGATTGTCATTCATCTTAGCAGATATCATAGACCTCTAGCAGAGCAGAATTCCAGTTCAAACAACAATTCACACGAACCACTCCCAAGAATCCAAAAACAAGTTCGTTTAAATTTTCTCTGAAGCAACACTGAATGACACAACATGCATCTGGCTTCTCATCAGAAACTCTGGCTGTTCTGTTCTTTTATGAGCTGGCAAACAGTCCAAAGAAAACTTACTTCCTAGCTTAAGAGCTCCAATATGCCACGATCGTTTGGCCAAGTAACGGTTTATAACAAACATCAACTACACAGAATTCATTTGAGATAGACTTCAAAGTAACGCTGATGGACTTTTGACCACATGAAAATCTGAACACTAGAAGATCTGATTCTTGTAATTTGGAAGCAGTTGTTATCAATTCAAATTTAGAATGCTCTGATAAAAATCCCCCGTAACGGACCGTCGGCCATGATGCCGGAAAAGCGTCAGGAGCGATGAAACGACCGGTCAGTATAGGCAAATCCTTATCTCTGCAGCTCACAGTGCGCCCTCTGCCGTCTATTGATTGGCAATAGCTAGTTCCTGTCGGATGATCAGAGACTAGACTCGGCCGACGACGCATCCGTCAGTCAGTCCGTCCGAATCGCAGGCAGCCGGGCCCTCTACCGCCTGCATCAATGCAAACGACTGACAAGACCCAAGTCCCGGCGACTATAGCACTGTCCTCATGGACAGTGGTACCTTGAAGCAACGATGCAATCGGCCGGCACAAGCTCGCCTCCTCAAAGCATTCCGATGCCGCCTGCCTGCCTGCCCGCAGGACCAGTCTCTGTGGCTCATAAACTCATGTTGAGGTCACCGTCGCCGGCCACGCACTATAGCAGTACAAACGCCACAGTGTTAATAATAAAACGTTCTACGCTAGCCCCACGTTCCCCAAGCTGGTTCTCATCCTGTCCTCCTTCTTCCGAGCCTGTCTCGTCCCTCCATCCGTCCATCCGTCTGTTGTGCGTGGTCCAGTCTGGATAAACAATGTGTGGCATCAGCTTCTATCTCGACATAATTTGTGCCAAGTGTTCCGGCAGATGCTCTCCGCATCAGCAGTCGCCCACTATCATAAGCTAAGAAATAAGCTGTCAGATATATTCTGCTGTTGACTTCAAGAATAACACTCAATCAGGAACATGTAATCTGAACGAGTTTGCATACAAATCAATACATTATAAACAATGTCAATGGTCTAAACCCATATTCAATACTACAATATGCAAGGCTTACGATTCTACATCAGCATCTAGATAATTAAATTTAAAATAACAAAACAGACTTACACTGTACAGTGAGGTTTTTCTCTTAAACTAAGTGCAAGGGCAGGTAACACAAATGCACATGCTAATGCATGCTGCTTTCATTGTCAAATCCTGTAAATCTGCCAATGGCCTCCATACAAACTCTGAGTCTGCTCAAAACTTACATGCAATTTTCAGCTGGCTAAGAGATAAAATGTTGCAGAATGCTACACAGATCAAACAGACCAGACTGCTGGGTTGATGATACTGCAGGATTTGCTTTATACTTCTGGTAAAGCTTAAAGTTAACTGCATTGAGACAGCGCACAGGAGAAAGTTTACGATGTTAGAAGATCAGTAACTTTAAGTTTAGACTAACCCCAAGAGGTAGTCATGTAATGAAGTGTTAGCAACTTCATTTTCCTCAGCTGACGAAAGCATGTGACTATTCCACAGCTCTTCAAATTAAGACACAGAGCACATTTTCTGGGATATTGATTTCTAGTTCATCAGAAGAACAGTCTTTGAATTGGGAAGCCAAAATAAACAACTTCCTGACAAAAGAACAAAAGCTTCCACAATTTTTGAACCTGCTGCCGGTCTAATAAAAATCTCAGAACATCTACTGTTACACTATGATACATGTACCAGATAATAGACAAGGATTTTTAATCGATAGTTGCTTCTGTGAAAGACAGCAATTTGACCAAATCTTAAATCCATACAAGAAGATAACCAACTGAAACAAAGGAGCAGGGTAAGAAGAGCCATTAATGAAAGATTTTAGTCTTCGTCAATGTTTTAAAATGTCCTAAAATCCACTTCTTGTTCTTTTCCATTTACAGGTTTTACACCATTTAATTCAATGTTAACTAGTCAACTGAACTGCTAAACAATTTTGCAGCTCCTGCCAATGAAGGGATATCCGGGATGCACAATTGTTGCACATGCTGCTGAATCTGCAATTTTCTGTCTGATTCTCAAAGAAAGGTTTTCTGCCACTTGGACACTGAACCTTACAACCACATGAATCTATATACAATGACAAATCGAATTAATAAATGAGCAATTACATTAGCTTACAAAGGAGATCCCGATTCCTCATAACTCTGCTTATCTTTTGGCATAAAAGATCATTGTCTTCAAGAGATGACAGGCTTACTGCCATTCAGATATATGATCACCCTCACTTCAAACGCCAATACAAGGAACACCGGGAAAAGAGCTAACACAGAGACAAACTGAACGGCAATACAGTACTCTACAAAACATACTACACTGGAACAGAAAGGGATAGTACTTAAGATGGATAATGAAGAATGTGCATATCTATGATGCAAAATGAAACCAAGGCAAAAGCTATCGCCTGGTTAGATTATCACACCCGACAGCCAAAGACAGCCAGTAGAGCAGGGCATCCAGATGAACAGCATCACCATCAGCACAACAAAAGGCACACCACCAACACATGATCAGAACTAATACAAAACCACCAAGACAAACTATCCTATGACTCTGAGTAAGTAAATTCAGAAAATGGTTTCTGGGAATCCCCACATGTGTCGAGCGATAAAGACACATCAAACTGCATGGTTTTCGGTTATTTTGGAAAACAAAGCCGGATCTGACCTAGGCATTCTTGTAGAACAGCAGAAAACCACCGGTGAGCTTCCCCACACATACAGAGCCCAACCAAAGGTGTCACATTCAGAGTTTCTGGTCTGTGTTGCACTGAGGATGAGGAATGATGACAGCGCATACTTAAGCTCACTGAATTGCATGTCCCGACCCTGTGTGCAGATATCTCCACAAGATCCACAAGATCAGCGCCTGACAGGCATCTGTCAGCAGTGGACCAGCTGGTTCAAGAACCCCTCTGCGGCAGAAGGCTGACATCACCCAAAGGTCTGGTCTTCTTGCCCTTACATCACCAACTGCGAGATTTCTTGGTCACAGATGCCACGTAGAAGCCTGGATAGAAAGGACACGTCTGGTCTGTCCATCCATCCGTCCGTCTATTCTGTGCAGCTCAGTCTGGATGAAGTGTGGGGCATTAGCTTCTCTTCACTGTCCGCTCTGCCTATTATAGGTTGACCAATACAAAATGGTGGTTGGTCTTCAGTGACATGCATTTAAATACTATACAAAATAAATCCAAAGCAGGCTCAAGAAAGAACCCTGGACCCCAGACTCTGACACGGCAGATGTTTTATGATAGGAAATGCAGATCTGTCCTGGAGTTTTCCAAACAGGCAAGAATCATCAGAGACTGGTGTATGGACACAACCCACAGGCCATGAGAGGACAGTACTGGTGGAAAAACAATCATAATCATCACGTCAGCTGTTCTCAAGCTCATTGTGCAGCCTCAATCAAGCATTCTGTAGCAGTAAAACTACACAGAAACCATCTAAACATTACACCATATAGGTGTAGATTAAGGTAACGACCAGCTCCATTATGTATTAGATGCCATAAAGTGCTCTACAACAAGCAATGGGAGACTTTATGGGTAACGGGCCGAACCTACAATCGGGAATGGTCCCACAGCCCCCTTGGAATTTGTACAGGAGTTTGGATCTCAGCCCCAAAGCCAACGTCCAGTTAACTAATAATTCAGGCTAAAGAAAATGGGAAGAACGGAAGAAGAAAAAATTACGGACGTGAAATTCAAACGATTACTTTGCATCATCAGTATGCCTACCTTTTCCGGCATCAAGAGGTGTGCCTTCACAATTCTTTCACAAATGTTTCACAGCAGGGGCTTCAGCCACATAGCAATAAGTGCATTCAGTGTACTTATGTTACAGAGTTCAACTAATACCCTAGAGAGTATTAGCTGAACAGGAATCTCTGGTTAGCATTCTGTTCAGGCAGAAGTTTGAATGTCCTGACTTTGAGGTTTTAGTTCAGCATGCTATTCTCTAGATCATCAGGCATAAAGACTGAAGGGAAATGCTGAGGCAGACTACCCATAGTCAGTGGAGATCAAATTGATGCAGCCAACAATACAAATTAAGTTAGCATCCAACTGTGCTAAATATTTAGCCTGGTGAGTGTCCTTGTGAAGATGATATGGAAGTTGGAGCCTATTTAAGCTACCAAACCAGAACATCAGTTTTAAACATAATCCTTCCCAAAGCATTGTGAAGGACCTCGCGCTTGAAGTGTACAGGAACTTCAGGTCAAAACAACTAGGCAACAGTGCCATAGGCGGTTCTGCAACCAATATTATCAAGGCACAGGTTCAGCAGCTCCATCTGGCGAAAGCCATATAAAATAAAGCAACACCTAATGACCGGAATATGCATGCAGTTCAAGCAACAGAAATTAATCAGCAGATCTATATGAAGTCAATGGCAGCAGACAGGAAGTGGGTGCCCCTAGGGACAAACCACAGCAGCCTCAACTGGTAAACACCAGGAGGGTAAAACCCATCAGAACTGTTCAAATGAACCAAACCACTTTCAGAACAAAGCAATGTCAGTAAAAACCAACAGCAAACACTCCAGTTATTTTCAGAAACAAATTTAATGATTTGCAATATTGTGTGAAACAGGGCACAAGTGTGTAATTTACTGCAAACTAATCCAGCTCAAAGCAGTTGCCATTTGGCCACCACCAACCAAACAAAACTGTACAACAAACATTAAAAATCATAGCACAAATGCAAAATATATGGAGCATACCAATATTATGCAACATTCATTATTATTATAATTATTACTTATCAGATTATTTCAATTGTGCTAATTTACGAAGACTGATCTAATCTAATGACTTTTATTGTGGCATTTGGTATATGGGTTGTGCATGGCATTTGATGCATGCAACACATGATATATGCCGGGAGATTTGTGTCTTAGTCCTGACCCAGCAGGATTGCTGAGTGCCCTACTCTTCAGCTGATGATTCCAGTCATGCTGCTTCCTTGCTTCCATATTTCAACTTACCTGACCTTAAAACTAAAGGTATTACTGTTGCTGTAACCTTTAAAACCCTATAATTATTACAAATGTGCAAGTGTAGTAATATCACTATTACTTTCTTACAAGTGCTGTTTGAATTTTTTATATGAATAACAAGGTTCTTGGTTCTTTTTCAGAATCTCTGAGATTTGTAAACGTTTTGCGTTGAGAGAAGATCTCGAGATCTCTCTGAAGATCTCGCAAGGTCATCTGAGGTCTGCTTTTCAAGAAAAGGTGGAGGTCTTTAAAGACGAGATCAAAGAACTTCTGCAGAACTCATACCTGGATGCAAAAGCAGTACACTGAGAGCAGATGCCTGGCTCCATTTACACCTTGTTTGAAACCAACCATTCAATTGGAATAATCTTCCACTGCGCAATGGAACTGAGCAAACATTTCCAGCTTATACCAGATTTCAGATCAGTGGCCCTTGGGTTTCCTTGACTTCAAGATGTCAGCATTCAACAATAGACCAATTCACTCCTGGTTCCAGTGTTTTTCATCGTGAAGTTATATATTTTTGTTTTTTTGCACATTTCTTCTCACTTACTATACTGTATACTGGTAGTGGTTCTGTAATTCTCAGGGTAAACCAGGTCCTCTACATATAGCTTACAGATATTTTGTCAATTTTATATCATTCACTGGGTGTCAAACCTGGGACACAAATGTGAAAGGCCAACCAATAACAATCAACTAGTGAAGGTTTCAGCTGAAGATGCAGAGTAGTAGACATGACAGCGATCCAGCAGGTGGACAAAATGCTTCCTTACTCATTAATGCTTCCTTAATCATTGCATGGCTCAGCCACAAACTGCAAATTTCATGTAACCCTAGACACAATGGCAAGTCATGTTCCTAAAATAGCCAGCATTACTCAGCTACAGCCTTCCCAGATGAAACAGAGGGTAAATTCAACATTTGATATAATGATACATGGATATATAGAAGATGGAAGAATAACAACAAGGAAGAAGGATATTGACTGATAGACCATCCGGCTAGATGCTGTAATGAGAATGACTTCCACTGAAATATACAGTTGTCATGGAAACGTAATGGCAGAGGGAGTCAACGAGACAGTGAGACCTAACAGAACACAGACAAAAAGAACACAAGTTGGCCATTCAAGAAAAACACAGAGAAAGAGACTGGATCGATCGATCAATCAATAGGAGGTTGCAATCAATTTCTGTCAAAGGCCATTGTGGCAGAGTCTTTTAGGGAAACAAAGTGGAATTCTTATCAGTTAGAACATTGCAGTGGTTGACAATCTGACCAGCATATTCCACATCTGGAAGCCAGCCCCAGTCAGCAACTATCTCTGCTGCAATGGCCACCAATCAGCTCAGCAGGAATCAAAACAGCTGAAAATCGACTGAAAACATGAGCCTGAGAAGAGAACTATCACCACCAGAAAGGCCAAGCACTAGATCCAAGCAAAATAATGAAAACTACAACTCAGAGCATATTTACTGTATATTTAGATATCCAAGCCCACTCATATCTTGAAAAGTAATGGTCACCCTCACCTTTTCCAACTTTTCTGCACTTCAGAAGACCCAGCAAGTAATCAAATAATTGCAATCATCAGCTGACCGGTTTCAAAATCACACTTGCAACTCCAGCTGTTACCTTGGCAAAGTGGAAGAAAGCCACATATACAGACATAGTTTTAATGCAGTGCCTCTGAAAGGGTAAATTCTACATTTACATAATTACATATTCCCTCAAGTGGCATTACAGAATTAACTGTGATAGTCACAATTTTGCCACGAAAAACCCTGCACTCGTGTACACCAACCACTGATGTCAATTGGAAGAGTTCACTATCATCATATCAAACGGTCACCATGACAAAGGGCAAGAATATCATCCAATTCAGACTCAGATTCCTTATTGGTCGCTTAAACCCAGAATGCATATTACAGTCAATCATAATAATTTAAGGGTGTCAAGCGGTAAACCCCACCAGTTTTTACATTAATTTACTTACAGAGGCATTAACATCATCAACTACATCAACCAGTTAGAAGAATGTCATCATCGTCACTGTCATCATATCAAACCGTCAACACAACCATTTGGAAGAATATCACCATATCATATCAGTACCTGTCAATAATCCTTCTGGAAGAATAACACCATAATTTTATCACACAGTCACCAAAGCTTTTGGAAATAAAATGATCAACATAATCAAACACACTTGTTTACATCACTTAGGTAGCCTTGTGTGCAGTGCTTACTTGAAAGATGTTACATTAAGAGTCTTAATACACATGTATGTAAGTACACATGTATATATGTATGTATGTATGTATGTATGTATGTATATACATACAAGTGCATACACATATATTTGTACATACATACATTAATGCATGCTAGCTGGGTCTACTTTCCATACCTACATACATGTTATGTATGCATGTATATACATATGTACTGTACATACAGACATGTTTACACCTATATGTACGTTTGTACATACAAGTGTATATTTGTACATACATACATACATGTACATACCAAAATTGCCAGCAGTCACTGTAGCCAGCTGAGAAAAATGGAGAAATCTATTAAAGGAAGTTGTGTCTTATTCTGAAATCACTATGCCTTGGGCACTGGCCAAAGCAACCACCATATTCTGATGATGACTTCTCAAACCAATATTGATCACACAGATATGCACAACATTGTAAAAAGCTTTCCCAGCCATAAAATAATTAAATAAAATATTATCAGTGCTAACACTTATTTAATAAAACACCCTCTTATGAATAAATATGAACAAAAACAAATATCTTAGTAAAACTGAAACTTCCTAACAACATGCCATGGTATATATATATAAAATTACCTACCAAGTAGAGAAAAAATGCACATGTACACATTGGTACTTATATAGCACAGCTTAAATTTCAGCAAAGCAGCAGGATTTGCACAAAAGTGGTTTAACTACAGTATGTATTCCTTGCATGGAAAGTTCAGGCATTTTGTTCTTAAAGCTCTGACCATCACATGAAGTATAAGAGAAAAAGCACAGCCAAAGAAATCAATGCGTCTCTTCCATTCCAAATCTTGCAACAGACATCTGACATTTCAAATCTACATGGCCTCAGATCTGTGGGACACATGATCCACAACTGGAGCCAAACAACCAGGAATAGGAGCAATACAAATAAATACACACATGCATATCTGATTCTGAATAGATCCATATCAAAATAGCAGACTTCAAAGACAATCATTTGGACCTATTTTCAGATCAAGATCAGTTTCTTCTGCGACAAACAAGTTCTAAATGTGGAGCTGAATATAATTTTTTCAGAGCAGCTTCATTATTGCCCTACAATGCAACCCCGAATGTCCTAATGATGCAAGAGAAAACGGTCTCCACTGTGTCCAGACTGAGGCTGCAAAGGGCAATAGATGTAATAGGGTATGGCAAGTTATATATCCAAGTGTCAGTGCAGTCTCCAGCAGAAGATAGAGGAAAAAGACAACCCAAAGGGAAATGCAGTTTGGAAGAGATAAACCCAAGTCATCACCGATAACAGCTCAATAATAATCAAGCACTGTTCTTGCTTTTGCTCATCCATCCGCTGCTGGACTAAACGACAAACTGATGCTTCATCACAAGAAAACTCCATTTAGGAAATAGGCGCTTTGAAATTTAGCCAAGCGTAATTCTCAACAGTCTGTCTCAATTTGAGCTGTACCAACTAGTGATTTTACTATTCAGCTGTATATGAATAATTGAACCCATACTATTCAACCGTGTATGAATAAGAATAGTTCGTAATGGCAATAGTAGGACATGCTAAACAATATGTGCAAATATACCGTTGTTGTTTCAGCTTCAGCCATGTGATCCTTCAAAGCCAGAACTATGCTGCAGAGGTCTGTTGTTGACAGAGGCAAATAACAGGAGACCATTTCCTTCCTCTCACCTTAGCAAAATTAAGGAAATTTAAGCAAAGCAGAGTCTGACCAATGTCCAGAAATCCAAGTGCACAAAGGTGGACAGCATAAGGCTGGAGGTATTTATTATGACGCAATTTGCAAGAGCTACAAACACACCAATTCAATAAATGCTGATGATGCAAGACTATTGTTTTCCCCCCATTTTCCTAGGTAGCTCGCTGATAAAAATGATCTCAAGCAATTTTTCTTAGGTCAACAGCACTTCATGTTGTCCCTTGTTAAAGGCTGAATAAACCGCAAACATGTAGACAACCAACATCACTACTAATCTATAACGTCATAGCTTCCCTAAAACCAGTATCAAAATTACAACTAAATAATTGAAAACAGGCACTACTTGATTAGCTGTCACTTATGCCAGATGCCAGTGATATGAACAGACTTGTTTTCATTAAAGGACACAGTCTTCAGTTTACGAGACCAAAAATTAGTCTTCCAGGACTTGAACATGTCAGTGACGAATATGATGTTGCAAGGTTTGGGTGAGGAATAACATAGTTGGTCTCAAATTCCAAATCTCAAGGTGGAAATTGAGTAATGCCAGTGCAGCAATCCTTCAGGAACTAAATCTGCCAAATGTCACAAATCATACACTAAAGGATCTTGTTAAAAGCCATCAAATCTTGTCACAGGCAAAAAGAAAGATTTATTTATATTCAAACTTGCCTTAGCTGTAAATTAATTACTTGATAAGGTGGCCAAATTTTAAGTTTATCATCATGGGTATGCACTAAATCTGAAGGCCATTGCAGGAACACTGAGGTCCAAAAAGAATAACATCATAGCAACCTATGTTTCGTCAACTTGAGGTCAACCCTTAGTTAGTATCCGTACAATACATCTGAACCACATCCCTGTAATTATAATTTTTTATTGGAAGAAACACAATACAGTTATGTAAAAAGCAGACTCCAAAAGCTGCAGAGGAACACTAACCCATGCCATGCAGTCATTGATAAAAGATCACTGCCACTCCAATATTGACAAGACATTCTGACACAACCATGTACATTCATGTACAAGACCAACCCTGCACATCTGCGGCCACTGTAAACATGTTAAGCGCACCAAGAAGGCTTCTGGACAAGTGATAAGCCAAATAATGCCCACTCTGTGGATATACTGCTGTTTAAGACAGGCTCCGAAGAGATCTGTTTACTATAACTGAAACTCTGCAGAAGAAGTCAAATGTAATCAGTGTATGCCTCTGGTCAAAGGAATGATAGAGCGAGGTATGCTGACAATAACTCCAGTAAAGCACAAATGAACACGAGCAACTGATGGCCGTCTTGGACTTAAAACAGGATGAAACTGTGAGAATGAATACAGAGATGAAAATACAAACAGACGTGGCCAGAAGGCAAAATGAAACTCATATCTTCTTGACACAGTATCTTATGGCAGCATCTTATCATCAGGCAAGTTTAAACTGAAACCATTTGTCTCAACCACAAGTGCAGCATCTCTTTATCAGGGTACACTGATAGCAGCATCCCTCAGAGAACACATGAATATCAATGCCGTCAATGCAACACCTATAAGGTACAGCTCACACCAGTCTCATCAGCTGATGCAAAATGTAGGTAAAATGCATGCAAAATCAATCACATCATCTGCTGTACACAACCATAAATAATCAATCATGTCTAGCAACATAAAAAGTGCTTTACAAAATCAATCAGATCATATCAAACTGGTAAGTGCATACAAAATCAATTGCATCAGCTGACACAAAGTGCACAGAAAATCAATAACATGAGCCAATTATCAGAAATTCCATGGCAGCAGTTTATTTTTACATCAACACAGTTAGTCACAGTAGACTCAAGATTATTATATATATATATATATATATATATATATATATAAATATATATATATATATATATATATATATATATATATATATATATATATTCATATGATCAAAACACAGTTCAGTGCAGCTATAAGCAAACAGAGGGATTAGAACATTTCTTCACATTAAGCTGCTTCTAGATCAGCACACTGTGTGGAGGAAGAATATTTAGGCACTAGCCCTGTAATCCTGAATGAGGAGATTCAAGCCTTACTTGACATAACCAGTGCATATGGACTTTAAGCAAGTGCTCTCCGTACCAAAGCTTAGTGCTACCATTGTATAGATTTGTGATTTTTTACTCGTGTAACATGTACACCAATGTGCGATTAACTGTTGGTTTTCTATTAAAGAATATACTTACTTACTTACTTACTAATACATAAATACATGAAATATAACACATGAATAATTACAAGGTCTTATAAATTACAGATCTAAACAAAAAGAATTTTTAAAGTATATACTTAATTTAAGAGATATTTACATAGAAGTCAGGTGTTGCAAGCAATCAAGTGTCTGATCAACAATGACAGTATTTCCAATAAAAATGCAGAATAAAATTCTGAAAGATTATTCTTTCAGAAATCAGAATTAATATCTTTATCTACTTTACACAACTTTTTTTATTAAAACTCTCAAAGTTACATATAAAATAATAAGATCTGTATGTAAGAAATGTGATAATCATTATTAATTGCTTCATTCTGCATATTTTTAAATAAACCCAGTTAACAATTAGACAGAACAAAGCAAAAAAGTCAGGCAATTACCTCATCAACTGTTTTTCTTCAAGCACTTCAAATTCCTAAAAAGTGAATACTAGTTGCATAAGAAATTTGAAAATGAGAGCATCAAAAGAAATAATTCACTGCATATAGCATCAGTTACTTAATCTAATCTAATGACTTCTATAGCACCATTATCATAAAGCCCAAGACATCAGTCAATGAGCAAGTCAAAATCGCAATCAAAAATTTTAATCCGTTGGAGAAACCAGGACGAATTCCAATAGGTCAGAGAGAAACCAGAGGTCAGCCTATGGTGGGTAAGCAAGTTGAAAGAGATGAGTCTTTAGCTTAGACCTGAATGACATCCAAGAACTGACAGAAGAACTGAACTGGACAGAGAACTCCAAAGCTTTGGACCAGCTACCAAGAAAGCTCTCTAGCCTAACACTGTTCAGGTATAGGGCACAGCAAGAGTCACAGTGTCCACTGATCGAGTGCAATATCTGTTTGCGTTAGGGTGTGCACAGAACATAGATAGATCAGCTGATTTAAATGTAATACTTTGTGAACTAAAAACAGATTTTGAAATGAATTCTTTGCTCAATGGGCAGCCAGTGCAATGAATGTAATATAATGTGGTACATTTTATCTCTTGCAAACCGACATTTCAAAGTCCAAACTAGGGAGCATCGCGAACTGAAAATGAACATACGCTTCAATTATTATATTCATTTGAAAGTCAAAGGTACACTGTAATAAAATATTGTGGATTACAGCCAATCTGCACTGTACTGTAGGCTCTGCACTGTAGGTTCTGTCCTACATGCAACATAATTGCGACTGTACCTCAGAAAGATCCTCACAAAGTCAGAAAAG
This sequence comes from Norana najaformis, assembly GCA_964023275.1. NCBI lineage: Eukaryota > Metazoa > Annelida > Clitellata > Crassiclitellata > Hormogastridae > Norana > Norana najaformis. The sequence continues at coordinate 12,403,124 of OZ029919.1, read as the reverse complement.
TTAACTTGTGAAAAAAGCACTCAGAAGGCAAGTAGGCATAAAATGGGTCAAAATGAGTTTATTGCATATTATATTCCATGCTATGTAATCTATCAAACTGTAAGTCTTCATGTAGAATTTTATAAAGTATTTTTATTCTGAACTTTATTATGATGCTCTACATCAGAAGCATGCCCCCTTGATGCCCTATTCTGAAGTCGGTGCAAATTACCAAGCCATGTAAACATTCAACTTAACCAGTTTTATTGAGATTTATAGATAGCAACCTCAGAGGCATAAAAATATGTTCCAACTTACTATTCTCATAAACATTCACAACACAGAGACTTTTAGGTTGGGTCATATTTATGGTAAACTTTAACTCGTGATTTCTCAAAGAAGACACAATATCTTCAAAAAATTTGTAACTTTTTAATCATTTGTGACAGAAACATGCGACTTTCACCCAATTATTCGGCAGCCCAATCCAGTGCAGTATTAAACTCAGTTTTGCTTTTTTTGACGAGGATCTTCTAAGTTAGAGCCACAAATAAGCTGAGCACATCCAAGTAGGTTTACTGTAGGAATGTCAAGTCAAGTTTACAGTTATGTCTGAAATCAGTCAGAAGGGGTGTTAATGTAGTACTAGCCGCTCAGTTCTACTCATATCATAATTAATTTCAGTTAAACTCATATTATCACTATATATATAAACATACATCATAAAACCAAAATGCAAGAATAAACCATAATAAGGCACAGACTCAGAAACCATGGATATCAGATGAAAATTTTGCGATAATCAAGGCAAAAAGTGGTACCATGAGTTGAAAAGGGAGGTTCAGGAAGACAGACAAGTGCAGCTGGTGGGTCAGCATGAGGAGCTGGAGGGAGCAAATCACAAGGAAAACATACATCTTTTCCAAACAGTCAGGACCCTCACACAAAAAATTCAGCCTCAGCTGTTCTGCGTTCAATCAGCATCAGGTGAAATGATCACAGAGAAGTCGAAAATTGCTGAGCATTGGAGTGAGTACTGTAAAGGACTTTATGATGACTGTGAGTTGAAACACATCGGCAGGAAGTTTATATCTGAACCAGCTCCACTAAAATGTGAGGTTGCTCGTGCAACTGGTAAGATAGTTAGAGGCAAGAGCACTGTTCCAGATGAGATTCTAGCTGAGCTGTTCAAGCATGGAGGAAAAATCAACAGTGGAAAGGATGCATCGCATATGTGAGGCATTATGGGAGACTGGGGAATGGCCAGCAGATTGGAAAATCTCAATCTTCATTCCTCTTCCAAAGAAAGGCGATAAGCGACAAAGCATAGTCTTGATCTCGCATGCCAGTAAAATCATCCTAAAGATCATCCTGGAAAGGATTAGGAGAAAAGCTGAATCTGAAGTGACAGATGACCAAGCTGGATTTCGCAGAGGAAGGAAGAGAAACACGAGATCAAGTCACAAATCTTAGAATCATGTAGCAGAAAAGTCGAGAGCATCAGCAGCCCCTCTATTCGTGCTTTGTTGATTTTAAGAAGGCTTTTGATTGTGTCTCCCATCAGAAGCTCTGATTGGCGTTGATACACATAGGTTACCCTGTTCACATCGTCAACCCGCTTGCTGGACTCTACTGTAAACAGCAAGCCAAAGTGAGAGCAGCCTTTGTATTATCACAAGGGTTCCATGTCAAGAAAGGGGTTTGGCAGGACTGTGTGATCTCACCATACCTATTCAACATCTTGGCAGAGATGGTCATGAGGGAAGTGCTTGACAGTTATTCTGGTGGAACTCAAATATGAGGGAGAAGAGTTACAAATTTGCGAAGTGCTGACATTGTTCTGTTGGCAACCTCGGAAGCAGAGCCACAGGAGATAGTGGATCATCTTGACTGGACAAGCAGCAACCAGGGCCTGTTGATTAATATGGACAAAACCAAGATCATGGTAACAAATGGTGCAACCTGCAACATCAGAGTACAAGGCAATCAACTTGAGCAGGTTGACACATTCCCATATCTTGGCTCACTGATAACCGAAGACTCTGAATGCAGTAAAGAGATTTGGTCAAGACTGGCAAAAGGACAAAGTGTGGGGCAGCATTAAAAAATGTATGAAAAAGTCACAGAATATTGCTTGCAACAAAGATAAGACTTCTGAAAGCTCTTGTATGGCCAGTGGCACAGTACGGCTGTCAGAGATGGACCATAAAGAAAAATTACGAGGCAAGAATCAACACATTTGAAAAGAAGTGTCTGCGGCAGATTGTTAGAGTACAGTGGACTGCCAAGAAGATAAATGATTGGGCCCTAGCGACGGCAGGAGTAGAGAGGTGTCTGCTTGCATTAATCAAAAAGAGGAAGATGTTATACTTCAGGCATGTGCCGCGAAAGGTAGAGACTGCTTAGAGAAAGACATCATCCAAGGCACAATTCCTGGATCCCGAGCTCAAGATGACACGGATAGACAACATCAAGACGTATACTGAATTGTCGTTCGACCAGTTATTACACGAAACGAGGGACAGAAGCAGATGGTACAGAATTGTCCGTGGTGCGGCTCGAGGACGGTTAAAGACAAGACTTGCTCAAAGCTTTTCCGCGTTTTATATTACACTAATTACTTGAACGACTTCGTACCAGGTATGATGGACGTTAGTTTCGTTGTTTGATTGTGTGTTCCAGTTGATTTCCAGTGTCTAGTGCGACTGGCCGGGCAAGAGCATACAATAGCCACACACCGTCTTATGCGACACATCGACTTCCGCCACTGGGCTCTTTACATTAAGAAGTTGGATCATCCGGACAAAGCTATATTTATCTTATAATTTGGTTTATTAACCCCTGCGTACCTGTGCTCTTTTCATGACGACTAAGAGTTGTTTGGTTTCGTCTTCGGATAGATCCATGCAATCCCTCCTCTCGAACGCCATTGTAAACATTCCGACCCACTTCCGCCTCTACAGGGTGCTCAACGATTCTCTTCCTCCGTGATCTTTTATCCACGTATTCTTCTGACTGTAATCGTAATCTCGAGATTTCTACAGCGCCCAACGAAAGCTAAGTTGCGGGAAACATCTTATTTACAGGCGCTCAGTCAAAACAAAATCGATAGGCAAAAGGGTTCGGTTCCAGGTCAAGATCCAGGAGTCAGGCAGTCAGATGGTCGGTGGCTACGGTGGATGGTGTTTGAAATTGAAGCGAGAACAGAGATAAGGGGAAGAGGAAAAATCAGGATAAGATTTTTGAAAAAGAAGTGTTTTCAGTCTTGTGTGAAAGTCCTGTAATATTCTACTCTTCGTTATAAATTAATGGAATAACCGGAGTCTGCCCCATGATCCAGAATGTGAAGTCTAGACCGTCTGAACGTTTTGGTAGCTGGCGGCTTCAGCTTTGAAACGTACGGGTTCGGGTAAGGTTTAGTTTAAAATCACAGACAGGGTTTGATTTAAATCATGGGTAAATCATCGCTTTTAAATCACTTCCATGTAAATGCCGATTTTAAAGCATGTGTACGTGTAACTTCTAGATAACAACAACAGCAATAACAACAACAACAACATAAATAAATAAATAAAAATATATAGTAATATAAAATATAACAGCATAGATCATGAATAATGTACTTCGGGCAAAGATAATAATAAAACCCATGGCTGCTGGCAGTATTTTGGCGATGAGATGTTGGGGGCGTGGCTGGCACAGTACCTTTCGGGGTCTTCTAGCCTCAGGAGCACGCCAGTCAGTTCTGACAAAACTGAGGTCGGATCTTCGAGTCGGATATTCAGATAACCTGACGTTGGGTGGTACTACTGTAAGAAGACAGTGGCCCCCGACGTCCATCTTGGTATCGATTAAGGGCCCGGCGTTCCACACGTTAAAGAGCATGGCCTTCGAGGAGATAACCTTGCTGGGCGCACCCCTGATGTCAGGCCCGACTGTGGTTAGGGCAGGGCTGGGCAAACGTTTTTGATTGAGGGCCGCATCAATGTTAGCTGTATGTGAAGTGGGCCGCATCCAAAGTACAATAAGAATAAGCGTTTAAAAACAAAATAATATAAAAATAAGTAACAATCATCAACAAGTGTACATTTATTATTTTACTCACTATACTAGAGTAACTAGAGTAGAATAGACAACTGACTATTCCCTATTCACTAGAGTCGACTAACTGCACGGGTTTCATTATGATCAATGAGACTAGACCTGTGCAGCTGAGAAAAATTTTCAAGAAGTTTTTCGTACTCAGGATTCAGTTTGCTCGTTGTTATGCGCAACACAGACTGCAGATTCACATCTGTAAGCTGAGATCTGGTTTTCGACTTATTAATGTTCGTACATGAAAATGTCTGTTCACAGATGTAAGTTGATCCAAAAAATGATAAAAATCTGGCAGCAAAATCTTTCAGCCTGCCAAATTTACTGATTCCCAAAGCTGAATAGAATTCAGTTAGCGTTGAATTTCTAAATAACTCCCGGAGGGTGTTGTCACTTTGGAGATCAATCAACTCAAGTTGAAGTTCATCTGCTGCTGTTTCTGGATTGGCATTAAATGGGCAAGTGAGTAAGTTAAATTGTTCTTCCAGATTTCTGAATTCAATAAATCTCCTTGCGAACTCTTCTTTCAACGATGACGTTTGTTTACTGTACTTTTCTCCTGTTGCCTGAGTAACATTTTGCGTTTGCAAATGAGGAAAATGAGTCAAGTAATTTTTATTCAGCTGCACTGAAAGGAGAACAAGCTTTTAAATGATATAAATATTTCTGTATCGCTATTACGGAAATTACGTCATTACGGAAATTCTGTTAAATACAAAGACAACAAAGAATAAAATATAGAATAGACTCGTCAAGTTTCGAATAGAATAGATGACATAGCGTGGCATAGATTACCCATAGGAGGGTTATGTCATAGATGGGTAATCTAAAAATTTGTTGAGCGGCAATCAATACGGTCTTGTAAACGTAAGATTAGCCAAAAATCCACAATAATTTCCATGCCACTTGCGGGCCGCATTAAACTGTCAGGCGGGCCGCATGCGGCCCGCGGGCCGTAGTTTCCCTACCCCTGGGTTAGGGTAATAGAACCTGAAGACTGTCAATCTTGAGAGAGCAGTTACAAGACTATTTGTAGGCCTACTTCGCGCACGTGACCCTCTGGGTCTGCTGCAGAACAGTTTAAGTGTTCCAAAGCTGTTTTACAGTATATGCCATGGACAGCAGTTTGTGCTTATTGCCCGAGCGTGGCTCGGTTCGACCACTTATCGGGAGAAGGGCTGTCAACCATCTGAAATGTGGATCATGACGATTACCGTTAAATGGCTAAAGGCTTCGTTTCCGCTGAGAGATGGCTTGGGAATTCGCTGTGCATCTACGCTGGCACTATCCGCCTTCTTGGCTTCTGCTGCAAGTACAAGCGCGTTTCAGACATGTGGTCTGCCCCCAGAGTCGGCTGAGTTCAGCACTTACCGCGTGGACGGCCCTGAAAGGTACGGCGCCAGCCACCCCCCAATGGTAGCAGCATCTCAAAATATGGAATATCCACTGAATAAGCAAGGCCTGTTCTGACCTGCTGGAGTCCTCTAGCGATCCCTGCGATCTCAGTCGCCTTTTAGCCTCACGAGCCCCCCATTCTCTATGTAACCGTTCTTGGACTGTGCCTCCCAAATGACGAGGTATGGTCGGCATTTGGGGTGAGACTATAACAACATGCGAACCGCATTTATGCCAATAATGCCACCACTGTGGAGAAAAGTCGACGCCAGTGGCCTGGTTTGCAGAGGATAATTCAGCAGACAACAGCGGCACAGTATGGTGTACGACATGACTGGAGAGCGCTGAGCAGCTTAAAATTCTCTGTGTAGAAAGAGCCTCCTGGCCTCTCAAGAGCAGACGAAAGACGCCAAAACGGTGTGACACACATCCCTTGGTCACATGCTCAGCATAGGAGGTTGCAGTACTGGACACCTATGCGCGGTCTCATCTAGCACACACATCGATCAGAGCAGAAGCCGCCAACCTCGCATCTTCAGTGAAATGAGAAAGGTTTGATTCCAGATCAAGATTCAAGAGTCAGGCAGATATTGGGATGGGACCCAACTATTCCTTCCATTTGATCGTTCTACATATAATCCTGCCCTCCAACTACTTGCTTTTGGCAATGTTCAGACTTGTCTGGCTAGTAATAAACTTCTTCTGAATCCTTCTAAAACCGAATTTCTTCTCCTAGGTAGGCCCTACAGGCTAACAACTCTGTTAGCTACATTATTAACTGTACTGAATGCACGCACAGTGTGGCCGTGACATTTGATTTAACTATTTCATTTTCTAACCATGTTCAAGCCATATGCAGATCAGTGCAAAGTTAACATCCAGGATATTTGTAGAACCAAATCTCTTGCCTCAAACAGTCTTAATCCAATTAGCTAATGCATTGGTTTAAAATTTGACCTTGACCACTGTAACTCACTTCTTATTGGTATCGCTAAGAGATTGCACAAACGACATCTCACCCAATAAATTCATTGCAAAATGAGCAGGGTCGAGGCCGTATGGTCCTATATAATACGTATACATTTACACATTGTTCAAAACTCTCTCGCCAAAGCCACAACAAAGACTCCTAAATATCAACATATTAAGCAAGTATTACATTCTCTGCACTGGCTGCCCACTGAGCCAAAAATTCATTTCAAAATCTTGTCTTTTAGTTAACAAAGTACTACATTTAAATTAGTCGACCTGTCTATGTTCCATTCTCACCTCTCATACTAATAGATATCGCACTCGATCAATGGACACTGTGACTCTTGCTGTGTCTTATAGCCAAATGGTGTTTGGCTCTCCAGCTTTCTCGGTAGCCGGTCCAAAGCTTTGGAATTCGCTGCCCAGTTTAGTTCGTTCTGTCAGTTCTTTGATGTCATTCACATTAAACTAAAGATTCATCTCCTTCAGTTTGCTTACCCACTGTAGCCTGGCTTCTGGTGTCTCTCTGACCTGTCGGAATTTGACCTGGCTTCTCCAATGGATTATGATTGCGATTTTGACGTGAAGCGACCATCGACTGATGCCTTGGGCACCATGACAGCAATGCTATACAAGTCTTTAGATTACATTATGCCTACCTTTTCTCAGTAAACGATAGCTATTCTTTTTCGCCAGGGCTGGGCTAGGAGTGCTTCTGAGTAGTTTCATTAAGAGTGCTATATAAGGTATCTTGACTTTTAACAGTAGCGTGGCTCAGGCTTGTTTCAAGTATTCAGTAACACAGTCTACAATACATCTCGTGTGACATCTGTCGCCCTGAGCGATAATCTGAACTTTCAGCAGCCAACATCTATCCAGTAACTATAATTATGGATCGATGCCAGCATAGGCTGACATTGGCCCCAACAGATGGTTAGAATCTACCGCAGTCTATGCAGTACATAAAATTAGAAATGCTACATCCTACATGTGTATTGACTACTGCAATTCACTTTTCCTCAATATTGACACAACCCAGATACATCGCCTACAAGCTATCCAGAATGCTCTCGCACGTGCTGTCACCAAAACCCCCAAACACCATCACATCACCCCTGTTCTCAAATCACTGCACTGGCTTAAAATACCAGAACGAATAGAGTACAAGGTCTTATCCCTCACCTACAACACACTTCAATCCTCCCAACCCTCCTATCTTCGTCAATTATTTACTATCCAACCACTCCGTTCAACCCGCTCCTCATCTGTCCTAACACTTCTTCGCCCTCCCGTCACCTCATCCTTAAAATTTGGAAATCGCTCGATAGCCATAGCTGCCCCACCCCTTTGGAATAAACTCCCGCCAGAATTGCGACAGTTGTCTGGTCCATCATACGAACTCACCAACACTTCACCTCTTTCAGTTTCTGCGCAGGTCTTTCACTCAAGACTGAAAACACTTCTTTTCCAAAAATCTTATCCTGATTCTTCCTCTTCCTCTTATCTCTCTTCTCGCTTCAATTTCAAACAGCATCCACCGTAGCCGTCCGACTGTCTGAGTGCCTGACTCCTGGATCTTGACCCTTTTGCCTATCGATTTTGTTTTGACTGAGCGCCTGTGAATAAGCTGGTTCCCGCGACTTAGCTTTCGTTGAGCGCTGTAGAAATCTCGAGATTACGATTACGATTCTGCGCTACAATGAAAGTATTTGCCCAGAGTGCTTGAGCTGGCAAGGTTATATATTGCATAGGCCAAAATGTCATAGTATTGCGATGCATGCTTCAAATGCCACCAGCGCACAGACCGGAAGTGCAACTGGAAGCAGAATAAGACTGCTTTGCGCTGGATGAGCAGAGCCAGATGTTGAAAAGAAATCAACATTTTGTGTTATCCAATAGTCTGTATTGCATTTTCTTCCATGGGACCAAGTTTTTTTGTTTTAAGCGATATTTTCATGTTCTATGTTTCGTAATAAAGGAACTATTTGCATTTAAACCCAATGATGCTGAAATGGACTAAGCAACCATTTCATGTTAACCGATATTTTGTGTTAAACATTTTCGCATTCAGTGTTTTCCACCGTACACGCGTTTATATGAAGAATACAGGTGTAACTAGTCATCGAGTCACTAAATTGTAAATGTAAATGTATAGGTTTATATAGCGACCATATGGCCTTGACCCTGCTCATTTTGCAGTGAATTTATCGGGTGAGATCCTTCACCACCACTGCCCGTCTGAATGGGCGCCATGCCATTTGAAGCCTGCGTGTACGGACCATACTAGCCCAAGATTTAAATCTCTGAAATCAACCACGATCGAGATGCTAACCCAGGATCCTCATGCACAGAGGCTCCTCGGCGTATGCATTTACCGAAGTAGCTAACTAGGCCAGTAATTTGAGTGTCAAAATGAAACTCTGCAGTAAACTTCTTCAGTATTCAGACTCCGTTACAAACAGAAATCCTTCGAAACCATGGCAATTTCTGCAAGCCGAGATACATAACCCACTTTGTCAAGCTTACTGAAAATGCTGCAGGCACCTTCAGCGACCCATGTCACTCAAATTCAAAGTGCTGAACTAAGACTGCAGACTTTGGAAACTGATTTCTTCAGAATGGGTGAATGTCTCTCTAAGTGTTATGCTCTGCTGCTTCATATATAATAAAAAAAGTGAAGCTCCCTTGTCCCATAGGAGAGGTGCTCAGTTTCTGCTCTCTGGACCTCAAGCAAGCAATGGACAAACTCTAACATCCTGGACATGGGGCCAGTGCATTGCAAGACTTGCAGTTTACTTTCCAGCTTACACCAGTTCCAAACTGCACTGGTTGGTGACAGAGACAAGTGACTCAAAGCTGCAATTGTTAGCTTACAGGCCAAGCACAATGTGGCTTGTGCATAAACCACCATGAGGATTGTATATATATACAGTACTATCTTTTAAGACAGATCCATCAATTTACACTTGGTAAATGATTATGGGGACCACATGATCTGTTATTTGACATACCAACAAATCAACCAACGGTGCATTCAGTTTTCCACTTTTCATTGCATCAATCCAAAGATGAGTAAAACTTGTACCATCAACTAATGTGCATCTAGGTGCATGAATTGTAATGTTACATTGTTGATAATAACTAAACCTTAAAACAAGCAAAAACAAAACACTGAAGTCAGGAAAAACACATTACACTGAAATAGATGTTCATTGCATTCAATAATAGAAGTACTGTGATATTTTCAAAGCACAATGCAAAAACTACAAAAGTCAATATTCGTGTCCATTACCACCTGTTCACACAAATTTTTTATGAACAAAAGTGATTTTGCAGAATGATAAAATAAAAACCTGTTACCTCGTTCACATGCAATAACTTGCAAACCTAAACTGTACAAAAAATTTACAAACTAACCTTGAATTTCAACTGATTACGCAATTCAGTAGTTGTAACCAAGACTAACATGCAAAACTATAAACACTGTTCGTATTAACCAAAATGCAGTAAAACTCCATACCAGTACTGACAACCAGTGAATTTTAGGAACAAAATCATCGCTCTGAAGTTATTTATGAAACTAACTTAATACCCTGCAATGCTTAGCAAAGTGACACAGAAATTTTTCAGAATATAGAAGCAACGCTTACATCTGTAAATGCAAATCTCAAACTCTCTTTTGTTAATGCCACTCGGAAATGCACAAGGATAAAAACCACTCAATTATACAAACATTTACCAGTAAGCAAAATGCCGCTTAAAAGAGTTGCTACAAGACAAGGCCAAATGAAAACATGAAGTGTTTATCAGTAACCCACCCACGGTAAAACTAGGTGGCAGACGAGTAAGAAATGCCTTAGAAATACATCTTTCCTGAAATAAATGATTCTTTATCTAATTCACGTAAATCTCAGTTAAACCTTGACAAAAAGGAGTGGTTCAACAAACCCAAGGCCTTGCTAATTGATATATTTTAATAAAATTCCAAAAAGGCTGCACTAACCTCATCTAAAATGCTTCTCATGTATCAGTACATTTAACAGCCTATTTAGTAGGTTTAACTAAGCTCTTTAACTAAGCTCCAGTTCATATCGTCTTCACTGAACAATAAACTGCAGCAGATGGCAGGCTGTGCCGCTGCCCACAGGCAAAAACACTGCAGAAATTTCTCGACAATTACTTCTAAACACACAAGACTACACCCAACTAGAAACTATATAATCTAGAAACTGAATAAATATACAGAAAAATCAGTGTTTACATGTTACACTTGCAGTTTTATGAGTGAAACAGTTTCTGCAAAGCGTCTAATTACAGACAGTCTCAAATGCATAACCTACAAAAATGAAAATTGTTTGGAAGCCACACAACTACCTCTGAACTGGTATTTTTCCTACTTCTGCTACTCTAAAGCAATAAGATATATATACACACACACATGTGCAACACATTGTATGTACCTATACCTAGACATATACAAGTACTATATATATATATATATATATATATATATATATATATATATATATATATATATATATATATATATATATATATATATATATACACAGTAGTATTAAAACTGAATGAATAAAACCTATAAATTATCAGATGTTCCCTCTAAGCCGGTGATGCATTTATGCACATTATCGTACCTACTGAGTTGTATAGCAGGCACAATAGTTTTATGTCAGCAAGATGTTTTACCACAACTGTCAACATCCTTGACCAGTTACTGTATTGGGCTGCAATCCCATATTTGTGAGAGTAACACAGCTTACATGAAACACCATAATCTTTCAACTGAGAGATGCAAAGCACACTTAACAACAAATGGAAAAACAGTTAGATCGTCTCATTTGGGCTGCAACAGGGTTTCACTCTGGTCCTCAGCTTAATATCCTTCATTCTGCAGACCTACTGTAAGCCATGTTCTTACCTCCCTGGGAGTTGATGCTCATCAGTATACCGATGATACTCAGGTATATATGCATGGCCAAGCTGCAGATGCAATTTCCTTAGCTGAGAAAGTGGTCAAGACATCTGAGGCACTTTGTGTGTGGATGTCATCCAACCACATCTGGCTTAATCCCTGAAAAACTCAACTAATCTGCCTTGATAACAGGCGGCAACTTCAGTCAGTGCTGCTTCACTTTCCAAATGGCTCCTCTACTTTTGTGCATGACCTGGGTATGATAATGGACCAAAAGTTGACCTCTAAACATATGAAGACAGTATGTCGAACATGCTTTTATTGCACCATATGCCACTCATTCTCTGCTAAAGCTGTTTCTACCCTGATATCTGCATTCATATGCACTAGGGTTCACCATAATGCCATTTATGCAGGCCTCCCTCTCAGATTAATCAACTTCAATTCATTTTAAATGCTGCAGCTTGGCTAACTGGTGGGATTCCAAAGTTTGGTCATATATCTAACTATGCGCAGGATGACCTGCATTGGTTGCCCATGCAAAGATGCACTGAGTTTAAGATCCTCATGCTGGTGTGTAACTGTCAGTCCGGTTGTGCTCCATCCTATCTTAAAGAGCTATGCATTTCAGTGTCATCTTTATCTGGCTTCAGATCCCTTTGCTCTGCAGAACAAGATGATCTAGTTGTTCCCCCATCCCATACTTCCACAATGCTACATGGCAGCTTTGCAGTGGATGGCACCTCATCTGGAACAAGCTTACCTGCAACCTGCGACATGAGCTTCTTCTTCTCACTATTACTCTGTGTCACTGTCTTGTATTGAGTTTTCTTGAAGAGGTGTGATATATGTACCTGCTTACAAACTAAGCACCCTCATCAGCTGTAATCCATCAGAAGTTAAGACTAAAGCTGAAGTCTCTTTTGGCTCAAAGACAAGCAAAATAAACACAGTCCACCAACCGTAAAGCCTCCCTCACAATTGCAATTATACTAAATTCACTAGGATGTGAACCTGATGCAGGGTAAAGTAAATGTTCACTTACTATATGGTCCTCAGGAGCATCTATCCAAACTAACTGGCATCTTGGATCAACAATGCAACATGAACGATAACAACAGTATTAAGATCTATTAAGATCATCTATGGCTTGCCTCCTCTGGACTATCACTGTTTCCGCAACACCCTGCCAGCTGTCTCTATTTCTGGCACATCAACAGGCCGTGCGTAGCCCAAAATTCAGCAGGTAGTTTGAATTCAGCGGCACAGGTCAGACTCCACCATTCTTGTCCACGTGTGGCGAGGGCATCCAGCTGGTCGATCAAACCTCTTGGAGGGCTAGATATCATGGCTTGTAGAGCTCTGGCAAGGTCTCATACGCTGTTACAACATGCAATGCCTCCAAGCAAGTGCAGCCTACTTCCGTGGATCATCTCCAACAGAGGGATTTGCATTGTGCATCGACAGAGCTCCTCATTGGTGACCTGAGCAATGCAGAGGAAATGCACAGGAAGGATTCTGCTCAGGCACACAGATGAAAGGCATTGAGCTTCGCCTGAAGGTCTTTGGTTAGCATCCAAGTCTTGGTTCCACACAGGACAGATAGTATGCATGTCTTGAAAAAGCGGATATTGTTGTTCAGCAGATGCAGGAACTCCAGATTCATCATTGCAGATTGCTTGTGCATTGCTTGGCAATGGCCGCGTGTCGCCGAACCTCAGGTCCGCTGCCATCATCAGCCTCAGCAAGAGAACAGAGGTAGAACCCACGAATCTGCTCCACCAGGTTTCCGGCCACCTGTACATAATCCAGTGTTGTGCATGGATCCCTTGTCATCTAGATTTTTGTCTTAGCCCAGTTGATTTCAAGTCCAAACTTACGTGCTTCCTGATCCATTATCTCCAAGGACAGAACCAGGACTTCCAGCATTTCAGCAAGTAGGGCCATATCATCAACATAGTCTTGATCAGTAAACCGCTCCATCCAAATACAGGGACCTGGGTGTCCTATCCAACTGTCTCATCCATGATCTTATCCCTAGGAACAGATCTTGTGTCATTCTGGACCCGTCGCACTCCTCTGTCCACCTTAACCATTCCAATCTTACACTATCAACGTGAACCAAACTCATGTTCTTATATAATTTCCACACCAGGCAGACTATCTTCTGTGGTATTCCATCAGATAGTGGCAGCTCTAGATGGTACCACTTGTTTAGTTTGGATCAGACTGTTCAGGATTAATACACGATCGATTGTCGATCTCCCAGGTGTGAAGCCGCTCTGCTCCATATGTCTCCGCTGAAACATGTCTTCTAACCCTTGACAGAAGAAAGCCTGCAAAGACCTTGCAGGGCACTGACAGCGGGAAATGTCTTGCAGTCCCAGTGGCTGTATTTGCCCTAGTTAAAAGGAAGAATAATTCCTCTGGTCCAGTTACTTAGACCAAGGCAGAGTTCCAGACATCTGTTATCAAGTGGGTGCACCATTTAGTTCCCAACTCTCCCCAGCTTAAAGCAGCTTGGCCAACATTTGGCATTTCCATCCTTCAAACCAGCATACCTCAGTCACCATGTCAAGTTTGGTGGGTGGAGAGCAGCCAACTGATGGATCTGGCTACAAGGACTGGAGGTTTGAATCCTCTGATACTGATGATGGAGTGCATTGACATATTCACAATATTTCCTCCACCATTAAATTGCAGCATATAAAGTGTCATACGGATGGAAGATTTAAAATTTTCTTTTAGATATGATAGCCAAACATGCATTACTGGTAAGGACTTCCATTTCTAACACACAATTTACTTTTCTAAGACAAAGCAAATCTCTCTCGGTACATTAAGGTGCTATCTTCATTTAAAAGAAAAGCTTGGACAACTGATGTAAGCCAAACCAAGCAGAATTAGTTCAAAACACCCAAAATGATGGCAACACAGAAATAAAGGCAATGGGCAAAGGCTGACTTAAATTTTGCATACCCAGTACTCTTATAATTAATTTCACAACTTTCAAAGCCATGATTACATCATTTCTTCTTAATTCATTCTGATTTAATAAAATGGTCCTTTTCAAAACTGCATAAAAACAACTAAAAAAGACAACATCCACTTTCACTGTTAAATTTCTTAAAGTTTAAGTAACTGTCACCCTTTGTTTTGACAGAGAGACAGAAAGATAGACAGAGAGGGGGAGAGCATTAAGTGTGGGTGGTAATTAGGACTACCTTAGTTGTTGCTTCTCACATGAAGCAACTCTGTTCTAGCAAATAAAGAATGATTTGAGGCTTTACAATGTGTTGACAGTGGGATGGTTGAATCATTAGCAATACTATATGTAGTTACTAGAACTGCATTAAAACCATTTGCCAATTCAGATTGCTGATGTTCAATGCACTACAGACTGACAGAGTCCTCTGACACAAAGAAAACGCAACTTTTGCACCACTCACATGTGCATACATGGCATGATAACTGACATGTAAAACCCTTTGCTAAAGAATATTTTAAATTCAGGTAAGCCAATTTCAGAAGCTTCGACATGACTCACAACAAAAGTCACAAGATCAGTGGGACAAACACAACTACCTGGCTAATGGTTATCAATTACATCAGCTGAACAAAATTTAATGCTTCTTAGTGCATTCTTCAGTTTTGTAAAAACTGATACAGTGTATTAGCATAATAAAAAAAAACAAAATTTTGTTTCTAATATTGTTTTTTTGTAGTCCATGTTCTTAAGCTTGAAATTCCAACAGAGCTACATGTTCCGTTATCGAGTCAAATACGTCGGCAACTGATGTGCTCAACTGCCAGTGGAGATATGCAAGTCCTGTGCTTCTGCACATCAACTAGAGCCCATCATGCCCTCTCCTGCATTGCATCTTCATCTTGGAACAGTCTTCTGTCACACTTATTTACTGATGCATTTGACTCTGTTTAGCAAACTTAATCAAACTGTCTTAAAATGCACTTTTTTAGATCTGCTAGTCATGTATGCAGTGCTTTGTGAGGTACTTACGTGTTCTGATACATACATACATACAATAAAGCAACATGATGAATAATTTGATAGCACCTTTAGAACCATGCCTTTGGCATCATTTCTTTCAAGTTGTTTTCAATGGAAATTACCTCCCAGCTTCGCGAAGAGATTCTTAATAGGTGATATAGAAATACCAAAATACTTACCGATGTATATAGATATCCTGCTAATTAATTAACGGGAGCTGCATTCAGACTGCTTCTAGAAATTGTACAGGTCAAAGATATAAAGTCACCATTGGCAAGGCATGAGGTCGAGGTAAACCTATCAACTTTTCTCAGGATGATCTGTTAGCAAATGCGCATATTTGATTTGAAATGCAGTATGGTACAATGAAGAGGTGGTCACTCTTAGCTCCTCAGTTTTTCTTCAGGCCTTGCCTCTGGTAATCGCTCTAATGAACATACAACATTGTCAAAAACTGTATACAGAGAACAAATGCCACGATAGTGTTTTATAAATTCAAGAGATATGGTGTGGAAGAAAATTCATGAATATTCAAACATTTATCCAAATGAGTCAAGACTTTAGAAAAAAACAATCATCCAATGGAAACCTTTTCAAGCCAAAATCACAGCAAGTGAAAAGCAAACTTCACTGTCAGTAAACAATACAAAAATAAACTTTGCATCACCGGCTAAAATTCGAAGCTCTTAAGGCAAATATTTACAAGCACATTTTTGACCCTGTTGCAAATGTACAACTGGTCCAAAGATATGCAATGACAACAGATAAATACGCTATGTTATGTCAGAATGCATCTGCATTTGTTGCAAAAAAAGAGCACATCCAATCAAAATTAAAATGCATATCTTTTATATACAGCTGTTGCAAGATTTACTTCAAAAGTACATCATAAACACAGACAGTTAGTCACAAATGTTGTGCTACACAGACGTAGCACTTTTAGACAATAGAATTCAAGTAATACTTACTTTAAGACATCAAGCAGCAAAACAAATCTAGCTGATAAAATAACTCACCTAGAAGATAACAGTGAAAAACAGTAACAAATGCACAGAGAGAACAAAACAGTGGTTAATGATTATGAATATTCTTTACACGAATGTCTGAAAAAAACTAACACTGACTGATTGGCACATTGAAAATAAACTCTGTGCAACAATTCACTTGTTTCACTTACATTTTCCAAATCCTTTGCTCAGGATGTTTCACTTACATTTTCCAAATCCTTTGCTCAGGATGTTTCGCTTATTTTCCAAATCCTTTGCTCAGGACTTTCAAAGACAGCAAACAGATAATGAAAGAAACAGATTCATGCACACAATTATAACTACAAACAAGAAGATACATGCATCATATTTGACTACATCAGTAGCGAATCATGTTACTATGTAAGAGAGTGCTGGATCACATTCCAACTGTATTAGATGCATATTCTGTGTTAGTCCATTCATACACACAGACAGCAAATGGTGTGGCATGCAATCAGTGGTGAAGGTGCCCACCAATATTGACTAAAAGTCAGCTCTGAGGCTTTGTACCCACACAACAAAACAGAAATACACGATACCTTCAGTAACGCACAATGTCCAGAAAGAAAACTCCATTTCTCTCCACTTTATGCAACTCTGACTGCAGCCACAAGAGTTTTATCAGATGAATTATAACAGTTACCACTGTTGCAATTAAACTTGTTAAAATCATTACATCATTATAAATAAAAAAGTATATGAACCTTATTCTAATGAAAACAGTCACTGTAGTTTCAAACTGAGCCACTCTGAGATAAAACCAGTCAGCAGACACACAAAAAGTAGCTCCTGACACGTTTGATATCACAATCCAGCACTAGAGTTATTCCGCTTCAGACCACTGAACCTCAACGAAAGTAAGACTAAAGTAAATTATGCAGTTTATCGACTGCGCTCTTTCATCCACAGCTATAAAAATCAAAACAAGCAAAACTGTGGGCAAGATGTCGACAGATTACTGTACATCACAATACATGCAGTATCACTTGTTTGCACTTCAACACCATTCTGCTAAACACAATTACAACTTGAGATTCTTTTTTCAATCTTCCTTGCACTTCAAACCAACTCCCATGAGTTTTCTTCATTTTCTTTATTTTATTTTCATCATGAAACAACATCCTTATGCCACTGAATTTTTTCACTGGCAGCAGATTGGTTATGTTAACAGAATAAGTTGTTCTCGAAGCATACTAATTCAACATCTGTTTCCAGATTATTCAGAATAGTCACTTTTAAGCAGAAACCCTCCTTCTAGTCTAGCCACTGACTACTACTGGTTGACCATTCAAATAATTATATTATACTCAAATCATTACAGCAGAACTTTCTGTTTAAGCCAATTCTTGCATAGTTTAGTGCTTTCTAGATGTTTTACATTGGAAAGATATACTAAAATGTTAATTATAAAAGCCTATCTTAAATTTTTATAAATTAAAAACAATCACACAGTTAAAACTGAATTTAAATTTCAGTTTAATGTAATTCTGTTTTCAAACTAAAACTTTACTTCTGCTACTCAGAAGCCTGGAAAGAAAAATTTTTATTCGACAACACATAATAACAAACAGAAAATTTGCCATAAATACCATTTTTCAAACGTAAATCACATGGGTTATGTTGTATTTTACCAACCCCAGCTACCCTGCACTGCCCCGCAGGTTATCTTAGCATGCAGGTTATACCATAAGCTTATTGTATTTCATGGACTGTACTGCAACCATGGTACCATATGCTGCGGAACACTAATAAACAAATTTGTAACAGATGTCAAACTTAGAAATCACCGCTAAGCTAACGATTAAATTTTTTCAGACTTAATTATTTTTACACTTTCTGAATTAAAGATGCTATTTTTGTTGCACTGGCATCAGATTTGATTTCATGGTGTCACTTTACAATAACATCCAGCCCGTATACCATAAGCTTACAACCAAAGCTTATAACAACCAAATACACTATACACCCAGTAGAATCTACTTGCAAACTGTTTAGGTAAAATAAGTCTATCATTAATGCATGAATGTAGGAGAACTTGTATCCTGTTAATCTAAGTATATAATTACTAATACAAAAGCACATGTAGGCTAATTTCAGGCACTAATGCGGTCCTTATCTGGCACCACAACGATTAGACGTGCGCTATAAAAACATATGCATCTCGTTCTTTTGCTCACCTGAAGGGAGTAGAGTACAGACTTAAACAAAACAACACTACTGTAATATTTACAACATTGCTGTTTTACCCGGTTAGCCATTTTTTTTTACATGTTTTCTTACTTTCTGCGGGTTATACAAGTGCGCAAGTTATACGTGAAAATATGGTATATGGATCATGGCATCAGACACATCAAGCGCTCATTAGTAAGACTATATTGACATATATGTAAAGAAACTTTTGTTGGTCAACAAAATGCTTTCCATAATTTTATTAAGAGAAAATATAAGGGCTCTAACTCATTTAACGAATGCAAGAGAAGTTCTTTAATAGTAAAATAAAGATTAATTCATATTAATTTACTGTGCTGCAAAAGAAAAGCTAATCTGTACTTAATCAATCTGCTGATTCTGTGAATTTTGCACTTAACCAGCATACACAGCAAACGCGAAAAAAGATGTTGTTCTTTGAGCTTCTAAATCACTTAATTTCCATGAATTTCATCACCGGTTTCCAGGAAAACTTTACACATTTCAAAAGCAGAAATGCATGCAAGGGGTTTGCAAAAGCACATCCTTTCAACTGCTGCAGAACTTCAATGCATGATGTTACAGACAAAGATCAATGTGAGACATAACAGACCTCAAGTTTTGCAACAGACTACAAAAATTAGCTTGACATGGAAAACTACTTCCACTACACAACATCAAGTTTCTTTGGTAATGCTCACAGTGTGCATTCAAGTGTTTTTCTCGTTTCTAACACGTGACATGAAAAAGTAAAACAAAAATGAACATTGGAAAAGAAATCTAAGCAGTATCACCAGGCAAGCCTCACTTTGCCAGTGACAATCTGCGGCTTGTTCACAAATGACAGATTTCATGAACAAGTCAATACTGCTTTAAACAAGTGCAAAACTCATCTCAACCAGAAAAAAGACAGGAGGCCCAAACAGGATTACCTATGAACCAAGAAGGACTTGGAACAACCCAGTCTTAGTCGCGTCTCAAACGCTTGATGGGTTTTCCATACCCATAGCTCGAATCTGAGCCTGTGCGACTGTGCTTAACAATCACTTGTGACTGGGCTGTCAGGTGAAGTTTTATTGCATTAGCATTCAGCTTCTTTGCTGTCAGCAGATCTTTCATCTCCTTCATCTTTGTGCTACGCAGGAAGAGAACCACGTCGGACTTCTTCTCAGAACCATTTCCTCTTAAAAATGTGTTCTCATTTTGCAAGTCACAAGCAGTAATCGATTCATGCTTCACCTTAAAATTGGAATCAGCAGATGCATCCTGTACCGTAACAGCATCTACATCGGCGTACGTAGAACCGACAGTGTTTTCCAAGCTGTCACCAACATCAACCTTTGCTGCAAAAGGTTCTCCTCTGCCCAGCAGATAAGCTGGATTTAATATTGATTCAGCACATGCATGGCCCAGAGCAACAATGGTTGGATCTGGGTCCAATGTATGACTTGAACCACCAACTCTTGATAATAGTTCTTTGATTGTAGACTTGATCCGATCTTCATCTCTGTCTTCCTCCTGGTTATTATTCTTATGCTGAGCCGACTCAGTCACCTCTTCTCCACCCTGTCCTTCCTTCGTTGTTTTCTCTTCTGTAGAATTACTTCCATTCAGTTTTACATCTTCTGTTGCTGAGATCTTTAATGACGATGCTCTCTTTGGAGGCCGACCCGGCTTCCGTTGAGCACGTTTCCCACTCAAACCTTCGAGATCTTTGGCGCAGTTGCCATTTTTATCAGATTTAAAGTTGTCC
Organism: Norana najaformis; assembly: GCA_964023275.1. Lineage (NCBI taxonomy): Eukaryota > Metazoa > Annelida > Clitellata > Crassiclitellata > Hormogastridae > Norana > Norana najaformis. The sequence continues at coordinate 12,382,773 of OZ029919.1, read as the reverse complement.
TTTGAGTCCGCTGCATCTTGGACATCAACTGCCAAAGTCCTGTCGACATAGTCCTGCAGTTGCACTAATGCACGTGTGTTGGGATCAAATTTTGACAGTGACGTCAACATGTGAGTAGCCCATGTGATGTGTAGCACTGGAGTAGAACTGCCCTCTTCCCATTCACATATTCCATCATAGAATTTAAAGAACAGTGCACAGAACTCGGGGTCCTGGAGCAGAGGAACTGAAGACTTTACGTCCACCAACCCTGCTCTGTAATCAGATCTATGCAAAAGTGACGACTCTACGGAAAGTCGAATGGCATTTGGAATTATTTCGTTTGCAATCTCTAAGAACTCTTTATAGACTTCTTCATCATCACGGTGATAGTTGTACCTAAAGCAAATCAAGTCAGACAAAGCAATCACATATTTAATAAGCACACTCATACAGCCCAAAATAAATGATAATCCAATGACCTCTCTGCTGAAACAACATGACTGGAATAATACATGTCACATGGCTTGTACACACAGCACCCTGGGCTGAACTTGAGTGAAAGGATGACAGATTTCTTGACCACTCTCTCACCTCCGCAACTGTTCTGTACAAGATCCATCAGCACAGCAGGACATCTTTATCATGCTTGATCATCAAAAGGACAACATTCAACAAGTACTTTTCCTTAAAATTGCCAAGAAATGTTTTAGTTTTAAATGCTGTTGATCAGAAACTGCACCTATTCAAACTCTAATTGTAACATATTGCTTAGAAAAACTAAGGTGATCCAGTGCAACTTAAGCTGTCTGTGGCTTCTGAGAGCAAATCTAAATGTTTACATTTTACATCAATGTTAAAATTTTTAAAACATGCGAAAACTAACATACTGAGTACTTTTAATGTTGAACAAGAGTGGTCCTTTGGCCAGTATTTGTTACACCTCCAGCATTCACATGGTCCTTCCCTTAAAAACTTTTCATTTACAGTCATTTTCTTAGACTTTGGTCTTCAAATTCACAAAAACTAATAAGTCTTTAACCTAACTGGACCTTAGTTCTTTTGCTAGATTTCCAAACAAGAAACCTATTAGTTTTCCTCCAAATACCAAACAGCTCTCTTACTTACTGATTCATAGAAATAAACACTTTCATTTAACTGCAGTGACTTCAGAAAAAGAAAGACTTCTGTCTCACTTGCTAATGACTTGTGAAGCTTCAGCCCAAGCTGCAAGCGCCTCTTTGAACTGCCTCAGCCGATAGTAGTAACCTCCGAGGTAAGTGTACGGATAGACGTGCATGTTGTTATAGTGAAGTTTTGCAGATATAATTGCCTCTTTGAAGAGCAGCTCCGGTGATGGTCGGCCAGGTGTTGGATTAACCTCTTCCAAGTCACCAATATTCGTTACAGCCATTGGATACCTGCATTAGTAGTAATCAGCCAGCGTCAACAAGCTTGCAAAAAAGAGACCATATGATAAACACAGAGAAAAGAACAGGCTGATGCAAGAAGCTATTGACAGAAACGGTGATAAATGATACGATGAAAGCAGACCTTACTCAGGAATATATCCAAGATCATAAGCCAACTGCAGAAAATCATTAGCAAACAGCTGTGATAGATATACTGCCTTTTGTGTTTAAAAGTAAGTTAAAACAATAATTCTACAGTAGTATGTACCACGGCTTGTTTCATAACATTTTAAAAATCATCACTTCAAGAAATATGAATACCCAGGGCATTATGACGAAAGAAAACATGATACATGCAATTAATTTAATTCCTGTTTACCACCTTAGAATCTGCAAGAAATTTCTGTTTTTAGCGATTTGCAAATGATCATAATTTGTTATGATCTCAAGTAGATTGAGAAATATTTTTAAAATGCTTTCTTAGCTTAGACAATCAGTTCAATCTATTTTTTAAAAATTAAAATAACATAGATCCAAGATCCATGCACTGTTTGGAAATCACCAACATTTAGTCTCCTTGTACACCCCACAGCTATGCACTGTCGGCCACTGCATGCATGCTCACTGGCAACAACCAGGTTGCCTCTAAGTATCGATACACATGGCATAATAATTGATCTCAGTACCATCATTGTGCTTGCAAGCCTTAGACTTAGCCTGAACTTCATTTCCAGTATTTAAATTGGGCACTGTAGATTTGTTTCTGGTGCATTATGACATTTAGCAAAGTTAGTTATGAAAAATGCCAAAACTTAGTAGGAAATACAGAAAAATTAAGATTGTAAGCCAAAGCATCTGTTAGCATATGCACTAATCTATGCAGTAAAATAAGCAGCCTTCCTAGCACTAATAGCCACTCTCTCAAACTGAACATCTGTGGCAGTTATCTAAGATGCGCTCAGATGGTAACAACCTCGCGGCATTAGCCATTCAACGTTTAGCATCCTTGTCTCATGTGATAAAGATCAACAGCCAAATTCTGCCTGTTGAGTACTTCATGTCTTGACTCCTTCCACAAAGGGCAGAAATTCAGAAACATTCCACTGCTTTAGAGCAGCATATTTTATTTTTAAAGTAATATTCATACGTGGTTAAGTTTCGGAAGTTAAAAGCAGAAGAATACTAAGGTTAAATGTCATACTTTTTTAAATTGCCGCAATCATATAGCATCCATAAAAGACGCTGCAAGAAAAACCAGAAACATATAAGTAATACATAAAAGTTAATTTAATTTATCAATACTACTAAAATTACTACAAGAAATTGTTTTTACAAATTTCAAAAGATTTGCCAAACAAGGGCAGAATGCTCATACAATTCTCAAGTTCTAACATGCAGAGAATGACTTTAATGAGAATTGATTACAAATCCTAATAATAATAATAAGACAATTTCTATAGCGCCGTAACACGGCCGAGGCCGAAGAAAAGGGCGCTGTACATAAGTTCAAGCGACAATAGAAAATTAACTACAGTCATACGATAATTTAAATAGAAACATTTTAAGCCCTTTCTTAAAGGTATCCAAGGATGGAGCATTCTTCACATAGTCGAGAAGGCTATTCCACACAGTGGGCTCGGCAATCGACAAAGAGCTTTCGCCAAACCGCGTGGAAGACCTCGGGACCTGCAGTAGGTTCCTTAACGAGGATGGCAGCCGACACCTGTTCCCATTGTCTCTGACTCGAATACAAAATTCAGAGATGTAGTCTGGCATGAAGCCATTCAGTGCTTTGTATATGATCAGACACAGTTTGTATGTGACCCGTTGAGGAACGCGCAGCCAGTGCAGATTGTCGCGCAGCAGGTCACTAATATGATCGGTTGGTGTCCGGCCGTAGATGACACGTGCGGCAGAATTCAGCACTGACTCCACCCAATCTAGCTGGCAAGCGGGCAGCCCCACCAGTAGGCTGTTGCAGTAGTCAACCCTGGAGACTATGAAGCTGTTGACCAAGGTGATGTCTGTCTAGGTAGGAATCAGTCTGCGGATGGATTTTATACGACGCATGTTTTGGGTACTGGGAAACAGATAACTTCTCCAAGTTCTCAAAAAAAACTCTTTGCCCTATAAGCTTGACTCAAATATATCTCAAGTCTGAGGAAAAATTCTGTGAAAAAATGTGAAAAAATTCTCCATGTACGTTGTTCTTCTCACCACAGTTTGTCAAAGCATCTCTGATTGTATTATACAAATTCTTCCACAAATGTTGGTTTATTACACTCAAACAAAACTCACTTGTTGAAGACTAGTGAGTTCGGGGCTGTCAAGACAGGCAGCTATAGACGGATTGATGCTGGTGACCATAGCTGCGACCTCCATGTGCCTGTCACAAACAACACAGTGGCCACTGAGGTAGAGCCAGCTTCTCTGTGTGACAGCTTGTGTGACTGGCTGGCCACGCTTGTCTTCCACTCCTTTACCTGTTCCAGCACAGATAAAATGACAATTTAAGTCAAAATGTGGGGAAAATAACACAAGAAATAAGCCAGAAATGAAAGAGTTGCAACTAAAACAAAGAAAAAAGTAAACGTTCTTTTGTAAAGGTGAGGGTAACATACTTGTATCATATTCTTCAACAGAAACACCACAGAAGTGTCATCTCAATGTCCACGGACCATTTCACAAACCACAACGGCAATCCAATGACAGAACACCTTTTTTCTGTAAATACATGACTGGTGGAACACTAAATGATTGTGGCTTTGTCATGTCATGTCAATTCGTCATCGTCACGACGGTTGACTACATGATAGGGCCATCTTCGACCAAAGCCATCTATTGCGCGCAGCATCCAACAACCTGGTTCCCGATAAGCCAGTCCAAGCCGAGATGTTGTCAATACAACTTATCTTTGGCCTTCTGCGGCCTCGGTTCCCCTCAACAAGATCGATCATAACACTACTCTCGATGGTGTCTTGAGGATGTCTCATCACATGCCCAAAATAATGCAACTTGCGGGCCCTAATGTGACCCAGCAGGTCGTTCTGCACCCCGGCCAGTTGGTACACCTTTTCATTGGTCATCTTCTTTGTCCAAGCAATCTGCAGTAACTTTCTGACGCACTTGTTTTCAAAAGCCTGAATGCGTCTCTCCTCTTCCTTCTTTAATGTCCAGGCCTCATACCCATATGTGGTTGACGTCTTTCTCTAGATTTCTCCAATATGATCCTGAGGTTTGTAATCTGATCCCTTGTGCCTCTTCTTGGTCTAAACCCCGCCTGCTCTTGAGCAATCTCGTCTTCAAGCTTAGTTTGTATCATCTCTAGAATAACTCTCAGTAGAATTTTGCTAGCGTGCGAGACTAAGGCAATAGTTCTGTAATTCTCGCAACGGAGCAAGTCCCCTTTTTTAGGGAGAGGAATGAAGATCAATTGTGTCCATTCCTCTGGCCAGTCTCCTGTCTTCCACACAGATCTCATGCAGCTTGGCCAGTGTCATTTCCCCACCAAACCTTAACAGTTCGGCAGCTATGTCATCGGGATCAGGCGCTTTAAGTGTAGCTGATTTTAGTAGGGCCCGTCGGATTTTTTCTTTCAGTGGAGGAGGCTCCATTTCTGGGATGTTAATCACTACATTCACATTTCCGTCATTGTACAATTCCTTGCAATATTCTTTCCATCTTTCATTCACCCTCTCTGGTTCGACGAGTTTCTTGCTAGTTCTATCTTTGATGGCTGTTGTACGAGGTAGGAACGGCTTGGTGAGTTTCTTCACTGTTTAGAAAACTGACCTACCATTACCTTTCGCTGCATTCTCCTCCAGCTCGCTGCATAATGTCTCCATCTCTGCCTGCTTGTCTATTCGTAGCATCTTTTGCACTTCACTACGTAATTTCTTATACTCATCTGGGTTTAATCAACTCTAAAAAAGCTTGTTGAAAGGCCATGGCATTGTTGTCCAAACTGCTCTCCATGTGCCATCAGTGAGACTCAAATTTGGCGAACATGGCTTCTCCTACATACAGGCCTGAAGCTCTCTGCCTATACAGTCCTGCAACAGACCAATGACTCTGTGTCTAAGCACCGGCTTAAGGTTAACCTCTCCTCACTGGGTTGTTGTGATTCACCACTGGTATGGAAGAGTCCTGCAGACAGCAATGAACAAGCCCCTGAAAGACTGAAGAGCATATGTGGTCGGCCTAGGACCAAGTGAAGTAATTGTGCAGAAGGATCTGACAACCTTGAATATCAGAATTCAAGCAGTACAGAAGAAGGCTCAGAAAAGAACAGTTTGGCACCACATTGCTGACATGGCTATGCTCAGGCGATTCACCACCAGAAAGACCACTCGTCAGACACTGTAGGAGTGAGAGATGCATTAGAAATGTGGTTTTGTTTCTGAATGTCCGTACAAAGCTAGGTAACAAACTTTAAAAGCAAACCGCATCCAAAAACTATGTAACAAAATAGAAAAAGGAACAATACAACAATCAACAAAGAAACAATAGAAAGAATAATAACTAAACTACAAAAAAATTAAAATGAAAAAATGAAAATAGCCAAAGAACAATAATTAACCGCAAATTAAGAACAAAGCAATAACAATGAAGGTAATAACAACATATGAAGAGAAGCAACCCATTATGCTAACCTGAGAGGCAGCCATTGTGTAAGTGTTAGCAACTTCATTTTCTCAGAAGCGTGGTGGTCAATTCTCTCCCTCGTTGCCTCATCTTCCACCTGACAGTCTACTGTCGGTGTACTCCTTATAGACAAGTTCACTAGGTGGTTCAAGAGGACCCAAAATCTCAAAACAAATTCCTGCCCTGTTGGGGATTTGAACCTCCAACCTTATGATTGACAGTCCAGCACGCCAACCACTAGACTATCACACACCCCAACAGCATATCAACAACAGCAAAATCACAAAAGAATAATAAAGACATCTAGTTTAAATAACAAAAATCACAAGAACAAAATGTAATTCTGAAGTAGAAAGAGTGCAAAATGGCCATACCATGCCACGTCACTTCAACCGACTGTGACTGATCTTCACCAAATACAACCCATGCATGTTCCTCAGTCAAAGCGAGATGGACATCGTCCACACCGAGCAGCTGGCAAGCGGCAACCACACTCAGTGCTACACCAAAGCTATCAAGTTTGTTACCTAACAATAAAAAAAAATAAATGTAATTCGTTACATACAAACAACGAAACTCCAGCCCTTTATGCATATATCTGTCAATACCAAAGGAACGAATCTCTTAACAAATCTGTCTCATTATTGTTTATTTTGAAATTACGTTTACTTTGAAATTACAAACTAAATACTTCAATAATTTTTAAATACTACAACACAATTACTCCACTAAACTACTATAAGTTATACAGACATAAATGTTAATTAATTAATCGTATCAGACTAAGCAAACCTGACTGCATATATACATCCACTGGAGTTACATATGCCATCAGGTTTGCACGTCCAGTCACAGCATACTTCTGGTACTGGGCCTATTTCATTAGGTAGCTGTATCCATCTGTTATCATCCAATTAAACTTCACAATTATCAGCCTTCTGCTAACTCTCTTTCTTCCCACTGGTCCTTGTTCGCAATCCACAAAGAACTACACCCTTCACCAGTTTTTAATCATCCATTTCTTAAATTCAATGCACCTTTGCTTAGGCAACCAATACCACTCATCACGCGTGTAAGTAGAAATATGACCAAACTACAAAATCTTACAGATTAGCCGGGCTCCATCGTTTAAGACAGATTGAAGTTGGCTAATATGAAAAACAGAGACCTGCGTAGATGGTGTTACCATAGTCGAACCTAAGTGCATATAAATGAATGCATCAGAGTAGAAGTAGTCTTTGGAGAAAGCGAATGCCATATAGTGTGGATTTGGCACTGATGATAAAAGCATGTTTTACACAATGTCTTCACATGCTTACAGAAGACCAATTCTTGGTCCAACTGAAAAAACCCAGGTTATGCACAGAAGTACAAAAAGAAGCACCAAGAAAGCGGAGCTGTAAGTAATGCAAGTTTATCTTCTGGAACTGTCAGCAGCTGCCAAGCCAGATCAGTTGGGTTTTACATGGACTGAGCCAGAAGCAGTTAGACGACATCCGAGCAGAAAGTGCCTCAGATGTCTCAAACATTTTCTCAACTGAGAAGAATGCATCTACAGCTTGGCCATGAATGTATGCCTAAGGATCATCAGCATACTAATGAATGGCAAGCCTCAAGGAAGAAAGAACATGGCTTGGGTCAGTAGTATAAAGCAGAAGATCCCAGAATGGAACCCCACGGCAGTCCAAATGAGACCAGGGACCAGGTCACTTGGGTGTACCAAAACTCACTGCCTGTGTGTGGTCAGACAGGAATGAATGCACCACAGCACATAATTATACTACACAAGGCAATAACCAAGGATGGCTTAAAGTTAAACTGCAGCCAAGATCTGTTAGCCACCAAGAAAACTCTTGGGCTTTCTCCCATAAGAGTTTAATTCTATGGAATTTGTTGCTCAGCCCTGTCCACTCTGTCTGCTCTCTCACTCTGTTCAGATCTAAGCTCAAAATTCATCTGTTTCAACATCCTAATCCCACACAGCCTGCCTTCTGGTATCCATGAAATATGGGATTTTGACGAATAATAATCGTTTGATAACTTCTATAGCGCCACTGCAATAACGTTCAAGGCATCAGCAAATGTCACTGTTGAGCAAACTCGGTATGACTAAACTTCTTCAACAGATAACGATTCTGGACTGTGGTCTCGTTTGAAACGACCAACAAATCGTGGAAGCGATTACTTGTGCATTATAACAGCACAAATAAAGTCTTCATATCACATTACTGCAGTGCTTAAAAACATTCCTCTGTTAGAACTGGCTGGACCAGTACGTGCTTTTTAGTAGATATTTTAAAGAGACCACAGTGCTATATATATATTCACAGACTGACTGAATATTGGACTAGACAGATCCAGACAAGGTTTGAGTACCAAGGTACAGTATAATAAAAAAATACACTACAGAATACCATGGCAACATCCTGGTATCTTGACAGGACTTTGCATCTTTCTCTCACAGACGCGCAAAAATCCCTTCTAAGCAGTTCTTGAAAGTTCCTGTAAAAAGTCTGGTTACACCACATTACAATAAATTCTGCAGCTTGACAGCCTATATAACTTCAGAGGATCAATACAAGTCCCTGCAATACAGATTCTGGCTTTGATTGCAGGCCAAGGCTCAGCAGACAGTTATTCTGTTCATGGCCTTGAATTTGGCCCACTTTCTGCACTGAAGGTTAAGACTCGGCTTCTTGCTTTGCACAGCCACACTCCATAATACATTCACTCTGTCAAACTCTGGTCTCCTATAAGAAAGGGCATTGGTCATCCATAGATTTATCCCTTTTCTTCCCAAGGATTCATCCTACTAGCATAGATGCTTCATACTTTTATACTGTCTATTCAGCTGCTGAAGCACCATCTGATTCTCAAATTACTCCTGTAATTATCCGTCATTGGTGATTTGTGCCATTGCTCTTGCCAAAAACCCAATCATCCCCTCCCCTTCCCTTCCCAAAGTGGTACCCATTCAAATTGGCAGCAGTGGTGAAGGATCTCACCCCATAAATTCATTGTAAAATTAGCAGGGTTGAGGCCATATGGTCACTATTTCAAACCATGTATATTTCCATTTCCATTTCCTTTCCTCGTTTTCTTACTCACTGACAGATCACCATGCCATCGTGGATGACTCAGTCCTACTTATGCGCAAGGCCATACAACTCTTGGCCAATGAAAACTTCCATTGGTCTTACGGGGTTATTTACTGCGCAAAAGCATCGCATTAAGAAATTATGCTAACACGGCTTATCAAGGCCGCCATATTGGCCACAATGTGGTATCCACGTTGCTGCATCGTAAACTCTCATGACGACCAAATTACTATCAGCACAGGCCAATGACATCTCACGTACGACACATTTTCCGACTGTCGCCATCTTACGTTAACCATTCCTAATTTCCGGTAACGTAAACTACAAATTTGAATCGTAAAAAGGTAAAAAAAATGAGCCACCCAATTCACCCGATACCGTACAAAACGCCGAATAAAAAGGCGAATAAAAAACTAGTCTAAAAATAAAAATACAAAATAAAGTAAAAGAAAAGTAATGCAACATATAACTAACCTGTCAAAAAGCTGTAAATTGACTGTATATGTGCCCGATCTTTGTAATATGAGCTCGATAACCCGGCCCAGATCACGTTCGACACGTTCTTGATCAATTCGATCGAGGACCTAACAGTCTTTTTGCCAGAGGATCTGAAAGGTCCCAGGTCCACTGAACTTCTTACTAGGTTGGAAAAACGCTGATAAAGTTCCTCCACTTCGCGTAATCGAATGGGTTCTGGGAAGGGCGCGAGAGCTCTGTTACCGTCAGCCTCAGAATTTCCAACCGGCACCCGATCGCTGGTCGTCAGAGAGTTCTCTACGGCTCCAAGGACGATGGACAGCAAAGTCAGATCTGGCTTCACGCCACCCGTCACTTGACTCTGGAACAGCTTCACAACGGAATCGACAGATTCCAGCGGAAAATATGCTGAATAAAAGCGTAACTTTTCCCTCTTCGCTCGGTGATCCGCCATCTTAACTTCGATTTGACGTCACGCCGTTTGTTGACAGGTGCCCAAAAAACGGTGCTCACTCTTTAGCGTACTCTCGCGTTCTCTATGCCACTCGTTACTCTCCACTCAGTTTTAGAATATTTACAGATACCGTCCTAAATTTGGTGTCTGCCAATATTTTAGTCAGTTCTAAGGTGTCTATTCAATCGTAAAGTTCTGCGCTTGAGAAAACATTTCAGCATAAAGAAAATGTCGCCCTCGTCGACCGGTTGCAATTTTCCGGCTGTCGCTCTCCTTTCTCTGAACACTACAACCACTCGGCCTTGCAGACGATAGAGTCACGACCACCGAACAATCAAAGAACCACGCGGCAAACCGCTTAAGCATAGCTGCTATATATAGGCCTAGCAGCACGAGGTAAACGGACGCTCCTTGAAGCTTATCGCGCACAGCGATGAGAAAGACTGACGCCGACTACGCAATTCATGATTCACTCACCGCGAGTGTTTCACAATAATAAAAATAAATAAAATAATAATAGTAATAATAATCATGCTGCTGAGAGATAATATATACCTCTTTGTCAAATAAATATTTTGTGTTACAAACCTATTTAAAATGGATTTAACATTGATAGCAACACAATTAACTTTACTATCCCACATAATTTCAATATGTAAGATTTAGGCTTATTACTTGCATAATTTAGTTGAGTGCCATACGATCGTAACCAAGTATACATGCCTACCTTTAAACGTACAGGATTTGAGGCCAAGGTTCAGCACGGTCTTCCACAGCCACACTTATAGGTACGCATAGGCCTAGGATTATATTAAATATACTATATACAAGAATACCAGTTTAATACCAGTAACGATTAATAGCTAGCCAATGAGAGACAGCCTATTGTGATCAGGCACCCACAATTAGGATTCCAGATTGCTCCATCGAAATACCGGAAATTTGTGTTGATGATCTGATGACAAAATGGAAGGAGAGTTTGCCATGAGTATGCCAGGCATACAGTTTAGTTATCCTCATGTTACTGCATCCAAAGATTGTTTACTGACCTTATAATTGAGGTAACATATAATGATGAAAGCTGAAATAGTTCTTAGGCTTACTTGAAGTTATGTTACAGAAGAGATGTGGCCAGAACAGAAAGTTAGGGCCTAAAGAAGAAAGGAAAAACCTCCATCACAGTAAAGCGCAATCGCCTACGATTCCTCGCTCAGCCGATGGATGCATGGCATGTTAACAAATGTCTTACTTACTACTTACTTCCTTGTGTAGCGTGCTTAAAATGGTGAAACTTGATGTTGAGTCTAAATAGCTTTTGTAAAAATGCAACAAACTTTAACGGCAAGTAAAAATACCTGCCTTTAATGTTTTCTAAAAATTGATCTTCACATCGTATATTCAACATCCAGTGCAAACCAACCATTCTTTTCTGCAGTGCAGTATTTTTGCTAGAAAACCAAAACCTAGTCATTTGCAGTTACATGGAGCTTGCTACTTTACATCTGTGGTCAGACTTGATTGACTCCATCTAGTATATATATCTGTACAGATGTGAAACAGCAATGGTGATAAATTGTCCAAATCCAAAACAGACCTATGCTCTATGAGTCTGATCGAATTTTCTTTACTTACACTTACAAATGACTACTCCATAAAATATAAAGTATCTAACCAGCCACCAATCTGTATTGCTTTGTTCTCTTGAAGGCCTAAAACCAAAATGCCTTGTTTTAGTCCAAATATAGGACTTCACCTGCATCTCTTGTGTACCTCTCCTCCTTGAATCCTAAAATTTTCTCCCATACAGGTAAGCTATATCACTACCTCTAACCATGCTAATCAAGCAGATGCTGCCTCTGCCCACATCTGCTTAAGTTAACTGGTACAGTGCAAATTGTTTAACACAAAATGTATGAGACTAGAGTGAAAAATTTGTGTCAACCATGGTGCATGCCAAAATGTCACAGCGCTTACAAATGTCTCAACCACCATCAGCACACTGACCAGAAAGTGCAACTTAAAACAAAATACAATCATTTCACGTTGGAAAAGCGAAGCCAGATGTTGAAAATAAAGCAACGTTTCATGTTATCCAAGGCTTTGTATTGCATTTTCTTCTGTGGAACCAACATATTTTTGTGTTGAGCGATATTTTCATATTTTCATGTTATCAGTTTCATTACATTAAAAACCACTGATGCTGGAATGGACTAAGCATCTTTTTCATGTTAAGAAATATTTTGTGTTAAACATTCTCATGACAAGTGTTTTCCACTCTAGTTTCAATACTGTCTTGGATGCATGTGGATGCCAATACAGATGCCTAGAATGATGGATGGAGAGTCAGAGAAAAGACCAAGCCAAGACAAAACAAGTCAAGACATGACTGAACACCAAGCCAAGACCAATCAAGTAAAGACATGACAGACAGCAAGACTTCAATGGTCTTTTTGAAGATAAACATCCAACACATGCATCCAATTACATCATACAATCCATTTGATCAATAACAGGCAACCTGCATTTACATAAGCAGATGCAATTTTTGCAATTTTACTCGGGCATTTCTATTTAAGATGACAGGCCAAGTTAATCATGTCGAATAAAAGGATTTTTACCTGTCCATACACCTGGCCCACGTACTTTATATGCATTATTTATAGCCAATACATTTTTTATGCAATATACTTGTTTTAAACACACATCTAAAAAGTTATTTATGAGAAGTTGCAAGCTGTTACTAATAATTCCACTGCACAGCAGTGGTGGCATTATTAATAACACTTTGCAGCAGAAGCACAGGCTTCCCCTATAAAAATTTGTGATTACGATTACAATTACACAGCTCTGGCTGCTCATCTGCCTTATGGTCTAATGATCAAGAGCTCAAGCTTCAAGACTAGAGGCTGTGCCACTAGTACATGTATGCAAGTTTCTTATTCCTGACTGTCACCTAGATGTAAAATACAGCATCAGCATCATGACAGAAGACAAAATGTAAGCCCAGAACAGTTTGGATGACGTCCTAGATTTTGGAATTCATAACTTGTTGGCTCATGGGCTAAGATAAGGAAATGAGCATCTACCAAAGTCTTGCTATATGAGACTTGACCCCTAGCATACTGCTTATACCAGTTATGACAAACATTTGACAATTTGCAAACATATGGCCAGTAATTTGTGAACAACATGTAACATCCTCTACAAGATTTTAAAAAGAATCCTAATTACAGGATTTTCAAGTGTCCATGTGTGCTGTTAAACAAGTCTTAATGGAAACACACATGAATATGGAACAGAATATAAAAAGGCATTTGCACAATTTACTTCATTTGAATTAAACATTAGTTTAAGTGAAATTATAGCTTTGTAGTGCAAAAAATTCACCTCCCTAGTCACAAAGCCCATAAAATTAAATCTGAACCAGTTCCTGCTTAATCTGCTAAGCTATCAGCCAGTCATTTAAAATATTTACACATTATGTTTCAAGGTACTGTAGTGGTGAAACTAATATTTCCCAGTTACCTGTAGTCTGAATAATGGGGCATTTTAAGTTGAAAAGAAACTAAAGACCAAAAGTCTTGCATAGGAACAAATGGATTGCTGAACCCTTTTTACTGAATCCTACCAAGGGGTATGAGTAGGACAACACTAGCTAACACTCACAGCAGTAAGAAGTTAACAGCCTCTAATGCCCTAAATAAGTTATGTTAAAGGCCCTATATAAATCTCCAGATATACACACACCCAAGCATATACACAAAAAGTAGAAATGGAGTAATTAAAGCAAGGCTAGAAAACAAGAATTTGGTGAAAATGATCCTTTACTTGGACTTGAGAATTTGGAAAATTCTGCCTGGTTCACCCTCCATCAACCAAGCAGTACCATAAACTTCTTCAACAAGTTTCTACTTCTTCAAAGTTATGACCCACAGTAAAAGCCCTGCTATAGCTTAATAGCAAATATTAACCATCTGCACAAAATTAAAGAAAATCACACTGAAAATGCACAACTAGAGCGAGCCAACATCCAGGCTATGAAAAGGAAGGTAAAAACTGAAAGTGTTGTCTTGCATACAATCAACTTGTCTTGATGTCAGCTTCACAAACTCCAAACAGTTTAAGCACAGAAGCCAAATTTATAAACAATTGCATCTGGTCACGTTAATTAAAGAAGAAAGTTTTGCATTTGTATTTCATGCTGAACTGAAGACAAACGTCAGTGAAGACTGCAATGTGCCATATGTCCAGCTTATGACACTGTCATACCACCATCGACAGTCAGGAATGTTCCAGAAACCATGCTGGAACTGTCACTCAGTAAGTACAACACTGGTCCTACCACTTCAGATACTTCTGCAATTCAAGAAAATAAAGCGTTAGGGTATTCTAAATGAAAAAGAAAATTTGTTTACAATTTCTAACATCAAATGTAAATGCAGAGACAATTTCAACAAAATCGTCGCAAAAAAAGCAACCACAGAAAATTACCTACAGAGAAATTTGCAGAGAGTGTGAGAACTTTGCACCTCAGCTCTTTTTTATCATATGACTTATAAGTCTTTATAATGTCAGAGGTTTCAAACTTGTGTGATACCTGCAACATTATTTTTATACAAGAAAATCGGTTACTTCTTTCTGGTGTGGTTTGTCTGGAGTCTTTATGGAATCATTACACTAGTATTGCATCTTCAGCTATGGAAGAGAAAATTGGTCATGGCATTTTGAGAGGTAGGCCCTTTTGGGGTGTTGCAATTCTTGTGCACGGCCAATTTGCTCACCACTTGGCCACCTTAGTCAAACTTGAAAGACTGATTGCAGTGAAAACTGGTAATTGTGTATTCATTAATGTTTACTTTCCTGTGTACTGTAATGATCAATCATATATTGATATGTATTGTCTTATCTTATTAATTTTTAGTTCAAATAGCAACTGTCTCTTTTGTCGTGATGGTGACTTCAATTTGGAATTTACTATTGGAATATCCCTGTTGCCCTAAATTTGAAGAATTTATCAGGAGGGTCAACCTGAGGCTAAGCAATGACCTGATTGCTGGTCATCCAAAATTGACATTTATCTCAGAAGCTCATCATTCTATCTCGTTCATCGATCACTTTTTCATTAGTGATGAGCTACTCTGCAGAGTAGCATCATCTGAAGTTATTTACAGTGGTGACAACCTCTGACCATCTACCCTTATTGCTTGATCTTGTCAGATGTCTTGACGTTACTAATATCAATGTCAGCAAAGTTGGTCTCAGTAATATATACGTAAAAGGCTAAGGTGGGAAAAAGCTGACCTTAATGCATCTTATCAGGCGTTAAATTGTTACCTAAATGACATTAAGATCTCTATGTGCTCCAATCGTTTTAATGTGGGGTGCAGCTGTATGTATAGTAGCGACATTGATGTTGTTTATGGGCTTTATTGTTAGTGCATTAACCACGGCAGCTGACCAGCATTGCCCAGAAACTTCTGCCACATTCTATGAACATTTTTGGGATGGTGAACTAATGTATTTGAAGAATAAGTCCATTGAGGCTCATGAATTGTGGAAATCTTGTAGACGTCCCAATCAAGGTTTAGCATATGACATTAAAAGGCGGTAAAGGCTGAGTAAAAGTGTGCTGTTAGGAAGAAGAAAGATGGTGAAGACTCTAGTATATCGAATGATCTGCATGAGTTTCTACTACCTAAAGAAACTCCTGCATTTTGGAGAACATGGCAGTGCAAGTTCAGGGATGGTAGCAAATTGCCATCACCCGTAGATGGTTGTAGTGTTCCTCTGGATATTGCCAATGCATTTGCTAAGAGTTTTGAAAATGCATGTTCATTTAACAGTGCAGGGAGGAATGAAAGGCTTAAAGAGAAATTCTTTAGTAAGTAATGTGACTATAATCCAGGTTGCACTTCCAACTCTGTGACAATGGAATTAGTTGACAAATGTATCCACAAAATGAAATGTGGCAAAGCTGCTGGACCTGATGGAATAGAGTCTGAACATCTATTGTTTGTTCATCCTAGATTGGTTGTATTACATTCTTTGTTGTTTAGTAATATGCTTCTGCATATGAGAGTTCCAAAGGAAGAGTTCCAACTAGTTTTGGTCTTGGGATTATTGTTCCAATTATTAAGGGACCTTCACTTGACAATAGCCCTAGTGAAAATTATCATGGTATTGCCTTAAGTTCTAACCTATCTAAATCATTTGAGGTGTGTCTTTTGGAACTACATGGTGATTACTTACAGACCTCTGATCTGCAATTTGGTTTTAGAAAGGGACTTGGGTATTCTCACTCACTTTTTATTGTTAGATCAGTTGTTGAATACTTCTGTAACCGGGGTTCCAAAATAAATTTGTGCGCTTGACATGTCCAAGGTATTCGATAAGGTTAATCATATTGCACTATTTAAGAAACTAACGGATAGGAATGTTCCACATGAAGTTTTAGATACTCTGTTATTACACTGGTACAGTCTTTATGTATGGCAGTTGTTCAGTGGGACTATGTGTTGTCATCTGTTGTAAGGCTTGGAAGTGGAGTAAGGCAGGATGGTGTCTTGTTGCCATTACCTTTTGCTATCTATGTAAATGACATCATAAATGGTATCAATGATTCAGGGCATGGTTGCAGGATTGGGGGAACTTTTTTATGTTGAATTATTTATGCTGATGACCTCATTTTAGTGTCAGCATCATTAGGTGACCTTCAGGTCATGGTTGATATATGCATAGGTGAACTGCATAAGTAAATGCAAAAAATCACAAATAATTAGACTGGGTTCAAAATATAATAGTGAATGTAGAAATATTACCATAAAGGGGTTGAGGATTAATTATATTGGGAAGTTAAAATATTTGGGCTGTTTTTGCTGAGGGTAAATCATACAAAGTCAGTCTGCATGACATGAGAATAAAATTCTATAAGTCGTTTAATTAATTGTACAGCAAATGTTGCAAACGTAGTGAGCCTGTTTTACTGCATCTGTGCTTACTCTCTGCTCTTCTTATTATATGGAATGGAAGTGATGAACCCTAGTAACGGTGATTTGAACTCTATTGATTATACTTTAAATTGCGCAGTTTGTAAAATTTTCAGAGTTAACTTTAGAAATGTTGATAGAATTTTTCAATATAAGGAAGCTCGTAAGGTGAGGGAGAGTTGGGAAATTAAAAATATGCGGTTTTAAAAAATGTTCAACTGTGTTCAAAAATGTTCAATTGTGGTGAAATTTGTGCATAATCTTCACATTACACACATGTTATCTGTCTAATATTTTGTCATTTAAAGAATAGGTGGGACTGTCTTCCTGTATGTTTTTCTTTTTCTTTGTTTTTTGTGCTGTTTCATTTATGTCTTTTTCTGTGTGCTACCGTGTCTGGTGAATAAAGATTGATACATACATATATATATATATATATATACATATATATATATACATATATATATATATACATATTGTTGCTAGGGCACATGTGTAAGGGAAGGTTGGCTGTGTCTGAAGGTGACACGTGCCCCTGCACCTGTCTGTTGAAGGAGCAGAGAAGAGAGAGAAGGGGTGTGTCTGGAGACAGCACGCGCTCAGACACCTGTCTCTGGGAAAGCAGTAGTATGAGAGTTAGTGGAATTGTTTTGCCGCGCTTGTCTGAGCGAGTGAATACAGAGAGATGAGACAGATGAGAAGAGACATAAGAGACGAGATGTTTGAGAAGAGACGTATCGGAGGGGGAGAGAGAGTGTTCGAGAGATCGTTTTCCTGTCATTTAATGTCATTATTGAGTTACTTCAAGGTTTTGTTTGTACTGTGTGTGTGACAATTTCGTTACTTGCAAGATTTTTAACCAAGATGTTGCGTTGCTGGTTCTGCCCCTGACAATGAATACAAGCCATTCGTACACCAGCATCCAACAACATTATGTAAGTTGAGCAGCATCAAGCAAAAAAACAGTGTATGTATGCAATGGAAGACTGTTTCAGAAGTAAGGTCCAACACTGGAGAATGCACAATGGGCTCAATTTGAAGTGCAAAAGTGGGGCATCTGCACATTCCCATAGGCAGCAAAGCCCAATGATCACCAACATGGCTGATTCAAGACAGGAATAAATGCTCCTGCTGCAGGCCAAGGCATCGCCGACAAGATTGGTAACTCAACTTCACATGACACTCGTTTACCTTTAATGATATGTAACATACCCGCAAATCGTCCAAGAGGAATTCTTGTTTTCATAGGACGCGCAACAGCTTCATCACTCCAATGTTCTCTTCCCATGTCCGTTAACACCACGGTAGGATTAACTGCATTAACACGAATCTGCAATGACAATAGGAAGCCAAAAATTATCTTAGACATCAAGACATGCAGAATTTCCTCAACATAAAAATTAAACTCTGAACTGTAATATGCATAAATATACTTTCCAGCATCACATTATATAAATTATAGGGCTAACTGATTGTACAGCAACTTTAAACATACAAATATAATCCCAAGAAAATATCCTTTCCATTGCAGCCATTCTTTGAGCCAAGCTTTAAAAATGAATAATTTGGTATGGGCACCAATTTCATTTCGTTGTGCCATATATGCCGGTATGATCCAGCTTGGAGCCCAGGCTGGCCACTATTTTGAAGGTGTCCAGCTGTGTGTAACATGTCATTCCACTGATGTGCTTGCTTGTGTGTCAAATGCATAGATCAAAACAAAGTGCAGGCCAGTATGTCTTCAATTTGACTTCGGTTGGATCTGACAAAAGTGCAGCATACAATGAGCAGAAATGGAAAGAGACAAGATCAATATGAACCACATTTCCAGACTAGGAACTATAACGCTTGGTCCACAACTCTAGTGTTCTGCTGTATAAAGATATAACCATGGTAGACCATGTTAACTCGCTTCACAGGTCTTCCTGTGTGCCTCCCTCCTCTAGAATCCGGTTCCAGGTAGTTTCTGTTATTGCCATAGACCTTTAGTGAACAGCCCCCTATCTTCATGATCTCTTGCTCCCACCTAGTTTGTGGCTCCCTTCTTTCTTCTGACAAGGATGATCTTTTTGTAGCCCATACCAAGATTTCAAAGGCACATAACAGAACATATGCTGTTGTAGATCTTTTGCTATGGAATAACACTGGCCAACACATAATTTGTTGCCTCAAATGTTAGAACTGTTTCTGGGTATATTTGACCTGCTGATTCCAGAAAAGGCACCAGTTTTCTCCCAGCAGGTCTAGTTTTCGAGATATAGAACATTATGCCATATACCAGTCCTTGCCTCTGCTCGCCCATAAAACATAAGGCTATCGCTATAATTATGTAGTGCTCAATTTATTATGTGATACACCAAATAAACATAATAATACAAATACTTAAAAGAAAATGGTAGTACCTGAAACTGTACTTATATGATACCAAACAGAACAAGTTTGTTATAAAAATTTCAAGTCATTCAACACCGAAGAAGCTCCTTTTGTACGATTTCCGAGTGTGGCATCTGCCGGAACAATCGCGCATAATATTCCAGCAATAGTCTGCCATCATGTGTGCATCCCATCTTCCTTGATATCGATTTTCCATTGTTTTGATGTCTTGGTGAAATCTTTCACCTTGCTCTTCGCTGAAGTCACCAAGATTCTCTGGAAAGCGATCTAAGTGACTGTGGAGATAATGGACTTTAATGCTCATGTTGCGGCCAAGCTTGTTGAAACGAAGAAGCATATCCTCTACTAGTTGTGCATAATTGTCTGCCTTCTTGTTGCCAAGAAAATTTTTAGTTACAAGAACAAAGGAAGACCAGGCACAAGATTCGATTTCATTCATTGATGGTATGAAAAGTGGGTCATTCATAAGTTGCCTGATCTGTGGACCATCGAAGATTCCAGCCTTCAATTTTTCCATTGTAATTCCTGGTAACTTGTGTACTATGTATTCGAAGCATGAACCTTCTTTATTCAAAGCCCTGACAAATTGTTTCATCAGGCCTAGCTTTATATGTAGTGGTGGCAGTATGATCCTATCTCGTGCCACCAAAGATTCCTTGATTACATTTTGAGCTCCAACCACCATGTCTTTCCTCGAAGGCCAATCTTTTCTTGTCCAATGTTCATGCTTGGCTCTACTGTCCCAAAGACACAAAAAGCAGGGATACTTTGTGTAGCCACTTTGTTGACCAAGGAGGAAATTTACCATCTTCAAGTCTACACAAATTACCCATTGATGTTCTTTGTATTTTATCTTTTCCAGTACTAAAGAGATGGCATTGTACTCTTCTTTCATCCTGGTGGAGTGACCGATTGGAATAGAACCAAATTTGTTGCCGTTATTTAAAAGCACACATTTCAGACTACGTTTTGAACTGTCGATAAAAAGACGCCACTCATCTGGGCTGTAATCCGACAGACCAATTTTCTTCAATAAGTTGCTGATGTCATTACAGAATACTAGGTTGTTGTCTTCGGTAAAGAATGGCAGCAAATCCTTTTCTCTGTTTCTATAAATTGTAATTTTCGTTCCAGGCTGAAGTGCATTCTTTTCCTTTAGTCTGGACGCAAGCAATTCAGAGGACTCTTTGGAAAGATTTAAGTCCCTGATCAGATCACTCAACTCTTTTTGGTCAAAACGTTCACTGTGTGAAGTTGATTGGAAATCACTGTCACTGCCCCCACTTTCTTCACTTTCGTCATCTTGTCCGATATTGGACATGCAAGTCTCATCGTCTGAGAGCTGAGGTAGTTCGCGAAAAGGTGGAACTGGTACAATATCCGAATGCGGAACAGGTCTCCTGGCTGAAGGTATATCAGGGTAAGACAACTTGTGACGATTATTTCGATTGATGCCTATGATATTAACCATACAAAAGTAACAGTCGTCGAAGTGGTTTATCTGTTCCCTCCAAACCATCGGTACACCAAATTTCAGGCAGCTTCTCTTTCCAATTGTCCAGTGGCGCAATTGTTCAATACAAGTTTTGCATACTGTATGAGGAGCCCATTGCTTATCTTGATCTCCAAGTTTGACACCAAAATAACCTACATATGCTCTTTTTACAAATTCAGAAATCGGTTTCCTGTTTGCTTTTAGTGTGTATTCCCCACAAATGTAGCAGAATATGTCTGGATGGTTAATGCAGCTCCGTCTGGAAGTAGCCATAACCTTAAGGATGTTCGCATCTGAGGAATTAAATGACTAACCTAAAAAATAGTAAGAACATGTAGTTATTTAATGCTCACATTCACAGATTGTTCTTGCGACCAACTCTTAATATGCCCTAAGACGACTGCGGCTGCTCTAGCTTTCAGGAGGCGGTTTATATAGGCTATAAATGCTGACTTCAGCATAATCTATTTACATAGTTCGAAACCATGAAACGCTGTATAAGCACAAATAAATTCTAAATGAGGCCATGAATTTAGTGCTGAGTAAGCTGTAGGCTACGGAATAGTTATTTCGTTGAATCAGCAATATCTCAGCACGCGGCAAGATATGCTGATTTTACATTATAAGGATGTAGGCATTATATGAATCAGCAAGAATTATAATTAGCCATAAATAAAGCTTATTATGACATTTTAGTTTTGCCAAAGACATCGTTTAAAGAGTGGACTGGGTTTTCTTTACAAAATCGACGATATCTCAGAAACTAGACCTGATGCACTCAATCCAATGACATTTTCTGAATCAGCGCCCAAAATTACCCCAAGAACAGGTCTAAAACCGAAGGCAACAAGAAAAAAAAATTTTTCTGTTGGCCAGTGTAATCTTCCTCCTCCTTTGTGATCAGGTTACAGCAGCTGTGTTGCAGTTAGCCATTCAAGAATTTAATATTTTTTCTGTAAGAGGTGCAAAATAATTACACAATACAATATAATAAGCTATATTTTCTGGACTACTAGTTGCTTCCCTATAAAAAGATGCAGTGATGCAAAAACAGAATTTTTGTGAAGTCAATGTATAAGTCGCATTGGCATACAGGGAACAATAAAACTCAAATTTCCAGTCATAATGCATAAGAGCAAGTTTGCTGTAAATATAACAAATATATAAAGATATAATAACAGCTGTAAACATATGGCCATCATTACCAAATAACTGCTCCAAAATAACTTTTTGTTTAAATAAAAAATTTTGCACTCTTAAAGTTAGGACTTCCAACATTTGTTGTTTGTTGTGATTTGATAGCAGTAATTATAAATAAATCCAGCCAGCTGAGGGCATCCGAAGATAATAAATATACTGAATGACAGAAAGCACTGCTAACCGACTATTAAACAAGTAAGTATCTTAATAAGTCCAGAGTTTAAAATATTTTGTAACAAATAAAAAGATTAAATTTTTAAAAATATTCCTTTATCTTTGGTTGATTCTGAAAAGCCACGAAAGTCTTCTGTATTGCTTTGAAAGGGTTCCACTAGGACCTGTATTATATCTTGTGTGGAGGTTTCACCTTTTTCATCTGTGTTGTCAACACCTTCTGTTATCTTTTATTATTTACCTCTTCTTAAAGCCTAAAACAATTACTCTGGATTAATGCTTGTTTGGACACTGCACAGTCTGATAGCAGCAACTACCAAGCAAGGACACTTCAAGCCTTGAACTGACAAGAACAGCTCACAATCGCAGTTAGGGGCCGCAGTGAACTTGAACTGATCGACACTTCAACAGCACACCTTGGGGCAATTGAGATAAGCAGGAACTCTCAAGAATACTAGATATACAGCAACACACTTATGTAATGACATTATTAGAGGAGATATAATATATGATTATAATCGTCAAGGTGTTGCGTTTATGAAGGCCAATTCCTTTGTATTGACCTCACAATGGGACCCGGACGGCAAAGACCCTTCACCCACTGAACTTTGGGCTACACACAGCCTGGAGACAAGTCCAAGACCGGACGGTTTGCAGAGTAGTAATTAGTAAAAGACTTAGCGTTTAATATATCAGCCTTGTGCAGCGGATCAATACTGACAGACAATTATTGAATTTCTGCAGAGGGAGCAGTGCTCTATTTTCTCTTGCAGTCTGGGGTGACCATGTTGTTGAAAAGTCAGCAGCCAAACGCTAGATATTACTTGTCTGGGATAGAGTTTAATAAAAATATTGGTTTAAAAATTGGTATATTTTTTATTCATAATCAGTTCCAGTACTAACTAAACCTGCTGTACATTATCAGACGTTGCAAGCTTAATCCGACTGACCTAAATAGACAACATCGTACTTATTTATATGGCCCACATGGTGCTGTAGTAAGCCTAGTACTGTATTTAGATCTGTACTTAGTGTTTAGTACTGCACTTCTCTTGTGCCCAAACTGAATTCAAGCTAAGCCTAAAACTGAATTCATACTTAATGGCCTAAGCAATCAGCTCAAGAAAATCCCTGACTCCTCTGTCACCCTCAGCCTGGACTCTGCTTCCACCACCCACACCTTTAATGTTAACTCTTCTGTCCGCAATTTAGGTGTAATATTTGACCAACACTTCACTTTTTCTGATCATATCACCTATCTTTCCCGCTCTTGCTTTATGCATATCCGCGACATTTGCAGAATCCACCATATGCTTGACTTCAAAATTGATTCACCAATGCCACATCCATAATCCATGCAAATCTAGACTACTGCAATTCACTTTTCCTCAATATACATACCACTCAAATAAACCACCTTCAAGCCATCCAGAATGCTGTTGCTCATGCTGTCACCAAATCTCCCAAACACCATCACATAACTTCTGTTCTCAAATCACTTCGCTGGCTTAAAATACCTGAATGAATAGAGTACGGAGTCTTATCCCTTACCCATAACACACTTCAATCCTCCCAACCCTCCTATCTTTGTCAATTATTTAAAGTCCAACCACTTCGTTCAACCCACTCCTCGTTTGTCCTAACACTTCTTCACCCTCCTGTCACCTCATCCTTAAAATTTGGATATTGCTCCATAGCCATAGCTGCCCCACCCTTCTGGAATAAACTCGCGCCAGAATTACAACAATTATCTGGCCCATCATACAAACTCACAAACACTTCACCTCTTGCAATTTCTGCATTGGTCTTTCACTCAAAACTGTAAACAATACTTTTCCAAAAATCTTATCCTCATTCTTCCTCTTCCCCTTATCTCTCTTCTTGCTTAAATTTCAAGTACCAGCCACTGTAGCCATCCGACTGTGTGACTGCCTGACTCCTGGATCTTGACCTGGAACCGAACCCTTTTGCCTATCGATTTTGTCTTGACTGAATGCCTGTGAATAAGCTTGTTCCCGCAACTTGGCTTTCGTTAGGCACTGTAGAAATCTCAAGAATACAATTTAGTATGCAAATTTAGTTGTTAAAAAATGTGATTTAATTTATTTTGTTTGTCATCAGTCTTTGCTAAATATAACTAGTTCTAACAATTTTTGAAGTTTCCACACAAAAATCGCCCCCCCCCCCTCCTTTCAATATGACGTGCCCCTAGGAGTTCATGAAAAAACTGGAATTTGTTGTCCTGAAAATAAAGTGTTTTTATAAAAACACATTGTGTGACATGATTGGTTTGGCTAATCAGAAGATATGTTACCTTCATACCAATATTCACATAAATTATGAAATAACTGTTTTAAATAAACTGCCTAAACAGGTGAATCCGGATACTGTGTGAAAAATGTGACGTTATGCTGTAAAATCATAAAACATTAAACTGAATGTGAGTGGCAAAGTACCTGGTGGGGCCCAAGCTCCAAAGCCATGCTCCGAGTGACACTGTCAAGTGCTGCCTTTGAAGCACAGTAAACCGTATGATTCGGCAGGGCTCTCATCGACGCCTGACTAGAAATGTTGACTATTGAACCGGCATATTTTCTTTCAATCATGCCTCGTGCCACCACCTGAAATCACAGCTTCGACAATTAAAATTACACAGTGCTTTAACATCAACCGAATAAACCACTGAGGTTTGGAGGTTTGTTCCCACGTTCAAAATTAACTTTTACTTAGCCAGTGTACTAACACATTTCAAAAACCTTGCTCAACAGATAACTGTTATTATTTTCAACTGATGTGGTTCTGATTTTCTGTTCCAAGCACCAGTTTTCCAGAACATAAAATGCAGTATATACTTCCAAGGTTCAAATATCGTATTTTTACGCATATATTCTGTGAGTTATAGCAGACTTTACAAACCCCACACCCACTATGTGGGTTATCTTGGTGTATGGGTTATACCAGTTTACTTGAAGCAGGTGGAGCAAATCTCGACTCCTGTAGCATTTTAAACATTGCTTTTTTACCGAAAGTTTAAAAATCCACATTTCCGTTCAGTTTAATCAGAATGTAGTAAAAACAAATTGTGTATACCCAAGATGTGGTTGGTGCTTGTAAGATGCTTTTAAGATGTGGGTTGGTGCTTGTAAGATGCTTTTAAGATGTGGGTTGGTGCTTGTAAGATGCTTTTAAGATGTTGGTTGGTGCTTGTAGACTATTCCTCAACGGTCAGTGCAGGACTGCTGGGTGTACATGAGTAGGGGCTACACCAAATTTTTTACACACTTTCATAATTTCTGTGGATTACTTGCGTGTGCAGGTTATATTCGTGTGTGTGTTTATGCATGAAAATATGGTATATTCTCATATCTGTAAACCATAAAAATCACTGGGGTTCAAATACAATGAAGGGAAAGGGAGAAGGATATCTTTGTAAAGAAGCCAGTCAGCTGTAACAGGTTTTGACACTGCTGCAAAAAATCTGTGAGATTTTAATCGACATTACAAAGTAGACTAAAGTAAGGTAAGGTAATTGTTTATATATTACAAGTCTTGGCCAAGTGTCAACCATTCTACTCAGAGTCATCTTCTTGGGATTGAGGGATTAAGTGGCTGAAGCAATCCCACACTCAGGATAAAAAGAAACAGAAGAACTAGGGTAAAAGAAAAAAAAGAAGAGAACTAATATGAACAGGACTTGAGATAGCATTACACAAACTACATAATACAGCAAAAACATGTGAAGGCCTGAATGCCAAATGGCAGCATGCAATATGTGATATCACACTGCATATATACTAATAATATAATATAATAATACGCTGCATTAAGTAAACGTACAGTTGTAAATGTGATTCACAGGTGCACATGCTAAAAATCAAGCAAATAAAACACCTACATAATGAAGCTGGTAACAAGATTTGAATAAGACTCACCTGCGTCACGTTAATTACGGCTTTCACATTCACATCAAAAATTCTGCACATGAAAACATGGTTAGAACAGTTAACATTTTTAATAAAGGTAACATAAATTTTTAAAAAGTAAACTGACACTAATTACACAGGCACATTTTCATTTATTATGCAAATAATTTACATGAGGAAATCATTAATCACCATCGATTTAACAACTCCTTAACAGACTGCATAGAAATGACAACATCACACAAGGGTTTAAGCTCATGACACAGCAGAGCAGGGCCACGGCATCAATACCACAATGTAAAGCAACACAGCTCAATACATTACACAATAACACTGTAACTCTTGTGTGCCACTTACACCCTACAACGTCACACAGTTCCCCACTCAGTACTTTCCACTACAAATGTCAATGCTAATATTAGTGTACACAGTTTTCTATAGCAACCGTATGGCCTCAACCCTGCTCATTTTTCGTTGAATTTATCTGGTGCAATCCTTCACCACCGCTGCCCGTTTGAATGGGCGCCACACCACTTAAGGTCCCCATGCACACACCATGCTAGTCAAGATTCAAATCTCTGAAATAAGCCAATGGTTCCCGTAATGACTTTACTGACCTTAACGAACAACTGTCAAGAATTCACAATAGTTTTGTTAAAAAATTTCAAGAATAAAGATCACAGTATCAAAACAGAGATATGGGCTAAACAGTACTTGACAGTAAACTATTAAGCATCTCTTGTGGATACATACATACATGCATACAGTTGTAGGAACACATGCTTTTAGGTGCCATTTCCCTCCTCTATGGAATCAATGGCCATTACAGACCCAACTGGCTATTTGCACTTGTATCAAATGTCAAGACCCAATGTTTTATTCTGGTCCTTGCATGACTCCAGCCCCTAGCAAACATTATCAGTGTCTCAATTATGTTATATATAAGTGCGTCAAATCCATGATTTTGTAGGCACAGAAGAATTTTAATATTTTTCATATTCAAACGATGCTTGCAGAGCTGAAGAACACTGGAAGGCAGCTACTGATACAAAGACAGTGACAAATGAAATCATTTTAACGTTAATAGTTGGTTGTGCAGTTGAAGTCTCTGAAAATGGAGGATGGTGACAAGAAGCTGGTGGACCTCTTGCCAGACAGAGCCTTCATGATCCTTAATAATAAAAATTCCAAGTCCAAGCCACAGACATACCGCTAACAACACAAAAAGTGACAGAAGAAGCTTCTTAAGCAGCCAACCAAGTTTAATCTTGATTACATCGCAGGCAAAGGTGCCTATGGTGTAATCCCCATTAAAACGGTCAGTGGCAAGACGGCTGTCTTTGAAATCATGACATCATCCTGCCAATCTTTCCCTCTTTATGAAAGACTTTATCCTGCTTCTAATTCCACTTCAAACTCTCCCAGAAAGAATAATATATATTTAATTGTAAATTTTTGGAATTTCTCAGCACCACACAAAAGCTATGCCAGTAAGACCAGCTTATTCACCAGCACTGCATCAAATCAAGTTCACATGAGCCAGGATGTTTGGTCATTTCGGTGCCAAGTCAGATTCCAGGGATCAAATCAAAGAGGACAGCATAGTGCTGTTGTGGAAACCAAAACAAATTTGATGGCAATGGATCAGGAGTGGAAGCAGGGTATGAGAGTTTTAAAAGTTTGTTTTTCAGTCTCAAATCAAATGCTGCAGGAGATAGGGCAAGCGGGGACAGCTCACATTGACATGTGAAAATGAAGGATGAGCAAACTTTCTACAGAGGTCTATTGGGAATTCACTTAAGAGAGTTGGCACAGCGTAGATTAAGTAGTCAATGCCCTTGGAATTACATGAGGCTGAAATAAGTCATCTACTCCATTAGAAAGAGATTTATAAATATGTTGCTGCAACTGCAGTACTTGAAATAAATGTACATTGAGTGTCATCTGTTGCTATCGCTGCAGTGCTTGGTCATGAGCATCTGAAAGCCATTGCACTACATCACATTTATTGTAAGTTACACTACATATGTAGCACATAGTTTTTCTCTTAATATACTTTAATAGAAAATATATAAGAAAATGCTAACTGATCAATTGCTTCCTCAGGAACTTCGAGAAATGGATGGAGAACAGAAACACCAGCATTATTCACAAGAAGATCAACTGGGCCAATATTTTCTACTGCTTTCCGTGTCTCCTGCCAGTTAGAAAGGTTTACAAACACTGGATGGACTAAAGGATACTGAAAAATAAAATATGTTAATCATCTGTTGTCAATACAGTTTAAATGAAAAACTAATAATTAACTGGTTTGCAGCCACTCCACAATCATGACATTAAAAGAGGCAGGACTTCCAATATGACTTCAGACTGCTGCAGCTCACCTGCCCATCTGTGGAGTGCCAATCTGTGGACAGCCATTTGATGAACATAACTGTATCCTAAAAGCGTTCTATTCGCCTATCACTGATTTTCCTCCACACAATACAGACCCGGTAATGGGCATCTGGCATAATTATTAGTTAATCATGGATAAGGTTTTGTTGGTTGGTTACTACACAGTAATATTTGGAGCTCGAAATTTCAGTTAATATTTGCTGCCCATAAGTGATGAAGTGTTTACAGAAATGGACTTCGAGACGATGGCAGAAATCCAGAAGATTTCTTGCTGGCAATATGGAGATCTCAGCCAAAGAAGCAATTACCCTTGAAATGGAACTGAACTGAGGTTAAACCCAGATCCTGATCACCACAGAATGTGATCCAGGCCTGCATGTTAAACATCTCTGTGGGACATGAATGAGACCGCGAATCCCTTCATTTAGCTCAAAAGTTAGATCATTGCTAATGGGGTCAGCAACCGTGAGTTTGGGTGCTGAACTGAGATGCCCAGGTCTCTCAAGGTCTCCCTCGATAAGGGTATCTGGCATTTCAGTATTCGGCGTTACATAAAGCTCTAAATGTACCAACTAAATGTTGCTGATGCAGCTCTATAGCTGTGAGAAGAAGAAGACCATCAAGGACCTGAGCAGCAAACTGGATTGCTTGACTAAAGACAAACTTCTCATACTTCTCACACTCTGTCATTCTTTAGGCTATGAAGAAACACCTCTCAGAGGTTCTTAAATGTGCTACATGAATTTCCCAATATATTCAACAGAATCTGTCAAGTACCCTCTGAAGGCCTCAAGGCCAACTGCTATAGTTCATATATTTTTTAAGGTGTTGTATCTCAGATGCAGTAATGAGTGTCACAAAGAATACTGCTGTTCAATTTCAAATCATGTAAAATCACTATCAGTCTAATGATATAACCAATCGAAACGTGTAAAAAAATAAGCAGCACAGTTATGACCCTGCATATTAATGCCATTCATGTTTATACAAAGAAGATATGCTGTGTACATACTTCAGATGCTAATGCATCCAAGTCCTGTTTTGTTTTACTCAAAGCAAATGTATGAGCCCCAGCCTTTGCTAGAGCTACACAGATAGCTTGTCCAATTCCTTCAAATATAAAATACACAGAGGCCAATATTAATTCTGGAAAAAGACCTGTCAACAGTTCAGGCACTAAGAGTTGAAGTTCATGTGGCAGAACAGGCCTAAACTCTGCCCAAAGTGTCAAAAGTTCTTGTACATGACCACTCAACCTAGGATGGCGTTGAAGAAGTTGTTTCAATTCCATAGCCCTAGCTGCTGGTGATTTAAAGACTCTGTGGAGTGAAATCTGAGCAATTTCAAGCAAGTAATCAGAATGCATCTTATAAATAAATCAGAGAAATTTACAGCAGGTCTAATGGAACACACTTCCACAACCTGTTCATGATGCCAAGTCCTAGACATTTTGTTTCAGCAAGCTGATCCTCCTCAGGCTATCTTTCCATTCACTGAACTGACCCTTGGAACTGACAAATTGTGAATTATTCTCAGCCTTCCAGTGCCCTTTTTGGCCCCCTATTTCAATCACCATTTAAAGGTGCTTCAGAAAAACAATACAACTATAATTTAATAATGCCCTCCTTAAAAAGTTCAGAAGAGCGCAATGAAGCCGGGAAACAGGAAACATCAAGAGGCTGAAAGGGGTAAGTTTGCATATAAGCAACTGGCTCTAACAATAAAAGTCATATGCCTCAAAAGCTAAGAAGGAGAAAATCATACTAGAAAATTGCTAAAATTTACAGATTTTGTTACTTTTAGCCTCTGCCTACATTGATTTATACATAAAGCATAATAATTATATTTTTTAGTATGAAATTTAACAAAGTCGTTTAGCACATGAATGAAAATCAAGACAAAATAACCAGTTTTCACTAATCTACAAGCGTGTAAGCTGCCATCTGGTGATGCATATATTAACGTGCTACACTAAATTGGACAGAAGAATGATTATTCTTTTGAACTGTGACCCCAACTGACTGCGACTGTGATCATCAAACTCCCCCAATGTATTTGTACCCGCAACTAAGACTAGAATGGGTGATCGGGCCTTTCGGGTCACTGGCCTGCGTGCCTGGAACAGCCTTCCGGCATCCATTCAGGAGTCCAATAAGTGTCAACGTCTTTAAAAAACAGCTGAAATTCCATTTACTGCATAACTCTTAGTACTTGGGCTGACTTTTGACTTAGTAAAGCACCCTAGAAGTAGCCTGCTACTTATGATGCTATATAAATTGTTGTCATTACAAATACAATTACAATTTAAATTATGTGACCCAACTCAATTATATACGAATAAACAGGTTTTTCTTAGAGATACAACTTAACAGTAGGGCAGGGTAAACAAAGTTTAATAATTGCCAGGATATGGAATCTCATGATTGAATCTTACAACTTCATTGGTCAAGTAGCAGGCAGTGCACATACAGTATGGTTCGTACATTTAACTGCATGCTTCTTGTCGAGACTTTAGCAAGCATGACGTATTTGCATGTTTTGTGCTATGACATATTTGTCAGTCAGAATTTCATACTGAAATTTTGTACACAAATTAAACTCAAAGCAATACAAGCATGTCAAATTTCATTACCAATTAACAAATTAATATGACTAACCTTTTCCAGCACCGGTTACTAGTGCCCTCTTTCCAGTGAAGTCAAAAGAAACAGCTGCCATTGTCACTCAAATTGAATTCTAGAAAATGTAAAAAATATGGTATTATTTACAACGTTTTAGGCTGCACCAGGAGTAAATCTGAATCATAAGAATGAATTTTTAAGATGTTGCAGATTGATTTAAATTCACTTAAAACAGGAGAGAAAGAACCAAAAAAATGGAAGAACTGTGAAGCTCAGTAAAAGTTTAAATTAAAAAATCCAAAGACATGAGTTAATTAGTATTTAAAAGAACTTGAAAGGAAATAAATATAATGAAATGGATAAAAGAAGTAAAGAATGAAAAACAACCACTTGTATCCTAATTCACTCTGACCTTATAAATTCCTTAGCACTGATATAATAATCCGCATTGATTGATAGTGCACCAATGCCTATTGATAACCTGGTCAATTCTAAAGGTTACTCCAATGGATTTAGAGATAATCCAAAGTGAATAAGCAAGTTAAAACAGGTAGGTATATTGAGCCAAAATCAGAATAACAGCAAAGACTCAGCAAAGAGTATGCATTCAGAAAGTGCATTCCAGAAAACTGCTCAGCTACTAAAAGTGCTCTCTTGCTCCAAAGATTTACTCATGCACCACCAAGGTAAGGCAATCAGGGGAACCTGTGGCATAATGAAGTATCTGAGAAGGAAGCACTTCTGCAGGTACTGGTGTTGACCAGAATGCAGAGAAGAATGAAGAGAATTTCAAAAGTAGAGATGATTAGAAACCAGTGCATATGCTAAACAGCTTGAGCAGACATTCACTCATTCTTTCAGAACATGTACATGTATATAGCGCCCGTTCAAGTAATATACCCAGAGATGCTCCCAGCCCAGCTCCGGCAGCTCTGCTAAGGTCATCAAACTTCTGTTCTATGCCTTCCACTAAATATAGATGCTATTCCATCACAGACAGCTCAAGAAACGTTTTCAGCTATAGATCTTAAGCTGTACCTGTTTAGACTTATTAGATAGTCATGCTTATCACCCTGCGAGAATCTGAAAAGCCACAATATATGAATAGCCAGCTACATATGGTATATACATAAATACAGTGCTAAGACATGTTTTTGGTGTGGATTTATGAAACAGGAAATTTGTTTTTTAAATTTGAAGACATGCTATATGATTTCAGTGACAAATTCCAGTTTGTTCACGAATTCTTCCTGTTCCTTGTGCAAGGTTTTATTCTAGTTTACTTTTAAAACTCAAGGAGTTAACTGTTCAACACCTAAGACAACTGCCCTAAAAAGAGCTATAAAACTGTGTCCATGCCTGAGAAAACCCTCACAAAGTCAGAAAAATTTGAAAACGTGCTTAAAATTACCCCAGACTGGGTTGGAAGTGCTAAATATTTTGGTGAAAACCGAATGTTTTTAGCATAGATAGTAAAAATTCTACAACTATTTAATATGTAACTTACATCTCCATGCAAAGTTTCTAAAAATCATGAGTCAAAACTTACCTAAAAATTAGACGTAAATAAAACAGAATTTTCACATGCAAAATTAGTTATGTTGCCTGAGTTAACAGTTAACAGGAGACCTTTTTGTTGATATACTGTGCATTTATTTGAAAATTAAGCACAAAACTATTTCGGACCCATTTTAAGCACAACAGCCTTCTGACTCAATTTCTTGCTTTTGGTCACGGAAGGGCATGGCGTTTTCGGAGTAGATTCGAACGTCAACCGCAGAGATTTATTTTATTTATTTCTGTAATTATTAGGCGCCACTATCTAATGACTTAGCATCAGCTGATGACACCGAGCAATTGTGAGTAAAGGACTTTGCTCAAGGTCCTTACATAGCAACCGTTTCAGAAGAGTTTCGAACCCATACGCTCCGCGTTACAAGCCGAGCATACACTACTGTATTTATGTTCTGCAACCAGCGACAAATGCCTGTCCTGCTCGGGAGATTTCCAGCTGCTCCATCTTCTACCATCTAGGAGAAACTGCTGGACAATGGTGTTATCATGTACCAAGGACATCATTGCCCATTGTCGTTCGTCATGTTTGAGGCAACTTCATCCAAGAACTCTGAACATTGTTCAACTGTTAACTTTGGATGGGACTTTGTCGGTTAGACTCTGCTTGTTTGTAAGACCCGATGGTGGTGACTCTTCTAGTTATCTATACATCGTTTGTTTGCAATCTGCTAGCTGAGGAATATTTTGTTCTTAATGGCTCTAACATCATTTAGGCTAACGTTGGCAGCACTTCTTTGTTAAGTGTTTGGTTAACTAATTAATTCAAAATGCTATTTATATAAACAACACACAAATGTCAGCCAAGCCTTCTTCTGAAACTGCTCTTCTGATTTATGTTTACACTGTAAATATAAATTGCTGAAATTTCTGTGTCACACAAAAGTAAATTCTGGAAGAGCAGCTTATTCACTGGTACTTAATCAAATCAAATCTGCAAGAGCCAAGTTGTTGGGTACTGAAAGGTGAGACAAAGTCTGGCCATGTTTTACTGAGGATTCAACATTTTCAGAAAAGAACTCTCCTTAAAGCTGTAGACTCTTTAGATGATTTTATTGAGCTCTTCCTATTCCAGAAGGGGTGTGAACTCCTGAAATCAAGTCAGATTTAAGAAAAGGGCAAGGTTACATTTGTTAAAAATTTACATAAGCAACAATTTGAATACTACCAAAAATCTCATAAGAGAATGGCGAAAAACTGGTGAAAATTATACCATGGCAAGGGACAGAGGAGCTGTCATGGTGGGTTATGTTTAGGTTGAAAGAAATGGGAAGGTGGGAGATTGCATGGATTAGGGTAAGATTTCTTTAAAAGGTGGGAATTTAATTTGAATTGAATGCCTGAGGACTAACAGATAGATGGGCTTGAGATAGATGATGGTGAGTGAATGACAGAAGGGATAGAGGATCGGACTTCTTGATAAGCATATCCCTCTTAAATCCAAGAAGGTTGCTGTTCGTGACCCGAAGCCTTGGTATAATTCTGAAATTGATCAAGCTCGACGTCGGCGCAGCAAACTTGAACGCGCTTGGTGCCGCTCACGACTTCCCTTTTATCATCAGCTTTTCAAAGAACAGTGTAAAACTGTTCGCAACCTTGTTTCCAAGGCCAAATCCTCCTATCTTACAAACTCAAATTCAGAAAATTCATCTTGCCCGAGGTCGCTTTGGCAGGCCCTGAATAAGTTACTCCATAGGAAAACACCATGCACCCTACCCAAAACCTCCTCGCCATCTGCACTGGCTGATGCTTTCATTAAATTCTTTCATGACAAAATATCCAGTACCAGGTTAAAATTTTCTGGTATTCCGTTATCAAATGGCTTTTCATTTCCTGATCATCCTCCATCTACTTTTGATTCTCTCGCTCCAGCAACCTTGGGGGAAATCCGGTCGTTTATTTTCTCATCGCCTGACAAACAATGCCTCCTGGATGCAATTCCCACACACCTTCTCAAAAGCTGCTTTGATGTGCTTGGAACTACAATCTTGACATTAATCAATTGGTCACTTGCTGACAGCTCCTTCCCAACATGTTTCTCTCATGCTATTGTCCATCCTTTGCTGAAGAAACCATCTTTGGATGCTGAAACTATGTCAAACTACCGACCAATCTCAAACTGAACTTTATCTCTAAACTTCTTGAACGCATTGTTAAATGTCGATTGGAGGCACATCTGTCTTCAAACTCCTTACTCCCCCTTTCCAGTCAGCATATCACAAATTCCACTCCACTGAGACAGCTCTCCTCTCTGTCCACAATGACATTATCTGCTCCATGGACAATGGCAAAGTAACTGCACTTGCTCTTCTTGACCTGTCTGCCGCCTTCGACACTGTTGATCAAGCTATATTACTTCATCACCTCCAGCACTGGTTTGGTATATCAGGTCTGGCCCTAAACTGGTTCAAATCATATCTCGCCTTTCGTACTCAATCTGTTTACATCAGTGGTGCAATGTCGGACCAGATACCACTTACTTGTGGTGTCCGTCAAGGCTCTGTTCTTGGCCCTGTGCTTTTCTCCTTGTACATTACTCCGCTAGTAAATTTAATTCTTTGAATTCCGTCCATCTAGGCATCTCTGTTGTAAAACGCAACATTTCATCTCGCAATTTGGGTGTTGTATTTGACTCCAATCTGTCATTCAATGAACATATCAATTCTATATGTAGGTCTGCCCACTACCACATTCGTGATATCCTTATGATTAGGCGCCACATTCCCTTCTCTGCCTTGGTTTGTTTGGCTAATGCCCTTGTCTCCAGATGTCTCAACTACTGCAACTCGCTTCTTACTGGCATTTCTAAAGCTAATTTGATGAAGCTTCAAAGAGTTCAAAATACATTGGCTAGAGCTATCACTAAAACTCCGAAATATGATCACATATCACCAATCCTAAAATCGTTGCACTGGTTGCCCATAGAAAAGTGCATAATGTTCAAGACTGGACTAATTATTTACACGACTACATTTCAACCAACCTCACTATCTTCACTCTGTACTGACTCCCAAGACTTACCTCCACTCGACCAGGTCTTCTGGCTGTTTAAATCTGACTATTCCGTGGACGAGAACAGCTCTTGGCAGGCGTGCCTTCTCTGTTTCTGGCCCTAGACTCTGGAACTCTCTTCCGGCAAATGTTCGCTCGGCAAAATCTGTTTCTGCCTTCAGATCTCGACTGAAAAATTACCTTTCCCTCAACTCATTTCCTCCGTAGGCTGTCTCTGTGACTTCTGGACTCCTCTCTGGCTTTTCGACCCGGACTCACCACGGACTTTGGCTTGGACAATGATTTTGTTTAGCAGCGACCACCGACTGATACTTCGAGCATTATTACAGTGGTGCCACAGAAGGTTTTAGCTTAGATTAGATTAGGCGATTTATCTGGGTTGTGTCAATATTGAGGAAAAGTGAATTGCAGTAGTCAAGTTTTGCATGGACTATGGATGTGGCAATGATAGATGCGGTTTTGAAGTCAAGCATAGGACGGATTCTGCGAAGGTCGCGGATATGCATAAAGCAAGAGCGGGAAAGATGGGTGATATGATCAGAAAAAGTAAAGTTCTGGTTGAAAATAACACCTAAATTACGGACAGAGGAGTTAGTATTAAAGGTGTGGGTGGAGGCAGAGTCCAGGCTGAGGGAGATAGAGGGGTCAGGAATTTTCTTGAGCTGGTCACGTAGGCCTATAAGTATGAATTCAGTTTTAGATGGGTTCAGGCATAAGAGATTAGATGTCATCCAAGCGATTTGTTTAACCACACAAAGATGATCTATAGACTCACTGAAACAATTTGGAGAGAAAGAGATGAATAGTTGGGTGTCATCATCATAGAGGTGATGGTCAACGGAGGATGCTTTAATGAGTGAACTGAGTGGGGTAGTGTAGAAGATAAACAGAAGACGTCCAAGAACGGAGCCTTGTGGAACTCCGCAAGTGAGAGGGCATAAAAATAGAGGGCATAGGTGAAAAAATTTCGGCGGTCGTTAAAGGGTTAAGTGAAAAATAGGGACTTAAAATTGAACTGAACATGCACGCCGAATAAGATGCTTTGCATATGAAATCCAGCGAAAAAGAAACATCAACCACCTCATCGAAATAGAAATTAAAATAATACAAACATAAGAACCAATAGCGATTTTGCAACCGATCAACTTAAATCTAACCGCATCGGTTTTCTTGAACACCTTCCGTTTAGCCCAAAGTCCATTTCGCCGGATCACGCCTACTTCGAACCAGGTCGCTGACGGGGCTCAGCCTCTGGTTGCCGTGGTTGGGGGGAGGACACAAACTTTAAACTGGCCCATATAAAACAGGTCGGCAATTTATGGGAAGTCGATTTCTTAAAAACCTCAACTAAAAGCTTTCCTTTGCAATGTTACAAATATGCAAGTTAGTCGGAGCAATAAACCTCCTTGAAGCATATTTCTGCAGAATTTTAATTTTTGTTCATTTAAGTTCCCATTCCAAACACCATCCACCATAGCCGTGTGGCTGTCTGCCTGATTGTTACCATCAGCGGTACCTTTTTTGTTATTACCATCTGCGCTGTACATCTACACTAGGCATGTACGTTCAAAATGCTCTTGCTCGTTCTGTCACCAAAGCCCCCAAACACCATCACATAACTCCTGTGCTTAAATCGGTTCGCTGGCTTAAAATACCTGAACGAATCGAGTACAAAGTCCTTTCACTTACCTACAACACACTTCGATCCTCCCAACCCTCCTACCTTCGTGAGTTATTTACAATCCAACCACTCCGCTCAACCCGCTCCTCTCCCGCCCTAACATTTTTCTGCCCGTGCGTCACCTCATTCTTAAAATTTGGCAATCGCTCGTAGCCATAATTGCCCTACCACTCTGGAATAAACTCCCTCCACAGAACTACGACAGTTATCTGACCCATCATAGAAACTCACCTATGTTGCACCGCTTGCAATTTCTGCATTGGTCTTTCACTCCAAACTGAAAACATTCCTCTTTCACAGATCCTATCCTGACTCCCATTCTTCCTCTCTCTCTCTCTCTCTCTCTCTCTCTCTCTCTCTCTCTCTCTCTCTCTCTCTCTCTCTCTCTCTCTCTCTGTCTCTGTCTCTGTCTCTCTCTCTCTGTCTGTCTGTCTCTCTCTCTGTCTCTCTCTGTCTCTCTCTGTCTCTCTCTCTGTCTCTGTCTCTCTCTGTCTCTGTCTCTCTCTGTCTCTGTCTGTCTCTGTCTCTGTCTGTCTCTGTCTCTGTCTCTGTCTCTGTCTCTGTCTCTGTCTCTGTCTCTGTCTCTGTCTCTGTCTCTGTCTCTGTCTCTGTCTCTCTCTCTCTCTCTCTCTCTCTCTCTCTCTCTGCGCTCCAATTCCAAACATCTACCACCGTAGCTGCCACGATGTCGCTACCAATATCTTGGATCTTGACCTGGAACCGAGCACTTCTGCCTATCGATTTTGTTTTGACTGAGCGCCTGTGAATAATTTGGCCCCCGTGACGTGGCTCTCGTTTGGCGCTGTGGAAATAACGGGATTACGAATACGATTACTTGGGGAAAATAAGAAAAACACCGTAGGTTGTTTTGGCTAACTTCGCTTACCGTTTTTAGTAGCATAGTTAAAAATTATATTTCGACAGACCAGCACAAAACTCCTAACTAGGTAATTATTTAAGATTTCGATTAAATGAATTAATTTCTTCCAACTGCTAAGAATCCCAAAGAATACCCACGAAATAATAGTTTGTAATAGTGTAATGTGTGAGCGATATTACAGGATGTAAAGTTTATCATTTGCTGGTCTTGCAGTTTCCGATCGTTGGTGCTGCGAGCTGTACAACATTAATGCCATTATTCGCCTTAATTTTATGGAATATTTTACTTTATTAATTGCCTTACTAGGTAAGATGTCAATATGCACTCTGTTATCGACGAAGTATCGTTATCGTAATGATGATGGGGTAATCGTGATGGTGGCTTGGGAGTGGCACCAAGAAGTGGGACGCCACCTTGGAGGACTGATGGTATCTGTGACCCACATATAGCTTGTGATGACCTGGGTGTGGTGCCAAGAAGTGAGCAGCACCCGTAACTGTGGCAAATGGTGCAAGGGTGGGGGTGGCGGCTTCTGTGACATGAGTGTGGTGGTGTGGGAAGGGAATAAGTGGCCCAAACTGGCAAGCTCGGCCAGTGGAGCATCAACGGTAGCTGATGGGCATGGCGGGGCTGTGGCTTCAGTAGAGATGGGGCAAGAAAGCGGAAAACACTAGGTGGCCCCAAACCAGCAACTTACATTTGATAAAGGCTAAAATCAGTTTGGATTAAGTATCATAAGTACTTACTGAAATAAACAAACAAACTAAGCTTGTGAATATTTATGATTTCTTAAACATCATTTGCGAGTAAGAGGAGAGGATATTTATATACTGGCTCCACAGAGGTTTTCACGTAAGATTAGATTGGATTAGACTTTTATATGTCGAAACTTCCTATCAGTTACCGTATTTAAATTTAGTTAACACAAGGATATGGCATTTACTAGATATCAACATGGACACCATTTGAGCTGCAAATGCATTGGCCTTTTTCCTCTGTGACATTCGTTTGAATCAGATGCTGTCATGAAATTTGCTTAGAATGCCATTAACTTTATGCTATGTATCTTTGTCAATTTTGGATCAGTGAGCAATGATGATTGAGTGAATGAATTAATGAATGAATAATAGTGCTCACAGTTTGTGATGAAAACATATGAACTGTATATGAAAAAGAATAATTTGAAAATTTGCAAGGAGTAATGGAATAGTGATTATGAAAACATATTCACAGATTGAAATTTGCTGCAGCAATGTTCAAACGTCCAACAAGAGAAGTCTGTCTCAATGCTATTGGTCTCTGTGAAAAACAAAACAAGGTATTAACTCTTTTATTTCACTAACAGATTTGCTATAACATAAAAGCATTTCTTTGCCAGGGCTTTCCTTCTTGGCATGATTTTTTGTTTGAATGGTTGTCTAGAGTTTGGCTTTGATGTCTGAAATTAACAGTGTAAATTATAATTATCATTAATATGCATTTATATAGTGTCACTTTAAGAAAACTCAGAACCACTGCCTGCATGATTGTGAAAAGCACAGTCACACAGAATGTTTGTCATTCACTGATGAAAACAGGTAAAGAAAGGTTAAGGCACTCTTATTAAGGCTCGGTTAAATGGCTACAGAATGAGTGAAATTTTGATTTTCTCTCAATAGCAGTAACAACAATCTTTCAAATAATTTCTTTATTTTCCTTTTTGATTGATATTAGAAAATATCAATTCTTTTTATTACTTGGTCTTATGTTACAAGTTTCTTAACTATGAATGAATATTCAAAGAAGTTTTGTTAGTTTTTGCTGAAATTGAAATTAGACAAAGATGATAGGGACAGAGTTATAACATTGATTGCAAGACATGCTGTGTAAAATCTTTTGTAATGAAAACATACAGGTACTGTTTATTGTGTGTATGCATGTATCAAGAAACTTGATATAACACCTTTTAAGTACATCACTAAGGCCCTACCTATGCTAGCCTAAGTAGTGTTTAATGACGTTAGGAAGAAAAATTGTGTCATTTAGCGAGCAGTGTTCAGATAACTATAAATGTCACCAGTAGCAGACTTGTGCATACATGCTGAGCCTAATCAACAGCTTTGCATTCCAAGTTGACAGATGATAGCATGTTCAGAGTTCGTGGACCAAGCAGCATCGAAGTTGTAGAACGACAGTGAACGATAGCTTCTGCTGTACATGTGAGCACCGCCTTCCAACGCTGTCCTTCGGAGGTGGTAGAAGATGCAGCGTCCAGACATAACTTGAGCCACCAAGTCGATCAGTGATGGACAACTAGTCGATTTATGGTAGAACCCCTTTCTGGTAGACGGTCAAAACAGTTCCAAGGCCTATTGTTGCCGTTTGATGGCATAGATAGGCCAGTAGTCATTTACGGAAAAATGAAATTTTTGTTTGCTAGAATGAATGAGTACAAACTTTTGTTGACATTACTGAAAAATTTCCTTTTCTAAGTTGGTTTCTGACAACTGTATTGTAACTTCAAATTTTCATAATTTTTTACTTGAAAAATTTTAGGAAGGAATTTATGATTTACTACATATCAAATTACCAGTACCTGTTACGCCTGGCTTATTGAAGGCACTCCAACCAGGTAAACCTCTCTCACTAATGTGTCAAAATATGAGCATATAACCCTGTTCTTAAATCTTTGCACAGGCTTCCTGTTCAGCCAAGGATTTATTTAAATTGGGCTTGTCTGACTGCCTTTCTCTGGCCCAGGACTAGTCTTCTGGGTAAACTTGTTTTTTGGTTGCCGGACCTAGATTTTGGAATTCTTTCCCAGTGGTTGTTTGTTCTGTTCGGTCGCTTGTGTCTTTTCGTTCTCAACTTAAGACTTACTTTTTCAGGTGGCTTATTCACCATAGGCTGCCTCTCCACCTTGATGGACTGACCTTCTGGACATTGACCTGATTGTGGCTTGGCTTTGGTGCACCGTTGGTTGATCCCCAGTGCATTAGACACTGGCGCATTAGAAGTTTCTAATTACAAAGCATCTGTAGGCCACTGTTGTCAGTGAACAGTGAGGTTGATAATCACTGTGAAATTAAAGCCAATTGGCATGGGCTGCAGTGTTGAGTCTGCGTGTGCTGTAGAGCAAAACAATCCATGAACCATTGCATATAAAAATCAGTCTGCAGCCTGCAGGCTGCTCTGAGAAACAAAGAGGTCAAAAACAATAGAGACCATGTATATGTTTGTGTGCCAGTTTGGGTTGCCATTAATTAAATCAATCACTACCTCCCTGTGTGAAGATCTCTGCAACATGAATATCCTTATCAGATTTGAAGTTAATTGGTTTCAGAGGCTTCAAATTTAAAGAGGATCAAAATACCCGATTTTCAAAGCTTAAACCATGTTGCTGTTAAAACTAGGCTGCACTACCATGCAGCCCATCATGGTATGTAATTTGATCAAAAAGCAGAGTAAAACTAGGTTGCTGATTCTGACCAATTCATGTAAATGAATACACTGCAAATTGTTCTTTATGATGCACTGTGATGCTCAAGTAACAACTTTTTGTATTTGAAATCTGCCATCTTTCTGATCTGCTGAATCAAACAGTCTTTAGTGTGCTGACTAAGGCCTGCCTATTTTAGTGTGCCTTATTCCAAATAGGTTTCCATTTTAAATAATCATAGATGTGTTATGTATTTTTAGATTCATCTGTATTTAATCCCATACCCAATCCAGGACCGAGTGACTGGCTTGCAAATCACAAGGAAGATGGACAGACATTTAAGGAATTTCTAGACAGCAAGCCTCCAATTCCTGATGCAAAGCATTCAACAATCTACATCTTACCGTTGACATTCTTTGAGAATGCAGTTCCTCCTGATGTCTTAGACCAGCTAGCACAGTTTGCTTCACTTTTCTTCTCGACACCGGTTAAAATTCTCCAAACAGAAAGTTTTAGTCACCGTGTTCAGCACAGAACAAACGATTTTTCAGGTCTTGTTCAAGTACATGCTGGGCAGATTCTGGAAGAGATGATGAAACATTTGCCACTTGATTCTTTCTGTACAGGTGCCATAACTATGTGTGACTTGTATCCAAAAGAAAGTTGGAACTTTGTTTTTGGCCTAGCCAATATGAAAAGACAAGTTGGTGTCTACTCACTAGCACGTTACATGCCGGGATTCGATGAAGGAGTTGTTTCATCTGCTGTAGATATAACCAGGTTTGGTAGCGTTTCTGCTTCAAAATGCTTATTTGTTTAATTGATCTAGAAGGAAATACTGAGATTCTTTTTAAACTTTGACCAAACCATTGTATCACTGATGAGGAAAACTATAAAAGTACAAACTACAAAATTATAAAAGCCGCTAAGGCAAGCATACAGTCTTATCCATACCTAGTGGAAGATTGTGTGCTTGCCTTATCAGTTCCGTGTTGGTCTCAACTGTGTCTGCATAGAATTATGACCTAGTATGGACAGGAAAAGCCAGCGAGTCAGGAGCAAGGACATTCGCTGTGCCAGCCTAAGAACATGCGCTTTGGAATCCTGAGACGTTGCTGAAGGACTGTCGAAAAATGCTCAAGACTCTTCTATTTATGTCATCGAATTGGCAGCTGCTTCAGTGCATTTGTGCTGCATTTAGTTACGTTATCTTGCCCTTTACAAATCAACTTATAATAATAATAATAATATCACTTAACATAAATAAACATGAGGTCTTGGCTGGCCTTCCAGATTGAAATCTTAAATACAAAATAAAATAAAGGCACCTGCCAGCTTTTTCAACCTGTTTCACAGTTTGGATTCCCTTACCTGCATATTGTTTTTACTGCTGTTCTCTCACCTGCTTGAACTTTTCTGTAGCTTGCGTCAAATATGGATTCCATGATGCAGTATTCAAACTGATAATTTATGCATTCTGACTAGTGTTTCTACATCTCTGCTTGAGATGGCCTTCTTAATCATTCCTAAGGCTGCATTTGCTATTTTGTTACTTCTACTTGTTGAAGATTTAGTACGACTCTTACACGTCTCCTTAGCTGCTTTCAGTACCTGACTCCCATTTTCTTCCCCAAGTGCATCATCACCTTAACTTCATTAAAAAGCATCTGCCAGCTTTACTTTCTTAGGACTGTTGTATAATTGAAATTTTACAACTCAAAATATATAGATGCTGCCTGTTATTAAGACTAGAATGGTAATCAATGCAACAAGATGTAGTAAACATGCAATTCTTGGATATTACCAATACAGAGCCTCTTTAAGGCAGTGTAAAATTATTTAAGTATTTGATTGATTGATGCAAAAGTCATGTTATTAATAAATTTTAAGTTCACCTTAGGTACTGGACTGAACTCATATTTGTCTACACATTTGCATTTTCTAACAGACGTGAATTAGTTATATTTTTGCTGCCATGGCAAAGAAGTGTCAAAAGGAGCAGGAAAGTATATTTGTGAATGATGTTATTCATTTTATTAATTCATTTCTTTTACATGGCAGCAAACAAAAACCTAGATAAGTTCCAAGAATTTTGCATTTATTATAACAGTTTTCCATTTGCTTTACTGTTAAAACACTAAACCACAACTAATAGAATGTTT
Organism: Norana najaformis; assembly: GCA_964023275.1. Taxonomy (NCBI): domain Eukaryota; kingdom Metazoa; phylum Annelida; class Clitellata; order Crassiclitellata; family Hormogastridae; genus Norana; species Norana najaformis. The sequence goes on along the minus strand of OZ029919.1, from coordinate 12,338,794 downwards.
TCTTTTTTGTAGTCAAGAGAAAATTGTCCTGCTCAAGCGTTCATGTGTACTCATGTGTCATGAGATGTGTCACATGTTTGGTCTGCATCATTGCATATACTTTCACTGCTTGATGAACGGATCGAATCATTTCACGGAAAATGACAAGAAGCCACTGAGACTCTGTCCTGTCTGCTTGAGGAAACTGCACAGTTCCTGTCGCTTTGACATTTTGGATAGATATTCAAAGTTGGCCAATTTCTGTAAGTTGGCAGGGATGAAGACAGAGTCAGAATGGTTTCAGATGCGTCTTGCACAGCTAAACTCATAAACTAAATCAAAGCAGTGTAAGCTGCAAAAAAGTGCATACTTACCGGTATTTATTATTAGTATTATTTCTCATATTTTTTAACTCAAGGTAGAAATGATCCTTCAGGATTACACAAATTCAGAGAGCTTGTTATCATTGTTTTTATCATTAATGTTATAGTTTTCATTACCTGAAACTGTCTCATTTTGTCTCAGCTGACTGACCTGGATATTGACCTGATTTTTGGCTTCGTCTTGGTGTGCTATGGGTTGATGCATTGTGTATCCGACACTGGAGCCATAGAATTTAGCATTTAATAATAAAATGATATTGTTTTTATTTAACACAGGTTAAATTGTTTAAATGAAAAATTAGGAGTATGTAGAAATGAACCTTGTCAGTTTTCAAAGCCTTCAAGGAAGGTAACACTTGAATATACATGTACTGTGTTGCTGAACACAAATAAAAGCATTGGAAATGAAACTGAATCTCACATCAAACTCTTGAAACAGTGGAGAGATGATGGTCCAACTTGGAGACGTCATTTTTACCCTATGATAAGCATGATATTAAATGTAAAAAATTATTGCATTTATTATTTTACCCAAGGTAGCAGTAATCTGGAGAATACAGAAACAAAACTTTGGAACAGCTAGACCTCATCAAGATCTGGCACTTCTGATTAAAACCAGGAGCACAAAGTCTGATGAATTATAACCAGTTATTAGCATCATTACATTAACATGTTCTTGTTATTACTGTTCATGTTGTCGTTGTTTTTATTTAAGTAAAGTTCATTTTCTTGTACATATACTCAAAGACCTACTGGGTTATTTGCCTTTTTGTAATATTTGTTCATTTTCTGTGTACATTACTGAAAAAAAATATAGTGTGGGTTATTATTTGCAGATGCACTCTAAAGGCCAATGAAAAGCTCTTTATGTTAATTTTTAGATTTAAAAACGAAAACATTCTTTATTTTACTACTACTGATTGAAATATAGAGTGCAGATAAGATTCACAAGACATTGTTATACAAAAAAAAATCAAATTCAGTGTTTTTTCTCAAGGAATCCATGAAGTGTGTATAGCCTGGGAATCTGACAACTTGTTCCACATCACTCACGAATGATGGAAGTGAACGTTGACCCAGTGATCATCTTTCAGGTGCCAAATGCGAGTCTCCTCTGTCTTCAAAGTGTGTGGCATGCCATTCCTTTGACAAACAGACCATTGAGCATTGTAATCTGATGTTATATATAGTTACCATAGAGTGCTAGTAAATGTAAATGTACACGGTTTTACATAGCGACTGTATAGCCTTGACCCTGTTTATTTTTCAATGAATTAATCGGGTCAGATCCTTCACTGCTCGTTTGAATGGGCGCCACGCCAGTTAGGGTCCCCGTGCACAGACCGTGCTAGCTTGAGATTCAAATCTCCAAAATAAGCAGCGATGGGGTTGTGAACAAATTTAACTATTCTTCCATTGTTTGCCCATGAATATACTGGTTTTTGGGCTGCCTTTTGTTACGCTGATACCATGCAAAGTTATTGAATATTTTGTAGGCTTGAACAGAAAGGTGTTATTATAAAATATGTTTTTAAAAATTCAAAATGACACTGGATTCTTTTTGATAAATGTAAATCTCCTAAACCACACAAAAGCCACAGCAGGGAGACAAGCGTAATCACACTGGTGCTATATCAAATCAGGTCTGCAATAGCCAGGTTGTTTTGTCAGTTTCGGTGTCACAGGTCAGAAATTCAAGGGGGGAGAGAGCATGGTGCTACGGTGGAAAGCGTAGGAGCAGAAGCAGCATAGGATGGAGCTTGAAGAGTTCGATTTTCCGTCTTGAATGAAAGGTTGCAGGAGAGAAGGCAAAGGGAGGAAGCTCAGACTGACTGGCAAAGAAGGGGGATTATGCGAACTGACGGAGGTCCGTCGGGAGTTTGTTCCAAAGAGCTGGCGCCGCGTGGATTAAGAAAGTTTTAGGATTTGAAGAGACCGAGATTGAGGAGGTTACAGGGTAAAGTGAGGATATCTGGCTGGTTTGACAGTGAATAGCTGGCGAATGTAAAAAGGTTCAGAAGGGCAAGAGATGCAATTTTGTAGTGGATGTGCTGAGGTCGCTCAAGCCATTGAAGTGATTTGAGCACTGGGGTTATGTGTTGGTGTTGGGAGTTAACATTTATTCTCCATTCAATAGCGATGCTGGTGTCTGCTGTTACTGGACATCCGCTGAGTGAATTTCGTGTATAAATGCTCAAAATAGGTAATTAATGCAGCCTTTGTCAAAGTGTAAGCAAAACTCATGAACGAGACTGACTGGCTGCCTGACTGACTGACACTGACTGACTGACCTGTCCAAGTACTGAGTGTATCTGGTGTAGACAATGCACGCTGCCTCTGGACCGAGTGCGTGAACGACTGGGTTCAGCATGCATGTGTTGATGGTTTTGCTGTTCTTCGGCAGAACTTCACAAACAACAGTAACAACAGCAACTGAGTGACACTAGAGTGGCAGATTTGAGCAGAGGGCGTCCGGAAAGAACGAAAGACCTTTAACCTTGAGAAGTATTGTCAGACACAAGCTAACATTTGTCATATCACTTCACCTCCACTGTTCAAATTTTGAGAATAATTGATAAATAAAAAAATAATCGATTAATTAAGAGAAATAGAGAATTTTGAAAATAAGAAGATCTGTCTCTTGGGCTAACCCCGCAAGAGGCAGCCATGGGTAAATCGGAGTATTATGACTAATCTACTTCACTTTCCTAGCCTTGGCATATGAGGGCGAGTAGCCAGTCCTCTCCCTCGCAGCATGATCTTCACACCGAGTGCGGTCAATGTACCCTTAGCTGAGATCGCTATGGGGCGCAACTGGAGCAGAAATCTTGAAACTTATTCCTGCCCTGGCGAGAATTTGAACTCCCGACCTTTTAGTTGGCAATTCAGCACGTTAACCTATGGCGCACCTATTTTTAAGAACCCAAAAGTGCAAAATCAATTGCTATAACTTCATAAAAGAACACAATGCTAATGTAAATGCAAATCTCCAAAATTTCTCAGCGCCACACAAAAGCAAATGCCGCATCAAGGAGACCGGCTTATTCACCGGCGCTCTATCAAATCATGTGGCCAAGGGCCATGCTGGGTCAGTTTCGGTGTCAGGTCAAAGTCCGTGGAAGGGTCAAGCCGGGGAGACTGCGAAGGGATGGACTAGAGTAGCCTGCATGAACGCTAATGGCTACTGGAGGTGACGCCCACCGCGGCCTACTCGTAGGAGCAGACACTACATACACCAGACTCTCCCACCCAACGACTCACTCACTAGACACTGGTCGGACTATATGTGCAACAGCGGCTGCTATTATTATGCTATTACTGTACTGTATTATGATTTCCGTAGAATACTTGAATAACAATATTCTAGCAGTATATAGCGTATTGTTACAGAGACAACATGGCTGTACAGGGAAATCTTTGGTGATGGTGTGGTCATGGAATGGTGCAAGAGCGGAAACAGGCTACTGAGGCTAGGATAAACACAAAATGAATGCAGACTAAAGAAACAAACGACTGAAGTTAGCAGAACGAAGCCATAGTCCTGTCAATCGTATTTTCCAACAGCGGCATACCACTATCGAAGTAGAATTTGTGGATCTCCAATCCTTTCATGAGACTTCCGTAAGTCTCGGGTTCGAAACATGTCGCCTCGACATCAACAAGTTTCCTGAAAATGACATGTGCTCATGCAGTCGACTGCAGTCAGCTGTTTTAGGTATTTTTAATAACAAAAATAGATAGTTCTATTACGCCTACTAGGGATAGGCAGATAGTTAATTAGGTCACAATGGTCTGTTTTTCCGATTCCTTGTAATAACTGACGCATGCAGGCGTACGTATTTATATCAAGATTTGATTAAATTTAATTAGGTTTCTACAAAAATGTAGGTTAAATTGTCTAAGAAAATTTCAAATAAACGACAGAATGTCGATGTCGGCGCTCAGTCCGTGTTAATAGCACTGACTCATGAATGTGTCATCCACCACTTGGCCGTTGAACGAGGACAAGCTGTAAACCATGAATTATCCTCTGTATATCTTGTTCTAACGCTAGGTAGCCTATACCCACTTGTAAGCTTCGAAGTCACCGAATGAGGCAGCAGCCAAAACCTGTTCCGTCAGCGATACGATGATCTGCTTGAAACCTATTGGTAAGAACAGTCAAGATAATGCAACTATGTCGATCTACATTCGATTATGAAAATCACACGACATATTCCACCTCTACGTCGGGGGTTCGACTAGTCCCAAGCGTCGTAAACCTGTATGAGCGAAGGTGGCTAGACGCGACGCACAATGCCTGTACGGCTGCATGTATCCAATGTTGATCAGTTATGAAGCAAACATAAGGCGTTACTGTGCTTAAGTAAAAGCTTTAGCACGTTTACCATCAACCAAGTGTTAAACAACTGAAATACTTTTCTCGTGAGTAGTGACGAAGTAATATTTCACACACTTTAGTACTTTCGCTTCGTTTAATTATTACTGCCATTGACTCGTTACTTTTTACTTACTTATGTACTGTGATCCGGTACCAGACCAATGAGGCGTTCTCGTCTCACTTACGAAACAGTATAGCTAAGTATCTGTTCTGTTCTGTTCTCAGCCTTCCTCGTTCCGAGATTCGGCCGCATCATGCACAATGTTCCTCCAGTGTCCTCTGTCTTCCACCAGCCTGAGCATCTCCTCCATTGTTAGCCCAGTCCATGCCCTGATGTTGCCCAACCAGTTTATTCTCGGTCTTCCTCTTTTCCGTCCTCCCGGTATTGTGCCCTGTATTATCTCCTTCTCGATGCATGTTCCCTCCTTCCTCATGATGTGGCCAAAATAGATCAATTTCCTTTTCCTTACTGTCTTCAAAAGATTCCTCTCTACTCCAGCCGCTTCCAGTACCCATTCATTTGACCGCATTTCCATCCACGATATTTGCATGATCATTCTTAGACATTTCATCTCGAATGCTTCTATCCTCCTCTCTTCCTCCTTCCTCAAAGTCCAACTCTCACATCCGTACAGTGCCACCGGCCATACTAATGTCATCAAGAGCCTCATCTTTGTTACCAGTGATATGCCATGGCTTTTCCATATTTTTTTAAGATTTGTAGCCATTGCATATCCCTTTGCAAGTATAGCTTAAGTTAAATAACGTATTTCTGAGGAAAACTGCAGTTGAGGTAAATCAATGGAACGTAGTTAATGTGCCATGCAGTGTGAGATTTTTTAAACACTTGCGTCGAATCTGCGACCGACCTGATTCGTAGGGTGACAGATTCTCATCGGCGTTGTTCGTGTACATGGTGATGGTACTACTCGATGCACTAGCGTTCTTCGCCATTGTCTTTTCTTCTAGATAATGTGTATCGCAGAACGGCTACTCGGTTTTTTTAAAGTCAACGACTGAAACTGACAAATATCGGAATAATTAAGAGGTAGAGTCTCATTCCAATCTGATCCGCGAAACGATTTACGCTGATGACGTCACAATAGTCACTTCACGCGCATGTCAGATATTGCGTAAATATTTTATTATTGTATGTCTTATTATTGTACGCTACTGCTATTTTTTACTTTAATCATTTAAAGCGCTTATTACATGTTGTTAACGTATTGTAATGCTTGGTCAGCAAGTTTTATGCAAGCGTTTATATAGAATTTTTCCATAATTCATTAGATTGTTGATTTGTTTTTGAACACGCGGATCACGTGCTGGCTGACAAACTTCACGCGCGGGAAACGACGCTCCTACGTTGTGATAAGTCAGCGGTTATTTTCGAAAAGTCCACGATTGCGGAATAGTGGGAGGCATGTATAGGCTTGTGTGCTGACTTAGTGGAAAACAGCCTATGTAAAGCGATTACGGGTGCACTGTTAGAAGAGAGCGGGAGGACTTATGGCGCTGGTCTATCGTGAGCTAAGTTGAAAGTTGAAAATGTTGTTGATAGATTCGTGCATTTAGAAACTGTGACGATTTAAGCACTGCTGTGAATAATTGTAATATCGAAAATCAAAGACTGTGTGTCTTTACTAGCGTTAGTGTTACACTACGAATCGAGCGAATCGACGGTTCGAAGGCAGAACGTTGAAAACTACGAAAGCCGTAAACATTATCTGGTGACCAGCGCGGTGGGATCCTCATATCTCTGGGTGGCAAAAAGACTGGTGGAAGAAGATTCCACGGAAGAATTTGACATTAGTGGAAAAATTCAGTAAACGACGCAAGGGGAGCGATCGAAGGACGGAGTTTTGAAATTTAACAAGCTTCTACGCGTGACGTGTGAAGGCCAACTTTTTGAGAATTCAAGTTCGGTCGGTGATCATCAATTCAACTGCAACCATCGGAAGATTCCGTCGTCAACAACTAGAAAGACGTTCGCGGTGGAAGCCAGCGTCGATTTAGAACAGCGAACTAGAGAAAATCCGTTTCGGGAAGGAAAGATGAATTAAAATACGTGTAATGTGTTTAACGAATATTTTCATAACTTTGTAATATTTTCACTGAAGTATTGTTTTTCTAAAAACACTTGTCTTTTGCTTACGCTGCAAAAATTTGTCGTTCTCAAAAGGTTACTTAAGTAAGTAAGTGAAACTGAATAGAGCAGTTACGATTTGAAACATAGCTTTTCTAGGTCTAGTTACATCCCGCAGCGGAACGCCGGGCCTCGGGACCACATCGCTAGTGCTTAGCATAGACATAGGGCCTACTGCAGCACTTGCTAGGATTTAGCGTCAGGCATTGTCCTTGCATACCTCGTAATCGTAATCGCAAGATTTCTACAGCGCCTAACGAAAACCAAGTCACGGGGAAAAGCCAATTCACAAGCGCTCAGTCAAAACCAGATCGATAGGCAAAAGGGTTCGATATCTGAATATATTGCGATTTGCCACCAGCACACACTCGAGAATGGCATACATACTTTTTCGAACCACGAGTACGGATTGAATGTCGGATACAGAAAAGACGCAAGTTGCAAATACAGAAAACTATACATTCATAATTTGTAGTATACTGAGCTTACGAAGAGGTGTGCAATGAGCCAAGTAAGGTTATAATATCAATAAATGATTCGAACTGCTGCCTTCTGAACTTTCAGTATTCAATCAAGGCTGGGAGTTTATAGATCGATTCTCAAATAACTCAACAACAAGTGGTGTACGACTCTAATAAGGCATGGCATAGCAAGTTATCTTTATATCGTGCTTTTCTAAAGCCTTATCTTAATCATAAGAAAAATGCTGTGAACTGACTTTCTGGTATTTTGATGCGTCATCGGTTGATGCCTTGTGCATCAGACATCGCTGTAAAAGTTGATTATTATTATTTTTTGCCCCGAGGTATTTATGATCCCTAAGGAAGTTAAAAAATTATCCGGAAGAAATTATTATTATTTTTTGTCCCGAGGTATTTATGATCCTCAGGAAGGTGAAAAATGATCCCGATTAAAAATTGCATTCTGAGATGCATTCTATTATTATTTTTTGCCCCTAGGTATTTATGATCCCTCAGGGAGCTGAAAAATTATCCGGATGAAAAAATTGTATTCTGGGATGGCTAATCTTCGTTGATGTCAGACTCCTCAAAAGTGCCCTGGAAGGCAATCAAATTAAAACGTTGAATTGTGCAGGCAACACGTTATTATTATTATTATTATCGTTGAGGGTCGCATGTCTGGAGGTTCGCATATGTTGACTCCAAGCCTGAGGCCTACTGCGACTCTCACGGCCTCGTCATCCAGTCTCATTATTATTATTATTATTATTATTATTATTATTAATATCTATTATCTATTATTATTATCTATTATTATTATTATTTATTATTATTATTATTATTATTATTATTATTATTATTATTATTATTATTATTATTATTATTATTATTATTATTATCGAGGTATATATGATCCCTCAGGATTAAAAAAAAATTCTCCGGAGAATACAAAATTCTGGGACGGCTAGAAATCGTCAAGATCTGGCGGAGCAAAAGTACCGTGGGAGGCAACAGAATTGAAGTGTTGAATTGTGATAGCAATGCGCTGGAAAAGATAACTGGTTTCTCTCGTGTCTCCGGTTAAACGAGAAAGACAGCGTCCTAACTCTGTTATGAAGAGTAGGCCGCTGCTGTTGATTGGGCCAAGCGTCTCGAACGCCAAAGGTACAAAGTGGTAGTTTTGTGCAAGAGTGCTGTATTTCTGGCATTTCATATCTGCTGCCAATTCCGCTGCCCCTGCAGCTGAGGTTGATGTAGATGGGAGGTAAGATGCGCCCACAGTGTCCATTATAGTGGCGTCCCAAATCAAAGCTCGGCCCGCCCGCCACGGAATGAGGGTTAGACCATCAAGTCTTTTTCCGTCTGTTCTACTGAGTCCAGGCGGTTCCTTCACTGTCGGGAAACCAGCCCGAATAAGACCCCGACAGATTATGTCGTTGAGGGTCGCATGTCTGGAGGTTCGACCTGGTCCAAGGGAGCAAGAACGCCCATGGGAGTCATTGGGCCGAGACAAGGGCACCACAACGGCACTCATGAGGTTCGCATATGTTGACTCCAAGCCTGAGGCCTACTGCGACTCTCACGGCCTCGTCATCCAGTCTCATTATTATTATTATTATTATTATTATTATTATTATTATTATTATTATTATTATTATTATTAATTATTATTATTATTATTATTATTAATATTTTAACAATATTTATGCAGTGGTGCTGCAGAATTGGATATGGTAAAGTAAGATAGGGTAGGATAGGAAAAACCGATGCTTTTGGTGCTGCATGGTTTGCCACCTTGCAAAAATTTATGTCGGCTCCCATAGGTTAAGCATACGAAATCGAAACGACATATAAGTTATTAGCTCTACAATACAGGAATAAAGGATCGAGTGCTATGCAGCAGGAAATTCTTGCGATTTGGTATGCAATTCGCGAACGTGGCCCTGCTAACCCAATCCAATAATATAATTAGCCTTTCTTTGGCGTTTGGTTGTTTTAAAAAATTTAATCACTGGAGTTCCTCCATGCATCCTATGAATCAAACCAGCCTACTTGAACTGAAGATGACCTCCGATTTTCCTCTAGTTCATCCAGATGAAATTCTGTCTTGATCCCCTCTAAGTTCTAAAGATGCGCTATATGAAAGGCGCTATGTGAATGCTGCGATTATGCCTACTTTACATTACATCTTTCATCTCGTGGGTAAAACTGCACGCATAGGTGAGCTGGACACGAAAACTGTACTGGCTAACGAACTGCAGATATCAAGTAGGCCTACATTAGCGTTTGAACTAAACTGCCATACGGCATCTCTTCTACATACCAGATTCAGACTTAAAATGGCGTGGGCCCCATTCAAAAGGAGCAGCGGTAGTAAATGATTTCACCCTATAAATTCATTGAAAAATGAACAAGGTCAAGGCTTTTGACCTATGCGGTCGCTTTAGAAAAACAGGTACAAAATACATGTCAACATTTAGAGTTCCAACACTACACAATATCATACTATAAGATGTAAGTAAATAAGTAAGTAAGAAGCGTAGAGTTTTTCGGTACTCTCTTCACTGATGCACGAAAAGAGACAATTTAGCAACTAGTTCCAGCTCATCGATTACGATAATTACTGTCGTATAATTGCATACCCGTCTACGATTCCGACCACTGGTCTTCTTGACTCGGGCCGTCGAACTCACAGATAGAGTTCTGCGCTGCTGCTGCTGGTTGACACGGTCGTTGATGGTCGAAATGATAAACCATCTCGGTGGAGTGGAATGAGCCGCGCAATATCCGTGATTTATTTCTGCACGTAGGTCCGTCTATCGATATCGAAGGAATGCTGCAATTACTCTGAGAATTCATTAAATTATAGATCTCTTCGTGTTGATTGATTGCCAGCCGCAGTCTCGGCCACAATAATGGGATCGAGCGTGTCACAGTAAATAAAACTAACTGCTGGCTTCCATGGAGCTTAATATACGAGACATCATCGTTCCATGGCACATATTATTGCAGGCGCGCATCGACAAAACGTATGCGTATCGTAACTGCATAGACTGTATATTTAAATCAAAATTTAAAAAGTTGACAATATTAAGACGGCTATTGCTTTAGGGTCCTGGGTTTTCGTTGTGTTGGTCTGAAACAGCAGATGAAATGATGCATTGTGTCGGTACACTTGAAAAGCATTTCAAACCGCTTTGTAATCTCCGCGAATCTTGTTAATAAGGCGTTCAAGAAAGAAAAGGAAGAATCTCGATTGAAAACCTTACATGAAACACAAATTGTGTCCAAAAAATCTAGTGAAACTGTTTAAGTTTTGCATGACTGAGAAAAGATACATCAGTGACTGGTGCATAGGATATTTCGATCAAACTGCCGAATCTTCCAGTTCGTTCAAGCAGTCGCTTTCGTCTTCCTTCTTCGACGTCTTTGTGAGGTTCTGAATCGGATGATACATCCAGACGTCCTCCTCTTCCTTCGTTGGACTTGCAAAGCTGCCACTTATCGCCGGGGCACCGGTCACCCAATTTCTCTGCGTCGTTCGTCGATGTAAGGCGTCGCTATTGCACCTCCGATCGTGGCTGATCAGGACCTTGTGACTTCCGGTGCCGTGAACGAGACTTGCCTGACCCATGATTGGAAAGCGTGGTTTGTCGGAAAAGTGACCGGAAGTTGGCGAGACGACCATTCGAGTGGGCAGCTGATTTGGCAAGAGGGGCCCATCCGGGGAAGTGGGCATCCCAATGACGTGAGGCTCTAGGGGCCCCTGTCGCAGCAGTGCCAGGTGGTTGACCGATGCGCTTGCTGTTACGTGAATCCCGCTGCCCACTTCTCCTGTCGGGCTGGAGAGATTTTGTAGCGCCCGACGTTGTAGGCTGGCCGAGCTTCCCATTGTAGGGAGTTTGGTCGCCGTGCTGTATCTGCGCGAACGGGGTTCAGTTCCCATCACGAAAGCCCCGTTGTAGCTAAAGCCCTCGTACGTTTTCCGATTCACTTCCGGGGTTCTGATGGCTCCGTCGAAGTTGCTTCTGACGAGCAGCGGCTTCTCACCTATGACCTCGTCCGCCGCTAGGTTTTGGGTTGCAAGGAGTCCGTCGAAAGGCAAGGCATCGAAAGGCCTCAGCGACGGCGATTCCAAACAGGCCGATCGCAGAAGACTGTGCGACGACGGCAGCTCGACGTGGTGTTGCCAGTTGGCTGGTCCGTAGTCGTCGAGGGAGAGGCGTTCCAGCTCCCGCTCGTCGCCAACTGCCGTCCGGTAGAGACGCGACCGACCCTTGGCCAATTCGACCCGGATGATCTCTTCGAGCACAGCGGCAGCACTTGCGTTCTTGTCTTTGACGCGTCTCGCCTTCTTTGCATTTTCCCTCGACCGGTAGATGGCGTAGGCCACCGGACCAAGGATGATCCAGAAGACGAGAATACAACCAATCGACACAGCCACAATTTCCCCGGGCACAGATCCCGTCGCCGCCCTTCCCACCAGGTCATTGGACGGAATCTCGTTGAGGAAGACGGTCTCTGGAAGTCCAGTAGTCGACGATGTGGTCGTATCGAGGCGCCGCACTGCGGCTGTTAAAGTAGACTCGATTTCCAAACAACATCCGGCAGCGGGTCGCTCCGCCGATGACCCGTTATTGGATTCCGTCGATCCAGCAAATAGAGTCACATCTGCCAGGCTGGTGGGAAAGGTTTTGTTGGGGACCTGGGCGGTTTTTCGAGTCTCTTTTACGTTTTGCTGATGAAAGCGGGTTTTCTGATATACAGACGATTTTTTTATTTCAACCGCTGAAGCCGGAGATGTTCTAGATTCGTCAACCAGAACAGACAGTGGCGAAGAACTCGAGAGATGTTCTTCTTTCACCTGAGTGTGCGATCGTTTCGTCACCTTCTCACTCTTTGTTTCCTGGGATGCGTTTCCATTAAAGGCGAAAAGTTGACGTGTCGCAGGATCGTCGAAAGCGGTTTGTACGACTGTGTTCTTTGCGTCAACAGAGGTTCTGAGAGAATCTCTGTTGGTCCTTGGGCTCAAAGTCTGAAGCGCCTTTGAGGTTACGCTTGCGAGAAAGGCAGCTTCTGTTGAGGTATTATCGGAGGATTTCGACCAGCCTACTTGAGTGAGAAGCCTACCTCTATCGTCAGACATATTCCACTGGGCACTGACGGTTGCTGTGTTTAAGGACTTTGTTATGCTTGCCAATTCCAATCTCTGCCCTTCTTTTAGAGCATCTGGCCTGACGCTGCTGCTGTCATTACTGTTATTGTTGGTGGAAATTCTATAAATGCTACTGTGGGTGGTATTTACGCTGACAACATCATCTCTGGTCTTGTTACTACAGTTGTCACAGCAACTGCTAACTGTGCTACTAGCAATGCTGCTGCTGTTGTTACTTATGCTACTGCTGCTGACACTGACAGTATTGCTATTTTTCGTGATGGTATTCTCGCTTCTAATGTTGCTGACAGAGTTGTAGCTAGTAGTAACGACGCCGTTGCTGACAGATTTGTACCCGTTGCTAGTTTTGCTACTGACAATGCTTTTGCTGCTGCTACTTTTAATGCTACTTCGGTTATTATTGAATAAATAGCTATTGCTGGCCACTGTCGAAATATTATGCTTCGAATACTCGCTGCTTCTGCTGAATTTCTTCGGCGTCCTTCTAGTGAAACTTCTTCTCAGTTTGCGAATGATTGTACTTGTGACGGCAGTAATGCTAGTTCCGTCTAAAGCTTCGGTGCTTGACCTTGAACTCTGAGAAGTTAGGAGCCAGCTTATCGTCGCGCGATGATCGCCTCCACTTTGAGAGGCGGATGTAGTTGTTATCTTAGGTTGTGTCGATGACGTCATCGTATCGTTCAAATTCGTCTTAAATATATTTTAAACGTAAAGTTTACAGCACTTCGTGCATCTGACACCTAATGGCACACGGTCGTAGATGACCGAGTGAGTCACGGATCTTTCACCTGCTTACCGTTGTGATGAGCCTGACAAGGGCAGTCTGAGTTCTGGAGGCGTTTTCAATCGACATGAATTAACAGTTTTGTATATCATGTTATAACCAGTCAAATGCGCGACCATATTACCTACCGTGCATACAAATGTTCATCTTGACTGTGATGCGGCTATCAATCGTTCTCCGTCGGTGATCAGACGAGTCCCGACGGTTAAATCCGATAGCGAGGTCTATATGCATCTGTCCTTCTGCATATATGACTGCATTTTTCCGCATCGTTCCCGCTTACGAGGGACTGCACACGCATCAAGATCATCATCATCGTCAGCAGCTGCAGCAGCAAGGGATCGCGGTTGGTTCGACGGGCGGCGGAATATCCATGCCGGACTGTCGACTTCCGTGAGTCGTAAGATGAGCGATGGTCCATCAGTTTACGCCGGAGACAGGCAATCCGGGATTAAGGAATGCTGCTGCACATGAGATGAACAAAAGTAGACAGATTTGCCTTCTTCTGCGTCGATGCACCTGATCCGAATAACAATTAAAATGTCCAAAAGTATACACACGAGTCGCGCTCTTGTCAGTTTTCGATCACAAAGTTGTCTATGCGTTTAGGTAAAAGTGTTTCTCGTTTTGCAATAGGTAAAGATAAAAAGAATTCACTTGCCACGAAATATTTATGTAATAGTTCAGATGTAGCCTATTTTAATGTGAATTTACACGTTTTCCCATAGCGACGGTATGACCTCGACCCTGCTATTTTTTATTGAACTCATGAGGTGAGATCCTTCACCGCCGCTGCCCGTTTGAATGGGTGCCACGCCGTCTTTAGGTTCTCATGTACGGACCACACTAGCCCAAGATTCAAATCTCTAAAATAAAGTCACGATAGGTATGCGAACCGACATCACGATAGGTATGCGAACTCGCCTTCCAACTCGTTACAAACGCGGCATGCTTTGCAGTGTCGCCTGCAGTTAAACTCTGTCATGGTGCTAACCGATTCGAGACAAAATAAACAAACCCCAGATATAAACAAACCATCTTCATGCTAAGAGGTTCCTTGTCGATACCTCTAGGTCACCATTTCGTGGCAGTACGGTGCTAATAGTTTTCCTTTTAAAGAACTAATATTTGTAAAGATATTTTTGGGCTTTGTATAGGGGCCTACCTATATGCAAGATACCTATATGCAAGATACCTATATGCAAGATACCTATATGCAAGATACCTATATGCAAGATACCTATATGCAAGATACCTATATGCAAGATACCTATATGCAAGATACCTATATGCAAGATACCTATATGCAAGATACCTATATGCAAGATACCTATATGCAAGATACCTATATGCATGAAGCGCTCTACAAATTTAAAAAAGTAGAATACGTCTGAAGCTTTAAGCTACCACACCGTAATAGACTCAGTTGTGTGGTGCACAACTCTCTGTATCACGTGTTTTACATTTTTACCATAAGTTAGTAGCCGTACGAAGTGTGAACACCTCAACTGGACCATACTAGCCCGCTAGTACTTTAGCCCCGCCTCCATGTAGAAAACAAAATTATAATTACTGAATATCGTCATTTGGCGCTAATGTTTGACATTATATCTGGGGTTTGTTTATTTTGTCTCGAATCGGTTAGGACCATGACAGAGTTTAACTGCAGGCGACACTCCAAAGCATGCTGCGTTTGTAACGAGTTGGAAGGCGAGTTGAGAAGAAAGCAAATCGAACAGTTGAATAAGACTTCCGCAAAACAAGGTTTTTCACAAAGGAGTCGCACAAACATCGTATTTACTACAGGCCAGCGGATTAGTAGCACAGATAATTGCAAAGTCAACACGGCCTTTCATGGACGGCGATTTTGTCATAGAATTTCTCCAAAGAATCTGCACAGAAATATGTCCAGAAAACGCCATGCTGTTCAGCTTTAGAACGTCGTATCTGTGCCCTAGAGTGGTTTTATAGAATTCAATCTCGATCTTGGAAAACAGATTGTACACTCCGTGATCTAAAGCAGGGGTAGTCGCAAGACGGTCAAAGAGAGGAACAGCAAATCCGTGGTCACTTGTAGGTGCAGTTGTAGATCAGCAATATGGCCTACGCTTATGGACAGGTTTGCTGCAAGGATGATGTATGAGACGATAAGAAAATTGCACTAGACAGGAATGTTGTGTAGGACTACCCAAATACTCATTTGTAGTCTTAGTCTGTTGACGACAGAAATATAGAGAGACAGTGACAGAGAGAGACAGAGACAAAGAGAAACAGAGAGAGAGAGAGGAAAAGAGAGTAAAGAAGAGTAACATAAGTGAATTTCATAATCGTGTTGATCATTTACCAACCATCTCAGAGACGGCTATCTTGTCGCGCCAATATTCATTGTAGCCTAATAACTAAACTAAGTTCCTATGTAGGTTACCTGATGACTAAGCAAAAGATCTTACAGTTTCACAGAAGTCAGACATTCGAACTCAGACGCAGCAGCGAAAGACAAATCCTTAGCGCTTGACCGCGAACGTGCCATTAACATTTTCACCTTTCTTAGCAACATAAAAATAATCATCTGGAAATTTCAAATGGCCTAGGTCCCCTTGAAAAGGGGAACCGAAGCCGTCCAATCCACGTCCAATCCACATTGTTACGCTTCTTGAAAATCAGCGTAGGGGCCTTCTGTAAAATTATATAGATCTATAATAAAGAAATCAATTTAATTAACGTGGCGTTTATGAAACATTCTTTTCATGCACTACTTATTGATTTCGATTTGGACCTATTATTTGCGACCCGTTTAGGCACTTCGTCGAAAAAATTTAAACAGTGCCACGAACGCCTTTGCATAGTGCAAATCCGGTTGTGAGCGTTAATCAATGTACGAAATACGCATTTTACATTTACATTTACATTCTATACTCCTTTGGGCAGGAATCAGACAAAGTAGCTCGGCTTATGTGGCGCTCAACATTCTGATAAATACACCGAGAGAAATTCCATAGGATTCGATAGTTTACATCAATATAATAGCTTGCAATTTAGATATAGGCGCCATAAACCACTAGAGCGCTAGTTCAGATTATGGAAAACTTCTAAGATAAAATAGACGCTGAACACAACAAGTGTTTACAAAAATACAACAGAGAGGCCAAATAATAAGACCCAGACCCCCGAGGCATGTGGAGAAAGAGACCAACTAGTGCATAGAAACCGTCACCGTGCATGAAAGTACACTGCGAATGTCGTCATTTAGCTGCCATATGGTGCCGCTAACATTCACCGAACGATAGACAAGATAGAGAACAGCATTATAAAGAACGATTCGTGCAATCATTAGTTGTAATTACACCACATATAAAATATATCCGTTGCAGTTTGCCTACCTGTCGGCGAATTATAATCCATTTCTTCACCTAGTAACTGAGACAATTTTGCTGGCAAACAACCAGCTGCGAGCTCTGCCCGCTGCTACGCGATTTTGCATCTGCTTTGTCTCTACAAGCATCTACTGCTTGGTCGTATAGACTCTCCTCAGTGCTGCAGAGATAAGACGAACGCAGCAGCAGCAGCAGCAGCAGCTGCCCCTGTTCTCCATCGTCTGAATGACTCGACAGTTATTTGCCAGCACGTATTGGTTCTGGCTTGCGTCTGGTGCCTCCTAGGCCAAAACAGCAGCAGCAGCATCTCTCTGTGGTCGAGATGCAACTTGGTATGTTGTGAGATTAGTTGCTCTCCAATGCATCGATGTTCGTTCAATTGCAAGAAGACGGCGGCGGCGGCGGCGGCGGAGGCAGTGGCGGGGGACCATGGTCTGCATCGAGGCCCCACATTGTCGCCCACTGTCGGAATTTAAGGAAGATGAACTGAAAACAGGGATAGCTGCATACCAAGCTGCATACTGTGCATCAGTTAAACATGATGCAATACAATACAAAGTAACACAATACAGATTACTTTACAACTGAATATGGTACAATATGATGTAATTGAATGGGAAACGATGCGATGCAATACAGTACGAAAGGTTTATTTTTACTAAATGTTTTTGTTTAAAGGATTTCTGAATGCTATAACATTATATCACATTATATAACCTAATGTTGCAACATTATTAAACTGAGCCAAGGCATTTCAAACTGATTCACCGCCTAATTAAATAGATTTCTGTTCCGAAGTGCATCTTACTAGCAATTTAAAAAAAATTTCTGGCAAGATTTAAGTTGCCATAGTCTGGATGAATTTTGAGGAATATTACGGTCGAGTTACGCCGGGCGAAACTTTCATGTAAATCAGGCAGTTTGCTTTGAAGAGGTTGGATCCTTGCAAAGGAAATCAGCTTTAGCATGGCTGTTGCCGCGCGTGTGACAATTTCTATTTCACAGAAGAACAATTAACAAATGAACTAATGCCTTATCCAGGACGTCAATTATTATTATATTTTTTACACGAGATACTTATGATCCCTCAAGATTTCAGAAATTAGGGATTGCGTTGTTCTGGGATGATGATGATGATTATTATTATTATTATTATTATTATTATTATTATTGTTGTTGTTGTTATTGTTATTATTATTATTATTATTATTATTATTATTATTATTATTATTATTATTATTATTATTATTATTATTATTATTATTATTATTATTATGGAAATATGTAACATGCAGAGTCATACAGAAATGTGAATCTGAAGTCGATCTGGGGAACACAGATACACAGACTGATGTCTCAGTGTTAGGTTTGCAGTACGAATAGTCCCTCCAGCATCTCTTTTTTTTCTCATTTATCAGTACCAAGAAATGTCTTCTCACTCGTCATTCTCTACGGGCAAACTATCGCGAGCGGAGTCGTGTTGACGTTGCGGCGGCGCCGACTTCTCGCTTCTAGTGTTAGCCAGGAGAGAGGTGAGCATGTCTCGGTTAACAGGGAAGACCGACATACACTCTTCTCCCCTCCAACTCTCTATCTTCACTTGTTCACGATGTAATCATCATCGACATCATGATATCATAATCATCATCAATAGCAACAATGACAGCCTACGATTCCTCGCTCAGTCGATGGACATATGGCGTGTTAACAAATGCATTACAAAATGCAAATGCATCATCATCATCTTCTTCTTCTTCTTCTTCTACTACTACTACTACTACTACTACTACAACAACTACTACTACTACCACCACTACTACCACTACCACTACCACTACTACCACTACCACTACTGTTTGTTTTCCGAAATATTATCGGATGCAAATCAGCCGTGCTGTAGGTAGCCTATTCAGGCATTCATCTCCAGAGCTTTGGCCATTCATTCGCTCATTTCCATATCTTGGCGATGAGGACGGAAGCCTCGTGACGCGAATCAAGTATCAATATATGATTCCGCTGCTGGCTCCCGAGTGTAATAGTTTACCCTCTCACTGGCTGGATCTTTCCACGGGTGGTAAGGAAAATTTACGTGTTTAGGGTTAGCTCTTCTACGTTTCCAGGTTTTATTGCGTGATACTCAAAATAGCTTCGAAACCTAAAAACATGAAACACGCAGTAGGCCCTAAGCGGCGATATTATGAATTTAAACATTTCTCAGCACGTTATTTGCAAGAAATAATCGCAATCGGGGCGATGTTAATTAGTTATAATTTGTTTTCCAACCAAGAATAAAAAACGAGAATCCGATTTCCTTTTTCATTTCTACCAAAACAAAAACCTGAGAACCTAATTTGAGACTTTTTCGTAGGGTTATAGTTGTTAAACTTAATAGCCTGAAACCTGAAGCCATACTTTTGGATAGTTCGGAACTCATGCGACGGTAGTGAAATGACCTACGTCTGAACGACTAGTGTAGGCTAAAGGGGTGTAATCGGCGGTCTTCATCGGAGTCTAAGACGCCCAAACATTAAGGATAGGGTTCAGTTACCAACCAAGTAAACCAGGAATGTTAAAATAACTCTCATAAGTAAAGCCAGTAAATAGGAATTTTAGCAGCGTGAATTCAAAGTTTACTGCGAAATATGATTCATAAATCGACATGGCAGAAAATAACTGCGTTGTGTTCAGCCAAGGCCTGCGGTCAGCCTAAGTGTCACGTGTCGAGCTGTAGGCTAATTGAATACAATCAATGTCCTGTCTACTTAAGCTCATTTCCGATTTTTTAAAACTAGACACTGACATATTAATTAACTTACCATGGAGACTGATCTGTTGCTGCAGCTGCAAGAAGCAGATGATGCACGTGCACTATTAACCTATTCTTGTCAGGGATGTGACGGTGACTGACACTGTGGCATGGCAGAAAATAACTGTGTGGCATGGCATGGCATGGCAGTCTCATATCGATCTACGGTGCTGAAATCGTAGCATAAAAGACGGATCTGTTGCAAGATATGGCCTATTCTACAATTTTGTCTGCATGCTTGGTTCACTTGGCCATCGATGTAATAAATCAGATGGAAAAGATAAGTTTCGTTATTTATTTTGGAGGCTGTCTTTCTATCCTATCCTGCCCTATCTTACTTTACCATATCCAATTCTGCAGCAACACTGCATAAATATTAAGAAAATGTAAACAGATTTAAGGCAACACTTGGTTTTACACGCCTCCATAGACACTTGTCAGAAACGCCTTCCTGGGTTTTAGGATGTTTAGGCAGATGCGCAAATGCAGCAACTCAAGAACAGAACAATTTTTACCTCCTAACTTGGTTGGTACTCATTTGCCGATATCAAAAAGATGGACGGCTGAGTTGGCACCAGATCGTATATAGTTAGTGTTTCAAAAAAGATTCTTCAAACCACATCATACGTTCGCCTATTCAAGTAAAAACCACGCACAGCGTTGCTTAACTTCGCTGCACTTGCCAATGTACCCTGACACCCCTTCTTCCTCTTATCTCTCTCTCCTCTCCAACCACAAACACCACCACCCGTAGCTGCCACGATGTCTCTCCGTCTGACTTTTGGATTTTGACCTGAAACCGAACCCTTTTACCTATCGATTTTGTTTTGACTGAGCGCCCGTGAATAAGCTGGTCCCCGCGGCGCGGCTTTAGTTGGACGCTGTAGAAATCTCGGAATTACGATTACGATTACGATGTCGTATCCACAGCGCCAATACTATTAGAATAATATCTAAGACTAGTTCACCGGTGTGCTTTAAGTATGCTGTTTAACCCTTTTGTGACGAACAGCGCAGAGGCTGTTCGGTATTCGAAAAGCCCCATTTTGTAGACATGAATGAGTTTGGAGTAACAGATTTCCAGATTAAAGAACTATATTATATGCAGCGACTGAATACTGAGTAATATTAACATTTGCCGAACAAAAACCAAGAGAACACAAAACACCTGAGGTTCACCACCCATCAGTAGCTGCCATTATAGCCTCCTCTAGGGTGGTCAGCTTTCTACATGACTGATATGCCATCAGTCGTTGGACGCGGCTAAGTCCCACCGAAATCGTCGATTAGTGCAGTTCGAATCCAGGAACGCATTCCACGGAGGCAGGCAAACAAAACAATGAATATTATTCCTCTGATGGTTAGGAACTGCGACTGATGGATCAGCTGAGTTCAGTTTTTTGGGAGTCCATGCAAAAGATTCTTCAAACTACATCATGCGTTTGCGCCGCTGCACGTGCCATGTTGCTGGTGCAAAAAGTCATCCGATGCCAGACTTCACTGCATTTTTACGGATATATTACACTTTACTTTTGGATCTTGACCCAGAACCGAACCCTTTTTGTATATCGATTTGGTTTTGACTGAGCGTCTGTAAATAAGCTGGTCCCCTTGACGTGGCTTTCGTTGGGCGCTGTAGAAATTACGACTACGATTACGACTACAATTAGATACGACAAATGTCAGCAATAGGTCGCTATTAAAGCAGCGTCATCATGTATCGTCAGGCTGTAACCCGTGTCCATAGAATTGCAGGTCAAGTGGTCTACCGTCCTATTTTGCCATCATCGTATAATGCACTGATTGTCATGATATTCACAGGAACTAGAGACTCAGAAGACGACAGTGCGCTATATAAATCGAATGACTAACTCGCGCCCTATCCATAGCGGCGGCATAATCACTGAATAAAATCACTGCCAGTACTCATAAAAGCTGACGGGCCTTCATACATTAAGCGCATCTTTGATGATGATCCTATCTCCGCATCCGTCCATAGCCCAGCAGATGCGTCGCGTGCCTGGATGGTGCCTGGTGACTCCGTCAGTCTGTGTGTGGATCAAAGGTCAAATGCAATATGTATAGATGAATGGCCCACAGCATAAGAGAAACCAGCTGCACAGACAGAAATTCTTTATCGATATAATAATGTTTATAGAAGTACGTCGTCCACTTCATCTAAAGTAAACAGTATTATCCAATATATAATAATATATAATACATTATTTATAACCGACTATAAATATTTTAGTCGGTCCTATGTGATGTAAATTATTTATAGTTATAAATCACGAATATTTCATATGCGAAAGACTATAAATAAACATCGTCTATAAATATGAATTATGTATTAAGATAAACCATATATACATCATAGTCTATATTACCGGTTATGTATATTATATAACCACCTCACATAATAAGTACGGAAGCCCATATGGGACATGCGATTATTTTTATTTATCTAGAGCGCACTAGATATTATCTAGTGCGCACTAGATAGCTATCTATCTAGTATTATTCTCTGTCCTCCTAAATAAATGTACGGGTTATAAATGCTGAAAATCGGCGGCTGTTCGGTTGTACTCCCTTGACGCAGCGGGTGTTGCGTCGTTTGCGTTGATGCCCTCCGCAGGAGACAGGTCTTCGTCGTTTGGCGTCGTTTTGAGATGCTTCCGTGCGATGACTGGACGATGCCAGAGGGGTGGGGAGTTGGCCAGGGATTAACGTCGACGATCCTCCAGGAGATGAGTCAAGGCGTCTTTCTATTCAGCTTCCTCCTCCTTCTCGTCCTTCTCCTTGTCTCCATCTCTTTCTCCTTCTGCTGCTCCCACTTTCTGTCATCTTGTTTCCTCGTTTTGCTCGGCATCCTTCTTCCATTCGTCTTTCTTTCCCCCTCAATTTCTGTGCGTTCTTCTCTCCTTCTACTCTCATCTTCTCTTTGTCTTTCATTCCCACTGATTCTTCCAGTCTTCCTCTTTCTACCTCTGCTTCTCTGATTCTCCGTCCTCTTCCTCCTCCTAGTCCTCCTCCTAGTCCTCCTCCTCCTCCTTCTCCTTTCTCTTGTTCCTCTGCCGCTTATACACGGAACGTGCCTTCAATAAAGCGACGCCTTTGATTGGCATGCGCGGCTAGCAACAGCAACTGATGGTGTCGTCGAGATTGGGTCTTTGCCGCCGCCGTCGACCGATGGGCCATCTGAGCAGCCGGTGCTCGGTGGATGGGGATGGGTGAATGAGGGTGGGGGATAAATTTGTCGCTGGACCTGTCAAGTCTCAACGAGGAAGAAATGAATGTTAATCTGGCCGAGGCTTTGGTAAGATTGGCCGCGATTCTTCTTTGTCCTGTCAAGAACCGAATCAAATTCCAGGCAGCCAGCAACTCCTGGTGCTGTAGCCTATTCATAAACGCTCCTGCTGATGCTGATATAGCTGCTGATGTTGATTATGGCCGTGGATCAGCTGATGACGTCCGCTGAGAACGAGGCGACTGAATGAACCGCATGAATCAGACTGATGGCAATTTGCGGTGTCAATTATTCGTCACTTAAATTAAAGCAACCGCCTGCCACCCGTGTTATTCCACGTACAGCAAACACATTCACACCACGTAAAAGCCTTGACCACATTCATATCACGTGCCGTCAATATAACTCATTTACATCATGTAGCTGACTACAACATGTTTTGTAGCACGTGAAGACTATACCACATTCATACTAATATTGGCATAATTACTTACTTCCTCTATTTCCCTGACTTATGTCATCATCGTTGTCGTTGTCACATCATCATCAGTTCCTGAATTTCTCCTGGTTTCTTTCCAAGTATAAGGCTTTTCTTCGGTTTAACCCAAGTGACGTCATGTTTTCTTCTTCGTTGACGTCGTTGTCTACCTTTGATTCTCTTTCCTTCAGGTGACGCATCTATCGCCAGGTGACGCATCTATCGCCCTCTGTTTTATGTGTCCAGCAAACAGTTATTCTCCCTTTATCCAAGAGAACTGCTAGATCAAAAGACTTTCTACATGCAGTTTTAGTAGTCGTGGTCTGATTTTCCGTAGCCAGTGCTTTAAACACGGTCGACATAAGCATAGAATCTTGAATATCGAATTTTCAGATCTGTTGAAACTCACAACTGGAACCGTCCGTTTTTTCCAGTTATAAAAGCCTACTGAAGAATAAGTTGCTTCAATTTTTTTAAATCTAAAACTGGAAAATGGCGGCATACAAAGCAAAAAACAGCGCCTGTCATTTGCGAATATTCTAACCATGGGTATAACGTAAGCCAGTCAGATCTAAACCAACGTTTACGTCCAGTTTGTTCTTTCAGAGGATGCAATTTTAATATGGGCTGAGATGGCCCATCATCACCGTAATTGAAGACAAGTCACGCGGGCCAAGAGGCTTGCGTCTTTCGTCTTTGGTCTGCATTGACAAAGATCTTCTAGGATCGTCTCGCTTCTAGATGTACTACTGTCTTAGGACCACGGCGAAGTGTATTCTGGTACTTACCCCGACGCGTAGTGGCTTCTGCGTGAGCTTCTGTACGCCACAGGGCGGGCAAAGTTGCTTGCAAGGAAGTGTGCTCACTCCGCACTTCCCTCGTCGCTTGGGCTCTGAGTCGTGCCGCCGAATTTGTGCACGGTGTTGGTTGCAGTGCTCGAACACGCATCGCCTTACACACGTCTTTGCCTGGCTGGAAAGCAGCCATGCGCATTTATTCCCAGCCAGCACATCTATGTTGGGCCAGTGTTGGCCCTACGTTGGCCAATGTTGGCTCAACGTGTGTTTGAGGAAGTTACAACATATATCGGAGCATTTAAAACAAATAGATATATATAGGAACGCATATAACAGGCCAAAACTTCAGTGAATACTGCCTCTGTTTATTCATTTCTTTGTTTCTTTCTTTCTTTCTTTCATTCATTCATTCTTTCTATACCAGTTGGAAAGCTTGCGGTGTATACTCAGTAGGATTCATCGATCTTTGCTAAGGTCAGTGCGGTCATAAAGATAAAATATACCTATCTACGTTCAATATATATGCATACTGTATATTTGTAAAGAGCGACGCATGGATATATATATATATATATATATATATATATATATATATATATATATATATATATATATATATATATATATATATATATATATATATATATATATATATATATATATATATATATATATATATATATATATATATATACATATATACATACATATACAAATGCATGCTAATGCATGGATGCGCGTAGTCTAATGGTCGGCTGGGGTATCGTGGATATGGGCGTCAGAGGCACAGTGGTCGTTCGTCTCGCGCATCATTTGCAGAGGCTTTTCATCCGACAGCAGCGAGGGACTTTGCATGTATGGGCTGTGCATGCATGACTGTGCATTGCTTCAAGCCCTTCTATTGTATCCTCATATATGCGCCTGTGAATAAGCTGGTACCTGTGACGTGGCTTTCGTTGAGTGCTGTAGAAATCTCGGGATCACGGTTAGGCTATGTTTGCTTCATTCCATTACGTTGGCTCACGCATGTTTCCTATGCCACAGTTTTGGCCTGTAAGACTATTATAAGTCTTCCCTATATCCTGGGCTGTACTTTGCTGCTTTTAAGCTCTGCTTATAATATCTTGTAATATGGAGTAATGTGGTCTATTTCTACATAAAGGTGGATTTTCTTTGGATTTATATTTAGTTTCTTCTATCCGATGATGTGCCTTATTACAGAAATTTCTACAATTTCCCCCTATTATAAATTTCAACTTACAGATCGTCTGTCATCATATCGAAGGCCTAACATCAACTCTATATCCAGATGGAATACATGTATGTATACCTTACTCATGCCTATACAATTCTGCTTGCATGAACAAGTCTAGAAACGGCTGAGGCAAAATATCTCCACTCCGCATGTCCCACAATGCACGTATACTGAGTTGTACGCGCATTGAAATCTTTCCGCCTCATCTAATACAGCCTGTTCATAAAAACGCGGACATCCCTTCCCGATCTTTCGTAGTTGTCATTGATCGGGCTTCGAACCGTCGACTAACTCGAGTAAGGACACGCAGTCTTTGATTCTCGAAATTATAATAAAACGAACAGTTCAAATACAACAGTAGTTAAGTTAAATCGTCACAGTTTCTACACGAACAAATCTATCTACGACGTTTGTAGCTCAAACTTTCAGCTTAGCCCACAACAGACCACTGCTACAAAATCGTTGCGCTGTCTGTATCAAGAATGAATTTGTAGTTGTTTTATAGATTCTTTCCCACTATGACAGCAGACCAGTTTACACTGGTTTTAAAAAAGTCTCCCCCTATTGCGCAATCATGATTTTTTCAGAAACCCGCTGACGCATCACAACGTAGGCATGTCGTTTCCTCGCGCGAACGTTCACAGGATAAAACGGCCGTCGGCCAGAATCACTGCTGATGTCAGCCTGCCTGCCTGCAGGGCGCCGCCAGCCATTCACACCGACCTCACCATTTTCGATGCGTGCCAGCCAGCACGTGATCTACGCGTGCGCAAACAAATAAATAACCCGATAATTCATGAAAATGTTTTCTACAAACGCTCCTTTAAAAGTTGCGGACCAAGCAGAGATATATTACGTTCATTACCATCATCACACCTACGTTCATTATCAGCAGCATCAATTAATATCGTTGCTTTTACTGTTACTGTTACTATTACGACTAACCGTACTCGAGCTACCACTAACCCTGTTCTCTAACACGCATACATGGACACTTGTGGCCACTTCAGTGTTACTGCTTCAACTGCTACAACTCCCATTGCTTGCATTACTAAACGCCCAAAAGAAAGTATATCAGCATTATTACGATCAACATCGTCGTCGTCGTCGTCATCATCATCATCATCATCATCATCATCATCATCATAAGACAAGTCACGCTGACATCGGCTTCGCCTGCATACCAAGTCAAGAAAGAGTACAATGGGTAGCGATGGGAGATGTCTGGTTCTGTCTTACATGTAGAACAACAGAACATATCTCATCCTTCATTTCATTGTCTTGCAGAGGGAACTCTGGATGTCCCATCTGGAGATGACATTGCGCCCTTTAAGGAAACGGCGTCACGCCGACAAACGGCGTACAGTCTCTGCCTATAAATAGATCAGCCGACGGTGGCGGCGGAAGCAATGGCGCATGTTTCTATATCACGCTTGGCGTATTTTCCATCATCAGCCGCTCGACCATCGCGTCGGAGACGAACGGTCGCTGTAATTCCACTTCCAAGGTCTCCAGGGAGGACAACGATAAAGAGAGAGAAAGAGAGAGAGAGAGAGAGAGAGAGAGAGAGAGAGAGAGAGAGAGAGAGAGAGAGAGAGAAATACAGAAAGAGAGAGAAATACAGAAAGAGAGAGAAATACAGAAAGAGAGAGAAATACAGAAAGAGAGAGAGATGGGAGATGGCTTGAGGGAAAAAAGAGGACGGATGGGTTAGAAAAGGAGGAGAGTAAGAGGATTTATAAGAGAAAGACAAGAAAAGACGAAAAATGAGGAGTAGGATGCATTAGATTGCGAATGAAAGAGGGAGTGGAGAGCGAAAGCATCAGCTGAGGATAAAGGGGAGAAGTAAAAGAAAGAGAAGCTAGGACGAACAGAATTGTAGAAGGAGTCAGATGAGTAGGAAAAGAACGAATAGCATGATAAAGTAGGACGAAGTGCAGGAGAGAACGAGGAAGAAGATGGATGAGAAAGTGAGAGGGGAGGAAGGGGAGGCGATGCCGCCGATGCAGCCGGCAGCAATGTTCCCTTCCTCTGGCTAGAACTATTGGCGGTGGTCGTCGTGGTAGCGGACCTGGTGGAGCGAAGATGCAGAGCAGGGAATTTATGTTCTTTCTTTGTAAATGATTGCATGCAATAAAGATCTGAATCGGCAGCGGAGAGAGCAACACGGCGGGGGACGCATCAATGGCAAGTGGCCAAGAAAGCCGGAAAGGGACTGAAGGAAGAAAGGAAAGAGTGAGGGAGTGATGGAGGGAGGGAGAGAGAAAGGGAATGAAAGAGTGGAAGAAAGGAAAGAGTGAGGGAGTGATGGAGGGAGGGAGAGAGGAATGGAATGAAAGAGTGGAAGAAAGGAAAGAGTGAGGGAGTGATGGAGGGAGGGAGAGAGGAATGGAATGAAAGAGTGGAAGAAAGGAAAGAGTGAGGGAGCGATGGAAGGAGGGAGAGAGGAAGGGAATGAAAGAGTGGAAGAAAGGAAAGAGTGAGGGAGTGATGGAGGGAGGGAGAGAGGAATGGAATGAAAGAGTGGAAGAAAGGAAAGAGTGAGGGAGCGATGGAAGGAGGGAGAGAGAAAGGGAATGAAAGAGTGGAAGAAAGGAAAGAGTGAGGGAGTGATGGAGGGAGGGAGAGAGGAATGGAATGAAAGAGTGGAAGAAAGGAAAGAGTGAGGGAGTGATGGAGGGAGGGAGAGAGGAATGGAATGAAAGAGTGGAAGAAAGGAAAGAGTGAGGGAGCGATGGAAGGAGGGAGAGAGGAAGGGAATGAAAGAGTGGAAGAAAGGAAAGAGTGAGGGAGTGATGGAGGGAGGGAGAGAGGAATGGAATGAAAGAGTGGAAGAAAGGAAAGAGTGAGGGAGCGATGGAAGGAGGGAGAGAGGAAGGGAATGAAAGAGTGGAAGAAAGGAAAGAGTGAGGGAGTGATGGAGGGAGGGAGAGAGGAAGGGAATGAAAGAGTGGAAGAAAGGAAAGAGTGAGGGAGTGATGGAGGGAGGGAGAGAGGAATGGAATGAAAGAGTGGAAGAAAGGAAAGAGTGAGGGAGCGATGGAAGGAGGGAGAGAGGAAGGGAGGAAGCCAACAACTCCGTCCGATATAGATTGCATTCTCTTCAATTAGGCAGCTGTCATTCGTGTTATTAATGGCGCTGCAAACAAAGGCACTTACAGCCAAGTCGCCGGACGATGCTGGTAGGACGACGACGACGACGGCTGCTGCTGCCGCTGCTGCTGATGCTGCTGCACGGAGGCTGCAGACAGCGTCCGCGCCAGGCCATCAGAAGAATTTAAGAATTCCATTTTTACTGATTATATGGCTTATTGATAAATCGCTTCCTCCAGAAACGACGCAGCTTCCGAAGACGTTCAAGCAGAGAAGGGGCAGAGAGTGCAGCGGTGGTATGCACCGGCCGTGCATTATGCAGCAATACAAACGCTTCGATATCCATGCACCGGCGATGCATGCGGCCAGGCAAGCAATGGATTAAGCGACTGAATTATGGTTCTATGTATCAGACCGACAACAAGTGCATTTGTGCATTGGTACGTCTCTAAGTCTAGGTCTGCACAAATATGCATCAACATGTTTATGTATGTTTATCTCTCCGACAGTCACGAATAATATCATTTAGTTGATGAGTCTGATCTAAGCCAAGCTAATCTGATCTGTTCTAATTTCGTAAATGCTTTGGCGCTGTTACTGTAATAGGTACGGCCGGATTAACCAGTCAGAGGGCCCCAAGCAAACTACACGGGGGGCCTCTGTGTTACTGCTGCTCATGAGGTGATGGTATTCCGTAAAGACATGCCATGATTAAAGCGTAATATGTTGAGTCAGTGTTGGATATACTGTGCTGCTCAAATCGATACACAAGTGCATATAGCAGATGAGGTTATGTTGTGCATTTTGGAAGCCGTCTAAAATGTATCAATTGAATGCTAAACTGGCAACATATATCTATGGTATGTGCATAACGGCGTACACGACGTTATAGTACCTGGATGAAAAGTAAGAGGTCTGGAAAAGCAAGCGCCAAAAACGTGAAGCCCCACAAGACAATGTTTTCTGGAGAATTTAGTACGAAACTGAGTACAATTGGGCTAAATATGTTGATGCTGCTTTCTTTATAACAGGTATAGTTAACAAATCAGTCTGGCAAACTCTGTTGCACGATAATCGTTATTTATCGACTGAACAAAGCCTAGAATCATCGACGTGGATGGGGTACACCTAAAACATGTCATCGGATCCACACAAATCCCAAGAACAACCGTCTTCGACTCGATAGGTCCGGATCCTAAAGAGCCCTCTCCTCCTCAAATACACCACTGACTGTGAACATCACTAGAGGATACTGTTTCACACAAAGATTTATAGTAAACACAGTTACCACAAAAATTTTCTTAATGCCAAAAGGTAACTGTTATAATTAATTCTATGTTGATTTGTCACTGTAGAAACATTTTGACCCCAGTCTGGGGCCCCTTGAATCTGATGTGTGGGTATTGAGTACAGATAGAATGGCGTAAATGTAAATGTACACGTTTGTCTATATCGACCGTATGGCCTCGACTCTGCTTATTTTTCAATGAATTTATTGAGTAAGACCCTTGAATGCAATAATAAAATTTGTATAGAGTGAGCTATGGTTTAACTGACCTCGATTCGACAGGACAAGGAGAACACAGAACCCTTTGCAAGTGAGAGAGAAAGCAGGGAGGTAAAGTGAGAGCAAGAGAAGGAAGCGCAAAGGGGGGAAGGCAGGAAATTTTACATGAGCGATCAAGTAACTGAGGCAACTTTTGCCAAAGTGTATGTTGCTTTGCGAACATAGATATGGCTGGATTTCTAACACTGAACTTTGAGCTTTTGGTTACAGAGGGCTGAAGAGAAAACGTGCTGGCTTCCTCCAACATAAACTTTGGGAGGATAATTCTGTCTCTCTGTTCCAAAGGATGGACACACTTAGGAATTTTAAAATGGGATTGGGAGAACAGTAACGTTATAAATTTATTACTTAGTCCTTTATTACTGTTATTATTTAGTATTGTTATCATTACTAGTAGTATGTAACCTTTTAAACAACGAAAATGTGGTGAAGGAAATAATATGAAAAACTCAGATATATTGAAGGACGTAACAATAGGATCCCAAAACCTAAACATTCTGCGAAACATGCTTCCAATTCCAAAAAGAAGTGACACCTCTGCTATTCGGTGAATTTTTC
Organism: Norana najaformis; assembly: GCA_964023275.1. Classification (NCBI taxonomy): domain Eukaryota; kingdom Metazoa; phylum Annelida; class Clitellata; order Crassiclitellata; family Hormogastridae; genus Norana; species Norana najaformis. The sequence continues at coordinate 12,308,309 of OZ029919.1, read as the reverse complement.
GTTGTGCATTGGAATTGTGGACTGTCATTGACAATAGACTGATAGAAAAGAACAAGGAGTGAGAAGACAGGTGATAGCCAAGTTGGTCAGCGAAAAGCGTATCAAAGATTTTGAACACGACGTATTGCAGTAACGCCTATAAATCTATAATTTATTACTCTCTTTCTCCTATTCATCTTTCTGTAGGACAAAGTTAATGTACATTTATCCGTGTTTTCATAGTTCGGCTATACATCACTGCATCGTGTTTGTAATTATGTTTAAAGAAACTTTAACAAGGTTCTTATCCTGAGAATATCCATATATGGTTATGAGAACATGAATTTTAGCCTGACTGCAGACGATTCGTCTGATGAGGAGATTATTTTCGTCAGAGTCGCACTGGGCGTCATTTCCAGTGATTTAATTCTAATAACAGCGAAACTAATTGTATAATATCTGGTCGATAAACTGACACCGCACGAGAGAAGCAGCAGCAAAGCGCATCAACGACAATGGCCCATGCATCATCGAACCAAAACACCAGGGAAAACCAGGACAAGCAAATTGGAAAAGATAAACTGAACGCATGAAAAGATTGGTATAAAGTGCACCGATTCAAATGTCTGGGGACCGTGATTTGGCCGTGTTTTCGCCGCTTGTCATTTCAAACTTAAGTCTGTCTCAAAGCGGAATTTGTTCGATAATACTTTAGTGTTCGGCTGCTACTGTCATCGATATAGCGTTTCGAAGTTACAATACAATTTACAGTTGCATGATTTTTAAAATCTGTGTATACTTACAAGTACTAAGGCTAAATACAGCTTATCCGATCAATATTTAGGCTAAATCTCGATTCATTTGGGATATGTCATTCGGTAGATTGCATGGTGAATTCAGGAATTTAAAAACATCGCCATAGTAGGCCTATGCATATTTTAGAGTTCAAGTTAAGGTCAAGTGACGTAGCTTTAATTTAAATATCATCAGCAGTCGACAACAAAGCTAACACAATATACCTGTGTATATAAAGATCTATGCATGTAATCGACCTGATTGTGGCTTGGTTTTGGTGTGCCATCGGTTGATGCCTTGTGCATTAGACACTGGCGCATTAGAAGTTGCTAATTATTAATTATTATTATACAGTACCTATATATGAAAATGCAGCATGCAGATAGGTACAGGTGTATGTATCGACTATGCTACGAACAGGCCTGTATACTCATGTTCGCTTAAGAATGCAAAGCATATAATAATGGTATAGACATACATTGGCGTGCATGACATAAAACATTGACTTAAATCACCGTTTTAAACAGTATTGGTCTGTCTAATAATTTGAAATTTAATCAGTTCTATTTTATTTTTATTTGTTTCTAATACGTTGTTTAATTTTTTCTCTGCATTTGGTCATAATAAGTGTTTATTAAAATGCGACATTAAATATCGGTTAGCAGAGGGAAAGGAGGGGCGATGGAGGGATATGTATCAATATATACCATATATAGGTCTACACGTACATGTGTGAAAACATTTATGAATGTATATATATATATATACACGAGTATAAACATTTAGGTAGTACTTTCTGAGGATATCTAGAAGCGCTGTTATGCACGTGATGCGATCCATAATTGAAGGTATCTTATCCTCTTTAACCCAGTGGTCTGACTTTCTGGACTCATTAAATTAGTTTGCACGGCAGCATCTAAATTATGCAGCAACTCTTAATGCATGAAATATAGCGGCCCAGATTGTCTCTTGGAATATAGGTGAGACGGAAGTTAAATTAGAGATTAAATTGCGTTGCATTGCATTTAATCAGATTAGGTCGAAGCTTGCTTTATAACTTGCTTTATAATTTGTCATTCTGAAACATCGTCTTCTTCCTCTTCCTCCCCCTCCTCCTCCTTCTCCTCCTCTTCTTCCTCCTCCTCTCCTCCTCCTCTTCCTTCTACTTCTCCTCTTCTTCCTACTCCTACTCCTCCCCCTCCTTCTCTTTCTCTTCTTCTTCTTGCGGAAGGAAAGAGCTCACGTTTTTTCGCGCACGGTGTAGTTGCATAACACACGCATCGTAGTAGTTGTCCGGCTGTTATGGTCAATAGGAAAAGCAGCGCACGATCTGTGCTTCAATATTTACGGCTGCAAATTACAGAGCATCGCACGCCGAGTAGATTGCGTACAGCGCGGTCCGTCTCGATGATCTCACCAAATATAACTGTAAAGGCGAAGAGAATAGGAAAATAAAACTGACCTGACATGCGCAGTTTCGCTCTTGGGATCACTATACAGATGTCGGACGGCGCTGGGCCACAGTCTGCCGGTAGCACAGAGATAAATGAGGTTATGACCCTCCATAGAACGCCGTAGACAACACGCCGCTGCCACACCGCTGTCGAATATCCGATTCGGTTCCGCTTATACACTGCTCACTTGGTGGACCATGTATGTAGCATCGCGAATTTTGATGAGTTCATATTAGGCTCCGATCGAGGGATGTGACCTTGGGCATTAAGCAGTCCCTCGCAATTAGAAACAATCCTTAGGCCACGGGGTATATATATACATACATACATACATACATACATACATACATACATACATACATACATACATACATACATACATACATACATACAAAGCTTAAATAAGTCTATGCGTGTGACTACGCAGTGATAAAACAGTTTCACTAGGTAGGCCTATATACCAGCCAGTCAAAAGTCTTTTAAGAGTCCTAGATATACGAGAGAGAGATGCCGATTGACGATCAAATGAATGCAGTCATGCATGACGTAAACAAGATATAATAAGTCGGGCATGGAACCTTCGAAAGAGACGATCTCAGAGGAGATTAATATTCTTTTTACCCGAGGTAGGCCTATATGTGATCCCTCAGGAATTAAAAAGTTCTCCGTGGCATCAGACAACAGCTGCACAGATGAGTGACAAGACAAACTGTCAAGTGAAATGTAGATTTGCGTATCATCTGCATAGCAATTATAACCTAGTGAATGATCGCCCAGCAGTGTACCTACAGGTGTGGTGTATAATGTAAACAAAAGAGGACCAAGTACAGAACCCTGCGGAACACCACATGTCAACAAAGCACTAGACGAAATAATGTCCATTTAAATATACTGATTGAGTTCATGGGTTGAGATAAGTAACAAAGCTATTAAGGGTAACCAGGAACCCCAAACCAGTGCTGGAGATGATGCAAAAGAAGCCAATGGTCCACAGTATCAAAGGCAGCAGACAAATCAAGGAGAGCAAGTGCTGTCACCTTACCCTTATCTGTGGAGCACATGATATAATTATAAACACCAAGAAGTGCGGATTCTGTTGATTTGAAACTTGCGGTATGCAGACTGAAATGGAGAGATTAGCGAGTTGGAAAATAGGTGAGTTTGCAATACGATTCATATCTATCCGTTCAAGAATTTTAGGTACAAAATTTAAAGTTGAGGTGGGCGTGTAATTAGACAGACCACTCGGGTCAGGAAAATGTTACTATAGCAGAGGATGAACTATGTATGGCATGAGCATAAGAGGGGGGGGGGTCAGATGAATTGTGCGTTGGATGGAGCTGACATAGCGGCAAGTTAGGAAATAAAGAGAACAAAGGGTGCAAAATGGCAGCGAATATTACGCGATAAAGCTGCTAGAAATTGCAATACGACATGGAATGAACTCATCAAAAACAGAAGATAAATCAACGGAGAAAGAAAATATGATAGAAAAGATGCCGAAACTTAGGAATAATAATATGGCGTCACTGTAATAATGATCAAGCCATCAGTCGATGGTCGCTGCTAAGTAAAATTGTTGTGCAAGTCAAATTCCATGGTGAGTTCGGTCGAAAGCCAAGAAAGGAATCCCATAAGGCACAGAGACAGCATACGGAGGAAATGAGTCCAGGAAGAGGCGAGTTTTTAGTCTAGATCTAAGGCCAAAAAGGCTGTGCGGACCGAACATTTGCCGGAAGAAAAGGCAAGCCTGAAATACAGATGATGAGAAGAAAGCACACGGCGCATCCGCTGGCACCCCGCTGTCCTAAGCGCCGGTGAATAAGCTGGTCTTTCTGACGCAGCATTTTTGTGGCGCTGAGAGATATCAGTGAGTTATAATGCATTTACAAGACAGGCGCTTCATAAAATTTGTTTACTTACTTATATTTTTTACTTGACCCTAGAACCTATCTGACTGCAAACTATGGATCTTTTCCGAGGATCTTTTCTGATGCATGGCAACTTCCGGCTTCTGATATGTTGACACGTCGTTTCAAATGGTGCTGCGTATGGCAGTTGTAGGGCAGCTTTAAATTAAGCCCAACGATTAAATAAAATCATCATGTCGGTGAAGGAATTTGTTGGCAGGTTACGCCAGTTTGATGCATATCCTAAAACCCTGGAAGACTTTCGTATAAAGACGTTTGGAGGAGCCACAGGTAACCCCAATCCCAATCACCGATCGTTGTAATCGTAATCGTAATCGTAATCTCGAAAATTTCTACAGCGCTCAACGAAAGCTAAGTCGCGGGAACCAGCTTATTCACAGGCGCTCAAGAGTAGAGTAATCTGTTCTCTGTAGGGTGCTCTACTAGGCTCCCATGAAGAAGTTAGGTCTCTTAATGCCCCCTTACACAATAGATGGAAGCAGTTTGAGATTTTCCAAGGATTGCCTGGAAAGTAACTGTTGGTGATTGTAGTTTTTGTGAATTTTTTTTTTGGAGAAGTATGGCAGTATGAAAATTCTAGAATAATCTTTTGACCAGGGGTTTTCCATATCGAATATCTGAATGTGAATATCAAACCAACGACGGAGGTCCAGAACCGGCAATGGACACATCCCAAGGTCCTGGACACGGGGCCAGTGTATCTCAGGACTTGTTTCTTCCCAGCTTGCAACTGTAGCAAATTATACTGCTTGGTAATGGGGACGTGCGTGCAAGTAACTTGGCCGTGGTCATTGGAGTCCCCTTGGCAGGCTCGAGCCCACTGTTTTTAGGTTACAAACCCTTCAACATATACCATGCCCAGCATATTAACTGAATATACCACTGTGTTGCTCACGGATGTATTAATCTTCATTTATGGCATAGTTTGCTTGAGGATTCTAGTGGAACAGAAGTCTTAGACATTCTTTCTGTTTTGGTGGGGACTTCACTGGGTTGATAATCCAATACACTAACCACAATGCTAAATGTATTTTGTGCTACTCTTCTAGGCTGTTGCACCAATTCAAATATAACTTTATCTTCTGCATTTAGATTTCTAGTGTACTACAGTGCCTGAAATTGTGATACCAGTGGATGGTTGTATTGCAATTTACTTCAGTAAATTATTTTGTATGGAATTGTAACAGATCCAGCCAAGACTGCTATAGAAATAGAGCACTGCACCATGAGCAAGAAATTTCTGATCTAGTCTAATCTTGCAACTTCTGTGGCATGGTTAGCATAATGCACAAGACATCAGTTAATGGTCGCTTCTAAGCATAACCGCATAAGCATGATTCATTAGACAGAACCAGTTGATGCATGAGGCTTCTGAGACTGAAACACAGATCACAGAGATGAGCTATGGAAAAGATGAGATTTCAGCCAACACAGAACTAGCAGAGCTGACAGAAACTGGTAGTGAGTTCCAAAGTTTTGAGCCATCATTGAAAAACGACCGGGAGCTCGCTATCATTCTGACTTGGAGCACAACGAGAGTTGAAGCATTCACTGAGTAAGTGCAATATTTGTGAATCTGAGGGCATGCAAAGATGAAATAAGTTGGCTCTGCAGTGGGTATCACTTTAAAAGCTGTTAGAGATGTTTTAAACTGGATTCTTTGTTCAATAGGAAGTGATTACAGTATGAAAGTAACGTATTGAAATTCGAGAGTTTTAGTTACAGTTGTAGCCAAGGAATTTTGATGCAATTATAGCCTGTAGATTTATCTTTGTGATGCAGTTTACAAGTGAGTTACATAATCAGGACTAATGTAAGCTAAGGCAATAGCTAGTGAAACCAAGACAGTTTGAGGCACTTGAGGTCTTATTCGATGTATACATATATCTTTTTTAATATGAAAGTAAACAGATTTGCAGATTGCTCGAATAGGATCTGAAATTATGTAATCAGATGAAACGCCTAAATTATTTGATGACTTAGTGCGAGTGACCGCTGATCTGCTCAAATGAATAGCAGTAAGCCAGTCGAACTTATTTGGCTGCTGGCGTGTACCCAAAAGAATTAATTGTCTTGATTAGGTTCAAAAAAATTTACTGAATGCCACCCAGGCTTCTATATTTCCAAAAATAGATGAGAGTTATTGGAGAAAATAAGTAGACATGGAACTGCGGAAAGAAATCAGAAGCGTAGTGTTGTCAGCATATAGATGGTAGTATAGTGATCGCCCAGCAAGCATTGCACCAAGGGGCATAGTACATGCTAATTTATTTTCAACATCCAATGTGAAATGGTTTTATTTATTTCAAGTTTTCTGTTAATTGTGATTTTATTTCAGTGACCATCATCAGTGCCATACTAATGTTCGTTCTGTTTATCTCTGAACTGAATTACTATCTCACAAAAGAAATCCATCCAGAACTGTTTGTTGATACAACAAAGGGACAGAAACTTCGAATCAACATGGATTTAAAATTTGCTCATATTGGATGTTCATGTAAGAACTGAAATCTCAATTATGGTTGGCTGTATGGTTAATCACTACCACATGATCAGTGCTAAACAGACATCCACTTAATCACTCTCTATGTTTTGCACTTATTCACTTGCGAAGCAGTGTCAGTGAAATTCCTAAAGTAGTTAAGTGTTCGTGAACATTTTTATAGCACCTTTTTGGAGTCTATCTGGCACAAAGAAAGTTACAGATGGACTCTTGAATATAAGACTTCTGGTTTCCTTGACCTATCAAGTTTGGACTGGGCTCTTCCAACCAACTGTGATTTTTTACTATGATTTCATAGGAGGCAGCCATTGATCAATGCCTTTTGCATTATGATAATGGAGCTACTGAAGTCATAGATTTGTTTAGATCAGTTGGCTATTTTATACTATTTTATTGTAGTAGACTGATGCTTAGGCTTGACTGAGTTCCTGTACTCTTGTATTGCCTGATGTTAGCATCAGTTGATCTGCCAGTAATTGTTTTGTGTTCTTGGCTAGTTTTTATCATCCGCTTTTTACCAAGCTTTCAATTCTTATAGTTTTAAGTGTTGACGCAATGGATGTCTCTGGCGAACAGCAACTGGATGTGGAGCACAATGTCTTCAAGCAACGACTGAACCAAAGTGGTTTTGTTATATCAGATGTACCAGAGAAAGAAGGTGAGGTCGTCTTGCAAAACAGTACCTGTTAAGAGTTAGCGTTCATTAAACTAACATAAGGGATTCTACTGCACAGAGTGGAAGCAGAAATCTGTAAGAGTATTATAAGTATACAGTGACTGTTGTTATTCTCATTAAGCAGAAATTTACTGCTTTTAATGAACTGAATTTAAATGATTTTAATTAAGCTCATTATTGTTGGACATATGGTTTGATTTTGCATTAGTCTTGGAGGTTCTGAAGGTATTTGTTCTCATGTTGAATAGCAAATAAACTGTTAAAATTACCAGCTGCTAACAGCTGATGGTACTGTGTCCAGTTAAAGCTGTACTTTGCCTTGTCAAAGCATATACCTTGATACTCTGTGTTAATAAAGGATGGTCACTGCTTGCCTTCAACTTGATTGCTATTGTACAATGAAGCAGAGGGTTAGCGTGGTCTTTTTTTTAAAATTCAGCAAAAGCATTTAGCTTTATGTTGGCCACAATGAGTGTATGAACTAAACGGTTGACTGCCTGATGCCGTCTGTTGGGAATATTTTGTGACTGCTAAGTTTAAGGTGTAGAACTGTCAGTAGTTCATTTTGCATGGAGAAACAACTGCAGTAGTTTTTTGAATAGATGTTTAGCTTGAAATGTTAATTGATCTGATAGTTTCGGCATAAAAGAATGTGGCGTTTTGTTGGCATTTTTAAAAATATATCCTTTGTTGTAGATTTGGGTGATAAATCAGAGGATTTATTAAAGGTACTGTTGCAAAATTATATACTTTAATTCTAAAGGGACTTTTTCATCATGAACTTCTGTTGTGAACTAACTGAGTCTCAAGTGGAGTTGCCTGTCAGTCTCATCAAAAGGTCTTCCCTAATGCCAGTCTTGTCAAATGATCTTCCTTAGTGTGCACTTTATACAAATAGCAAAAACCTGCACTTTGCATTTGCTGGACCTAGTTTATTGTGGATATTTAAGTTCTGAAATATCCATAGTATACAAGATGTAAGTAAAAGAATCAAAAGATAATAACAGTAAATAATTCTTATCTGTTCAACAGTGTTTTTTGGTGTGGAGTAGTGGATGGTGTCAGTTATTTAGATTTTGTCAAGTTGTTTCACTGTGAAATTTTCTTCACCAGAAAATGCTAAGTGCTCAAACTACAGTCATACCTCATCACAGATTTGTTCATAGCTTGACATTGGTAAAAATACTTCTCTTTTTAAAACTTTCATTTTTCTACAGAACAGCAGATTTGACCAAGCGGTGCTGATATTATTATTGTTTTTATCTGCTCTCTTTCTTATCTGTTGTCATTCCTTCATCTGTTAAATTGAGTGACATTTAATTACTGGTGATTGATTATTATTTCTCTGTGACAGTTATTCTTTATTGCAGACTTTGTAAATTAAACATCAGCTGCAATACCTGTATCAAAATCTCTAGGATTGTTTTTTCTTCAGGAAGTTGCTACAACACTTGATCCTGCTAGATGCGAAAGCTGCTATGGAGCTGAAAGTGCTGCTTATAAGTTTGTATATCATAAATTATATGTAGATAAGAATTAGTGGATATGCAACAACTTTGATCACTCCATTTTACCCCTGTGACTATTCTGTTAATGTTGTTTGTCAAAGCAGGCACCAGGATAGAACCAGCTCTGTCCAGATTTGCACTTTCTGCTTTGTGTGTGGAGAGCACTTCTTGTCGTTATAAACCCACATTTTCTCTAATAACTATTATTAACTATGCATAAATAGGTTCTACTGGGCTATACATTTTGCTGGTAGATCACATTACAGTTAATGTTATTGCCTTGATACCGAAAATAATTCACCAGTTAACAATGAGCACAAAATGCTGCATTGCCATGGCATAATATTAATAAGAATTATGATTGTGTCTTAATTAAAGCAGTGGGAATAGGTGGCTGTTATTGATTGAGATGACCCTCTAAAGCAGATTCATTGGGTTTAGATGCTGCAACACTTGTGAAGACGTGAGAGAGGCCTATCGACAGAAGGGTTGGGCATTTCATGATGCTGAATCAATAGAGCAATGCAAGCGAGATGGTACAGTTGACAAAATGAAACAACAAAAGGATGAAGGCTGTCGTATCTATGGATACCTTGAAGTCAACAAGGTACTGGAATATTATGGAAAAATTTAACTGCAGTTGTTTTCTAAAGAAACAATAATCATTTTTCTTAAGTTTGAGCAACAGTTTGGATAATTTTAAGTCTTGTGAGCATTGCAGTTTTATTTTTTTAAATATGATTCACTGAAACTTTTTGAAAATTTAATTTGTTTTTCAGTTTATTAAGACTAAAGTGAGTTGTGAATAGGGGTGTCAGAATTTTAAAATATTGTAAAAAATTGTAAAATGTGGCCCAGGCACCCATTTCCACTTTGAGCGAGTACCCAGTTATCCGTCACTCTGTCATTGGATAAATATTGTCACCCTCTGATGTGCTTATTTCGGGTGAAGATACTAATAAATATTTTGTAGCAGAGGCAAAATTACCTGTATAATTCTTGGATACATTTATGTGTTGTAAAATTTGGTTGATAAAAAATGTTGCACTTTAAGTAAGTAATGCATTTGTTAGCACACCATATGTCCATCTGCTGAGCAAGGAATCTGAAGATTTGCCACACTTGCTCTTAATGCCTTGTTTGATATTTCTGACAGTGCTATTGTACTACTGTATTACTAATGATCCCACCCAAAGTTACCAGGATATACTAAATTCAGAAAGACACTGTATACATGCCACAATTAAACTAAGTAAGTTAAATGAAGCTTAGTTTATTATTGTGGAGTTTATTTTAATTGAAATCGAATGTCTTGTGTAAACAATTTGATAATATTCATTAAAATAGTTGACGGTGGAGAAAAACTGTATCAACTGTAAACCACCAATGTCTACTGCACGAGGCTCCTGAGTAGGTGACAATGGTGATTGGCTGCAGCTGGTTTGACATCATGCATCAACCCCTGACATGATGAAGGGACCAGACCTATGTTCAGTAGTATCACTAAGAGAAATAATGGGAACTGCATCCCCTCCCCTGCCACAGCTGCTGCTAGCCCATCCAGGTTCTGCATGGTTAGTCTGTGGTTACTTAAGCTCAGCTACTATTTGGGCAGAGGCCCAGGCTGTCACTTGCTGGCTATTACACTTAAAGGTAGTTTCCAAAAAAGAGCCAGATATCGGGCTGGAAAAGGCGGGTACTCGGGCTTCCAGGTGCCCATGGATAGGCCCAGTTATGAGTAACTAAGTTCTTCATTTGCTGAAAACGAGCACTGTAATGGTATTTGACAAATTTTTGGCAGGCCAAGAGTTACATATGCCAGTTGCATGCATTGTAGTTTTCTGATTTGACTTGTTGATTACAATGACATGGCTTATGGAAGATGCTTGAGTTGCTGTGCAACTGATTACTGCTTTAGGTTGCTGGTAATTTCCATGTTGCCCCTGGAAGAAGCTTTCAGCAGCATCATGTTCATGGTAAGTACCGAGATTTTTACCTAGGTTATGATTGGTCAGTGGCCATTATCTTGTTCCTGCTTTTGTTTTATGGTTTGCAGGTCATTAACTGAAAGCTGTGTGATAACAATAATAATCATCATCATCGTCATCATAATCGTCATCGTTGTCAACATCTAATTTTTCATTCCTACGGTATTGATTTTGACAATGGGCAAAAGATATTTCAATGATATTTCGTTTCTTAAGCCTAACTGATTTCAGTGTTCTTTGTGCTGAGGATAAAACTGACCAATTCTGTAAATTCTGAGATCTAAGTACTGGTTTTTCTGAGGTGTTATTAGTGTTTGTTTGTGAGCATTTCTTTGTGCCTTATGGCAGTCAAGTTGAAAGAACTTCAGTTAAGTTTGTCAGCTGGAGAAGGACTCCACAGGCAGTCTCTCATAGATGCGTAGGTGACTGACTATGAAAGCCCTCAGCTCAGGAAACATATTCAGCTTAACTTAAGCTGCACATCTTTAGGTCTGTCAGACAACTGTGCTTGCACACTGTTGATAGGTGCTTAAAGGGTGCTGCATTGACATCAGTATGCATACTTACACTTTATTTAAGAGTCTGTCTGAGTGTTGTCTTTTGTTATATTGCTCTGCCTTTATGCAGATCCAGAAATCCATTTTTCTCAGTTCTCTGCTTTGTCCTGTACTCAATGCTCTGAAGCCCAGTAAGTTTCCTTTGTCCAATGTACAGTCCAGCAACTTAGTTCTTGGTTTTCCTGTAGTCCTTCCTTCTTCCTTCTAGTGCTGTTTGTAGCAGTTAGTTGTAACAAATTATGTGACCAATTCAGTTCATCTATCTGTTCTTCGCATTGCATATCAGTTTCCTCCGTTTCTACACCAACCCCAGTACTTTCTCATTTATGTTATGCTCAGCCCAAGCAATCTTTATTAGTTTTCTACAACCCCACATTGTGAATGCCTCAAGGCTTTCGGTGTCTGCCTTTCTTAGAGACCAAGTTTCTGGTCCATAAACTCCCATGCTGCTGCATATGAAGCTCTTCATTCTTTTCTTTAGTTCTGGGTTTCCTCTTGTTAGCTATGCCCTCTTGTTCAGGACTTCTTACATTTTATAATACATTGTATACATATATTTCTATTTTTTTTCTGTTAATTTATTAGATTATTATATTCTTACATTTTAGTGCATGATGTTCAACCTCTTAGTGGGCAGAAGGTTAGTGATGATTTCACTTAATATTATTTCGAATAAGTAATTCTCTGTGTCTTCTGGGCATTTTGTGTTAGCCCTGTAGCTCAGCTGAAATCAGAAGGTTACATTTTTGTGCATTTGTTATTTGGTTTATATTCCGACCTTTTGTTGTTATGTCAACAGTTCAAAGACAATGCTTTTAAAAATTAACCTTGTTGTGAAATTTGTAATGCCTTATGAAAGTTTAGGTACTTGGATTGAATGTTCAACAATCTGGGTCAACTGTTTACCAACGAACGCAGCTTTTGAGACTCTGTGAACTCTGATACTTGCCAATACTACTGTAATTGAAATTACAAAATAAGGATTACATAAGAGGATTTTAAAAAGCATTGCCATCAGAAATTGCAAAGATAAACAGGTGTATTGACACCCAGTCAGTTGGAGAATTCAGTTTATTTTGATGCATGATGACTTCATGAGAAATGAACAACCAGTGGGAAAGAAAGACATGTAGCATGCTGTTTGAGGGATGTTATGTTATGTTATGTTAGCTTTATCATTAGGCCTAATACTAGGGTTAATGCTCAGTTAGACCTTGGCCTGCAAGATGGCATGCCACCCATGGGTCATAGTTTTTCCATCACTTGCCTTAATCTTCAGACATAGTTTCCAAAAATTATTTTTTTAAATGCTTTTGCTAATGGAAGATATTACCAGTTTAAAGTCATTAAATTTATGTAACACCTCTTCAAGGTATCAATTCAGAAGTGCTTCCAGCCCAGCTTTGGAGAAAGAGCATCAATAAAATGTGCACATGGTGTCCTTTGCCAGGTGAAGACGGGTCTAGAGGAAGACCTTTCCAGGTAGATGGCCCAAACATTGAGAAGGCACGCTCTCTACATGTATGCAAGAAAGGCACATTGTCTACATGTATGCAAGAAAGGCACGCTCTCTACATGTATGCAAGAAAGGCACATTGTCTACATGTATGCAAGAAAGGCACATTGTCTACATGTATGCAAGAAAGGCACATTGTCTACATGTATGCAAGAAAGGCACATTGTCTACATGTATGCAAGAAAGGCACATTGTCTACATGTATGCAAGAAAGGCACATTGTCTACATGTATGCAAGAAAGGCACATTGTCTACATGTATGCAAGAAAGGCACATTGTCTACATGTATGCAAGAAAGGCACATTGTCTACATAATGAGTGGATGTCTTATTAGCAGTGGGGCCTAACAAGTTAGTCATTCTATTTTGCAGCATTGTTTTTCTTCTGTAGTTTAATCTGAGTCATGAAATCAAGCACCTTTCTTTTGGGACTGATTATCCAGGACAAGTTAATCCACTCGACAATACCCAACAGATTACAGAGAAAGGTTATTTAAAATAATTTATAATCTTCAGATTTTAAATGTAGGGTTGCTAAATTTTGGTATGCTGGCTGAATGATAATGTCACTGCAGACTCCATGGTGCAGTATTTAAAATTTTTCATTTACTGGAAGAAAATGTTGATCTATCCTCTGAGAGAAAAGTTGCCTAGTTTGTTCAAAAAAAGTTGCCCAGTTGTTGGAAGTATTTTGAGTTAAGGTGTTCAAGTTGTTGATGGGGTAGGATGCCCAACTATTGAAATGAAGGGTTACCCAATGGTTTTCAATGTTTCATTTGATTTCTCAATTTTAGATATCTACATAATTGTGCTCTTCAACTTCATTGGATGAAACTCATTTTGAAGAAGTTCTGGGATTTCTTTTGAGTTACCTTAAATTCTTCAAAAAAATGATTAATTATGGTCTTCAGAGGACAGAGAACTGATATGCATTTCTTTTGTTGTATGTTGAATTTACATGGCACTTAAGTATGACATGTTACAAGTTCAAGAATGGAGTTACAACATGCTTTTTATCTGGTACCAGTAATTTAAGTTAGTTTTGTTTGGATTTTTTTGCATTTTCATGTCCATTGTCTAACCATTCTTTCTGTGTTTGATTGTGCTGTTATTAATTGGCTTGATTTTTACTTTGAAAATTGTATTTTTAGAATCAACGATGTTTCAATATTTTGTAAAAATAGTGCCCACAACTTATGTGAAATTGACTGGCCAGGTGAGTATTAATTAAAAGTCTGTCTTAGTTGTAAATTGCTCTTTTACTTGCAGTTTCTTTCTAAACAAAATTTTGTCACATCTATCAGTGTACATTTGACAGGCAGTATGAGTTATTTAAATTGTTTAAAACTTTTTCAATAACAGATTTTAGAAATTACATTTCTCACATCAGTTAGTTTTTGAATAATCATCCTTGATTAATTAATTACAAAACTTAAACAAACTCTGATTTCGTTTAATAATTATAGTAGTAATAAAAATAATAATAAATCTGATGTATGTATCTATGCATTTCTATAGTGCTTTTTAAGTACCTCGCACAAGAACTTCTCGAAGTTGTTAGCACTTCATGGTTACAATTGCAAACGCCAAAGAACAGTCACTATTCTTGAATTATTAACAGTGTTTTTATCTATGTGTAGATTGAAGACTAAAATTGTTACTGTTAATTTATTTGTTCTTAGGTGCTTTTCACTAACCAGTATTCTGTAACAAAGCACCAAAAGGTGATCTCAGGGGGTATTTTTGGGGAGCAAGGCCTGCCAGGGGTCTTTTTCACCTATGAACTATCACCTATGATGGTCAAATACACTGAAAAACAAAGGTAAGTTCATTTACTAATTGTTTTATTTCTTTAGCTAATTTCTATAGTTATTTACTAAAAATTTTATTCTATGGTTATATATGTTTGAATTCAATTAGGGTTCTACTTTTACTAATGTAATATAATCTAATTACTTCTATAGCACTATTATCAAAATGCTTAAGGCATCAATCGATGGTGAAATTGTAATCAAAACAATAATCCATTGGAGAAGCCAGGCGAATTGCGATAGGTCAGATAAACCAGAAGTTAGGCTACAGTAGGTAAGCAACTTGAAAGAGATGAGTCTTAAGTTTAGACCTGAATGACTTCAAGCTGACAGAACGATTAGAACTTGACAACAAATTGTACATTCGTGTACATATGGATTCATGATCCTCATAATGGTTTGACTATGCCTACTCTTTCACTTGTTCAGTGAGCCAAAAGCAGATAGAATTATTCAGTCACACATAATTTAAATCTTATCTAATCTTGTAACTTCTACTGTACCTTTTAAGAATGGACAGGGCACCGTTTTTTGGCACCCAGTGTCTCTATCAGGCGACTCCAAAAGGTCAGACACAGAGACGACATAAAGAGGATAAGCAGGATAGTAGAAAGATATGAACAACATGATTACATATAGTGTTATTTATTCATTTATTCGTTCATTGAAGGCATTTACTGGCATGCTAGGCCCCGTCAAGACATCGACTCAGAAGACCTGACAGCCCAGCTCTGATGAAAGAGACGTTTTCATATGTAGATAAAAGGTGCATGGCTAGCTGACAGATCAAAAAAGGCGTATCGCAAGTAGATGTGATAATCAGAAAGTCTGAAGTTAGAATTCTTAAGATGACCAGAAAATGTTTCTTAAGCTGTTTCTGGAAAAACAGTTTAAATTTCAGTGATTGTTTGAAAAGGACGAAGTAGTGCATGGGGAAACATCATGTCATGTTATGGAAGCACAAGACAACTATGATAGGTTCCCATGTGCTGTAGATCACAGTATTTGTCAACCTAGCTGGCTTGAGACAGGTACATGGAGAGCCTGATATTTTTTGGGGCAGCAACGAATATCAATGCCCACCGAGAAAGAAGGACCTTGAATGCAGTCCTTTCGTCAACTGGAGGCCAATAGATTTGTTTCTTATGCATAGTTTGAATTTGGCATTTTGGGGATGATCCTGGTAGCACAGTTGGGAACAGACCAAAGGTGTTGCATTTGGAACTTTAGCAGGCTTGGACAGAAGCGTTGCTGTAGTGGCTGAGAACAAAAAAAGAGTGTTGCAGCTATGGAGTGATTTGACGTTACAATAGGCCACAGCTGATGATCCTGGCATAATGCACATCATCACTGCAGTACATGCATTGGTACATGAACAGGCCAAGAATAAAATGCTAAAAGAGGCCAGCAGAATGCATTGACCAAGAAATAGTACAGGATATGCACCAATGCAATAAGGAGCAAAACCAATCAAGCAATTTTCTACAAAAGCTAAGTGAAACAGAGGGGGCAGTGAAGATTATCATGATGAACAGCTTTATAATCTGTACTGAAAAGAAATACACTTAAGAGAGTAACTCGTGCCTTATCCAGTGGCACATGGATGTCCAAGAGCGCTTGAACCAGGATAGACTAATTGGAGGGATATTTTTGGAAATCTGACTAGTTGATTTTGTGCCAGCCATTATGTTTTAGTGTTGTTACATGTAGCTGTTCACTTATTTCATTTGGTTAAAGGTTTTGATAAAGAAGTGAATGATAATTTTGTGGAGCTTTTGTCTGAATTAGTTGACACTGACCAATAAATATATGATTGACTTTGAAACTGTTGTCAAACCTGAGCTGTTTAATAATCTGTTTGTTTTTCACGAAGAAAGCTTTGCATGCATTTATGTAATTTTTTTACAATAGGTCTTTCATGCACTTCCTGACAGGGGTCTGTGCGATAATTGGTGGAATATTTACCGGTGAGTTTAAGGGTTTCATCAAGTACAACAGACCTTGTGTTGAAGGCACATATTTTAAAGAAATAGTGGAAATAATTAAGTAATATTGTTTTATTGTGCTTCTGGCATTCTTCATTCTGCAGAGCGTTATAACCAAGTTCAAAGCACAATGCATTTTGCTGAATCCTAGCCAAAGTCAATGGAGTGAACCTAGCAAATTCAAGTCACTTAAAGTTTAATATCATCATGTCATGATATAGCAAAGTGTAAGAACATCATTTTATTGAAGTATATGCTAATAAAAGATGTGCATATAGGAAGGCTCTACAAAAATTATTTTTATCTCTATGGAAACATTGCCAACCAGTTGTAATCAGGTAAGTAAGGTTTTCGTGGTTGGTGGACTGCTGTGGTCGTGTGTGCACTTCAGCTGAAATATCCTTAAGCCCAGGAGGACCATTTGCCTCCGAGTGTTGATAAAGAATAAATGATCAATAAATAACCGTCCCTTACCTTGCCTAGTGTTCAGTGACAGATGTTCAGTAACTGGTGTTAGGTGACGGGTGTTCAGTGCGTTGTGTAATATCTGAATAGGCAGAACGAGATGAAAGTTCATTTGGTTTGTTTGATGAGCGGCTTCCTCAGACATTATGTGTCTGTCTTCAACTCTGTGTCTGTGGTGGGATTTCAAACAATCTCCAGATAAACCTGTTTAGGCCTTGGATTAGTCAGTGTTTTAGAAATTCTGATTCATTTAAGTATTGAGGATGGATGCTTCAACGGATAACTTAAGACAATTTGAGACTGTAACTGATTGCTGTCTGTCCTTTCAGTTGCTGGTTTGATTGATGCAATCATCTATCATTCGTCACGTGCTATTCAGCGCAAGATTGAACTGGGAAAGTCATCGTGACGATGACTCAGCAGCTAGCCGAAGAACCGTGACTTTGAACTGAAAATTTGATGATAAAGCTGTGCAATTAAATGAAAATTTAATTATGCATTTTCTACTGGAAAGTGTGTCTTGGTGTTTGAAGTGCAAATGGGTGTTTGTAGGTTTGCTTCTGGTAGCAAAGAATAAGAATTGATGTCAACATG
This sequence comes from Norana najaformis, assembly GCA_964023275.1. Lineage (NCBI taxonomy): Eukaryota > Metazoa > Annelida > Clitellata > Crassiclitellata > Hormogastridae > Norana > Norana najaformis. The sequence continues at coordinate 12,290,548 of OZ029919.1, read as the reverse complement.
CATTGGAGAATGAAAGGAATTGTAATCTAAAAATCTTGTAAAATATTAATGTTATACTTTCATTTAATGGTTTGGGTTTTATATGCTTATTTGCATTCATTTTCCAACTGACTGTAACAGACCAGGTATTTCACTTACTTGTGACATCGTTGGCTGCTGTGTTCTATGTCAAACATTTGTACCAATCACAGAATGTTTTTGACTCCATTTCCTCCAATCACAGGCTTTTTTGACTCCATTTCCACCAATCACTGGATGTTTTATACTCCTTTTACAAACTGCTTTTGGTGATGGTTTCTCCTCACTGGTTCATTGGTAGTCAGTGTCTGCGGTTGGAATGCAATATGATTTATAATATGTGTGTATATGGACGCTTGATATAGTGCCTTTTAAGTACTGCACACACAGCTACCCATAAATAGTCAACGGTGGGTGAAAACATGCCAGTGGTGCCACCTATCTTCAGAAAGATATTTGGCATCAGAGGATCAGTCTAGTTGGGTTGGGTATAAAGCTGATAATGGGCTGGTGAGACACGGTAGCTTCCATGTAATGGAATGCATACTGGTACATCAGTTTTACAGTTAGTACTTTATTGTTACTATTATTACTTTACATGGAATATAAGTGATCCAAAACATGCAAAATTCGTTTTGTAATATTATTAAACGTTTAAAATAGTAAAGAACATAATAGATATTATTATTATCTACATGAATACAGATGCCATTAATGTTGGGTCATAAAACTGGAGACTTATTCTTCCCAAATTTGTTGCATCTCTAAAGGTTTTATACATTTCTGCAATGCTAGTTTGGGAAGTCCCTAACCATTCCAAGAAACTGCATGGGTTTGTTTGGTTTTAATAGACAGATAACCCTGTTTCTGCCATGTTACCGCCGAGTCTTTGAGATTGATTATAAATTAATTATTAATGTTCTGACATAGGTACCTTTGTAAGTATAGTTATAAAGATAGATTATTTAAATACAGGTATGTAAATATAATGTTGCAGTTTTGATGATGTGATTCCAATTTCCAGTGGGGTGGTGTAAATATGAAGAAGTTTTTGAACCTTACTGAAACTCACTGTGCAGGAACTTGCCTTGATGTTTAATACATAAGTACAGTGGCACATTAGCACAGAGTTGAACATTCTGGAGTACTAATCCACCTTTCAAGTCTTCAGTAACTGCATGATTAGATATATGTCAGCATTTCTATTTTGCTACCACCTTCTTATGAACCTACTACAGATAAATGGGTGCAGATTTGATGTAGGATAAATTGTTGAAGAAAGAATTGGTAAACTCTTGGTTGGCTGAAAACTGTTTTTATCTTTTGTGGCTGTAAGACTCCCTGATGGACTCCAACAGCAGAACTAGTTATGCAGCAAGTACAGTTGAATCTACTAAGTGGTCTTTTCACTTGCTATTGATGTGATTTGACGTATTGGAAGGTCCGTGAGCACAATATAGTTGTTCCTTTTGTTTGATGTATACTCTGATATCATTCAGTGGTCGTTTTTCACTTCTGAGATTCATATAAATTTTCCTTTGCCATACATTATCATTAGTTTACATTTTCTTATAAGTTATACTTGTAGCTGACAGTGTTGGGATTAACAGTCGATGACTGTTTAAATAGAATAGTAAATAGTACCTGTAATACAGGAAACTATTTAAATAGTATTTAGACTAGTAAATAACTGTGGACTAATGCAAATACCACATAACTATTTAGAAACTATGTAACTATTATTATTGGTTTTAGTTTCAGATAATTGTTTAGAATGATTGCAATTTTCTACTATATTAACATTCAGTTAGTAGTTCTGGTTAACTTTAAGCAAGAGCTAGAGTTTCGTAACACAGAAGTAACATAAATTACCTTGAGTTAAAGAACCTAATGTTAATAGTAATAATTACAAAAGTAAATTTAAATTTGTTCTCTGCAGATAATAATAAGTAGTACAAAAGTAAATTTATTCTCTGCAGATTGGTGATTTACTATTACTGTAATAAATAGTAAACAGGCATCTACCATTTAAATACTATTTCAATAGGTCCTTTTACATAACTAGTTTAAATAGTGAAGTAAACAGTTATGAACTATTTAAATAGTATTTACTATTTAACTAGTACCCAACACTGGTAGCTGACCAATGCCTCAGTTTTAACAATAACTAGGATCATTAATATGAAATATTTAATTCACCAGGTCTGCCACTATGCAATAATATGCATAAAGCGAATGATTTTACAGTAACCCCAGGTACAGTATGTATTCAAATACTTATATAGCGTATTTTAAGAAACAATGCCAATGTAAAATAGGCCATGTAGTTAACTTTGCATTTGTATATCCCCAGAAACAATCACTGCATGTAGTCAGTCTGTTGCAGTATCACTTGGTGTGGTTTTGGCAACTGGTTACGTGGTGGTTTTAAACACACGGTGACTATGGACATCATACAATACAATTTCTGTAGCAGTCACCAATCTGAGGAGTTCTAAAATAAAAATGTGTACATATTTTTCCATGCTGTGGCCGGAATTTGTTTAAGCTGAAAAAACATAAGTAAAGCTTATTAAGTTTTACTAGGGTAATTACAGTTTTGTGTACCCAAGTAATCATATGCTTTCTGCAGCTCGTTATTTTTTGATGAGCTTTCAGACTTAAATAATTATGTGTATACACGGGTCGAGGCCATACGGCCGCTGTACAGAAACATTTACATTTACTTCTTTAAGGCAGTGGAGTCCCCCATTAATTTAGGCGCGAACCTTGTTCCATTGCTAGCCCTACCATATGTTCAATAATAAATACGGCATCACAAGCAAGGGGTGTTTGATAACTTGCAGGTCACCTTTAACGAGGCTCTTTGTCTAGTATAACTTCGTCTGACGATGCCGATATTTGACAACATGCACCATTTTAAATTGGAAACTCGCGGCCATCCAACGTTTGTGAAAGACTACCATAAAGTTCATGGAGTTTCGCAGTTGGTACTGGAAAACGCCGAAATTCCCTGCATCGTAATAAGCGTCTAGTTTGCTTGGGGTCGTACACTCCACGACTTCTCTAAATTTGACATAGAAAGTATGACTGACAGCTCATGGCTATGAAGGCGATTGGTTCCGAGAGTAAACTAGGTCACCGGAAATTGCCCTGTGTGTGAATAATTTATTGTCTCACCTGTATAATGGAATGTTAACAGGTATGAATACATGGCGGTGCAAGAGGCATAAAATACGAAAAAAGCGAATTATCGAGTAAATTCTAGGGCAAAGGTATGGCGAACAAGCTGCCCTATTTCATAGGGTTTGGCCTGGCCGTTGTGTCGTTTATTTTGTGCATGATAGCCTATGGAACGGGCTACTGGTTTGTCTCGATCGACCCGGAGAACCTCTTCCAGAGCATCGGACTGTGGCAGGCCTGCTTCAACGGATACGAACACACTTCGGACCTGATAGGAAAGGCCTACTACGGATGCTGGTGGCTCTTCTACAAAGAATACTACTACATCAGGGACTGGCTCATGCCACGTATGTCATTGTGATCTATTGATTCGTGTGATCATCCTTCTCCATTACCTCTTCTATTCCGTTGTCCTACTTCTGTCCTTTCTCCTCCTTCTGTTTCTGTTGAATTGCTCTTTGACTGCTATAAGCACTATACTAAGGTGGACAATTAGGTAATTGTAATCTGGAGATTTCTACAGCGTCCAGCGAAAGCCATGTCGTGGAAATTCACAGGCGCTCAGTCAAGACAAAATCGATAGGCAAAAGGGTTCGGTTCCAGGTCAAAATCCAGGAGCAAGGCAGTCAGATGGCTACGGTGGATGGTGCTTGAAACTGAAGCGAGAAGAGAGATAAGGGGAAGAGGAAGAATCAGGATAAGATTTTTGGAAAAGTAATGTTTTCAGTTTTTAATGAACGACCAATGCAGAAATTACAAGAGGTGAATGATGGTAAAAGCAGGACATAAAAATGGATTTTACATGGGGCACCACTGAAAAACCTTTATACAGAAATGTACCAAGATCCTGGATGATGTATTGTGTTCCCAGCCCAGGAAGGCCATTATGATAATCTCCATTTCCACCTTTGCCTGCTTTGTGCTCTATTATTTATTCATAGAACAAGTTGAGTCAGGTGGGTTAGATGTTGTCCAAAAACAGTGTGATGTGACCACATAGTAACTCTGTATTAAGTCTGTTTTACATTATGTTTTGTGTTACTTTGTCTTGGCCCCTAGCGAACGTACATCTAGGCCTCAGATTCAGATTTACCGACTTTGCATGCATAATGTGCTTTAATTAAGTAAATAAAAATAAGCAAATTGTCTGTGTTTGATTTTCAGCCTGGTTCATTGCCGTTCAGACGCTGATGACATTTGCTGTTGTGTTTGAGTTTCTGACACTTGGTCTGTTTCCACTGGCAGGAGCTGATGCAGATAATACAAGAATTCTTGGGATTACATGTTTCTTGAATGGCTTGCTCTGTAAGTCATCTTACCTTTTTCGCTCTGTTATTTTGCTTTGATTACCTTAGCACAGTCATTTAGTTGCATTGGAAAACAACTCTTTCGTCTTCCTAATTGCTGTAAGTTATTGTTTTGCTTTTTTTGCATGGCAAATCTTTAACCTCCTGTAAGTTCTCATAAAAATTGGCCCTAATTTTCATTTAATCGCTGTCTAGATCATCTGGAAATTTGCTTCTTGTTACAGTATTTTGTTATTAGTGCAGTGGTAATGAATTTCTAACTTTGCTTTGGTTGTCATTAAGTCTGTCCTGATGCAACACAAAAATGCACACTTGACAACATTGGAGCAACTGTATGCCATTAATGTATGTTATAACTGCAAGTACATGATGTTTATAATGAATTACTACTTCATTACATGTTTATTTACTAATTCATTACATGTCTGTTTACTTACATTACATGTTTATTTTCTTGCAGTTATAAAAATAATGTTATGCTATGTACATTATGTGTACATGTCGTAATACACACACGTTATGTTCCACAGACTTGTGTGTGCAAGTGCAGTCAGGGATGTATTGCATCTGTGCTCTTGTTGATTCACGTTTTCTTCTGTTTATTTCTGGTAAATAGTAATTCTGTGCATATGTTGTTTTTGCTGACACAGCGGCATGTTTGACAACATCAGTGGTCATTTTTGGCGTAATGATTGGAGAAGACCGGACCTGGATGCCTCGATATGACATGGACCGACTTGGGTGGTCCTATGGTCTTGCAGTTGTCAGTGGTTTCTTCTCTATATTCAGCACGATTGCCCTCACCACCTACACCCTTATGAGGAAATACGAACTGCTGCCGAGTGATGACCCTCCAAAACGAGCTCCAATGATTCCGAAAGTGTAATGAGCAATCTTATGAAGTCTGAAGGACATATAAGAGACTTGTATGCCTGTATTGGTCTGAATTATGAAACTGTGACAGAGAGCTCTCAGTATGTCTGTCCTTGTTCAGTTGGATCATTGCTTTTGAGATAAGTTCCAGTGATCATTGGATTATAATATAGTTATGATAGTTACCTGTCAAGAGCTTGGATTTTCAACAATGCTTAAAAATGGTTAAGACCACATTACCTCATAATCAGTGGCATTGGCACGGGGGGGGATAGCGTCCCACTAAAAAATGTGGCAGGCAGAGGTGCTTTCACCCCTTCTTGTAACCCTGAAGACCATATTTGTGTCAAATTTCGTGTTGTGCTAAAAGCCTAGTAGTGGTCTGCTTGGAAGGAAAGGGGAAGGTACTGTAAGTTATCCACCTAAATGGCAAGAGAACTAATGTTTTTCAATAGAAGATGTGGGAGGGATAAGTGACAAGTCAGTAAACGTCAGAAAACCAAGCAAAAAAGGTCATAAGAAATTTAGAAAACCTGGGAAATGGCGTTTAAGTGTCGATTTAGTGACTATGAAAAGGGTTTTCAGCATTTTTGACAACATAAAGCCAGTCTTCCATTCTTGGCCCCCCTTCCTGCCAATGCCCCTCACCACTCTCAAAACCGTGCTGATGCCTTTGATCATAATAAAGGTTTTGATTTACATTCCCTTTTAAATTTTGTTACCCTGGTTTGTGCTGGTTGTGAGCCCCAAAGAGCTTGTCATTTCAGATCAGTGACTAAATTCATGAACTCAAGTACTTGTTTCTGTGCATTTGGCTGTCGTTAAGCCCAAGAACTATGTGCGGCATGTTTCTGGTCATGTTATTTTCAGAGATTTGCAGCATTTGGCTGTTTTGTCATCAAAATTTGGTCATTTGATTTGGTTAAAATGACCTTGTCAACCATTACATTTGATCAAATTGCATTAGGCCAGCCTTTGAATTTTGACATTTGTGGCCGGAAAACCACAGATTTGGTCCTGCATTAGTGGGATAGATGTCCTAGCAACACACTTGAACCACTGCTTGGTGTTGGTCATTTTCACACAAATCCTGAATGTAATGAATGTACTGCATGCTTTGAAGGTGACCACTTTTCATCAGTAAGATCCAGCCGACTGTTGAGACTTTCTGGCTAAGCTGCCTTGTGTTCTGAATCGAGCATTTTACTGCCACCTGTGGTAGGCTTTCACAGTCGGATTCAGCATGTCTGCGCTGGTGAGGGCATTTTCCAGTCTTGAACATAAAGAAACTGGTCATTTTAACTAACAGTTAGCACCATAATGTGCACTAAACTATGCCTCAGAAGTTCTTGTAGGATAACTGTGGAATGTGCCTTTGTTTTATTACTAATTTGTGTACCTGATTTGTAATTATGTAAATGATGAGAGTAAACAGTTCAACCATCCCTGTACTTAAATCTTTGCTTGGCTTCCTGCTCCACGAAGGATATATTTCAAATTGGGGCTTATAAAGGTCTTATAAAACATTGAACTATGGCCAACCACAATACTTAAAATCAGTCCTCATTCCCTTGACTTACAATTGTTCAACCAGTTCTCCGGTTCTCTGCCCAAAACTAGAACTGTTCTTTGTTTACAGGATTTTTTTGGTTGCTGGACCTAAATGTTTAGCTCTGTTCCTTCACCCGTTCGTTCTGCTCAGTCATAAGACTTGTCTTTCTCAGTCGTCTTAACCACTGTTGGCTGCCTCTCAGTTTTAGTTGACTGACTTCTGGATATTGACCTGATTACAGCTTGATTTTGCTGCACCGCCAGTTGATATACATGTACTGTGCATTAGACACTGGTGCCATAGAAGTTGCTAATTGATGATGATTATGATGATGTTGATGAAGATGATGGTGTAAACTTTCATTTAGAAGTTTCTGACAGACGAACAGAGGGAGGAAAGGAAACTGTTTATTAACTGCAGGAGAGATAATTTGTTAGACTACTCTGACTTTCTTGTTTTTAGTTAGAGATCAAAGCTTTTTGAAAGTTTAAGAAATATTACAATGGCCATGTGTCATTGTTTGACATGTAACATTACAGTGTAGTTTAACTTTCTTAATGAAAGCTTTAACTCAGTGACACTGACAGTGTTACTAGTAGTTTACTTTCTTAATGACAACTTTAACTCAGTGACACCGACAGTGTTACTAGTAGTTTACTACACTTACAGTTACAGTCAGCTGCCATATAACATGCAACATGACATGGGTTTTAAGTTTTTCGGAAGACGTGCAATCTGCTTTAGAACCATTGCAGATTAACCAGGAATGTTTAATAGCAGCCAGCCTTTCCTAGCTTCTTCTTATAGGCTGTGATAGAGACCAGCCAGACAGTACTTCCAGTGCATCAAAACTATTCCACAAGTCTACACTCTAGCACTCATGATGGTGTAATTCATTAAGAATTTCTGCCCTAATGTCCTGCTGGTTTCTTAACTAAATGATTTATATCTGTGGCCTCAAGTTGCCTTGTTTGACCATGCTAATTCAAAGAACCTCTCTAACTGCACTGCCTTTCTTCCAGTGATAATCTTATAAGCTTCAACTGGGTCTCCTCTGATCCTTCTATCTAATGTTGCTAACCGACACCTCTTCAACCATTCTTCATTGCTCAGACCCTTTTCATGAGGGGATCGACTAAAGCATGGGTACAGCAGCAAGAAGGAAAGCAACCTCTAGTCAGGAAGGACTTGACAATCGAAAGAATGACATGGTCCAAAACATCAAAGCAATCCTTAGGAAGAGTGGCTGAAATCAGATTACAGTGAGATTGTGAATTTCAGGTAGAGTTAGTGAGTTGAATAAGCTGAAGACACGCGGAGAAGGTACCAACAATAACTATATTCAGTCTGATTTGTAGTAATAATAAAGAAAGAGTATTTAGCATTTTTACCATTTTGTTACCACATGGTGCAATGTAAGGTGGTTTTCTTCGCCAGTAAAAATCCAGATTTTTACCACTAAAATATTTCACATCACCGTATATGTGTATAAAAGTGTATATATACGGGTAACACACGCAAAGTTTCTAAATTGTATTGCAAAAAAATGGCACCCGATGCAAAGTGGGTTATCGATTCTGCTTACAAATTTATGGAGAAGAGCAGCCCAGGTGAATGCTGTGCAAGGAGTCGGTTATCGCAATAAAACTGTATAATATTCAGAGGCGTATAACAATTCTGAACATAAATATGTTCACAACTTCTGCAGTAGGCCTACTGGTGAGTGAAAAGCAAGTTTATACCGGTAAAACTTAGAAAAAGACGCTTGAAAATAGCAAGGAGTCTTTCCCCCCAAAAAATGCCTCGCCGGCGCATGTTATGGCTTTGCAAGCTACCCCTACAGCAACACGTACAAAAACCTATCAACGGATACAAATACATTTCCGTTCCGGATTCCGGGTTTCTGTGCTGCCGTCTGGCGAAATCGCAATGAAATATTCGGCAACTCAAATTTCGAAGACACTTAAACGATAAAAATATTCATGAATCAATAGGAACTGGACAATTCGTTAAGGCAACGCGAATATTAACAAAAATTCGGCCAAAAAACGTTATATTTGACAGAATTGTGTGATACGGTTACAAACCCATAAACTGCATTTATCGCATTCAAATACAGATTCGTTTATGTAAACAAAAAGCACAACTATACCTGGTCCATATGTGTCTCATAAAATGAATCTACTTGCACTCTGGCAGTCACAGTCCTTGAATACAGATTCAAATACAGATTCGCGAAATTCTGGAAATTCAGCATATACAAATACAGATTCGCCTATATAAGCAGAATGCACAACTCGGGCCAGGATAGTCATAAGGATCCATAAGGGAACTATACTTGGTCCATATGGGTCTCATAAAATGAATCTACTTGCACTCTGGAAGTCTCACTTCTTGAATACAGATTCAAATACAGATTCGCTAAAATCCGGAAATTCAGCATATACAAATTCAGATTAGCCTATATAAGCAGAATGCACAACTCAGGCCAGGATAGTCATAAGGATCCATAAGGGAACTATACTTGGTCCATTGGGTCTCACAAAATGAATTTATTTGCACTCTGGCAGTCACACTTCTTGAATACAGATTCGAATACAGATTCGCAAAAATCCGGAAATTCAGCATATACAAATACAGATTCGCCTATATAAGCAGAGACCAATATGGACCAAGTATAGTTCCCTTATGGATCCTTATGACCATCCTGACCGGAGTTGTGCATTTTCTCGATATAGGCGAATCTGTATTTGTATATGCTGAATTTCCGGAATTTCGCGAATCTGTATTTGAATCTGTATTCAAGGAGTGTGACGTCCAGAGTGCAAATAGATTCATTTTATGAGACCCATATGGACAAAGTATAGTTCCCTTATAGATCCTTATGACCATCCTAACCGGAGTTGTGCATTTTCTCGATATAGGCGAATCTGTATTTGTATATGCTGCATTTCCGGAATTAAATTTTTGGCGAATCTGTATTTGAATCTATATGCAACGAGTATCACTCCCATAGTGCATCTTGATGACACCCATATGGACACGTATGGGTTCCTTATGGACCCTTATGACCATCCTGGCCTGGGTGGTGCATTTTGCTTATATAGGCGAATCTGTAATTGACTCTGCTGCATTTCCGGATTTTGGCGAATTTGTGTTCAAGGACTGTGACTGCCAGAGTGCAAATAGATTCATTTGATGACACCCATATGGACGGTGTATGGGTTCAATATACATTTGGCGAACAATCCAGTTCCAATTAATTCGTGAACTTCAATTAATGACGCGCGCTACTCATTTTTGTTGAAACATTACATTTCCCTAGGTGACGCCCTAGTAACCCGGAATCCGGATATGTATTTATATTTGTATTTGTTGTTAGGTTTCCCCGCATAAAGAAACCTATGTCTCAAGAGCTAGCTTATTCACAGGCACTAAGTCAAAACAAAATCGATGGGCAGGAAGGATCACATTCGCTTCAAGAGTCAGGCAACCAGTTTTGTATATGTGAACGTTCGACATATACTCGTACCCATGTATGACATTGCGGTTGGGGTAGCTACGTAACAGCAGGCCTAGATCTTATTGCCAAGCAGCTGGTCACACTGCTATGGCGAGTTTTTAAAAGAATGCTTGGTTGCACCCTCTGGTGTCAGACAAGGTAGGCCTACAGGCGACGCAGTTTATCGATTTAATTGCACTTCCCCGTTCGGTTCATATTAAGTATTAACTCTTTTCAACCTAAAATACTAGCAAGGTCGACATTGGTTTTGGGATGGAGCCCTAGACCTCTAGTACCAATCCTACCTGGTCCGTAGGACGTCCCAGTTTTCAGGTATGGCCTGTCGCCAATAAAGTTTCCCCAAGCCCGAGTCATTCGGAATAAGTATTTAGTAATAAGTAAGCAGGCGCTATCGTTTAACAATTGTTGACTCATTTATGTATTAAACGTTGGCCACTAATCGTAATCGTAAACTCGAAATTTCTAAAGCGCTACTTAAAAGCTAAGCACCAGGTTATTCACCAGCACTGCGTCAAGTCCGTGGGGTTGTCCAAAGATGCCATGTCAAGATTCAAGTCCGGCTGCCAGGACACCAGAGAGAGGAGAGAAGAGGAGAGGAGGTTAGGGTGGGTTGTGTTGAAGCTGAGAGAAGTGGGAAGACTGATCGACGGCAGTTGAGGACCAAGCCGACGTATTATGAACTTCGGCAGTCCTGCCGGGATATATTATAAAATTTTGTATATTGTAACTTTTATTGTTAGGTCGGGAACATATTTGAGAGTTCTTAAAGATGCATTATATAACTGCCCTTACAATTACGGTATTATCTGTCATTGCGCTACAACATATAATTGTGTGGAAAAGGAACACTGACAAGGAACCAGTATATGAAGTAATGTGAAGGCTACTTCCTTTGCCATAGACCTTTTCGTTCCGAAATTGGTTTTGGTGTAGAGCTGTGAACGTGCTAAAATGGGTTTTGAAAATATCTGGTGCTCACATCCGAAGAAATATGGACAAGGGTCCCGTAGATGGTATGATTAAGCTATTAGCCATGATTTGATCGCAAAATATTGCCGTATTATCTTCTAATGCGTGATTTTGTGAGTACTTTAAGTTCTCGTGGCCATGTGTAATGAACAAAATGGCGTTCATCCAAATTGCCCCACAAATGGCACAAGTAACCGTTTTTAGCATTTTTTAAATTATGGTTTGTGCTGAAGTATAAATTAGCAGTTGAATGCCAAACTTATGTAAAAGTATGTTCTGCATTATTAAAGTCCTTAAGACAATTCACAAACTCCATGTATAAAAAAATTGTCTTATTTGATATTATGCCAATCCTCAGTTTTTGACAATATTTGATGACTTCCTAAACGTACATACAAAAATGTTTACAGTGCATTGTAATTGTAATCCTTATATGCTTACGTAATTTCTTAACTACTCGCCTAGTCACCAGTGTTATCCGATCATCAGCTGAGACAAATGCAGTTAGAAGCGTTTTTCTGTTCCTTAACTTCAGAACGTTTCTTCTGCCAAGTCAGTGTTGGCTGTATCATGGCATGTGTCTGCCAAAATCGTGTCCTTGCTGCTTTTTGTTTCCATCTGATAGGTACCTATCTGCCTGGCTGACTATAGTTACAACCTTAGTGTTTGTGTTATGCTGAAGCCTGGTAATTACAGTAAAGAAATGTTGGCATATTTATAGTATTGGGACGACAGTTTTGGTCGTTGCTTTTCGGCGTCGCCCGCCGCAGTGAAGTTAATCATTGACATGGCTCCTGTGGCATACTTATAGTATCGGGTCTGCTCTGTTTTGGATTATTTTGGGTGTGGCTTAGGGTCTGGCTTTTGTCTACTGTGATTGTCTTAACTGCCGCTAAGATGAATATGTTCGAGTCGAACATTATTTGCAAAGATCAGTTAAGCATTATTCAATATTTACAAAGCCAAACTAACCCTAACTTTAACCCTAAACCTTATTTAACAGCAGGCATTAAAATCCATGTTTATTTACTTCAATCAATGACGGGACACTTACACAAGCCACACCTGTAATTAACTTCACTATGGCGGGCAACGCCGAAAAGCAACGGCCAAAACAGAGTGGTCCCCGATACTATAACTATGCCGCTTCTGTGAGTGACCTGTCATTGATTGAAGTACGTAAACATGAACTCTAATGCCTGCTGTTAAATAAGGGTTAGGGCTTAAGTTAGGGTTAGTTTGGCTTTGTAAATATCGAATAATGCTTAATTGATCTTTGCAAATAGTATTTAGCTCGAAGAGATCAGCCTTCGTGCCAATTACAACCAATCACAGTAGGCAGAAGTCAGGCTGAAAGCCACACCCAAAATAGCCCAAAACATAGCAGTCCCCAATACTATAAGTATGCCAGAATGTTTTGGATTCAGTTAAGCACTTTAGAAAGTTAAAACTAAACTGGATTAGCACTTAGTGGAAAAGATTCCTGGTTGCCTTGTTTCAGCCGAGTTTGCTCAAACAGGCATGGACTCATCAGAAAGTATGGACTGAACATGTGCCGTCAATGTTTCAGACAGTATGCCAATGACATTGGCTTCAAGAAGGTAATTATACCAGCGCAATCAAAGTTAGAATTTCTTTTTCTGAATTGTTGGCCCTAGCAATAAAGTTTTGTAAAAACAGTCTGCAATTATTTCTGTTAAGAATGCAGTGCAAGTGTATTGCCACATTACAGTATAGAATACCAGCAGTTGGACTGTACTAAAACCATGGATTAAGAAGTGGTGTTATTAAATGGGGTTTGCTCTAGAGCTGAACGAATTCTGAAATCCATGACTAACCATGTTATAAAATTAGCCACCGTATATTTATGTGTATTATATAGTGTTCTGGTGTTTAGCTTGCAACAACTTAAGAAAAATGGAAATTTGCAAAAATATCAAGTGTAAAATGTTTGTTATTATGCCAGTTCAACATAATGCTGTTAAAAGTGAAAAATGTGGATCCCAAATTCTGCTATATAATGTGGTGTTACTGTAAAACAATCTTATTATAGCACAGTACTTGTTAACAAAAAATTAGGTTCCAGCATATCAAGGTAATGAATAGAGACATGACTTAACCGCGTTTTCATGAATATAACTTCCATGCATGTGCATGTAACCCACATAAATTAGGAAAACATATAAAAACAAGTTTCGTATAGCCTGCACATGCCTATACCCCAAAGGCCCTTGCACAGCAGATTAATACTCCAAAGTGCTAACCCACGTCCTAAACTGTCTAACTGGGTGCATGTGATATTTATGTTTACTACATCCTCATTAAATTGAATGGTGTGATTCTATATTGTGTCTTTGGTTGCTATATTTAGATTTTTGGGTTGGTTTTAATCATATAAAGTAGCACTGTGAAATCAAATCTGATAAATGTGTTGATAACACACAACAAAATTAAGAAATCTTTAATTCAGAAAGAATTAAAAACAATTAAGTCAAAAAGCTATAGTCACTTCTGATTTAGCCATATGTCGAAAAAAATTGTATTCTGCGACTTCCTGGACAGTAGTCTGGAAAATACAGTAAGCTCTTTCCGACCCTGTGTAAAATAAACTGGTGTAAGTGTTTTGGCATTGTTAAACCCACAGGATATGTGTGTGAAAACACAGTAGTTAGTCTGGTTCTTCTGTTTCCCTTTGCTTATTAAGTATTTTAGTTGTTAATGTATGGTAAACCTAATACATGCTTTTGTTTTAACCATTTTTTTTCAGCTTGACTAAAGAGTTTACTGGTCGTGTGAACATGTGATGGCAGTGACAAGAAGGTTTATTTCAACTAGTTTCCATCTGGATGTAATGAAATGCCGGGTCACTGTTATCAACAGAAACTGTATTTGGGCTGTTGACTTGCTGTAACAGTGGCATTGTCCATCACTTGTTTTAAAGCAAAAACAGTTCTGTGAAAAAATCAATTAAAATCATTTTTGTGAAAATGTGTTCTTCTTGAAGTTTGTTCTATGCGTGGTTTTATAAAATGTTCTAATGTGCTTATACAGTACAGAGTCATTGAAGCATGCACCATCTGTTGCATATCTAGCAAAACAAAGTAAAGAAATTGAAGCAAGTTTAATACGGAGCCAGTAGAGTTGCATTACTGATAACTTGCTTAAGAATCTTGATAAAAAACAAGCTGTACTGAAGCCCACAAGATTTAGTGGTTTTAGTGTATCACAACTGAAAACAAAAGTAAAACAACCACACAGCTAAAATTACATTCAAATTCAAATCTAGATAAATTGTAAAATTTATTGAAAAGCTTTATTGACAAAAACTAGTCTGATAATGATAAAATGGTAGTTTCTTAAATTTGAATAAACTGATAACTGCCACGTAAACAGTACACATTAGTGTCTTAGCTGATTCTAAAAATCTGCGAAATTAAGTGTGCTTACAAATTAGTTTGATTCTCTGCTTGATGTTCCTCAGTTTGCCCCGATGTATTGCAATTGTAACTTTTAGCTCCATAAAATTCACCTGCAAAGTGTGTATTGTGAACCCTGGTTTACTGAAAACCGGTTACTAATTAAAGATGCTAAATTTAATAACATGTTGCAGTGAAAAGCAGGTAATTCATATATTTCTGAAACATTAAAAAACTAACACTGATAATCATACTTGTTAAACAACTCAAATGATTGCCACAAAAGGCACCCAAACTAAAAATGGCAAATACTAGTGTTTAGTTTTACATAAGCTACTTATGCAACTAATATCAATTTAGCCAAGATGATCAATACCAGAATAAATGTCAAGTTTTAAAGCTGTAGCAAAGTAGACCATCAGAGTCTGGGTTTTCAATTCTTAAAAATGTTTAACAAAGAATGCTGATACTGCCGCATGTAAAAATTAAATGGTTCAAAACCCACACTACACAAACGAAATCAAACAACCATGGCAATGGTCACATTAAAAAATTAATTCAACTGAAATTTTCTTTCCAAAATGCTAACTGATGGTGTGAACCAGTTCAATATGAAAATTTGAGATTTACACAATAAGAAATCAAGTGAGGCTTGCAATCTGCAAAGTCTGACAGGAAGAAACGCTACTTACTAAAAATGGAGACAATACAAGTGAAATTGTGGACAGCTTTTAGAGGAAATAACACAGGCATGTGCTAAAGACTGAAGTTAGGTGTCTTAATATGTTTGTTTCTTTCACCACTTCTGAATAACTCAACCTGAGAGATCACCTAAATTGTATGAAGGTTTCTGCAGAGAACAAAACTTCTGCCCAGAACACGGATTTTTTGCGAGCACACTTAAAATTAGTATTGCTACCGAAGCTCTGTCCTAGAAGGATTTTGAATTAATTTTCTCTTCGTACACCACCTTACAGTTCCCGTCAATTCCAGAATAATCCGAGGGGTAATAATTAATTTTGAAAATTAATTTCCTGTAATTGCAATTTTAAACTTTTTGTTAATAATGACCAAGTTTGTTAGCACTGTAAGGAACTGCTCTAAATTTAATTAGTACAGATTTTTAGAAGTCTAAAAATCCTTGTTATTTCAGCCTAAAGAGTACTAGTCACAAGGCAATGCAAATAGTTTCAGTCAAATGTGATGCTACAAAAAATGACTAATGGAAAACAGCATATCAGTGAGAAAATCTGACATGCTACACAAGCACAGTGCAACATTTAGGCCCAGATACATGTATGTAGATAAATAAATTTACAACACTTAACAGAATTTCATAGTTAACTTCTGCATCAAATTGGGGATATCAGGAACTAATTTTGCAATGACAAACTAAAAAACCACAATTCCAAAACATTCCAGTCTTTTATGGCTAAACTGTGGTAAAATTCAGAAACTTGTCACTGAATCACAAATCAGGTATAAACTGTTAAAACACTCAACAATAGATGGTCTTTATGACCTCCATAATTATGTAAACTCTGGTATAGTCTTCTTTCCTTCTGGCTGGAATTAGTACCTCCTAGGGAAGGGTCAGCCACAACTACCCTACAGCTCTGATATAGTGAGGTTTGCAAACTTAATTCAGCCTGTGACTTTGTAACCTTTTCATAATGCAGTAGTTCCCAAATGCAGCCGTACAAGGTGGCTCAGGGTGCTAGTAATTCACATTAAACACTACACAAAACAACTGGTTTCAGTCAGAATAATGCTGGTTTTGGACCACAGCACTTAGTAAAGATTCAATAACTACTGGCTTTAAATAAAATGAATCATCTTAACTCATCATATTAACTTAAGACGGAACAATGGTCACACAAAGAATTATTCAAAACAATGATACACCCTACAACACAAATGCATACACTCACTCTACTTCCATTTCCCTCTCCACCGTTTCCAGCAAAAAATCCTTGTGCAATTCAGGATATTTGCTGTTGCATGCCAAGATGTTCTGAGCTCTTCAGTTGTACATGAAATGCACCATGACGCACGCTTACTTTCAAATTAACTGAACTGGACTTGATTGTTACATTTGCATTTAATCGGGTCAGAGTTAAGTGAAGCAATGCATAGATGTATTAACTGTTAGATGTAACTTTGCAATTACCATACATTAGCTACACCAAGATTCAACACACTCAGAATCTACTGAGCTTTAAGCTTTTGTCCCAGCTGTGAATCCATTTCACAATGCACATATTGGTATAAGTTATGTCAGGACTGTTTCAGATTCAACACCGAGTCATGTTTATGTTTAGCACAACGTGTTTTCAGTTTCTACAATCACAGATGTTCAAATTACATGTTAGAATAAAGCAAACATCACAACTCACATCTTGTACTGACGTTTGTTCCTTGATATCTTCATAGAGAATGTGCAACACAAATGTGCCACTACGTTACAGGGAAAAACTGACTGACCTTTAAGTGGCGTTGACTGTTTAAAAACTTGTTTCCAATGTACATTTTCAACTGCAGTATTTCTAACAAGATTTCATTCAGTTCTAATAAAGTAATGCAAGTTTAGCTATACAGGTAAAACAGTATGTACACTAAAATTTCATTATTGTCTTTTACCCTCTTTTCTATCAGGCCCCAAATTATGTATGGCATCGCCTCTAAACTGCATTACAATGTATTTTGTAACAAAATGTGTGTAACTATGAACTATAGTAACATTTACACTACAACACTGGATAAACACTAAAGCAAGCCAGGGTTATCCATTCTGAAATCAGTTCTCTACAGGTACTTAGCTGGTTGACTTCCGGCTGTTTGACTGGCACATTCAAACATTCACACCTTTGTAACTACAGTCTAAAATCCAGAAATGGCATGTTCAATCAATCAACCATTGTACAATTTTCCTACATGTTGCAAGGTTCATTAACAAACACCAAGTTTTCATTTTGGTACATCAGTGCAAAGATGCAGCATGAACAACGGATAAACTGCTTCAGTGTCTCCCATCAGTTTAATGGGAAAATGCTCTTTCAGTTCACTACAAAGAAATTTCATCTCTACACTGTGATTCTGTCAAATGCAAATCCAAGGTCAAAGGTAGTCATCTAAGATTTAGCGAACCAACTAATCAACCACAGCCGCAAGCAGCGACACAGGAAGTGCCAACCAGACACAGAAAGGAGTAATCAAAACCATGAAATTGCAACAAATTATTAAGACAAAATGCAAATAGTCAGCAATCTTTGTGTATTTCATTAATAACATTCAATTATACTTTCAGCAAAAATGACACAGAATGAACCTGTACCCTGTACCATGTTTGCTTGAGCAGTTTCTTATAGACCAATTGTTAAACACATCAGAATAAAGAAGGCTAGTTCTCCTAATAAGAAACAATAGCTGTGTTAAAATAGTTAGAAGTGCAGAATTTGATGCAGTCTTTAAATCTTTGTTTCCAAGTCTTGGGCATTTTTTAAATTTTAAAACCAACAAAATTATAGCCACTCAAGGTATTGTGTAGGGAAAAAATGTTTGCATAAAATAAATGCACTAAAACTGTAAAATATGCTACACTAAAAATATTTTCATTACTTATTTATATGATGCAATACAGGGCACTCCTATAAAATGCAAACTAAATACTACAGATGACTAAATCCCTGTTGTCCATACATTAAAGAAAAGGAGTGTACACTGTACAGTAGTAATATTATGTTAGGGCAAGACAAAATTTTCTTCTTCATTGAGAATACTGAACCTTAGTTTGAAGGAACTGACAATCTGAACCATGATTTATCCTGACAATTATTATTATGACCTTAAACTGGCATACATTGCAAACAGAGTCTGTAATTACTGGCATTCAAAAAAGGCTATTACAAACTGTTTATTGCAAGACACTGTTCCTACTTAACCTAGCAATTTATAATTCCTCTTTATATTTTCTATATTCAACTTATTTCAGCTTCCCTTCTCTTTTCTCTAATTTTTACTGCATTTTCTTTAATTTATACTTACTTAGACTTGCTGAACAAAACACTCTTGACTCTATATTTAGCCACATACAAGACAATCTTGCACAGTCTTTCCCCTTTTCACCATAATCATCATCACCACTGCTGCCATCAGTTTTGTCACCACCACCATCATCATCATCACCACCTCCACATACTTAAAACTCCAGGATAAATTAGCAAACACAAATGCACAAGATTAAATTAAATTTAAATTAAATTAACAAAAAGTCAAACTCAAAGCTTTGAAACATGCCCATACCAATGGCCAAACTGCAAAACTGCAGAATGAAAAGTAAAAAACCAAACTTGCATGGTGCCAGTAACACAAGAAAATTGAGGAGTCCAAATGCAGCAAAACAACTGGCTTCAAGCAAAAAGCCAAAATCATGAAGTCATTAAATGATTCACAAAACATTAATAATTGAAAATCATAACATAGGATTTGTTATTTAACCAACAACACATGAAGCAAGACAACGATAATCAGTGATTTTGCTTAACAATGCTATTGCTTACAGAGCAAACTTTGATACTAAAACAAATGTTATTGAATGTCAGCAGCTAACAAAGTTGCCTATTCCTCAGTCTTTACACTGTGTAAAACCGAGACTATATATACAACTGTCTGCCTTGCTCCTGACAAATGATGATTTTCCCAATTTGCAACACAACCAAAACCTGAATTCAGAAAGAATCTCAACATTCAATGCCCAATGGAAACTGTTCACTATGTTAAGAGGTCTAATAGCATTAATGCACTGCTCTGCTCCACGTGCAACATTTAAACAAGCAGTGTGTTGATCACATCTTCAGACATCAAGTGCAAAGGTGGCTAACGTTAGCCAGAGATTTCAAAATCTTGACAAATCAGGTCAGATGGATCCATGTTTA
Source organism: Norana najaformis (assembly GCA_964023275.1). Taxonomy (NCBI): domain Eukaryota; kingdom Metazoa; phylum Annelida; class Clitellata; order Crassiclitellata; family Hormogastridae; genus Norana; species Norana najaformis. The sequence goes on along the minus strand of OZ029919.1, from coordinate 12,270,773 downwards.
AGTTCTAAAAATCTGGGTAGTCTGTAGTCCAGGCTTTAATATCGGAAATATAAATAAGTCCAACGACATGTGCGCAAATGCAACAGACATGGACATTTATGCACTGATTCAAGATCTCTAGATACCATTTCTGGTTATGGTGTCTGCATGCATTTATCTGAACATTTATATGATGCCTGTTAGGACTGTTCAAAGGCATGTGTCACGTGCTTCCATAATTGCTTATCCAGAGAATTATGGAAACAATTTTTGCCTGTAATGTAATTTGATACTTATGTAGCACCTTCACACAGCTTCTTTGAAGCATTGCTTCATGTTATTTGGGCAACATGCATTTCATGTTAATAAAATCAGATAGGTTACAAACATTTTTTATTACATCTTCATGATCATCATTAGGTAAAAAAAGGAAAGCAATCACTTGCTCACTCTTACTGCCATAGTCATAGCAGTTTACATAAACTAGAGATCGCTAAATCCCTGTTGTCCATGCATTTCTGTTGTCTGGTCATGCATTTCCTAGACTGACAAATATTTATGGCTTTATAATTACATGACTGATTGAAGAATGGGATCACAACTGAATTACAGTGACTTTGAAAACAAAGTCAGTGAAAGGGAAGAAAGAACTACAAGAAAGAAAACCAATGTGCACACCAAAAAATCCTGAAAAAGCATGAAATTATTAGCCAAAGAAAGCAAAATACAAGGCATCTGTTTTCTTGCTCTCTCTCTCTGTTCATAATATTCCTCATGAGAGATTGTGCCTATGTAGTAATGCCATATTATATATATAAATATATATAAACATAATATTATATCCTCAATTCTAACTATTTACACATCTGTTTGCATCATTAACAACTTATATAATACAAGGATAAGTATCAATAACATTATAACAACTATGTTTAACCAAAAACTTACATAATACCATTATTTTCTCATCTCCAAATGTCTACTGAACAAACGGTATCAAAAACCACTATCAACTTGAAAAGCCTTTCTGATATGATTGCAAAACTCACATTACTAGGACACAGAACTTACACAAGGTATAAACACACTGGACAACAAAGAGAAAAATCACTAAGCTAGAATTTTTCAAAGATGCTACGCCAGCAAAGAACGCAATGACTGCAATATGCAAACCACGGTGCAATGACTAAAGTATCAGCTTAAACATCTCAGAGCGAGAATTCACTGAAGAAGTGAAGGCAGGCTACAAACGCTGATGACGACTAACATTCCATGCAGTGTATTTAATATCAAATATATAGATATCAACAACGAAAGCGGTGTGAGGGCGTGATACAAAACGTTTAAAAACTATGAACAGTTCAACTGTGAATACAATCTTTCATTAAATCAAACTGCCTAACTAGTTTTGCATTGGCATTTGTCAGAGAAATCACGAATTTAAATAACACATCTGAAAATCTGAAAGTAAGAAAGACCTCTACAACACGTGCACTAAGAACTTCACACAACAAGCAGGCCACTTACAAGAGCCCTTTCTCTCAAACATAAGCTCATAAATATTAATTCAAGCCTGCATACATATCTCATCTCATAAAATTATATATGTATTTATACAAACATACTGCATGTAAAGCTCAAGCTTGCTTAACATACTTCAAATCATATTTATATACCAATCATATAAATGTAAACCTTATGTAAAACACAATGCAAAATTTCCAAAAGACTCGTCTAGATGCACAGCAGAAGTCCAACACAAAACTACATCCAGACAAAAACTTCTTACACAGGTAGGCATAATTAAAAAGTAATTTGTAAATATTTATGCATCTAAACAAGGTGTGCTTGCATCAGATTTCACATGTATCAATAAAAACCACAGTCTAACCACAGTCATTTCAATTTCAGGACAGCCTGTGTCAAGTATCTTCAAACCATGTGATGCCAAACATTGCAAAAACAGGCTTATGCACAAAATATATAATCATATATCTATACACAAATATAACAGAATTCAAATAAATATAAAGTATATTTATATTTACACTACATACACACGAGTGTGCACATATATCAAAGAATATGAACAGAAAAATCAAACACTGACATTGCATGAAGCCAAAAATCAGCTTGACCATCAAACCTTAAAAGATTAACACTTGGTTTTCATGCTTAACCAGCAGTACTGCCTGCATGCCAGAACACTTATTAAAAGTCATCATGTATGGCACAAATTCATTCATGGACAAACACTGATATATGTGCTCATATATATATATATATATACACACACATATGTATGTATATATATATATGCATACATACATATCCAAAACAACCTTAAGCATAAATATGCCATATTCGAGAATTACTTTCTGCACTTATTTCCTGTAGTTTTCTTTATTCTGAAAAAGAAAATGAAAAACATCAGAATTAAACATTAAAATTATGCAAAAAATATGATACCAGACCTCAGCAAAAGAAAAAGGAATACATAATTATAAAAACTGCAACTGAATAATTTGACAAAACGGGCTGGCCTGCCACGAGTGGTTTCTTTCTTTGTTAAAACCACAAGTTCAAATCTTCTGTTGCAAGAGCATCACCAGGTTTCATTGCATCTTCTTTTGATCAATAGCACTCACCTCAATGATATAAACAAATTTATATTTTAATCCTGTCGTTAATCCCACTAATATTTACTAGCCATCTCTGTTAACAGCTGACTTATGATGCTAGAATGCTCAAGAACATTGTCTGATAAATAACAGTCAATGAGTCCTGCAGCCAGACATATCTAGTGCAACACTAAGGTTCCAGGAAATTATTCCATGTTGGTCCAGGTTCTACCTGCAGAAACTAATCAATGCAGAAAGGTATTTCTGAGTCAAATAAAGAAGATTACATAACTAAGAAATTAATAATTTCTTAGACTCTTCTTTTCAAAGTTTCACCTATACAATTATTTCACCCAACACGAAAATTACTTGCACAGACAGGGCTAGGGGACCAGTGGCAGACAGCTAATGCATTTGCCTTTTACTGGTTTCAAAATGTGGTGTACTATGTGAGAATGATGGCAGTCAATCAATTCAATCCACAAGAAAAGGTTGTCCTGCTGGTTGTTGTGTTTGTTATTCAGTCAAAATATCTTTCAAATCCAGTACCATATGTCCAAGAACTAATGCTGAAGTATGTCATATGTGATTACCCCACCGATTACCCCACCGAATCTCTCCATTTACCACTAAAGAGGAAGATAAATGTAAATTCATGTCTCAGACTGAAGATGCAGTAGCCTTGAAGTGATACCATACAAGTGTAGAATTAGTTGCATTACAGGTTACAACGATTCTACTTAAAACAGCCATTAAACTTAATGCACACTTGAAACATACCCAAGATGTGTGATATAGAAATTTATAGCCTACTTTAAGATGCATTTGTTTACATCAGTTAGATACCTATGTGCTGCATGTATCTATCTTACAGCTAACAACATACTTCATAGACCTCAGAAATTAAACAAAGAAAGAAATGGCTCAGGCTTCTTGGAGCTTTTTTCAACAATGTAAACTGTCCTATTCTGCTGGAATTGAACAAGGAATGGTTCCGATTAGATACTTGTAAGCGCACAATATAAATCTTGCATTACATTATATTATATGAGACATAAGGTCACCTACCTTTCTTTCATCTTCCTGGCGTTGCTCGTAGTGAGAAAAATCGTCAAAGATGGAGGTTGTATGACGATACTGATGAATTATGCGCATCACTTGTTTTCCCTTTTCTGGTGGCACTTCCTGCGTGTCGCGTGAATTTGTAACAGGCTTATTTTCATTGTTCTCCAGCTTGATGTGGCGTAACTGGCTGTTTGGAACGTCCTTGACGTAGATCCATCGTACCTCGAACTGGCCCTTCCATTTGCTCTGGGCCCAGATGGATGAGGTTGCGAGGTAGTCAACTGGTGATGCCATTTCTGCAACACCACAGAAGTGTCCGCTGCCATTGACGCTGAAGAGTAGATAGACGGAGCCATGCCCATTGCGCTCTTGATAGGCAGCATCCAACCTCTTGTTGCCATACTCTGTGCTACACCAGATACCATACTTGATTGACCTGTGAACGTCATCTTCTGAGTAGCTCTTGATGATAAAGAAACGAGCATCTTCCAAATTCAACTCAAAGTCGCTTGGGTTGTACTGCCCAACATTCAAAATTCCATTCCCAATCCCTTGCACCAAGTCCAAGTTTGAAATTGTTTGCGAACTCTCTGCCCCAGCGTCAGTTGCAAGAACAGTGCCATCCAAATCGGACTTTACCAACGAGGCACCAGCTGCAGTGGAAACCCGCAATGGAGCTGCCACTTTGTGGGACTGGAGACTGCCTTGCCTCATTGGCTGAGCATTCCAAGTACCAATGTCCAGGCTGTTTTGAGGCGCTCTGGGAATCACAACATTCTTGGCCTGATGATGAGAATACTGGTTGGCTGCAAGGGTCCATGATGCCCCATTCTGCCCTAAGGATGACAGGCCGGTGGAAGGCATATTTGACATGGTATAACTAAACTGTGGATGGCCGTCTTCGAGTGTCATTCCCTCCAATGACTGCTGGAGGGATTTCACGTCCATTTCTGCTGTCAGCTCGTTGTTTATTGCCGAGTAATTCTCCAATCCAACACCATCAACAAAATAGTAGTTTTCTGGGTAGGCTGCTCGGTTGCCTCCCCCAACCATAAAACTGGTACCCCATTCACCATAGTCCACACCCGGAAACCAGCCGTAACTTAAATGATGTGGATAGTCGACTCCTCTGAAAACAGTGCTTCCCGATATGTAGTTACCACTCATGTCATAGCCACTCAGGTAAGTGACTGGTTCAGTCGTTGTCCACAAGATGTTATCCCCCAATGGCTGGGCCTGTGCACCCCCCATGGACACATATGGTCCATAGTAGCCAGGTACACATGCATCCATGACAGAGGCACTCCCAGGAACTGTTGATGGGTATTCACTCTTCATCACAGCAGGAAGTTAATAAAATAAAAAAACCAACACAAGAATTAACACAAATTCGCTATTAATTCAATATTTTACACATTTGTTAATTTCTATTCAACTGCTAAGCAACTGACTAAACTACAACTAACATCTGCTATTTTTAAATGGTAACTTTACAGTAGCTTATTATAACACCAAACAGTGTAACCAATTAACCTTATCCTCCTAATGTAGCATTCTATCAAAGGCTGAAAACAAAAGCGTACGTTAAAGAATTTTAATTCCAAAAGAGATACTAAGGCATTAAAAGACATGGTTGAAAACTTTCAGTATGTTCCATTTTTGGTACAGACAGAAGCACTCAAAACCCAGAGGAAATGACATCATGAATTACTGGTCCTACCTGTTGTGCTTGTCTGAAAGTGTAATCAAAGTCTGCAGACTGCTTAGCTGAGACTAAAGCACCAGCTGAAATAGTTAATTATATCCATAAAAGAACTGTGACTCATGCAAATCTATAAATCAAACCAGGCCAAAAAGTTTCATAAGTGAGAAAAGTTTCTTCTAATCTAAAAACCAAAATCTATTAGTTGAAACTATGCCTAGCAACAAGTCATCCTACCAAGGGGAATTTGCTTGCAATTTTAAATTAAACAAGTTACTAACAGTACATCAACAAGGTGAGTTCTGTTAGCAGCTCAATAAAAACAGGGACAAGGTTTTGTACTGTTTAATAGCTTTTATCTGGCTCCTGTAGCACTATTCATGTGAATCCTGTTCTACAGTGATGTCAATAAAACAGGCCTCTCCCACACAGAGCATCTGTCTAATAGTTTGGCAAAATCTTCTCACCAATCAAATTATCGTATTGTTCACATTCTAACTGGAACTTCAACCGTCCAGGGCATAAAATCATAACTGATGTGGTGTAAATAGGTAAGTCACCTAACCACCGCATCAACAGAATAGCTGTCACATGGCTTCTTCAACAGTCAATTGTTTTAACATGTATGTTCATCCACACTGGAATAATAAGCTTACAACTCACTCAAGTTGATGTCTAAACATACCAAAGTGTCACTGATGACAGCTAGAACAAGAACAATGCCCATAAAAATGAAGGAGGTAAAAAGAAATGCAAATCTTAAAGTGCCGCTGCAGTTGTTTTGAAATAGCGCTATACAAGCGTTTGATGAAATCGTATTGCATTAAAAGACTAGATTCACATAAAACAGGCTCAATATGCAAGAGTTTCACAAGAAAATAGTTACGTATTTACCTACCCTGTTCTGGAACACTACTTGAACTCTGTAAGAAAAAGAAAGTAAACTTAAAAATTTTTGTTGTAAGTGTGTTATATTTACTGACTGATTAAAACAATTTTACCTTAAAAATTTTAACTAGTACTAATTTGTCATTTAAACATCATCACTAATGGGTTATTTCAGCTCAACCCAACCAATTCTTAGCAGCATCCTCATCTGACCATCTCAGAATCTGCCAAAATTAGATGGAAAAGTCCAAAATTTGTCTGCAGTATTTTGGGTTCTTTCTGAGATATTGTGGATTCTATACCCCCACCCTCAGAAGACATGAAACTATGAGATGTCTGGGTTTTTTTAATAATTCATATCTTCTTGGATTAAATTTTTATCAGCTGTACAGCCTTTTATGTAGATCAGAGAAATATAATTTACTGACTGTCCTACAATTTCAGCTGTATTACTGCATTTTCATGCTTACATTACATGGGTTATATCAGATGTCACAAACCCTGAACCATGCCCACAGGTTATATACTGGTGTGCAGGTTATCCCAGTTAATGTTACACAGATGGTCATCAAGAGCTTCCTGTATTTTCCAGACTGTATTGTACCCTAAGCTGCAGAACACCAAAAAAAGAATTTGTGACAGATAGCTAAATTAGAAGCAACTGCTAAGGATTACAGTTCTTCTGACTCAATTTTTTTACATTTACCAAAATAAAGATTTGTTAATTTTGTTGATTTGTTATTTGATTTCAAGGCATTACTGTTCATTACCAGGATTAAAACCAGCCCAAGAAATCTAAATATAGCAACCAAAGGTACAATGCAGAACGCACTCGCAAACTATTTAGTCAATTATAGCCCAACTAACGTGGTTGTCAGGAACTACCCTATTGGCGACCTGTCTCTAACCTGTCTTTCATCTCCAAATTAACTGAATGGATTGTCCTCTCTTGGATCAATGATTATCTAGCTTGCAACTCACTCCTCAACCCAGATCAGTCTGGTTTCACTAAACGCCACTCAACTGAAACCCAACTCGCTTCTCAATGCAACATGCTTGTTTCCACCATCGCTCTCATCAACAGGTTTATTGTCTCTGCCTCCTTGATATTTCAGCAGCCTTTGATACCAGTGATCACAGCATCTTACTCCAAAGACTTTTAACTGGGTTTGGTTTCACTGACACTGCTCTCCTCTGCATACAGCCTTACCTCTTTTCCCGCTCCGTTAAAACATTGGAAGCCTCTTCTCAGTCATGCCCTCTCACTTGCAGAGTTCTGCAAGGCTCTGTTCTTGGACCTCTTCTGTTTATCCTCTACATTACCTCACTCAGTTCACTCATTAAAGCATCCTCAGTTGACCATCACCTGCACGCTGACGACACCCAGTTATTCGCCTCTTTTTCTCCAAATTGTGTCAACGACTCTATAGATCATCTTCGTGTGGTTAAACAAATCTTCCCCTAGATGACACATAATCTTTTGTGCCTGAACCCATCTAAAACCGAATTCATACTTCCTGGCATACAAGACCAGCTCAAAAAAATTTCTGACCCCTTTCTAACAGCCTGGACTCTGCCTACACCCACACCTTTAATACTAACTCTTCTGTCCGCAATTTAGGTGTAATACTCAACCAAAACCTCATATTTTCTGATCATATCACCCATCTTTCCCGCTCTTGGGTCATAGAATGACCCTCGCAGAACCTGCTCAATGCTTGACTTCAAAACTGCATCTACCATCACCACATACATAGTCCATGAAAAACTTGACTACTGCAATTCAATCATTCTGAATATAGACACAACCCAGATAAACCGTATTCAAGCAATCCAGAATGCTCTCACTTATGCTGTCACCAAAACCCAAACATCATCACATCACTCCTATTCTCAAATCACGTCACTGGCTTAAAAAACTTGAATGAATAGAATACAAAGTCTTATCACTTAGCCTACCTATAACACACTTCAATCCTCCCAATCCTCCTATCTTCGTCAGTTATTTACAATTCAACCACTCCATTCAACCCATTCCTCTTCTGCCCTAACACTTTTCTGCCCTTCCTTCACTTCATCTTTAAAATTTGGAAATCAATCCATAGCCTTAGCTGCTCCACCTCTCTGGGATAAACTCCTGCCAGAATTATGACAATTACCTCAAATCTCGAGTTTTTGATATAACCTCACTGTCAATTCACACCTTCTGCGCAGGTCTTCCACTCAAAACTGAAAACACTCCTCTTCCACAGATCCTTTCCTGATTCCTCTTCTTCCCCTTATCTATCCTGCAGATACATCACCCACCATAGCTGCCTGACTCCCTGCCTGCCTTGCCTGGCTCTTGGACCCTGACCTCGAACCAAACCCTTTTTGCCTATCAATTTTGTTTTGACTAAGCACCTGTGAATAAGCTGTTTCCTGCAACTTAGCTTTCTTTGGGTGCTGTAGAAATCTTGAGTTTATGATGACAATATCATGTTCATTCTAGAGATGAAGGAGAAGAACAATTATGAAAGTTAAGATAATAATATGTTCTCACATAGGTTAGGTGCTATGCATTGCTAGAAAACATGGCAATCAATAGAAAAAGTTTGACTGGATTTCTGTGTTCACATCTGATGGATATAGGATTCCAAAGTTCACCTAATCTGACAATAGGGTCAAGAAGAAAACAGAGTGCTAACAAATCTTCATAATATTACATTTTTATTGCATTTTCTGGTAAGTATCGTTTCACTTATAAGTGTGCAAAAATCCTGATGGTCTTTTTTTACACAGTTCACAGTGTGTCAAATATGGCTGTTTTTTGGCTTGCAAGTTACAAGGTATCTGACATATTTTTTCCTGGTATGCCAATATCAAACCTGTGAAACCAATTGTAAGTTGTAAATTATGGAACATATCTAAATAATAATATTATATACATACAGTTTTAAAAATTATCATAATGAAAAAGAATTTATTAACAAATAATATCATAAGCTGGTCCACGAAACCACGACCAAATATTCCAATGCACTGGTAAACCTTTACAATATCAAACTAATGTCATTTATGCATTCAGCATATTTTGAAATAGGACAGGCATTCATCACCCACCAGCCAGTATTTTGAAAGTTCTTTTCTACATAGGGTGTCAATTTTTCTAGTCTTTTGTACTGAACTATCTAGCTGGAACTGTACTTGTAACTGTAATCAGAAATTTGTACATCAGAGGTGCTCTCAGCTCTAGCCTCGATGATGTTAAATGTCATTAAGAAAAGAACATTCATTTGTTAACAAACATTGCTCATGTAACTCGAAGAGTCACCAGTGGCAAGCTCGCATGCACAGCCAGTACCCTACCAACAAAATCCCAACTAGAGTTGAAAGATGACAGCGTGTTCACAGCAAAGTGATCCTCTGCTGATGGCTCACAGTTGTCTCACCATCCAGCAATTCCTCGCAGGCATCTGGATATCCCTCGAAACGCTGGACATGTGCAGGACAGGCAGTCATCACCCACCAGCCGGTAGGTAGTTGAACCATTCTGTGGCTGATGGTCAGTGATGCTCCAAAGACTCTCTTTGCCCTTTATTCACCAAATTCAACATTTCCCAGTGTAGACAGTGTAAACAGGTCTGAGGCTTGACTGTTCAGCTGGAATCCTGTCCCCTCTGAGCAGGTGGACCATTCCAGACAAAGAAGGTCATAATAACATGCAACAAAAACCGTCCAAAATGCAGCCCATGTTGAAAATGAAAAATAATTCCAACACACAGACTTGGCAACAGTAAAAGTTCAAACTGCCAGAATTATCAAGTAAATTGGATGCTTATAGACAATATAATCCGTCAAAATGACATAACGACAGCCAACAGGTGATATGCTGGTATGATACAAAGAACATGTTGGAACTGGACCCAGCAGAGTTTGATGATAATTATAATACTATTTGTTAATAAATTCACTTCCATCATGAAAAAAATTACATAAACTGCATGTATATAATGTAACTACTTTGAAGTGATATCTCAGAAAGTATTTGAAATTTTGCAGAAATATTTTGGACTTCTCCATATAATACATCTTGCAATAGGTGGTTCAAACTTCAGTGACTTCTGAGATGGTCAGATGGGAGGCATTTGTTCAGGTGAACTGGAACGACCCTGATACAATTTGGCAGTCCCGATATAATTAATATTCATCAGTCCATTCACTGCTACAGTCTACACTGTTCGCATCAAAAGCTTTAATCAAGGAATACTAGCAAGCGAAATATAATGGAATCACGTATTTATATAGCTCCATTTTAATAAAAATGAACACCGCCACTTATATGACATAAAAGGCATCACTGAGAGATGAACTTGTTTTACAGGAAATGAGAACTGATCAGGACTATTCTTGTGTTATCACAAGAATGTCAGAGTGCATAGTTACTCAGGACAATTTAAAGACACAAGAAAGCTGGAATTATTTTCAAGACAGGTGTGTCTCAAAAAGCATGCTAAATTAAAGCAGCATGACTGGACAACAATGTACTTAAGGAACTCCTATGACTGCACCTCAATGACACCTGATATACAGACAATCAAATGGATGTAAATGCATACAACTGATTACATTATGGTTACCCGAGTAACAACATATTTCACCCTTCCACTGAATATTTGGAGTTTCAAATGAATACATCCATATTTAAAACAAAGTCAAAAGCTAGATGACAGTGTATAAATTACCTTCAGCACATATTAAGTAGCACCAGTCACTGTGTCAGTTTACCATTACAAATTGGAAAACATTATAAACATTACCCTGCTCACTCAGATAATGCCAATTCTGGAGTTAGCAAACACGCCACAGACTTCAGAAGCATTATATAAACTACCTACAGAAAGGCTTTTGTTGGAGGGCAGCCATTTAATCAGGGTTATCCCTGAATTCTCAGAGCAGCACAAACCCGTCTATGCAAGGAACTTCAGACCACATAAAATCTGTCAACTGGTGAAACGACTTTCACAGGCTTTTCACTTTACAATATATATATATATATATATATATATATATATATATATATATATATATATATATATATATATATATAACCTGGAACATTAACTATTGACAATGCAAGTGTGGATTTCATTGGTGGATGAATACTAGTCTGCAACTGCTGAAACAGTGACCTCCTGCTCTGCATTTGTATATCAACTGTTAGCAAACTGACCATAAATCTTAAACGGCATATGGAATCTCTGAATTACTTGCTTGGGCATCAAACTACAGCTACAGTTGTTTTCAATACTTAAATTAATTTAAGTTTTCTTTGCAATGTAGTTCTATAGGACTAGCACATTTAAAACTGATTTAAGCTGTGAGCAAAAGGCAAATGATACTTAAAACTTTAAACTAAGTTTAAAATGAAATTAGTATTTACATTTACGATATTACAAACTAATTTAGTTTACATATATTTATCTGACTAAACTGAGAACTGCATGAGGGCATACTGGAAGGAACTATTATTGAACAAGTTACTCAAGCCATGCCCTAAACTTCACTTAAGGAATATGGCCAGCAGATGGCTTACTTTCCAACATATTCCCAGAAGACAGAAGCTTACTTTCCCGCAAAGCAGACAGTCACACAGAAACTTACTGCAAAACGTCTCATAAACGCCATCATATTTGCCTCCCCAGCAGCAACTGGAGACAGGCATTTAAAGAGACCAGCATTTTTTTGTACAAACCGTTTTCACCCCTGGTAAAATACCATACTGTGTCTTTCTTTAACTAAGAATACCACTAACTGCACTCCTAACATACAATTGCATGTCTTTCTCAGCTTCGTCTGCCACATTCGTGGGATGCAGTTTTAGCATACATGCTGGAACCAGCCTGATGGCACCTAAATAAGACCCAGCACTTAGCAGAAAGCAGCATTTAAAAGAGGTCAACATTTATTTGTACAATTCATTTTTATATCCAGGCGGCGGATATTGGTGACCAGCACTTAACTGGGACCTGGCACTTAAAAGAAGTTTCAATCAAGTATTTTGGCAGACTCAGCGATAATAGTAAAACCACAAGCAAGACTAACAGGCACAATGGCAATTAAATTGACCGTAATACAGAGAAGAAAACACAATGCACTACGAAACACCCAATTCTCCAGTCCTGCATTACAAGGGACATACAGCACCAGCGAACGCAATCAAACTGAACAATCAACTCAGATCAATCAACTGGTGCTGATTTCAAACTTTGCAAGATTAGCGCGTTTGGCAATTTGTCGCCCGGAAGTTCGGCCATACGTAGCGCAGCAGAGTACCTTCCACTGCTCATGTGAACTTTATAACGCCGACGCATTTTTGCCTTTGAAACTGTTTAAGTTCTACGGAATTTGCATTCCCGTCAAATAGTCTCTTATACATCGCAATAGAAAATGTGAGATTAATCGTCGCACCGTCGTCATGGTCCAGCTTAAGGCAACAGCAAAGCGACGGTTTACCTGGTCAACGCTTGCAGACATTTCACCGGTAAACTTAGACAATTAGAACAAAACAAGAGGTTAGCAGACGACTCAATTAGTAAAGCAAAATGTCAAAATTATTTACAATTATTCCAATCGTGAACTTTCGCGAAATCAATGGCAGCTAAAATCAGCCTCAGTCTCGACACCAAGTTACGTAATTTCGCAGGTTGTATAGCGCTTTAATAAGAATCGGTAACAGTCGTTGATTGTTGCCTCGAAAGTGTTAACCGGTACTTGAAGAACGCAAAAACCGCGCTAAGTTTATTTTATTACACTTTAGTTTTCGTTAAGTTAGGGAGTCGCAATACTGCTCCGAGATTGTGATTAATTGTGACCGTGATGAGAAAACCCTCACAAAGTCGAAAAAATGATGATTGGGTGTAACCATAGATATAATAACACTGGATACAGCATACAGCCCGATTTCTATGCTACACAGTGAAGCCAACATCTCCTGGGTCAAATGACGTCATGGGTGGCAGAAAGCTGAGCTTCGCACGGTCGTCGTATGCGTCCTAGAGGAAAGTTGAGCTGTCGAAGTATACATTTTTTGAAAATGACTAAATCATATGCCAAGTGAGATGAAAGAATTAAAGTCAAGTCCCTGTTGCGTACATTTGCCCTCACTTTGCATGTTCATTCAGCAAAGGCCTACGAATATGTGAGGAAAACTATTAACACATGTCTCCCTCACCAAAATACATTGAGGCGGTGGTTTTGCAGTGTGAAAGGCCAACCTGGTTTCATAAAGCTAACTTCAAAATGCCAGCAGCAGGACAAGTTATATTTCATTTACTGGAAAAATTATTTATTGAAGATACAGCTAATTTTGTATGTCATCTCATGAGCACACATAAATGATTTATATGCTGAAGAGTATAGAGGTATAAATAGGGCTACAGTGATTGCACGGTTCCAGCATTCCATGAGCAACGTCATATGTAAGATACACTGTGTCCGGAAAAATTCCAAGGCTTTACGGTAAATATGAAAATAATTAGTAAACATTAATCGATTTTTAAAATTCCAAAAACAGTTTAATCCTGAAAGATTATTTGCACTATAATTGTTGTTTTGGCGTAAAAATTTTATAACAATTTTGTCTTCCTCGCTGAACGCCATTTTTCTAGCAACTTTCTTTACAAAATATAAAATTCAAATACGTCACTGTGACGTAATTTTAAACGGGGGCCGTTAATAAATTACAAAGAATTTTGTAGGTAATTATGTATGGATCAAAAGGTTTTTAAATTTTTTAATTGATTATTATCTACTATAGTTTTTTTCATTCATATTTTAGAGCCTTGGAATTTTTCCGGACACAGTGTATATGACATACCCTAGGTTATACGAATCCTATGTTGCAATGTTACCATCCTTCCATACCATGTACAGGAAATATGAAGCCTATCTGGGAATATTGTCATATAGCTACATACGCCCTACATATGATGCTGTTTGGGGAAAGGCATGCCAATTTGACACAAATTCATAATTTTACAAATTCATATTAAAATTAGTTTACTGTGTGTGTGTATGTGTGCGTGTTGAAACTATTTTAGTATAAATTATAAATTCACAGTAATATTACAGTTGTATTACTATAGCCTTGCCAGCATGCCCATGAACATTTGATAGGTTCAAAATGCAGGGGCCCCACATGGCAATAGTACCATTTGGGCCCAATGTAAACTTTGCTGTAGAGACTGTATTCTTTCTATTCATTTTCACCATTCCACCTTCTGATCTCTTATGCCTGAACCCATCTAAAACCAAATTCCTACTTGTTGGCCTATGTGACAACCTCAAGAAAATTCCTGATCCTTCTATCTGCCTCAGCCCGGATTCTACCTCCACCAACACCATTAACGCTGACTCCTGTCTGCAAATTAGGTGTAATATTCTACCAAAACCTCACCTTTTCTGATCATATCACCCATCTTTCCCATTCTTGCTTTATGCATATCTATGACCTTTGCACAATTTGCCTTACATATGCTTGACTTCAAAACTGCATCTACCATTGCCACATCCATAGTCCAATTCAATTCACTTTGGAATGTGTAGATACCGCTCAAATAAACCGCCTTCAGGCTATCCAAAATGCTCTTGCTCATGCAGTCACCAAAACTCCTACACCCTATCACATTGGTCCTGTTCTCAAATCATTTCACTGGCTTAAAAATACAGTACCTGAACACGGAGTATAAAATCCTTTCGCTTACCTATAACACAATTCAGTCTTC